>CM055819.1:5436741-6036741 GCA_029582265.1 Zoroaster sp. YZ-2022
ATCAAACAAATAAATCCACGGCGATGACAAACCCAGAGAAAGACACCAAACTGCACATATGAGGACTAAAGACAACTTCCTAGTCATTTTCACTGGGTATGTCATGGGATGAACAATTGCCATGTATCGATCAGCAGAAATAACACTCAAGTGTAAAATGGACGCAGTACACGCCATAATATCAAGTTCCAAAAAAACATAACACGACACCTTCCCGTGGTACCAGTAACCATTATTGACGAAATTAAGAGTCATGTAAAATGGTACAACGACTCCTCCAACTAGTAAATCAGCACATGCCAGAGACACTAGGAAACTGTTTGTGTAATTGCGTCGTAGTTTTTTGTCTCTGTTGAAGGCAATTATTACGAGGATATTTCCAGAGATTGTCACGAGAGCGAGCAATGATGCACACGCTGATGCGGCAACCATCGAGGCTGCCGGCGGCTGACCATCACTCTCTTCCATCGAATCGGTGCTGGTGTTTAGCATCATTTCAAACAGGTGTTCTGAATCTTACTTTTGATTAGAATGATTAGACAAAAACAAAATTCCCCAAAAATAAGCGATCTGCAGTTAATGCTCCAGCGATCCTTCCTCACGACGGAAACTCTAGTATCAATAAAACACAGGTAGGTCCAAGCCAATGTTCTTTTTAACAGATTACATGCGGCTGTTTTCAGCGCCTTAATAATAATTATATAATAATATAGTCCGTATCAGGCGGTAAGCTTTTCTGTCTTGTCGTCTGTATTAAATATAAACTGCCGCAGGCATCATCACATTACCGTGTATGGTACGGTACCATATCATGCCACTTTATTTTACTAATTAAGATGCAGTCATCGGTAACAAAATTCTCTACAATAGATGCAAGCTATACGTCCCCTGTCAGAACGAGTCGAGCACACGAGATGGAAAATGATAGGTCATAGTGTTTTAAGGAGTGACGGCACTAACCCTGCACAATTAGCACCCCATTTTACTGTAGGGTGTGAGAACAGACTGAAGGGTAGAATAGGAAGGCCTCACACAACTTTGTTCAGTATACTCCAAAAAGACCTTTTAAATAGAAATATTTCACTGAAAACCATTGATGATGTCCTAAAAGTCCTA
Organism: Zoroaster sp. YZ-2022; assembly: GCA_029582265.1. Classification (NCBI taxonomy): domain Eukaryota; kingdom Metazoa; phylum Echinodermata; class Asteroidea; order Forcipulatida; family Zoroasteridae; genus Zoroaster; species Zoroaster sp. YZ-2022. Next base: position 5,437,858 of record CM055819.1, read on the forward strand.
GCATCTGATGGAATATTATGGAGAGGCATGGCTAAGATATGATGTATATATGCATTTTGTTGAGACTTATTACATCCTTTAGACATTTATACTATTTGGGATTTATGTATATTATTATTATTATTTTGCGTATTGTGTGCTGACATTTACTAGTTTTGTGTTAAAGATGTGTGTAGAATGATACCGTATAGAGAGATGTTAATGACAAGATATTATATAGACCTATCAAAATAAATGAAAGGCATTGTTATAAACCTCTATGGTGAGGCGTACGATGCCGACATGGCATAATAAATGGTGCGTGCGGCTCGAGGAGATCGCATATTAGAAATGCAAACAGAACCGATTTAGAACGGGCGGCAGTATTATTTGTAGTTGCTCTGTAATTATATTAAGCCTCGGCCTCAAAATCAGTGCGGTGACGCGCTTTTTTTTTGTTTTTTGGGCCAACCAGTGAAATGCGTGATACATGTATACGCGGTTATTGGAACCAGACCAAATTTCCCATACACAAAGTATGGTGGCTACAAATCGGGCAACGTTCATACCCCTATGTGAAAAAAGGCTCGTTTAAAACGGCAGAATTCCGATCGATCCAGCAATTGTGGCTGCAATTGGACATCGTTGCATAGCCAGAAAAAAAAATATAAAATAAAAATGCCGACGTGCGCATCAGAGCTGTCGCGCGCAGAGACCAGAAACCGGAGAATGTTTTGGTCTTATATTGCGTGTTGGCGATAAAAAAATGGTCGAACTGTAATGTTAAACTTGTAATGTTAAAATTGCTAATGACTAGGGCTGTGTGTTTTCGAAGAATTTGGTAACCGGATATTCGGATTTTGATTTCGATCAAATATTCGATATTCGAAGGCTGTCGATTGTAATTGTGCCACGTGATACGACGAGCACGCACGATAGATAAGGCCTGACATAGCCTGGATTACACCACGCAAATAACATTGTGAATAGGATGAGCTTCCAAAATAATGTAGACGAGCTGCATTTTTTCTTCGAATATTCGAACTACAAAAAAAAACCAGATATTGGAACCATCGATCGAATATTCGAAAATTCGGTTATTCGGCACAGTCCTACTAATGATGGTATTAATCTTCCCGAGAAATAATTTCCACAGCCATTTTGAACTAATAAGGAAAGTATACTCTTTCCTAAATTCCACATGGGAATTTATACAAACAATATGAATGCATTTCACATATATTTTCCCAGAAACTAGACAATGTAATCCCTCAATATTCATGAGTTAACCATCGTAACTATGTCTTATTCCCTGAATACGAGAGGTTGTGTACATGTACGGGCTCATTATAGTAACCTGCCTAATTGTGTCTGTTAGCAGGGGCAACCTCGCTTTCAAACGTCATTGAATTTTAAGTAAATTAATGGAAATAGCTACATCCGTTTATTTATTCCTTATGTCAGGAATGAACGTTTCTTTGGAACTATCAGATTATTGCGCCTTCTTGCATGCAGCATGTAAGCTACAGAGTGTGGTTGTGAGAATTACAGCCTTACTTAAGCTTTCGTAACGTGAATAAGGCGAATATTAAAGGTGAAACCTGATTCAAAGAGAGTAAACATACTCATAGAAGCAGTTTTGCCAACATTCCCTTCAATGTATATCTTGATTCAAAGAGAGTAAGCGTACTCATAGAAGCAGTTTTGCCGACATTACCAATGTTGTACCTTCCTTTTAATGTATATCTTGATTCAAAGAGAGTAAGCATACTCATAGAAGCAGTTTGGCCGACATTACCAATGTTGTACCTTCCCTTCAACGTATATCTTGATTCAAAGAGAGTAAGCATACTCATAGAAGCAGTTTTGCCAACATTACCAATGTTGTACCTTCCCTTCAACGTATATCTTGATTCAAAGAGAGTTAGCATACTCGTAAAAACAATGTTGTTAACATTACCAATGATGTACCTTCCCTTTAACATAGGAGGAATGATGTCGTGCACACTGCCACCAAATATTTCTCCCCAGTAAACATTGTACAGGTATCTTGGCTGTAGAGGCATTGCTTTATCCCACTTCTTCGGTACCCTCACAATCCGTTCGTTAAAGATGTTATCACCTACGGTGTTTTACCGGCATTTTCTTTTTTTTGTTTTCATTGGATACTGATAATTTCCTGTTAGAAAAGAAAAATTATCCTTTTACATATTTTCACTTTCACAAAATAGTAGTTGTCAGAAGCTTGGTTTAATAGTAAAAAAAAGTGCCAACATTATTTATGACGGGGAGCCCACCAGAAATTCATTTCGGTACATTATATTTACTGTCAAACCAAGCTTCGCACGATTCTTTTGAGAAATATGTAATTTTACACAGTGGCCTAACTATGGGGGCATGGGGGGCACGTCCCCCTCCCCCCAGTCGAGGTCCGTGCCTCCCGGGTGACCCCCATTCAGAATTTTGAAGAAAAAAAACAGGTCCCTATTTGAGACTGCAGGATTCAAGTATTGACATGCCCCCCTAGAAAAAGTGGTGCACCCCAGAGTGCCCCCCTGAAAATTGGACCCGAGTTACACCACTGAATTTACATCATTTGTTTTCCCTTCCTCGAGTAAAATAGCAATGTCCGGACGAATAAGAACATTTCCGGAAATTTCCGTTAAAATAGCGCAAAACAAACGGGCGACACATCTTTAATCGTGACAAATCTAAGCGCTGAGTTGCATAGTTTGGTCACTTCTTCTTCTTCTTTCGTATATCATCAGATGGCCAACTCCATGTCGTGCAGCCACGCCCTCGTCTCCGTTCCTAGGTCAAAGAGGCCGGCTTCTGAGGGTGGGCTGTATAGGGGGCAGCCAGTGATTATGTGCTCGGCAGTCTGTTTAGGCTCGCCACACTCGCATGCCACACTGTCCGATAGGCCCCACTTCTTCAAAGATGACTTGAAGCGGCCAACCCCAGCGCGTAGACGATTCAGCGATGTCCATAGATGGCGTGGTAGGTCTTCTCCTTTTACACCGCCTCCTGGGTCCTGGATGTATCGGTGGATGCGGGAGGGCCCAGCCGTCTCCCAAGTCTGTTTCCAGGATGCTGCCAGCCAGGCGTCCCTGGACAAGTCCTCAGGAATCGACTGTAGCATCTCTTGTGCCGCCTTGTTGTAGGGATGGCGAGACTTGAGCCTGCATGGTGGCGCTGGTGTTACTGTGGCGTTGTGCAGGATGTGCCAGTCGTACTTCTGGGCTTTTCTTGCCAGGGCGAGGGTAGCCGCGTCCCGTCGGAGACTGGCCGGGGCAATTCCAGCTAGGACTGGCAGGTGGAACAGGGGGGTGGGTTTCAGACAACCAGTCACTATCCGGAGGGCGCTGTTGATGGCAGTATCTACCTTGTTCACATGTGGACTTCTGCTCCAGGCGGGGGCACAGTATTCGGCTACGGGTAGGACCAGGGCTTGTGTGGATATGCGTAGGGTCTGGGGGGAAGCTCCCCAAGTCGAACTGTAATGATAGCATAACAGAATGTTGGAACAAAAATAATGATATAATTTTTATCTGTCGATGCCTGGCAACCTCGTTCCCTCTCGCTCTCATAGCTCACTACTAGATCCCGGTGGGAAAGTGCTTTCCTGGAGCAGTGACGTAGCCAGGTGGGGGCGGGGAGGCCTCGACCCCACTCGTTGGAAAAAATAGTGTTTGTCGGTAAATTCACAAACTTGTTGGTATTTCTGATCTTATTTGTCTGTTAAACAGTGGCGTGTAAAAATAATAACATAAAAAAGAGAAAACAGATGAGAAAAAATGGTAGGCCTATACGTGTTGTTTTGAAGCGGTGTTTTGGGGGCATGTATGCCAAAAATGAGTACATTTTGAGCGACTTCAGAGAACGTCAATTTTTTTTTGGGGGGGGGGCAAAGTAAATTTGTCTGTTCATGAGTTTGGTGTCGGTAAATTTACTGTGCTCCAAAGAATGTTTCCCCCACACTAAAACAATCCTGGCTACGACACTATCTTGGAGTATGCAGTGTTTGGTTTTTGTTTGATTGGATGACTTAATAAGGCGTAGAAACAACCTGTTTAGATAGGATCATAATATTATGATAGGGCGTTGGCTGAGGGTGTTGAGCCTCGCATGAGTGGTTACCATTGGGAGGTATATAGCCTCTTTGCTCAAAATAATGCAGCGTTAATGCACTCAGAGATCAGTTTAGGCCGTCACACGCCGCTGAGTTACCGAAACAAGCGTGAATACTGAAATGCAGTTTGAATATGATAAGTTTCAGCAAAATAAATTCAGCAACAAATTTGAAAGTACTTCCAATGCGAGCAAATTCGACGATAGCAAATTCAAAGAATTGCAGAATGAGATAAGAATCTCAAAAACTTCCCACAGGCCCAGTTTGTATTTTTTTTTAAATTAATCATAGTAACTGGAATGTTAGAGAGTTCTCCCATAAACAAGACATGGGAGCCACGAGGAGGACGATCAGAGCATACTGATCGAAACGTCGAGTTGTACCTCCAGTTCTTTTCAGAACTAATTACTACTCAATTGAGCATTTCACATGGTGTCACTGCAATTAGTCTTACTTATCCTCCTCACCATGCAAAGCTACAAGTTTTACCTAGCAGCGTGTACCGCAATTTGATGAAATTCTTGCGTGGGATGATTAAATTAGGGACAATGTCGTCACGATCAGAACGGACTTTCCACAGGGGCATGCGTGAAATCGGTGTCCTAGTTTTCGATGAATTCACAGTGACTGAAAATAACACCCCCAGGGCGTGATAAGATTATTACATTGGCCGCTTCATGAATAATGAGCCAGTGTTTGCATAATAATGACATTCCATGCCCTGTTGAACGTCTGCTCTGAACATGACGGTATTGTCCCTTTAATGTTATTATTGTTCTCGCAGACACTCGAAAAGCACAGCGTATATACAGTGCTTTAAACGAGTACGCGTACGAGTATACTTCTTCATGAATACGAATACGAGAACTACAACTCTGATTAGATGACAAAATTAACGAATTTTTATCTGAAAACCCGCTTGGGGGTAAAGTTGCAATAATCTACACACCCTGTCAATAGCCTAGCCCAATTATATGTAACAATTATGTCCACTTAGCATCTACACAATAATCCTTTAACTTGTAATAATAAACAATGGCCCTATTATGTCAGTCAATTGCTATTCCAATGTCAATCACTATGTAGCTACCTAAATATCAGTGACATATACCTATATGTACACTGTAAAAATGATGTTTAGAATGTAAACACATTTCTAAACACCTAGGCCTAATTGTACCCACTTTTTCACATGTTTAGATTGTGATTTTTTTCTGTGATGTGTGTTTGAATGCTAAAAAAAACATGAACATGTGTCAAAAAGCTAAGCACGTTTAGCTTTGTGACATGTACAGCGGATGGCCGTTTAGCATTTAAACACCATTTAAACACCATTCTAAACACCATTTTTACAGAGTATATAATGTTCTCCTTTGTCTCTGTCGCTCTCTCGCTCTCCTTCTCTTGCTCTCCCCCATCTATGGTCTCCTTCTCTATGGTCTTGAGACTACGGTAATAGCTGCAAGATGAAATAAATAGGCCTATATACTCTGCAGGATAATAGCCCAAAGATACAACCTCAGCTAGCCCGTCTCCTTCAATATATGTGTATATGTTCACCTTGAGTCTACAAAAATGAGTCTATAACGGCCAGCTCAAGTAACGCATCCAAATCTGGTGTTACACAAGTATCAATAATCATAATTTGTCCGTCTTAATTCAATGCTGCCATCTTACAGAAAACGGGCTCCATTGTCGAATTACATGAAGTTGCCGTTGCCGTGTAAGATTTTTGGATGTTTTCTTAACTCTGCATAGAAATGCACACACTTTTGCCCGGCGGGAAATCACCCTGGTACTCTAAAGGTCACGCAATGTCACATGGTCTATGAGGGCTTGAACCTCTACGGTTTAACATTATTACATCATGTGTGATGGAGGCTTGATCCTGCATATAAAATTTGGACCAATATCATAGTGGTGTCTCGTTGCTTATTTGTGTGGAAGTGTGTATTCACGAGGCAAAGGAGCTAAATTCATTGCCAAAGTTCCTTCAATCTGAAATAAATTGGTTCCTGTATTCGTGGATGTCCTAACTCCTTCTGTTTCTCCCACAACATAAGATGTTCATGAAAGCCATCTTAAAAGATGAATTTGTGAATGCGTATATGAAAGGGTTGATAGCGCTGTTGACGAAGCCCAACCAAGTAAAGACTATGCTTATCGTTTCGCAATCGTCAATGCACCAGGGTCTGATAAGATTGACAGTGAAGAAAGGTAACCAACAGATCAAGAAAGCCCCAATCACGAGGCCTATTGTCTTTGCTGCTTTATACTCAGTATTTATGGCAGTTTCTGATCTTGACATATCGGCACCACCTCTGTGTATACGCATGGCTTCATGGCCGCCATCACTGAGCTCCATCCTTCCTCTTTGTACTCTCTTGATATGTGCTTGAGCTGTGAGGAACATCTTTGCGTAAAGTATCATCATTATTGCGGTAGGGATGAAGAACGAAACGAGGGATGTGAAAATTTTGAAAAGTACTGAGTTAGGAGTTACGCAAGTGTTCTCATCTCTGGATGGTTCCTCATCAAACAAATAAATCCACGGCGATGACAAACCCAGAGAAAGACACCAAACTGCACATATGAGGACTAGAGACAACTTCCTAGTCATTTTCACTGGGTATGTCATGGGATGAACAATTGCCATGTATCGATCAGCAGAAATAACACTCAAGTGTAAAATGGACGCAGTACACGCCATAATATCAAGTTCCAAAAAAACATAACACGACACCTTCCCGTGGTACCAGTAACCATTATTGACGAAATTAAGAGTCATGTAAAATGGTACAACGGCTCCTCCAACTAGTAAATCAGCACATGCCAGAGACACTAGGAAACTGTTTGTGTAATTGCGTCGTAGTTTTTTGTCTCTGTTGAAGGCAATTATTACGAGGATATTTCCAGAGATTGTCACGAGAGCGAGCAATGATGCACACGCTGATGCGGCAACCATCGAGGCTGCCGGCGGCTGACCATCACTCTCTTCCATCGAATCGGTGCTGGTGTTTAGCATCATTTCAAACAGGTGTTCTGAATCTTACTTTTGATTAGAATGATTAGACAAAAACAAAATTCCCCAAAAATAAGCGATCTGCAGTTAATGCTCCAGCGATCCTTCCTCACGACGGAAACTCTAGTATCAATAAAACACAGGTAGGTCCAAGCCAATGTTCTTTTTAACAGATTACATGCGGCTGTTTTCAGCGCCTTAATAATAATTATATAATAATATAGTCCGTATCAGGCGGTAAGCTTTTCTGTCTTGTCGTCTGTATTAAATATAAACTGCCGCAGGCATCATCACATTACCGTGTATGGTACGGTACCATATCATGCCACTTTATTTTACTAATTAAGATGCAGTCATCGGTAACAAAATTCTCTACAATAGATGCAAGCTACGTCCCCTGTCAGAACGAGTCGAGCACACGAGATGGAAAATGATAGGTCATAGTGTTTTAAGGAGTGACTGCACTTACCCTGCACAATTAGCACCCCATTTTACTGTAGGGTGTGAGAACAGACTGAAGGGTAGAATAGGAAGGCCTCACACACATTTGTTCAGTATACTCCAAAAAGACCTTTTAAATAGAAATGTTTCACTGAAAACCATTGATGATGTCCTAAAAGTCCTAGCATCTGATGGAATATTATGGAGAGGCATGGCTAGGATATGATGTATATATGCATTTTTTTGAGACTTATTACATCCTTTAGACATTTATACTATTTGGGATTTATGTATATTATTATTATTATTTTGCGTATTGTGTGCTGACATTTACTAGTTTTGTGTTAAAGATGTGTGTAGAATGATACCGTATAGAGAGATGTTAATGACAAGATATTATATAGACCTATCAAAATAAATGAAAGGCATTGTTATAAACCTCTATGGTGAGGCGTACGCTGCCGACATGGCATAATAAATGGTGCGTGCGGCTCGAGGAGATCGCATAATTATTAGAAATGTAAACAGAACCGATTTAGAACGGACGGCAGTATTATTTGTAGTTGCTCTGTAATTATATTAAGCCTCGGCCTCAAAATCAGTGCGGTGACGCGCTTTTTTTTTTTTTTTTTGGCCAACCAGTGAAATGCGTGATACATGTAAACGCGGTTATTGGAACCAGACCAAATTTCCCATAGGCCTACACAAAGTATGGTGGCTACAAATCGGGCAACGTTCATACCCCTATGTGAAAAAAGGCTCGTTTAAAACGGCAGAATTCCTATCGATCCAGCAATTGTGGCTGCAATTGGACATCGTTGCATAGCCAGAAAAAAAATAATAATAAAAATGCCGACGTGCGCATCAGAGCTGTCGCGCGCAGAGACCAGAAACCGGAGAATGTTTTGGTCTTATATTGCGTGTTAGCAATAAAAAAAAATGGTCGAACTGTAATGTTAAACTTGTAATGTTAAAATTGCTAATGACTAGGGCTGTGTGTTTTCGAAGAATTTGGTAACCGGATATTCGGATTTTGATTTCGATCGAATATTCGATATTCGAAGGCTGTCGATTGTAATTGTGCCACGCGATACGACGAGCACGCACGATAGATAAGGCCTGACATAGCCTGGATTACACCACGCAAATAACATTGTGAATAGGATGAGCTTCCAAATGTAGACGAGCTGCATTTTTTCTTCGAATATTCGAACTACAAAAAAAAACCAGATATTCGAACCATCGATCGAATATTCGAAAATTCGGTTATTCGGCACAGCCCTACTAATGATGGTATTAATCTTCCCGAGAAATAATTTCCACAGTTTCCATTTTGAACTAATAAGGAAAGTATACTCTTTCCTAAATTCCACATGGGAATTTATACAAACAATATGAATGCATTTCACATATATTTTCCCAGAAACTATATGTAATTCCCTCAATATTCATGAGTTAACCATCGTAACTATGTCTTATTCCCTGAATACGAGAGGTTGTGTACCTGTACGGGCTCATTATAGTAACCTGCCTAATTGTGTCTGTTAGCAGGGGCAACCTCGCTTTCAAACGTCATTGAATTTTAAGTAAATTAATGGAAATAGCTACATCCATTTATTTATTCCTTATGTCAGGAATGAACGTTTCTTTGGAACTATCAGATCATTGGGCCTTCTCGCTGGTGCATGCAGCATGTAAGCTACAGAGTGTGGTTGTGAGAATTACAGCCTTACTTAAGCTTTCGTAACGTGAATAAGGCGAATATTAAAGGTGAAACCTGATTCAAAGAGAATAAGCATACTCATAGAAGCAGTTTTGCAAACATTACCAATGTTGCACCTTCAATGTATATCTTGATTCAAAGAGAGTAAGCATAATCATAGAAGCAGTTTTGCCAACATTGCCAACGTTGTACCTTCCCTTCAATGTATCTTGATTCAAAGAGAGTATAAAGCATACTCATAGAAGCAGTTTTGCCGACATTACCAATGTTGTACCTTCCCTTCAATGTATATCTTGATTCAAAGAGAGTAAGCGTACTCATAGAAGCAGTTTTGCCAACATTACCAATGCTGCACCTTCCCTTCAATGTATATCTTGATTCAAAGAGAGTAAGCATACTCATAGAAGCAGTTTTGCCAACACGGCCAATGTTGTACCTTCCCTTCAATGTATATCTTGATTCAAAGAGAGTAAGCATACTCATAGAAGCAGTTTTGCCAACATTACCAATGCTGTACCTTCCCTTCAATGTATATCTTGATTCAAAGAGAGTAAGCATACTCATAGAAGCAGTTTTGCCGACATTACCAATGTTGTACCTTCCCTTCAATGTATATCTTGATTCAAAGAGAGTAAGCATACTCATAGAAGCAGTTTTGCCGACATTACCAATGTTATACCTTCCTTTTAATGTATATCTTGATTCAAAGAGAGTAAGCATACTCATAGAAGCAGTTTTGCCAACATTACCAATGTTGTACCTTCCCTTCAACGTATATCTTGATTCAAAGAGAGTTAGCATACTCGTAAAAACAATGTTGTTAACATTACCAATGATGTACCTTCCCTTTAACATAGGAGGAATGATGTCGTGCACACTGCCACCAAATATTTCTCCCCAGTAAACATTGTACAGGTATCTTGGCTGTAGAGGCATTGCTTTATCCCACTTCTTCGGTACCCTCACAATCCGTTCGTTAAAGATGTTATCACCTACGGTGTTTTACCGGCATTTTCTTTTTTTTGTTTTCATTGGATACTGATAATTTCCTGTTAGAAAAGAAAAATTATCCTTTTACATATTTTCACTTTCACAAAATAGTAGTTGTCAGAAACTTGGTTTAATAGTAAAAAAAAGTGCCAACATTATTTATGACGGGGAGCCCACCAGAAATTCATTTCGGTACATTATATTTACTGTCAAACCAAGCTTCGCACGATTCTTTTGAGAAATATGTAATTTTACACAGTGGCCTAACTATGGGGGCATGGGGGGGCACGTCCCCCCTCCCCCCAGTCGAGGTCCGTGCCTCCCGGGTGCCCCCCATTCAGAATTTTGAAGAAAAAAAACAGGTCCCTATTTGAGACTGCAGGATTCAAGTATTGACATGCCCCCCTAGAAAAAGTGGTGCACCCCAGAGTGCCCCCCTGAAAATTGGACCCGAGTTACACCACTGAATTTACATCATTTGTTTTCCCTTCCTCGAGTAAAATAGCAATGTCCGGACGAATAAGAACATTTCCGGAAATTTCCGTTAAAATAGCGCAAAACAAACGGGCGACACATCTTTAATCGTGACAAATCTAAGCGCTGAGTTGCATAGTTTGGTCACTTCTTCTTCTTCTTTCGTATATCATCAGATGGCCAACTCCATGTCGTGCAGCCACGCCCTCGTCTCCGTTCCTAGGTCAAAGAGGCCGGCTTCTGAGGGTGGACTGTATAGGGGGCAGCCAGTGATTATGTGCTCGGCAGTCTGTTCAGGCTCGCCACACTCGCATGCCGCACTGTCCGATAGGCCCCACTTCTTCAAAGATGACTTGAAGCGGCCAACCCCAGCGCGTAGACGATTCAGCGATGTCCATAGATGGCGTGGTAGGTCTTCTCCTTTTACACCGCCTCCTGGGTCCTGGATGTATCGGTGGATGCGGGAGGGCCCAGCCGTCTCCCAAGTCTGTTTCCAGGATGCTGCCAGCCAGGCGTCCCTGGACAAGTCCTCAGGAATCGACTGTAGCATCTCTTGTGCCGCCTTGTTGTAGGGATGGCGAGACTTGAGCCTGCATGGTGGCGCTGGTGTTACTGTGGCTTTGTGCAGGATGTGCCAGTCGTACTTCTGGGCTTTTCTTGCCAGGGCGAGGGTAGCCGCGTCCCGTCGGAGACTGGCCGGGGCAATTCCAGCTAGGACTGGCAGGTGGAACAGGGGGGTGGGTTTCAGACAACCAGTCACTATCCGGAGGGCGCTGTTGATGGCAGTATCTACCTTGTTCACATGTGGACTTCTGCTCCAGGCGGGGGCACAGTATTCGGCTACGGGTAGGACCAGGGCTTGTGTGGATATGCGTAGGGTCTGGGGGGAAGCTCCCCAAGTCGAACTGTAATGATAGCATAACAGAATGTTGGAACAAAAATAATGATATAATTTTTATCTGTCGATGCCTGGCAACCTCGTTCCCTCTCGCTCTCATAGCTCACTACTAGATCCCGGTGGGAAAGTGCTTTCCTGGAGCAGTGACGTAGCCAGGTGGGGGGGGGGGGGCGGGGGAGGCCTCGACCCCCACTCGTTGGAAAAAATAGTGTTTGTCGGTAAATTCACAAACTTGTTGGTATTTCTGATCTTATTTGTCTGTTAAACAGTGGCGTGTAAAAATAATAACATAAAAAAGAGAAAACAGATGAGAAAAAATGGTAGGCCTACGTGTTGTTTTGAAGCGGTGTTTTGGGGGCATGTATGCCAAAAATGAGTACATTTTGAGCGACTTCAGAGATCGTCCATTTTTTTTGGGGGGGGGGGCAAAGTAAATTTGTCTGTTCATGAGTTTGGTGTCGGTAAATTTACTGTGCTCCAAAGAATGTTTCCCCCACACTGAAACAATCCTGGCTATGACACTATCTTGGAGTATGCAGTGTTTGGTTTTTGTTTGATTGGATGACTTAATAAGGCGTAGAAACAACCTGTTTAGATAGGATCATAATATTATGATAGGGCGTTGGCTGAGGGTGTTGAGCCTCGCATGAGTGGTTACCATTGGGAGGTATATAGCCTCTTTGCTCAAAATAATGCAGCGTTAATGCACTCAGAGATCAGTTTAGGCCGTCACACGCCGCTGAGTTACCGAAACAAGCGTGAATACTGAAATGCAGTTTGAATATGATAAGTTTCAGCAAAATAAATTCAGCAACAAATTTGAAAGTACTTCCAATGCGAGCAAATTCGACGATAGCAAATTCAAAGAATTGCAGAATGAGATAAGAATCTCAAAAACTTCCCACAGGCCCAGTTTGTATTTTTTTTTAAATTAATCATAGTAACTGGAATGTTAGAGAGTTCTCCCATAAACAAGACATGGGAGCCACGAGGAGGACGATCAGAGCATACTGATCGAAACGTCGAGTTGTACCTCCAGTTCTTTTCAGAACTAATTACTACTCAATTGAGCATTTCACATGGTGTCACTGCAATTAGTCTTACTTATCCTCCTCACCATGCAAAGCTACAAGTTTTACCTAGCAGCGTGTACCGCAATTTGATGAAATTCTTGCGTGGGATGATTAAATTAGGGACAATGTCGTCACGATCAGAACGGACTTTCCACAGGGGCATGCGTGAAATCGGTGTCCTAGTTTTCGATGAATTCACAGTGACTGAAAATAACACCCCCAGGGCGCGATAAGATTATTACATTGGCTGCTTCATGAATAATGAGCAAGTGGTTGCATAATAATGAAATTCCATGCCCTGTTGAACGTCTGCTCTGAACATGACGGTATTATCCCTTTAATGTTATTATTGTTCTCGCAGACACTCGAAAAGCACAGCGTATATACAGTGCTTTAAACGAGTACGCGTACGAGTATACTTCTTCATGAATACGAATACGAGAACTACAACTCTGATTAGATTTCAAAATTAACGAATTTTTATCTGAAAACCCGCTTGGGGGTAAAGTTGCAATAATCTACACACCCTGTCAATAGCCTAGCCCAATTATATGTAACAATTATGTCCACTTAGCATCTACACAATAATCCTTTAACTTGTAATAATAAACAATGGCCCTATTAAGTCAGTCAATTGCTATTCCAATGTCAATCACTATGTAGCTACCTAAATATCAGTGACATATACCTATATGTACACTGTAAAAATGATGTTTAGAATGTAAACACATTTCTAAACACCTAGGCCTAATTGTACCCACTTTTTCACATGTTTAGATTGTGATTTTTTTCTGTGATGTGTGTTTGAATGCTAAAAAAAACATGAACATGTGTCAAAAAGCTAAGCATGTTTAGCTTTGTGACATGTACAGGGGATGGCCGTCATTAGCATTTAAACACCATTCTAAACACCATTTTTACAGAGTATATACCGGTAATGTTCTCCTTTGTCTCTGTCGCTCTCTCGCTCTCCTTCTCTTGCTCTCCCCCATCTATGGTCTCCTTCTCTATGGTCTTGAGACTACGGTAATAGCTGCAAGATGAAATAAATAGGCCTATACTCTGCAGGATAATAGCCCAAAGATACAACCTCAGCTAGCCCGTCTCCTTCAATATAGGCCTATGTGTATATGTTCACCTTGAGTCTACAAAAATGAGTCTATAACGGCCAGCTCAAGTATCGCATCCAAATCTGGTGTTACACAAGTATCAATAATCATAATTTGTCCGTCTTAATTCAATGCTGCCATCTTACAGAAAACGGGCTCCATTGTCGAATTACATGAAGTTGCCGTTGCCGTGTAAGATTTTTGGATGTTTTCTTAACATGTACGAACTCTGCATAGAAATGCACACACTTTTGCCCGGCGGGAAATCACCATGGTACTCTAAAGGTCACGCAATGTCACATGGTCTATGAGGGCTTGAACCTCTACGGTTTAACATCATGTGTGATGGAGGCTTGATCCTGCATATTAAATTTGGACCAATATCATAGTGGTGTCTCGTTGCTTATTTGTGTGGAAGTGTGTATTCACGAGGCAAAGGAGCTAAATTCATTGCCAAAGTTCCTTCAATCTGAAATAAATTGGTTCCTGTATTCGTGGATGTCCTAACTCCTTCTGTTTCTCCCACAACATAAGATGTTCATGAAAGCCATCTTAAAAGATGAATTTGTGAATGCGTATATGAAAGGGTTGATAGCGCTGTTGACGAAGCCCAACCAAGTAAAGACTATGCTTATCGTTTCGCAAACGTCAATGCACCAGGGTCTGATAAGATTGACAGTGAAGAAAGGTAACCAACAGATCAAGAAAGCCCCAAGCACGAGGCCTATGGTCTTTGCTGCTTTATACTCGGTATTTATGGCAGTTTCTGATCTTGACATATCGGCACCACCTCTGTGTATACGCATGGCTTCATGGTCGCCATCACTGAGCTCCATCCTTCCTCTTTGTACTCTCTTGATATGTGCTTGAGCTGTGAGGAACATCTTTGCGTAAAGTATCATCATTATTGGGGTAGGGATGAAGAACGAAACGAGGGATGTGAAAATTTTGAAAAGTACTGAGTTAGGAGTTACGCAAGTGTTCTCATCTCTGGATGGTTCCTCATCAAACAAAGAAATCCACGGTGATGACAAACCCAGAGAAAGACACCAAACTGCACATATGAGGACTAGAGACAACTTCCTAGTCATTTTCACTGGGTATGTCATGGGATGAACAATTGCCATGTATCGATCAGCAGAAATAACACACAGGTGTAAAATGGACGCAGTACACGCCATAATATCAAGTGCCAAAAAAACATAACACGACACCTTCCCGTGGTACCAGTAACCGTTGTTGACGAAATCAAGAGTGATGTAAAATGGTACAACGACTCCTCCAACCAGTAAATCAGCACATGCCAGAGACACTAGGAAACTGTTTGTGTAATTGCGTCGTAGTTTTTTGTCTCTGTTGAAGGCAATTATTACGAGGATATTTCCAGAGATTGTCACGAGAGCGAGCAATGATGCACACACTGATGCGGCAACCATCGAGGCTGCCGGCGGCTGACCATCACTCGCTTCCATCGAATCGGTGCTGGTGTTTAGCATCATTTCAAACAGGTATTCTGAATCTTACTTTTGATTAGAATGATCAGACAAAAACAAAATTCCCAAAAAATAAGCGATCTGCAGTTAATGCTTTCGATCCTTCCTCACGACGGAAACTCTAGTATCAATAAAACACAGGTAGGTCCAAGCCAATGTCCTTTAATTTTAACAGATTACCTGCGGCTGTTTTCCGCGCCAATTATATAATAATATAGGCCGTATCAGGCGGTAAGCTTTTCTGTCTTGTCGTCTGTATTAAATATAAACTGCCGCAGGCATCATCACATTACCGTGTATGGTACGGTACCATATCATGCCACTTTATTTTACTAATTAAGATGCAGTCATCGGTAACAAAATTACCTGCAATAGATGCAAGCTACGTCCCCTGTCAGAACGAGTCGAGCACACGAGATGGAAAATGATAGGTCATAGTGTTTTAAGGAGTGACGGCACTAACCCTGCACAATTAGCACCCCATTTTACTGTAGGGTGTGAGAACAGACTGAAGGGTAGAATAGGAAGGCCTCACACAACTTTGTTCAGTATACTCCAAAAAGACCTTTTAAATATAGAAACGTTTCACTGAAAACCATTGATGATTTACATGTCCTAAAAGTCCTAGCATCTGATGGAATATTATGGAGAGGCATGGCTAAGATATGATGTATATATATGCATTTTGTTGAGACTTATTAGATCCTTAAGACATTTGTACTATTTTGGATTTATGTATATTATTATTATTATTATTATTATTATTATTATTATTATTATTATTATTATTATTATTATTATTATTATTATTATTATTATTATTATTATTATTATTATTATTATTATTATTATTATTATTATTATTATTATTATTTCGCATTAGCACAGCATGAAAAGAAAGATCTTGTTTTCCTTTCTGCCGGTTACACCTCGAGTCAAGCTACGTCCCGTAGCCTTAGATCTCGAGTGTCTTTCGCAGAATCCTTGCTGTCCCTAAGAGTGCCGCCTTCTGTAGTAATTCTACTCTAACAGATGTTCCTATCTCCTTGAGATGTTTCTCCAACGTCTTCGGGATTGTACCCAGTGCTCCCACTACCACAGGAATAATAGCTTGCGGAGTTCTCTCGCTAAATCCTGAATTTCTGCACCTTCTCCTTCTCCTTCGAAGCTACTCTACTATCACCCGGCACAGCTATATCGATAAGATGACACATCTTCTCATGCTTATCCAAGACAACAACATCCGGCCGTCTATGTTCTATAACATGATCTGTCTGGATGTTGAAGTCCCAGAGAATCTTGACATGGTCCGTTTCTTCTACCTTTTCCGGCACATGGTCGTACCACTTCGATTGTACCTTGACACCGTACTTCTTACACAGATCCCAATGGATCACCTTGGCCAACTTGTCGTGTCTGCCTTTGTACTCTGTCTGAGCATGCACTCTGCATTCGCTGACAATGTGAAATACAGTCTCCTCCGCCGCATTGCACATTATGCACATCGAAGAGACATTTGACTTCTCGATCCTTGCCTTCATCACATTCGTCGGCAGAGACTGGTCTTGCGCTGCAGTAATCAGACCCTCGGTTTCTTTCTTTAGTTCTCCTCTCCTCAACCATTCCCAAGTCTTGCTACTTGCCACTTCTTCGGTACATCTCAGGAATCGGCCGTGAAGTGGTTTTTCCTGCCAATCTCGTGTTCTTTCTTCTCTTCTTTGATTCTTATACTCCTTTGGACCTAATTCGTCTGCCTTCGTGTATTTCTGTGCAACCTTCAACAACTTTTCCCGAGTACTACGAACATGACACTGCAAGCTCCTCTCGATGTTAACGCTGTCTGATACACTAAGTAATCCTCTTCCTCCCTCTGACCTCGGTAGATAGAGTCTGCTGACATTCGACCGAGGATGTAACATACCGTATATCGTCATCACTTTCCTCGTTTTCCTGTCAGCAACATCTAGATCTGCTTTAGTCCACTCGACAATTCCTGCACTGTATCTCATCAGCGACACAGCCCAAGTGTTGATCGCCTTTATCATATTCCCTCCATTCAGCTTGGACTTCAAACACTTCTTCACTCGTCTTATATACTCTTTCTTAAGCCTCTCTTTTGATTCCTCGTGCAGTACGTGATCTGCTTCAAGCACTCCAAGATAATTATAACTTTCTTCTTCACCCAACGCTCTCAATTGTGTGCCATCTGGGAAAGTAATTCCATCCGAATGTACCCTTTTACCCCTCTTCATGGTCATCGCAGCACATTTCTCCAGACCAAACTTCATGCCGATGTCATCGCTGAAGATCCGTACAGTCTGCACCAAGGAATCAATCTCTTTCTCGTTCTTCGCAAACAACTTCAGGCCGTCCATGAAGAGCAGATGATTAATCCTGCATCCATCCTTCGTCATCTCGTATCCCGCACTAACCTTCCGCAAAATCATCGTCAAAGGGAACAGCGCCAAAACAAACAACAGTGGAGACAGAGAATCGCCCTGGAAAATACCTCGTCTGATATTTACCTTACCAAGACATTCATCACTGGCCATCAGATTTGTTCTCCATGTCTTCATGCTCTCACCCAGAAGACATTTCACCGCATCAGCTGCCCCTATCATATCCAAACATTCCATAATCCACGAGTGTGATACCATGTCGTATGCCTTCTTGTGATCTATCCATGCCATGGCCAGATTAGTTTTCCTGTTCCTACAGTCCTTTAGCACCGTCTTATCAATGATGAGTTGGTCTTTCGTTCCTCTTGACCGCTTCTTGCAACCTTTCTGCTCATCTGGAAATAACTGCTGATCTTCTATGTGGCTATACAGACCATGGTGCTTGTGTCCTTGAGCAAGACACTTTACCATAATTGCTTCTCTCCACCCAGGGGTAAATGGGTACCTGTGAGGGCAGAGTTGGTTGTTGTGTTTGATTAGCCCTACATGTATATGCGCCGAAATGGCAGCAATTGAGCTGTTTTCATTGAGATGGTTTCAGGAATGATTTATGCGCCTGATGAGCAGGGGTAATAATGTAATGCGCCTTGAGCACCAGTTTGGTGGATACGTGCGCTATATAAGTCCACATTATTATTATTATTATTATTATTATTATTATTATTATTATTATTATTATTATTATTATTATTATTATTATTATTATTATTATTATTATTATTATTTCGCGTTAGCACAACATGAAAAGAAAGATCTTGTTTTCCTTTCTGCCGGTTACACCTCGAGTCAAGCTACGTCCCGTAGCCTTAGATCTCGAGTGTCTTTCGCAGAATCCTTGCTGTCCCTAAGAGTGCCGCCTTCTGTAGTAATTCTACTCTAACAGATGTTCCTATCTCCTTGAGATGTTTCTCCAACGCCTTCGGGATTGTACCCAGTGCTCCCACTACCACAGGAATAACCTTCACCTTGACTTGCCACAGCTTGCGAAGTTCTCTTCGCTAAATCCTGATATTTCTGTACCTTCTCCTTCTCCTTCGAAGCTACTCTACTATCACCCGGCACAGCTATATCAATAAGATGACACATCTTTGCATGCTTATCCAAGACAACAACATCCGGCCGTCTATGTTCTATAACATGATCTGTCTGGATGTTGAAGTCCCAGAGAATCTTGACATGATCCGTTTCTTCAACCTTTTCCGGCACATGGTCGTACCACTTCGATTGCACCTTGACACCGTACTTCTTACACAGATCCCAATGGATCACCTTGGCCAACTTGTCGTGTCTGCCTTTGTACTCTGTCTGAGCATGCACTCTGCATTCGCTGACAATGTGAAATACAGTCTCCTCCGCCGCATTGCACATTCTGCACATAGAAGAGACATCTGACTTCTCGATCCTTGCCTTCATCACATTCGTCGGCAGAGACTGGTCTTGCGCTGCAGTAATCAGACCCTCAGATTCTTTCTTTAGTTCTCCTCTCCTCAACCATTCCCAAGTCTTGCTACTTGCCACTTCTTCTGTACATCTCAGGAATCGGCCGTGAAGTGGTTTTTCCTGCCAATCTCGTGTTCTTTCTTCTCTTCTTTGATTCTTATACTCCTTTGGACCTAATTCGTCTGCCTTCATGTATTTCTGCGCAACCTTCAACAACTTTTCCCGAGTACTTCTTACATGACACTGCAAGCTCCTTCTCTCGATGTTAACGCTGTCTGATACACTAAGTAACCCTCTTCCGCCCTCTGACCTTGGTAGATAGAGTCTGCTGACATTCGACCGTGGATGTAACATACCGTACATTGTCATTACTTTCCTCGTTTTCCTGTCAGCAACATCTAGATCTGCCTTAGTCCACTCGACAATTCCCGCACTGTATCTCATTAGTGACACAGCCCAAGTGTTGATCGCCTTTATCTTATTCCCTCCATTCAGCTTGGACTTCAAACACTTCTTCACTCGTCTTATATACTCTTTCTTAAGTCTCTCTTTCGATTCCTCGTGCAGTACATGATCTGCTTCAAGCACTCCAAGATACTTATAACTTTCTTCTTCACCCAACGCCCTCAATTGTGTGCCATCTGGTAAAGCAATTCCATCCGAATGTACCCTTTTACCCCTCTTCATGGTCATCGCAGCACATTTCTCCAGACCAAACTTCATCGCTGAAGATCCGTACAGTCTGCACCAAGGAATCAATCTCTTTCTCGTTCTTCGCAAACAACTTCAGGTCGTCCATGAAGAGAAGATGATTAATCTTGCATCCATCCTTCGTCATCTCGTATCCCGCACTAACCTTCCGCAAAATCATCGTCAAATAATAATAATAATAATAAAGGGAACAGCGCCAAAACAAACAACAGTGGAGACAGAGAATCACCCTGGAAAATACCTCGTCTGATGTTTACCTTACCAAGACATTCATCACTAGCCGTCAGATTTGTTCTCCATGTCTTCATGCTCTCACCCAGAAGACATTTCACCGCATCAGCTGCCCCTATCATATCCAAACATTCCATAATCCACGAGTGTGATACCATGTCGTATGCCTTCTTGTAATCTATCCATGCCATGGCCAGATTAGTTTTCCTGTTCCTACAGTCCTTTAGCACCGTATTATTATTATTATTATTATTATTATTATTATTATTATTATTATTATTATTATTATTATTATTATTATTATTATTATTATTATTATTATTATTATTATTATTATTATTATTATTATTATTATTATTATTATTATTATTATTATTATTATTATTATTATTTCGCATTAGCACAGCATGAAAAGAAAGATCTTGTTTTCCTTTCTGCCGGTTACACCTCGAGTCAAGCTACGTCCCGTAGCCTTAGATCTCGAGTGTCTTTCGCAGAATCCTTGCTGTCCCTAAGAGTGCCGCCTTCTGTAGTAATTCTACTCTAACAGATGTTCCTATCTCCTTGAGATATTTCTCCAACGCCTTCGGAATTAATTGTATTATTATTATTATTATTATTATTATTATCATGCGTATTGTGTGCTGACATTTTTTAAATTTTGTGTTAAAGATGTGTGTAGAATGATACCATATAGAGAGATGTTAATGACAAGATATAAAAGAGGCCTATCAAAATAAATGAAAGGCATTGTTATAAACCTCTATGGTGAGTCGTACGATGCCGACATGGCATAATAAATGGTGCGTGCGGCTCGAGGAGATCGCATATTAGAAATGCAAACAGAACCGATTTAGAACGGACGGCAGTAATACATATTTGTAGTTGCTCTGTAATTATATATTAAGCCTCGGCCTCAAAATCGGTGCGGTGACGCGCGCTTTTTTTATTTTTTATTTTTTATTTTATTTTTTTAAATAAAAATGCCGACGCGCGGATCAGAGGCGTCGCGCGCAGAGACCAGAAACCGGAGAATAAATACCAAAATGGTCGAATTGTAATGTCAAACTTGTAATGTTAAAATTGCTAATGACTAGGGCTGTGTGTTTTCGAAGAATTTGGTAGCTACAGAGTATGGTTGTGAGTGGTTACTGTACGTCGGGAGGTAATATAGCCTCTTTGCTCATTGAAGCGAATGAATCATAAATAATGCAGCGTTAATGCACTCAGAGATCAGTTTAGGCCGTCACACGCCGCTGAGTTACCGAAACAAGCGTGAATACTGAAATGCAGTTTGAATATGATAAGTTTCAACAAAACAATTCAGTTATATAATTTGAAAGTACTTCCAATGCGAGCAAATACGACGATAGCAAATTCAAAGAATTGCCGAATGAGATAGAATCTCAAAAACTTCCCACAGGCCCGGTTTGTATTTTTTTTGTAATTAATCAGATCTGTCTTTTTTGACACACTGGATCCGATGGTCGGCCACGCCCATGGACTCCCACTTCATACTGTTTGCACCACGGACATTGTGACATCAACTACGTTATTTATGTTGTTCACCTGATAACTTCCAAACGGTCACATGGTGTCAAACATGTTTCTGTAGTCTGGTTCCCTATTTGTGTTCAATTTTACATGTAATAAAAAGAGGACAAATCTGACTGCATTGAAAAAGAACCATACTGTAAAGAACTCGAACTGTGATGACAAGCAGTGACAGGTAAGCGAAAAGATTTGAGGCTTATAAAACCTCGTTAATGTTCATTTTTTGAATTAAACATTTGGCTGTGTGGTATGACAATGTTACTGTTAAAAGAGGGAGAAAATTAATATGCTGTTTGCATAAGCTTACAGAGTGACAGAGTACAGAAACTGTCGCTTGAGAGTAACTTTCGATAGGCACTGCAGAAACCGAATATCGTCAGTACAGTGCAGTGTGCATGTGACCGACATTCGTGTACACTTAACGATAAAACTCGGTTCATGCCACCTTGTGAGTTGTGTACGGCAAGAACTTCTTGGTGCAACTTTTAACAATTTAAGTGCATTGAAATTCACTTCTTTTTTAAAGGAAAGAATAAGGTTTATTGCAAATAAATAGCGCTAAAGCAACTGCCGCAAAGCATACTGGGATACAATTTGGGGCATCTGTTTGGAGCGGCTTGTGTGACGTCAACAATATTTTGTTTGTTTGTTGCGCCCACAGACATCCCATGATTCCTTGCAGCCGCTATTTGCGATAAACCTTATGGGGTAAAATGTCGTATTTGACCGCCACTTTTTCTCATTCAATATAACCAATAATGTAATCTTACCTACCTAGTAAGGTGGAGGACATATCGTTGCAGTTTTCACAAAGTGACGGATTGCTTAAAAAAAATCTTATTTGTGGGGAAAATGAGTTTAGTCAATATTTGGACTTCAAATACTGTTATGTTTCATTTCACCAAGTTTTAATCCTCAAAACTATCAAGTTTTTGTGGTTTTATTTTTAAAAAAATTTCACGAAGTGACCGATTGCAGCCTTGTGCATGTATTACTGCATATATTTTATGCGAACGGCATGTTTTTAAGTTGTCACGAAGTGGCACAATTCGATCTTGCCACACGTGTTTTCCACGAAGTTGACGCGTGTCCCTGTACTAATGCACGGGAAACGTCAGTTCGTGAAAACTTGACAACAGCGTGTGCAGTTTTCACGAAGTGACTGTTTGGTTTATAAGTTTGTTAATTGTTTATACCGTAATTTCCTGCGTATAAGACGCGGCTTATCTGACTTTCAAAGGTAGGCAGTTTCATGAAAATTTGAAGTTGCTTCAATTCTTTTAAATGTCATATCACTGGATAGAGCAAAAAATTAGAAAGAAAATGAGGGGTCAATGGTCATGATAGGTTAACCCTGTGCAAAGTTACGAATTTTTGTTGATTTAAATATTTGGTCATTTTGGAGGCCAGTTTCATTTGAAAAGTTGTGACCGCATTTGCCTGCAACGTATCCTTGTAGTACTAACAAAGTGTCTATATAGCAATTAGCATGTACCCCTTTTATAACAAAAAAATCTCATTGAATACCAAAATCCACCCGTGCGTGACACCCCGATTCAGCGTGCGTGATACCCCGATTCAGCGAGTCAAATCGCCGATAGCGGTGATTTTTTTTTGAATTTGCTGTCGGATCATTTTCCGCGAGTTGCACTGTTTTTCCGCCAACGTTACAGTTGGCATCGACTGACCAATTAAGATAACCACGATACGGTGTATCCTTTTTTCGTGGTTTCAAGTTTCGTGAAGACCATCCAATACCTCTAAATTGATGATGAATTTCCGTCATGCACAATGATGAAAAACGGGTCGTAAACACGGCGATATTTCTAACGTCCGAGTTCGGATATTTTGCATTGAAACGAAGCAAAATTTATGAATGAATCTAAGATGGCGTCTACAGCATGCAGGACCGAATCACTGTTTAAAAAATAACGATTAATCCGCACAGCGACAACGCGAGCTACGGACAGCCAGGGGGTACGTTTTCGCGAGAACCCGGATGTGAGTGAGTCGGTCACAATCGCGATGTCTAAAATTAGCTTTTGAAGTGCGCCGCCAGCGGCGGCTTGCGTGAATCTGCCTATCAAAGGTACGAAAACGTCACTGCGTCTTATCTAACGGTGCGCCTTATCTGGTGTCGCTTGAGATCAAAGTGATGATTACCGCTTGTGTAACTTTCGGTGGACCTCAACCTAACAAAAGCGGCCGTGTTTTCCAATGAAGGTCGTTAGCGCAAGATTTTCATGCATTCATTCACCGTAAATAATACTCACGAAAGACCTCACTCGTGTGTGATGTACCAAAAGCAGAATTCCCCTGTTTATAAAAATAGCATGCCCAACATCGTACACGATCGCGCATTTTTATCTACAACGCTTTCTAATGACTAAGTCTCTATGCGATGTGTGCAAGGTTGTCAACTTTTGCCGTGTCTGTTTTTCACCTCGATTATTAATCAGTGTATTACGCACAACACCGCGGGATCACTTGGGCTGCAACCAGACTACTTTCCTAGTACGACGCGCGCGTGGTGGTGGCGGCGGCGGCATGGTCGTGCTATAGCGCTTCTGGCTTGCACTGCACTACTGAGCGGTCATGGTGTGCCTTATACGGCGGTGCGCCTTATACGTTGACACTTTAATCACATTCCCCCGATTCTGGGGTAATGCGCCTTATACACCGAGCGTCTTATACGCAGGAAATTACGGTAGTTATTTTCATCTACAAAACGAACACAGTTACGTATCATTTAAGATTTCAGCTTTCTAACAAAGTAAAAATTAATGATCTTCGAGATTAAAATGGCATCGAAACTGCGGTTTTAAAACTTGACCAACTTCAATCGCTTATAACTTGATTTTATCACGATGTGGACAAATACGTCACTTCGTGAAAACTGCAAAGTATATGTCCATCATCATCCATATGTTCTCTACCTTACTGGGTAGGTAAGATTACATTATTACAAAAGTGGCGGTTGGGTTTAACATTCTACCCATAGTGATAATAAATCTTAGATTACGGTCGAGGGACATTCTTAACATGTTCCCTTCTTACCATCCGCTGGGGCTTAATCGGGGTAGAATGTTGTATCCGACTGCCACTTTTTCTCATTAAATATAACCAATAATGTAATCTTACCTACCTCGTAAGGTGGAGAACATATATGGATGATGATGGACATATACTTCAAATTATTCCAGGATATTTATTTCATGAAAATTCAGGCATTTTTGGTATACGATGACTTCCTCAGTCATTGTCAACTCCCTCATAAGTGACCAACACGGTCATTGTACATGCGCAGTGGCAACTATAATAGGATCCTTCTATTTTCTGAAGGGGAGGATTTTTTTAGAAGGGAAATCAAGTCCGAAAACCATCATAAAAGTGGATTTTAAAGATAGTTTTCGCTTTCTGTAACCCCAAAAATTGATGGAATCATTTTTTAACTGGTTAGTGGTTGTAAAAAATTTTCAAAAAAACACTTAAAAAGTGGCGGTCAGATACGTCATTCTTTCCCTTAACCCTCCTGCAATCACTGAAATCTTTTAAGCAACCCATGCAGGCCACTACAAGCCATTGCTATGGTAGGCAGTGGCTCCTCATAGCTATACTGCATAGTAACATAATGCTTCATATGTCTGTTGGTTTTAGTGGTTTGTGATTGACATATTGCAGGGCATAATACTTTGTTCCAGACTCAGTGGCTGGTGGTAGGTTACTATGGAGAGTCTGTGTTTACCAAATAACTACTGAAAATCCCAATGGGGGCTTTGTATGGTTTATTGTTCTCAATGGCTGATGGTGAATTATTATTGGGAGTTTGGTTTAACCTGCTAACAATAAAAGGTCAACTGTGGTATACATGTGTCTTTGTATGTACAATGGAGATTACTTCAAAGGGGCAGTGTGGCTTATATGCACAAACAATGTGTGTACAACACATTGGACTTTTTGTGGTTTACAGTGGCCTCTATGTGTAGGAGGGTTAATCGTTTCAAAATAACCGTGTATACATGTATGACATAGATTTCACTGGTTGGCAAAAAAAAAAAAATTACAAAAAAAAATAAAAAGAAGTGCATCACCGCACCGATTTTGAAGCCAACCTGTGCCCAGAAACTGGAGACTTTATTTTGTGGCCTTATTTGTCATGTAACAGAAAACAGGAAGTGACATTCATACAGCAAATGGGAGAGAGCACTGTGTACTGAATATTCATGAGTACTGAATATTCATGAGTACTGAATATTCATGAGTGCAGGTACTGCTGTGACCAGCAAGTCAGAATGCTTCCCTCTGTTGTCTCATCTGTGTTATTTATAAGTCCATGAACATACCTGAATGTACATGTACATGTACATGTTTTGTGTACAGAGTAAGTAGGAGGTCATTCGTCGTCATGTCACCTTAATCTTACCAGGGTAGTTTAACCCTCTTCAATATGGGTATTATTCAAACGATGTGTTCTTCAAGTGTTGTTAATGTTAGGCTCCCCCCCCCCCCCAAAAAAAAAAATAAGTCGCTGGTTTCTGGTCTCCACGCTGGTCGCCTCAGACTCACGCGTTGGCATTTTTAATTAGGTGTTCGAGCGACAGCGCGAACACCTCTTGATATTCTGTTTTTTTAGGTGTTCGAGCGACAGCGCGAACACCTCTTGTTCACAGAACCTTAAAACTTAACACATAGTTGGACCTTAACATGTAGTTGTATACTAAGTTGTGACATCATGGTGAGGTCATCAGATATCAAATTACACTAAATCAAAGTTTAATATTTAAGTATATCTCATGAACCACAAAAGATATTTTCACAGTCTTTGCATCATCTGAAAGATCTTGAATTATGTGATTTTTTTTTCGACATGACCCCAATCTGACCTCTCCTTCCGGTTGAAACCGGAAGTTGAATATTTAAAAAAATCATATCTCATGAACCACAGAAGATATTTTCACAATCTTTGCATCATCTTAAAGACCTTGAACTATGTCACATTTCGATCACAGATTTGACCTATTCTTCCGGAAGTTTAAGTGAAGAAATATTCTGAATCACTATTCTGTAAATGTATTTGTACACCCAAAACATAGTTGCGGAGTTCAAAGAACCTTAAAACTTAACACATAGTTAGACCTTAACATATAGTTTCAGGTAACGTTGTGACGTCATGGTGAGGTCATCTAATGAATTATAATGTAATTATAATTAAAAGAATATAATTTATATCTCATGAACCACAATAGATAATTTCTTGATACAGAACATGGAGGACTCGACATTTGATACAAAGACATGACCCTATTGACCCTTACTTCCGGTCCAAACTGGAAGTTCAAGTTTAAAAAGCTCTTTATAAATTCACGCAAATCTGAAAGGGTATTCAAAAAAGCATTCTGGGTTTATATGTTAAGTGGGATCTGCTCTTTTTAAAAATATATTTGGTGACATCATCGCTTTTAACAGAGCCCTCTAACGGCAGGTTTAAAAAAGTCACTTTTTGTTATCGTGAGATTTTGGCACAATTGACACCCATATTATCAGGAAAAATTTTGTGAAGTTTGAATGACCTCACATGATTGAACCGGAATTTATGGTTGGAAGAATTTAAAATTATATGGGATGACTGAACCGGAAGTTAATGTATTCATTATAGCACATTATATATCTTATTTTCATTATATATTATGAAAACTCATATCTCCTGAAGTAACTCTTGCCTTTTAATAACTTTAGGTGATGATGTCAACACATATGATGCACACTCGAACACCCTGAGTTTGTTTTCTACAAACTCAATACCTCTAGTTTTCTTCTTTTTTTCCCCTATGAAACGATGTCCAATTGAAGCCAAAATTGCTGGATCGATTTGGAATTCTGCCACGCTGTGTTTTAAACGACTTTTTCACGTAGGGTATGAACGTATGACCGATTTGTGAGGCCTCTCTTAGCCACCATACTTTGTATACAGGAAATTTGGTCCCGTCGTATACATGTATCATGTATTTCCCTGTTGCGGAAAAAAAAGAAGAAAAAAAAAAAGAAAAGAAGATTACCAGAAAGAAAAAAAAGTGCGTCATTGCACCGATTTTGAAGCCGACCGATAACCAGAAACTGGACTTTTTTGGGGGGCCTTATTACATCTCCAAAAAGTGTCAACACCGTTTTCATAGCAGGCACAGTAGCAACTTGTGAATTTTTCTTTTTATGGAAGGTACAACATTCATAATTACTACATGTAGATTACAAAATTAACATGTACAGTGTACAAAATATACATGTGTATGTATCTTTTGTGATAAAACTTTTACAGGTTAACTTTTATGATATACTTCTTGAAATGAACTTAACTTAACAAATAAAATTGTTGAACTTTCCATTAAAAAAAAAAAATTCACAGAAGTGGAATTTCACCTTGTTTAGATTAGATTAGACCTACAGACTGTAAACAGAGCTTACCCCCTTCAGACCCGTTGGCTGGTCTCCCTCAAATTGAGTCAATTTGCCTTTGGTTTGGGCCACTTAAATTGATTGATTGTTATTACCAATTTGCTTTTCCCTTGTAAAGTGGAGTGATTTCAAAGCTGCATCCTCTATTAGTTATCCCTTGACTTCGTCCAAGGTTCACAACAACATTATAGAATGTTTTATGGCTTCTGAATCGCGCCCCAGAACTGTAGATGGGCAATTTCTGAGACTACCGTCCACACAGTAGACTATAGACTCTAGGAGGATTAGATAGCTCAGTGTTTATCATGGTTGTGATTTCACAGGATTTTTCCTGATTTCAGGATTTTTTTTTTTACAAATCTTCCTTTGCCTCAAAATTTTCTTGAAAAGATGAGAAGTAGCCTGTATTGTGTCCAAACCTCTAGTTTCTTGTTTGTGGGGATGTGGAGAGTCTGTAAATCCTCCACAATTAAACATCCGGGAGGTTCATGAGGCTTTGTCCTCTAGACCAAAGGGAGACCTAGCCCTGTTAACCCATTTTTCATGATTTTTTTTTTTTTTACTGTGGTTAAGTCACAACTGGTTTATAGAAAAGTGCAGGTCTCTGGAAGTTGTAGGCTCAAATCTTGCTTCAGACAGTACACATGTTAACCCTAACCCTCCTAAATCCTCTATAATCCTCCGGAGGATTTGGAGGATTTTGGAGGAATGAGGCACATTCGAAAATCACCAATTGGAAGATTATGGAGGATTGAGGAGGGTCATGCATTTGATAGTGGAGGATTGTGGAGGATTGAGGAAGCATGGTTCAAAGAGATTATGGAAGATTATGGAAGATTATGGAAGATTGTGGAGGATTGAGGGCATAATGGAAATTTACTTTGGATGAATGTGGAGGATTATGGAGGATTATGGAGGGTTATGGAGGATTGTGAATGATTGACAGAAACATAATCTTGTATCCTCCGGAGGATTTGGAGGATTTTGGAGGAATGAGGCACGTTCGAAAATCACCTATTGGAGGATTATGGAGGATTGAGGAGGGTTGTGCATTTGATAGTGGAGGATTATGAAGGATTGAGGCAGTGAGCTTCATGCATAAACTCAAGTTGGAGGATTATGAAGGATTGAGGCAGTGAGTTTCATGCACAAACACATTTCGGAGGATTATGAAGGATTGAGGAAGGTACCTGGTAATTAAGGCTAGGGAGTTAGGGTTAATGTTGCATTTATGGAAGCTGCACATAATAATTCCCCATAGACATGTATGAGTACATGGTACTGCCTGGCATCTACAATTTGCCATAGTAAAATATACTTAGTCTCTTGAGGGCATTACCAGTTCTTAACCTCCTTGCGAGACATTCCCTGATGAAGCGTGTCTTATTTTATTTTTGTTCACCCCAATAAATCGATTTAACCCTAAACATGCTGAACACAACAAAATGCAACAAATGAAAAAAAAAAATCTGAACTGGAGGTTGTTGAATTAAACAGACAACAAAAGATCCTTTGTTCTTGTTGATTGGTCTTGTTGCACTAGTGCTTGGAGTTACCAGTTAGTTCCCTAACCTTTTAACCAAGACTTTTCATGGTTGGTTAACCAGTTAATCGAAAGTTGGTAGTCAGCAAATGTGTACATTTTCAATCAAAAAGTATTAGTTAACTTACCAAAAAGATTGTTTAATAACCAGTGCAGCAAAAAAGAAAGTCTAGAACAATAAAATGGGTGGCAATTCTTCCAAAATTGATTAAATTTTTTTGTTTAACCCTCCTACTATAGCTGCACTTCAGTGGCAAGTAGCTATCGAGGTCAAAATCAGCCAACTGCCATTTTGACTGATCCGAATGTGCACACAGGGGCATTCTTGACTGGTTTCTACTGTCATTTTGACCACCCTGAACAATACAAGACAATGCTTTGACCAGTCAAAAACGGTCGACTCATTTTGACCTGTAAATGTACTTACTACACGTAAGGTTTGACAGTGTTTGACTTTTTAAGTGCACTAGATATACCTTGGCAAGTATATCAACATTTTGACTGATTTTCACCCTTGTAGTAGTAGGAGGGTTAATATTGGTTTTGGTTTAATAGCTGGTTAGCAAATTTCTAACCAGTAAAACCACCCCAGCACTATGTTGCACTCTGCAGGATTTTTACAACATGGACAACTGATGGATGTTGTTGCATTGAGCAGGGTGTCTAGCCAGTTATTGAAGGGGGTTAGGGCAGCTACACACTTGGACAACTGATGGATGTTGTTGCACTGAGCAGGGCGTCTAGCCAGTCATTGAAGGGGGTTAGGGCAGCTACACACTTGCACAACTGATGGATGTTGTTGCACTGAGCAGGGTGTCTAGCCAGTTATTGAAGGGGGTTAGGGCAGCTACACACTTGCACAACTGATGGATGTTGTTGCACTGAGCAGGGTGTCTAGCCAGTTATTGAAGGGGGTTAGGGCAGCTACACACTTGCACAACTGATGGATGTTGTTGCATTGAGCAGGGTGTCTAGCCAGTTTATTTATCTGATGAATGTTTAATAGATTGGTTGATTTCACCTGATGGATCTCTGACTGCTCAGTAACCCACCCCCCCCCCCCTCCCCATGGGAGACCCTCGGTGAATGACAAACAGGAATGGTTTCAGACATCATTTTATTAACTGCCGGTCAGTTTGGGCACCTGCAGTAAAGACAGGTTAATCAACCTTCCTCTGTGGGTCAATTAACAAATCTTCACTTCAGTCAGTAAAGGCCTGTTTATATGTCTTGCACATGTGTACATGTGGGCGCACAGGAGGCCACTTGTGGGATACTTTCTGAATGGGGACAATGGTACCCCACAAGTCGGTCTTTGTTTCCGTGTACCCCACAAGAGAAATTCTAAAGAACAGGGACAATAAGAGGACAATGGTGGTACCCGATCCGTAAGGTTGTGGGGGGTGCGTGTGTATACGTATACTGCAATGATAATTACTCGGTTAACCGAATGTTTATACGGTTAGGCCTACTCAGTAATTTTTTACAGTTCGGTTATCCAAAAAATACTTTAAAAAAAATTACGCTACCTTTTTTGTGCACAAAAACTCATAAAAAATCGTCGCCTCAGAACCTGCGCTTCAGCATTTTTTAGTTCACTTTCCTTTTTTTTGAGCTATGAAACGATAACCAGTTGCAGTGAAAATTGCTGGATCGATTGGAATTCTGCCCCGACATTTTTCACACAGGGGTATGAACGTTTGCCCGATTTGTGCGGCCTCTCTTAGCCACCATACTTTGTGTTATACACAAATGTAGGAAATGTGTTCTGGTTCCAATAACCGTGTGTACATGTTAACATACATTTAAGAAAAAAACACTACCAAAAAAACCACAAAAAAAAAAAAAAATTGCACCGATTTTGAAGCCGACCTGTGACCAGAAATCAGAGACCTTTCCTGGCCTGAAAGCACTCCAATTTCTCAGGATGATTCACACATGTATATGTACCCAATTTACACCATATTATAAGCTTTTAGAAATTAAATTTGATAATCTGGTAATATCCAGACAGTCGTATCATCCTTTTAAAGGGGCAGTGTCATCACGATCAACAGGGCATGGAATCGGAGTGCTTGTTTTAGATTAGCTCAGTGACTGAAAATAATTCCACACATGATAAGGTCATATTACCGTTGCTGCTGCATAAATGAGCCAGTAATTTTCAGTCACTGTGTTCATCTTGAACTGGGACATTGATTCCATGCCCTGTTGAAAGTATGCTCTGATTGTGACCAGTACTGTCCCTATTAATGGCAAACATTGTACCTCTTCAAGGTGACAATTATTCTATACATGGTCTTGTATTTCCACAGGTCTGTGTTGTTTCTCATTGAAGGTCTTCAGCAGATGATCTGACATATATGACAGTGTCAGTGTGAGGTATGTGTATAAAGGATTGGGTAAGGATTTGATGTGTATGAATCGAGTGGAGTGACATGGTCGAGCGGTTTAGTGCATCGGATTTGTGTTCTGATGGCTGAGTCGTCGGAATGCAGGTTCGAATCCCGGCCGCGACCGGGGTGCTTGTGTCCTTGATCAAGAGACTTTACCATAATTGCTTCTCTCCACCCAGGGGTAAATGGGTACCTGTGAGGGCAGAGTTGGTTGTGTTTGATTAGCCCTATATGCGCTGTAATGGCAGCAATTGAGCTGTATACTCCCCGGGGAGCTGAGATGATTTCAGGAATGATTTATGAGCCTGATGAGCAGGGGTAATAATATAATGCGCCTTGAGCACCAGTTTGGTGGATACGTGCACTATATAAGTCTACATTATTATTATTATATTATTATTATTATATTATTATTATGATTGTGAATGGACAGCATGTACAATGTATAGATTGGTGAAATTCTTGCGTCGAGTGATAAACAATTGATTTAATTTTGCCCTACACCGACGACGACTTGTGTATAGCACTGTATACTCAGTGCTTTCCGAGTGTCTGTGGAAAAAACTTGACAGGCAACTCGGGCAGGATTCGAACCCACGACCTCCTGCTTACTAGTGCAGGCGTCTTAACCTCTCGACCACCGAGCTTGGCCGATGACGAATGGCTGGCTAGAATCCTATATAGCAGTGGGTGTACAGTGTGCATGTGTAGTGTGAAAGTAAATGCATTATTGAGTGTTTACTACAAGTACTGCCTATAAACACTGTACAAATACATGTACAATACCGTACTTTTACATTCAAACTAAACATTGTGTCATTTTTTAGGAAATGGTGTTTTTTCTTAGTTTTTTTATTGAAAAATATTTATTAATTAACCCTCCTACTGTTTGACCATTTGAAACCATTCAAAATTTCCACTTACCAAAATGCCCATTGGCTTTGTACACACATGGTGATACCATTTGAACAGTGTTGGTAGCAAGATTGACATCCATTCAAATGCATAGAGGGTCCATTGATTCACCACTTAGAAGTATCCAAACAAGCTTTTGTATTAGCTGTACTACCATTTGGAAAGATCCAAACAAGGTTTTGTATTAGCTGACCTACCATTCAAAACCATTTGGGGGAAATCAATACTGTACACAGTTATTTCACCATTCAAAACCACAAAAGCGAATGGTTTCAAATGGTTGCATCAACTTGTATGAAAAAGGTACCAGAAGTAGGAGGGTTAACATTAAATAAAAGTTTGTCACAGAAGATGTCAAAGTCACAGTAAGAGTCATTGTAACAGTAATAAAAACTTGAATATAAGTACAGTGCAAATCCATAACCATGGTTACCATAATTCCGTTACCGTATATTAAAGTACTAAGCAAATGTCAGAAAGTGAATTTTTTTTATAACACTTGTAGGGAGGTATATTTAGAAAAAAAACAATGTTGGATTTTTATTTTTATTTTCTTTGCCCAAAAACTTTTGTGCATTATTTTGGTAATGGAATTACGTGTGATTTTTCTCATGTTATTTTTAAATTTTTGGAGAACACGAAAAATAATTATATTTTTTTACATGCAAAAGTAATCTTTGGTACAATGGCTATCTAGACACACAAACAATTGTTTTCCCACAAGGCCTCCACTAATCACAATGTCCAAGAGAATTAAATTTGAATTTTTAACGAAAAATTCCACATTTTGAGACTTACTACACAAAAGTCCATATTTCTCCCAGAAAACATGAGTTTTGTAATTTTTTATTTTAACCACTTGGATTGGATTCCCTATGAAATTCTGGTCTAGAATCAATATGAAATATTCCTCTATTGCTAATGTAAAATGTTTACAATTTTTTTCTCTCCCATGGAAAATTGCCCATGTACTAAGAAAGGAAAAAGCAATTACCTGATACGTGACATTTCACTTCACGCAAAAATAGTCAGCAGCTTAACCCTAACCACCCTAATCCATTCAAACTCCAACAGCAGGGTTTGTTGGATTTTGATGGACTCGGTACTGTATAGCCCAGACAGGGATACTTTGCATGGGGCCGGGTGTCCCAATTCCAGCTAAGTCCAACAGTCGGGCTGTAGTGTTACTGCATGGTGTTGGATTTTGATGGACTCGGTACTGTATAGCCCAGATAGGGATACTTTGCACGGGGCCGGGTGTC
The DNA here is from genome assembly GCA_029582265.1 of Zoroaster sp. YZ-2022. Lineage (NCBI taxonomy): Eukaryota > Metazoa > Echinodermata > Asteroidea > Forcipulatida > Zoroasteridae > Zoroaster > Zoroaster sp. YZ-2022. The sequence continues at coordinate 5,472,153 of CM055819.1, forward strand.
CCAATTCCAGCTAAGTCCAACAGTCGGGCTGTAGTGTTACTACATGGTGTTGGATTTTGATGGACTCAGTATTGTATAGCCCAGATAGGGATACTTTACATGGGGGCCGGGTGTCCCAATTCCAGCTAAGTCCAACAGTCGGGCGGTAGTGTTACTGCATAGTGTTGGATTTTGATGGACTCGGTACTGTATAGCCCAGACAGGGATACTTTACATGGGGCCGGGTGTCCCAATTCCAGCTAAGTCCAACAGTTAGGTGGTAGTGTTACTGCATGGTGTTGTATTTTGATGGACTCGGTACTGTATAGCCCAGACAGGGATACTTTACATGGGGCCGGGTGTCCCAATTCCAGCTAAGTCCAACAGTTGGGTGGTAGTGTTACTGCATAGTGTTGGACTTTGGCGGATTCAGGAAGATTCTTAGCCAGAATAGCTCGGGGATTTGGGTTAATTTAAAATCAATTAAGTACCTAAATTAACCCTACTTCACATGGAGGCCACTCCAATCCACTAAATTTCCAATATGTTCTTCACCAACCTTTAAAGCATACAAGCCACTGCTGTCCTTTCCAAGTAATCTTACAAAATCAAACCAGTGCCACCCAAGGCCACTGTAAATAAGACCATCTCTGATTACATACTCAACACACACGCTGAAGGCCATTACAAACCACAGTCTTGAGTGGTTTTGTAGTGTTTACAGTCAAAATACAACTGGTTGTAGCTGGTTGTTTGAACATATTAGTATGGCCTGCAATGTATCGATGGGAGACCACTTTACCCTGCAATCTCAGTGGTGTGACAGTGCACAGAAGGGTAACCATATGAGGCCACTGCAACAGCTTGGAGTGGCCTGAATGGGTTGTTCAAATATTGCACTGATTGTAGGAGGGTTAATATGACAGGACCCACCATAGAGTCAAATGTGTCCAAATGAATGTTTGACTGGATCCAGAATAAATTCATTTTGGGACATATTTACTGTAAAGCCATGCTTCTCATGATTATTTTGAGAAATGAGTAATTTTAAAACATATGTTATCCTTTCCTTGAGTAAAATACATGTAGCAATGTTCTGATGAAAAAGAATTTTCTTCAAAATTGTCATCAAAATTGCGGAAAAAACACAGGCGGCATGGTGTACGTCTTTCAACAACTAACTACTAAAAGTTTCAGCTTATTTTATGTACAAATGTAAATGTGGGCACATTATTTTGTGTATATATATTGAACGATCAGTGTACTTGTAATGACTGTGGCATCCTCTAGTTCCACTGCAGTGATTGAGTTACACTTATGACCAAGATTAATGTTCATGTATTGACATGATGGCAGTATCAGGTGTGGATTGATCACAAGATGTTGACTGTCCATGTATGCTACTGCCTACAGTGGATCAATCGGGTACGGATTGATCATAAGATGTTGACTGTCCATGTATGCTACTGCCTACAGTGGATCAATCGGGTACGGATTGATCATAAGATGTTGACTGTCCATGTATGCTACTGCCTACAGTGGATCAGTCGGGTGTGGATTGATCACAAGATGTTGACTGTCCATGTATGCTACTGCCTACAGTGGATCAGTCGGGTGTGGATTGATCATAAGATGTTGACTGTCCATGTATGCTACTGCCTACAGTGGATCAGTCAGGTGTGGATTGATCACAAGATGTTGACTGTCCATGTATGCTACTGCCTACAGTGGATCAGTCGGGTGTGGATTGATCATAAGATGTTGACTGTCCGTGTACGCTACTGCGTACAGTGGATCAGTCGGGTGTGGATTGATCATAAGATGTTGACTGTCCATGTATGCTACTGCCTACAGTGGATCAGTCGGGTACGGATTGATCATAAGATGTTGACTGTCCATGTATGCTACTGCCTACAGTGGATCAATCGGGTACGGATTGATCATAAGATGTTGACTGTCCGTGTGCGCCACTGCGTACAGTGGATCAGTCGGGTGTGGATTGATCATAAGATGTTGACTGTCCATGTATGCTACTGCCTACAGTGGATCAGTCGGGTGTGGATTGATCACAAGATGTTGACTGCCCATGTATGCTACTGCCTACAGTGGATCAGTCGGGTGTGGATTGATCATAAGATGTTGACTGTCCGTGTACGCCACTGCGTACAGTGGATCAGTCGGGTGTGGATTGATCACAAGATGTTGACTGTTCATGTATGCTACTGCCTACAGTGGATCAATCCGGTGTGGATTGATCATAAGATGTTGACTGTCCGTGTACGCCACTGCGTACAGTGGATCAGTCGGGTGTGGATTGATCACAAGATGTTGACTGTCCATGAAGGCTACTGCCTACCGTGGATCGATCCGGTGTGGATTGATTATAACGCGTAGATTGATCATAAGGTGTTGATGCCTACAGTGGATCAATCGGGTGTGGATTGATCATAAGATGTTGACTGTCCATGTGGGCACAATGACATTTTTGGTTTTTTAAAATAACTTATTTCTCTTATGTTCATCAGGTCTTTGATGTTCGGTACATGAGTTTTTTTGAACTTCAAAACCCCCTCACCAGTTAACATACATTGTACCTGCACCCATGTGAGATGTAACTTTTCATAAATAATAATCACCCAATAGCTGTATAATAATGACATTTATGCATCAGCTACAGTAATATGATCTTATTTCACCTTGTTCTCGAGGCCAGCGCTCGCTCGCGGGGTATTACTTTCAGTCACCGAGTTCATCTAAAACTAGGACACCGATTCCATGCCCTGTCGGATCCAGGCCTCGATCTTAATTGCGGCCGTTGCCGTGGCGCCCCTCCGAGTTGGCCGCAATGCTCCCTTTTGGTTGGCCTTGAAATTTTGAGGTAGCCGAGACCAAACTGGCCATGCCCTCTCAATCCTTAAGGTGGAGGCCTGCAGATTGTGACAATATTGTCCCTTCAAGATATTCCATCTACTAAATAATGAGATACATATAAATATATAATTGTTGACAAAAACACCAACAAGTTGTGCACGTACATGTAATATTATGTGACCCGCTCTGGCAAAACCCGAAACTTCTCGACATTTACCATAATGCGTAACAGCCATGAAAAGGTCAAAAACTGATCCTCGGGGACCAGTTTGAGGGACCAGTTTTCATGTCACCATATAGAGCATTTTCTCTAGATTTTGATGGAAAAAGAAAAATCCTGAAACGTTGTTGGGAACATTGTTAATTTTCACGATAAATTTGCGAGCTCACTCCGAAAAGTTGAGTCCAAGTTAAGGGTTTTGCCAGAGCCAGTCACATACATGTAGATACCTTCCATTAACCTTCCTACTATAGCTGCACTTAATAGTGGCACATAGCTATAGAGGTCAAAATCGGTCAAATCAGCCCGTTTAGACTGCACACAGGGGCCTTTTTGACTGGTTTTTACTGTCATTTCGACCACCCTCAACAATACCAGACAATGCTTTTACCAGTCAAAAACGGTCGACTTATTTTGACCTGTAAATGTACTTAGTACACGTAAGGTTTGACAGTGTTTGACTTTTAATTGCACTAGATATATACCTTGACACGTATATCAACATTTTGACTGATTTTGACCCTTGCAGTCACAGAAGGATTTTAATTAAGAACCAACCAGTGACATACAACAATATATACATGTGCTTGTAAACATATCCCTTATACAGAAGGAACTCTACATTTCCTTGAAGATCGTGTACAAAATAGTAATCTTGTATTAGGTAGGCTAGGGTCGATGACCCCATTTCCCACCTCCATCATCAATATTCAGGGTAACATTGAGCAGTCATAATCGGCTCCGTGGCCCTGTACTTCATTACATAATGGTTGACTGATTGAGTTCTGCAATCCATTGGGGATTTCCCCAATAACCTGTGGACATTAGATGTGACAGGTAAAAAGACCTTGCAGTGGATATTAGGAAGCAAACAAACTTGTAGGTATGGCTTATTTCAAAACCAGAGTTGTGACAAGTCGCTGAGCATTGGGACTCGAGTCAAGTTATTTGAAGGCAGTTACTCGGTTCAAGTCGAGTCATTGACATGCCAAGGGCCAAGTCTTAAAGTCATGCAGGAGTCAATATTGAGTCAATAAAGCCCTTAAACACTATTTTGAGGATTCTGGTCTTTATCTGGGGCTTAGGATCAAGTCGAGTCAAAAAGGCTCGAGTCAATAAAGACTTGAGTCCAGACTTGAGGCTCAGGACCAAGTCAAGTCAAAATGGCTCAAGTCAATAAAGACTTGAGGCCAGACTTGAGTCAAGCCAAGTCGAGTCGAGTCTTTTTGCACTCATGACTCAAGTCAATTCGTTGACTTTTGTCATTAGGCCAAAAAAAAAGTTTCTTGTTTCTGGTCATTGGTCGGCTTCAAAATCGGTGCGGTGACATATGTTTTTGTTTGGTAATCTTTTTTTTCTTTTAAGTGATAGCATGACATGGCTATTGGAACCAGACCAAGTTTCCCATACACAAAGTATGGCGGCTAAGAGAGGCCGTGCAACTGTTCATACCCATATGTGAAAAAGTCATTTATAACACAGCGATGCAGAATTCCAATCGACCCAGCAATTTTGGCTGCAAATGGACATAGTTTCACACCAAAAACAAAAACAAAAAACTAAATATGAGGCGATGTGTGTGGAGACAAGAAACCGGAGACTTTTTGTTTGTGGCCATATACCTTGTGTTCCAAATCTCTATCATGCTTTGCAAGGCATGTACCAGTTCAATAATCTAACGGGGTCAGGTGGAGTATGGTTCTGGGGTAACCTGCCTGTGACCTGTGGGCAAGGCCCCCACTTAAATTCTGGTACATTGCCTCAACCCCCCCCCCCCCAATTCCCCGCAGTGCAAGTAGTTAATGATTTGGTGGTGTCAAAAGCGACTACTGTGATCCTTGCATCCCCTCCATATGAAGTCCCCAAGGAACCACCTTGTGCCTCCTGAACAAATATTCCCAGGCTGGGACCTTGGCATCTGGCCATGTCAGATTAATGTCGAGGGGACCCGGTGTCCGGTTCCTTAAAAACCAACTCGAGAACATGCGATAACAAATAAGTTGTATTTCTTTTTCTTTCTCTAGGACATCTGTGCAGTGCAGAAAGTAAAGCGTGATATCGCTGAAGGCTACCAGTTGTTTGTGACGTAATCCTTGGGAGCTTAACAGGTATATTATAAACAGAAGTCTTTTTACCGACGTGTAATGTGCGCCAGTTGTGTGTTATACCCGTCCATGACATTGTTCAACGTAACAATGGATTTGGGCCATTCGTGTTGTATTCATGATGCACAATATCCAGGAATTAGTCATCTGCGTGGAGAGCCCGTGAATCCCACGATACACGAAGACAAACTAGCCAAACTTGTTAGCATTCTCATGCATGCAGACATTTTGTATACAGTGGTGTGTACTTGGGTCACAGTAGGCTGGCACACTTCATGTTGGTAAATAGACTTAAAGGGGCAGTATTGTCACAATCAGAGACAGGGCATGGAATCGATGCCCTCGTTTAAGATGAACACATTGACTGAAAATGACTGGCTCATTTATGCAGCAGCATCGGTAATATGACCTTACCATGTAGGGTATTATGTTAGTCACCGAGTTAATCTAAAACTAGCATTCCGATTCCATGCCCCGTTGATCGTGATGACACTGTCCCTTTAAGCTTTGTGTGAAATTAGGTAGCTTAGTACAGTACATGTAGTTGGATCACTTAGCCCCCCCCCCCCCCCCCCAAAAAAAGTCTGTGGTTTCTGGTCATAGGTTGGCTTCAAAATCGGTCCGGTGACGCGCCTTTTCTTTGGCAAGTTTTAATATTTTTTTTTGCCAACCAGTGAAATACATAATACAGGCATTATTACGCGGTTATTGGAACCAGACCAAATTTCCCATACACATGGTGGCTAAGAGAGGCCTCACAAATCGGGCAAACGTTCATACCCCTATGTGAAAAAGTTGTTTAAAACACTGCACGGCAGAATTCCAATCGATTCAACAATGTGAGGCGACGCGCACAAAGACCAGAAACCGCGACTTTTTCTTTTGACCTTATACAGTCGATGATGGTTCATCTTTATTATCATAAAGATAAGGTTTTAAATTTGTAATGACCAAATGGTTGAATTTTAACCCTAACCACCCCATATCCTCAAAATTCATCCAAGGGGCACTTGTTTTGGAAAAATTCAGCACTGTTGGAAACTGGTACTGTCACCTCTTCAAATGGGGCAAAATTGCTACCTGGCAAGAAGTACAGGCCATAAGTGCTGAATGTTAAAGATCAACGAAATTGCATGGTGCATTTTGAAGATAAGGGCATGTTTCCAAAAGTGCACTGATGGATTTTGGAGGATTCAGGAAGGTTCCTAGACAGAATACCTATAGGGGGTTAGGGTTTTAAAGTACTCTTTTCCACAATAATTGACAATAAATATTGACAATAATTTCACTTTCCTTCAAAATGAAAGCACCTGCTGGACAAAACTATTTATAGAAAAAAATTGATGACATCAAGAGCTTAAAGGTTGGTTCATTCATCATGCAAATGTGAAAGCGAAGCAAATTACTGTGACATTGACAATAGCATTGCATTCACCATTGTTGACATTGACAATAGCATTGCATTCACCATTGTTGACATTGACAATAGCATTGCATTCACCATTGTTGACATTGACAATAGCATTGCATTCACCATTGTTGACATTGACAATAGCATTGCATTCACCATTGTTGACATTGACAATAGCATTGCATTCACCATTGTTGACATTGACAATAGCATTGCATTCACCATTGTTGACATTGACAATAGCATTGCATTCACCATTGTTGACATTGACAATAGCATTGCATTCACCATTGTTGACATTGACAATAGCATTGCATTCACCATTGTTGACATTGACAATAGCATTGCATTCACCATTGTTGACATTGACAATAGCATTGCATTCACCATTGTTGACATTGACAATAGCATTGCATTCACCATTGTTGACATTGACAATAGCATTGCATTCACCATTGTTGACATTGACAATAGCATTGCATTCACCCTTGCTGACATTGACAATAGCATTGCATTCACCATTGTTGACATTGACAATAGCATTGCATTCACCATTGTTGACATTGACAATAGCATTGCATTCACCATTGTTGACATTGACAATAGCATTGCATTCACCATTGTTGACATTGACAATAGCATTGCATTCACCATTGTTGACATTGACAATAGCATTGCATTCACCATTGTTGACATTGACAATAGCATTGCATTCACCATTGTTGACATTGACAATAGCATTGCATTCACCATTGTTGACATTGACAATAGCATTGCATTCACCATTGTTGACATTGACAATAGCATTGCATTCACCATTGTTGACATTGACAATAGCATTGCATTCACCATTGTTGACATTGACAATAGCATTGCATTCACCATTGTTGACATTGACAATAGCATTGCATTCACCATTGTTGACATTGACAATAGCATTGCATTCACCATTGTTGACATTGACAATAGCATTGCATTCACCATTGTTGACATTGACAATAGCATTGCATTCACCATTGTTGACATTGACAATAGCATTGCATTCACCATTGTTGACATTGACAATAGCATTGCATTCACCATTGTTGACATTGACAATAGCATTGCATTCACCATTGTTGACATTGACAATAGCATTGCATTCACCATTGTTGACATTGACAATAGCATTGCATTCACCATTGTTGACATTGACAATAGCATTGCATTCACCATTGTTGACATTGACAATAGCATTGCATTCACCATTGTTGACATTGACAATAGCATTGCATTCACCATTGTTGACATTGACAATAGCATTGCATTCACCATTGTTGACATTGACAATAGCATTGCATTCACCATTGTTGACATTGACAATAGCATTGCATTCACCATTGTTGACATTGACAATAGCATTGCATTCACCATTGTTGACATTGACAATAGCATTGCATTCACCATTGTTGACATTGACAATAGCATTGCATTCACCATTGTTGACATTGACAATAGCATTGCATTCACCATTGTTGACATTGACAATAGCATTGCATTCACCATTGTTGACATTGACAATAGCATTGCATTCACCATTGTTGACGTTGACAATAGCATTGCATTCACCATTGTTGACATTGACAATAGCATTGCATTCACCATTGTTGACGTTGACAATAGCATTGCATTCACCATTGTTGACGTTGACAATAGCATTGCATTCACCATTGTTGACGTTGACAATAGCATTGCATTCACCATTGTTGACCTTGACAATAGCATTGCATTCACCATTGTGGACGCTGACAATAGCATTGCATTCACCATTGTTGACTTTGACAATAGCATTGCATTCACCATTGTTGACGTTGACAATAGCATTGCATTCACCATTGTTGACGCTGACAATAGCATTGCATTCACCATTGTTGACGTTGACAATAGCATTGCATTCACCATTGTTGACGCTGACAATAGCATTGCATTCACCATTGTTGACGTTGACAATAGCATTGCATTCACCATTGTTGACGTTGACAATAGCATTGCATTCACCATTGTTGACGTTGACAATAGCATTGCATTCACCATTGTTGACGTTGACAATAGCATTGCATTCACCATTGTTGACGTTGACAATAGCATTGCATTCACCATTGTTGACATTGACAATAGCATTGCATTCACCATTGTTGACATTGACAATAGCATTGCATTCACCATTGTTGACATTGACAATAGCATTGCATTCACCATTGTTGACGTTGACAATAGCATTGCATTCACCATTGTTGACATTGACAATAGCATTGCATTCACCATTGTTGACGTTGACAATAGCATTGCATTCACCATTGTTGACATTGACAATAGCATTGCATTCACCATTGTTGACATTGACAATAGCATTGCATTCACCATTGTTGACATTGACAATAGCATTGCATTCACCATTGTTGACATTGACAATAGCATTGCATTCACCATTGTTGACATTGACAATAGCATTGCATTCACCATTGTTGACATTGACAATAGCATTGCATTCACCATTGTTGACTGACAATAGCATTGCATTCACCATTGTTGACAATAGCATTGCATTCACCATTGTTGACATTGACAATAGCATTGCATTCACCATTGTTGACATTGACAATAGCATTGCATTCACCATTGTTGACATTGACAAGAGCATTGCATTCACCATTGTTGACATTGACAATTTGCATTCACCATTGTTGACATTGACAATAGCATTGCATTCACCATTGTTGACATTGACAATAGCATTGCATTCACCATTGTTGACGTTGACAATAGCATTGCATTCACCATTGTTGACATTGACAATAGCATTGCATTCACCATTGTTGACATTGACAATAGCATTGCATTCACCATTGTTGACATTGACAATAGCATTGCATTCACCATTGTTGACATTGACAATAGCATTGCATTCACCATTGTTGACATTGACAATAGCATTGCATTCACCATTGTTGACATTGACAATAGCATTGCATTCACCATTGTTGACATTGACAATAGCATTGCATTCACCATTGTTGACATTGACAATAGCATTGCATTCACCATTGTTGACATTGACAATAGCATTGCATTCACCATTGTTGACATTGACAATAGCATTGCATTCACCATTGTTGACATTGACAATAGCATTGCATTCACCATTGTTGACATTGACAGTTGCAGTGCTTTCGCCATTGTTGACATGACAATAGCATTGCATTCACCATTGTTGACATTGACAATAGCATTGCATTCACCATTGTTGACATTGACAATAGCATTGCATTCACCATTGTTGACATTGACACAGTATTGCATTCACCATTGTTGACGTTGACAATAGCATTGCATTCACCATTGTTGACATTGACAATAGCATTGCATTCACCATTGTTGACATTGACAATAGCATTGCATTCACCATTGTTGACGTTGACAATAGCATTGCATTCACCATTGTTGACATTGACAATAGCATTGCATTCACCATTGTTGACATTGACAATAGCATTGCATTCACCATTGTTGACATTGACAATAGCATTGCATTCACCATTGTTGGCGCTGACAATAGCATTGCATTCACCATTGTTGACATTGACAATAGCATTGCATTCACCATTGTTGACGCGTTGACAATAGCATTGCATTCACCATTGTTGACATTGACAATAGCATTGCATTCACCATTGTTGACATTGACAATAGCATTGCATTCACCATTGTTGACATTGACAATAGCATTGCATTCACCATTGTTGACGTTGACAATAGCATTGCATTCACCATTGTTGACGTTGACAATAGCATTGCATTCACCATTGTTGACGCGTTGACAATAGCATTGCATTCACCATTGTTGACGTTGACAATAGCATTGCATTCACCATTGTTGACGTTGACAATAGCATTGCATTCACCATTGTTGACGTTGACAATAGCATTGCATTCACCATTGTTGACGTTGACAATAGCATTGCATTCACCATTGTTGACGTTGACAATAGCATTGCATTCACCATTGTTGACATTGACAATAGCATTGCATTCACCATTGTTGACGTTGACAATAGCATTGCATTCACCATTGTTGACATTGACAATAGCATTGCATTCACCATTGTTGACGTTGACAATAGCATTGCATTCACCATTGTTGACATTGACAACAGCATTGCATTCACCATTGTTGACGTTGACAATAGCATTGCATTCACCATTGTTGACATTGACAATAGCATTGCATTCACCATTGTTGACGTTGACAATAGCATTGCATTCACCATTGTTGACATTGACAATAGCATTGCATTCACCATTGTTGGCGTTGACAATAGCATTGCATTCACCATTGTTGACATTGACAATAGCATTGCATTCACCATTGTTGACGTTGACAATAGCATTGCATTCACCATTGTTGACATTGACAATAGCATTGCATTCACCATTGTTGACGTTGACAATAGCATTGCATTCACCATTGTTGACATTGACAATAGCATTGCATTCACCATTGTTGACGTTGACAATAGCATTGCATTCACCATTGTTGACATTGACAATAGCATTGCATTCACCATTGTTGACGTTGACAATAGCATTGCATTCACCATTGTTGACATTGACAATAGCATTGCATTCACCATTGTTGACGTTGACAATAGCATTGCATTCACCATTGTTGGACGTTGACAATAGCATTGCATTCACCATTGTTGGCGTTGACACTAGCATTGCATTCACCATTGTTGACGTTGACAATAGCAGTGCATTCACCATTGTTGACGTTGACAATAGCATTGCATTCACCATTGTTGACGTTGACAATAGCATTGCATTCACCATTGTTGACGTTGACAATAGCATTGCATTCACCGTTGTTGGCGTTGAGAATAGCATTGCATTCACCATTGTTGACGTTGACAATAGCATTGCATTCACCATTGTTGACGTTGACAATAGCATTGCATTCACCATTGTTGACGTTGACAATAGCATTGCATTCACCATTGTTGACGTTGACAATAGCATTGCATTCACCATTGTTGACGTTGACAATAGCATTGCATTCACCATTGTTGACGCGTTGACAATAGCATTGCATTCAACATTCTTGTCGATGACAATAGCATTGCATTCACCATTGTTGACGTTGACAATAGCATTGCATTCACCATTGTTGACGTTGACAATAGCATTGCATTCACCATTGTTGACGTTGACAATAGCATTGCATTCACCATTGTTGACGTTGACAATAGCATTGCATTCACCATTGTTGACGTTGACAATAGCATTGCATTCACCATTGTTGACGTTGACAATAGCATTGCATTCACCATTGTTGACGTTGACAATAGCATTGCATTCACCATTGTTGACGTTGACAATAGCTTTGCATTCACCATTGTTGACGTTGACAATAGCATTGCATTCACCATTGTTGACGTTGACAATAGCTTTGCATTCACCATTGTTGACGTTGACAATAGCATTGCATTCACCATTGTTGACATTGACAATAGCATTGCATTCACCATTGTTGACGTTGACAATAGCATTGCATTCACCATTGTTGACGTTGACAATAGCATTGCATTCACCATTGTTGACGTTGACAATAGCATTGCATTCACCATTGTTGACGTTGACAATAGCATTGCATTCACCATTGTTGACATTGACAATAGCATTGCATTCACCATTGTTGACGTTGACAATAGCATTGCATTCACCATTGTTGACATTGACAATAGCATTGCATTCACCATTGTTGACGTTGACAATAGCATTGCATTCACCATTGTTGACATTGACAATAGCATTGCATTCACCATTGTTGACGTTGACAATAGCATTGCATTCACCATTGTTGACATTGACAATAGCATTGCATTCACCATTGTTGACATTGACAATAGCATTGCATTCACCATTGTTGACATTGACAATAGCATTGCATTCACCATTGTTGACGTTGACAATAGCATTGCATTCACCATTGTTGACATTGACAATAGCATTGCATTCACCATTGTTGACATTGACAATAGCATTGCATTCACCATTGTTGACATTGACAATAGCATTGCATTCACCATTGTTGACATTGACAATAGCATTGCATTCACCATTGTTGACGTTGACAATAGCATTGCATTCACCATTGTTGACATTGACAATAGCATTGCATTCACCATTGTTGACGTTGACAATAGCATTGCATTCACCATTGTTGACGTTGACAATAGCATTGCATTCACCATTGTTGACGTTGACAATAGCATTGCATTCACCATTGTTGACATTGACAATAGCATTGCATTCACCATTGTTGACATTGACAATAGCATTGCATTCACCATTGTTGACGTTGACAATAGCATTGCATTCACCATTGTTGACATTGACAATAGCATTGCATTCACCATTGTTGACATTGACAATAGCATTGCATTCACCATTGTTGACATTGACAATAGCATTGCATTCACCATTGTTGACGTTGACAATAGCATTGCATTCACCATTGTTGACATTGACAATAGCATTGCATTCACCATTGTTGACATTGACAATAGCATTGCATTCACCATTGTTGACATTGACAATAGCATTGCATTCACCATTGTTGACGTTGACAATAGCATTGCATTCACCATTGTTGACATTGACAATAGCATTGCATTCACCATTGTTGACATTGACAATAGCATTGCATTCACCATTGTTGACATTGACAATAGCATTGCATTCACCATTGTTGACGTTGACAATAGCATTGCATTCACCATTGTTGACATTGACAATAGCATTGCATTCACCATTGTTGACATTGACAATAGCATTGCATTCACCATTGTTGACATTGACAATAGCATTGCATTCACCATTGTTGACATTGACAATAGCATTGCATTCACCATTGTTGACATTGACAATAGCATTGCATTCACCATTGTTGACATTGACAATAGCATTGCATTCACCATTGTTGACATTGACAATAGCATTGCATTCACCATTGTTGACATTGACAATAGCATTGCATTCACCATTGTTGACATTGACAATAGCATTGCATTCACCATTGTTGACATTGACAATAGCATTGCATTCACCATTGTTGACGCGACAATAGCATTGCATTCACCATTGTTGACATTGACAATAGCATTGCATTCACCATTGTTGACATTGACAATAGCATTGCATTCACCATTGTTGACATTGACAATAGCATTGCATTCACCATTGTTGACATTGACAATAGCATTGCATTCACCATTGTTGACATTGACAATAGCATTGCATTCACCATTGTTGACATTGACAATAGCATTGCATTCACCATTGTTGACATTGACAATAGCATTGCATTCACCATTGTTGACGTTGACAATAGCATTGCATTCACCATTGTTGACGTTGACAATAGCATTGCATTCACCATTGTTGACGTTGACAATAGCATTGCATTCACCATTGTTGACGTTGACAATAGCATTGCATTCACCATTGTTGACGTTGACAATAGCATTGCATTCACCATTGTTGACGTTGACAATAGCATTGCATTCACCATTGTTGACGTTGACAATAGCATTGCATTCACCATTGTTGACGCGACAATAGCATTGCATTCACCATTGTTGACGCGACAATAGCATTGCATTCACCATTGTTGACGTTGACAATAGCATTGCATTCACCATTGTTGACATTGACAATAGCATTGCATTCACCATTGTTGACATTGACAATAGCATTGCATTCACCATTGTTGACATTGACAATAGCATTGCATTCACCATTGTTGACATTGACAATAGCATTGCATTCACCATTGTTGGCATTGACAATAGCATTGCATTCACCATTGTTGACGTCATGAAATTCGCTTTTTGCATTAAGTATGAACCGCCTTAAACGTCAGTTTTGAAATTTTTTACAATTTTGAAACCAATTCTATACTTAGCATTAAGGGAATAACAGTTCATCGTGCGGTCTTTACTGCAGGTTAATGACCGGTTTTGGACGTGGTCACAGGACTGAGCCGAAGGCGCAAAACCGGTCGTTAACCTGCGGTACAGACCAAGCGTCAAACTGTTATTCCCATTCGTAAATGCCCGTATCGATTTCATTTTCAAAATATAAAAAAAAAAAAAAAATGTAATTTTTGTTGTAATAAAGCCAAATTGTAATGGGCAAGTTCACGCTATGGGGACATACGAAACACTTCCAAAGTACATGAGTCGGGCGCGTGATGCGAGCCTTCGTCACTCTGATTGGTTCAAATCCGCATCGTGTGTCCAATCAGATTGTCTGAACTGTCTCGGGCATTTATGAATGAATGATAAAGGTGATGTTATTTGCCAAGGTGATCCAATTCCGTCTGTCGGCGAAGACAAATACATATATATGCGTCATCTGTTGTCACCTGTGAATAGTCCCTGGTATGACTCAGGATCTCGCAGGGGGTTTTTCCGTAACGCCTTCGTCATCACTTTAGCGCGACACTGTCATAATAGAAGCTATTCATCAAAAGCAGGCCGGGGGAATAATGGACAAAAGCTGTCGCTACTGTTTGAATATCCCACAATTGAAGGAAGCCAGTATTAGTCACGGAGTGACGTTTTTATCTCCCTGGTTAATATCTCTTGCATCGTGCACGTTTTAGTCAATGGAAGGTACACAATGGAAAGATTTGAAAGATTATCCACTTCATGCACATCTGTAGCCCTCTAGTGGTAAAATGAACATCAGCTCCGATTGGTTCAAATCCTCCAAAATCTTTGCTAAAGTGAAGGATTTTGAAGGATTGAGGTTACATGCTACATGCTCTTTGCTAAAGTGAAGGATTTTGGAGGATTGAGGTTATTAGGCATACTTGCCTTGCCATGGTACATGTACATCCATGTTTGTTGTAGTGATTGCAAGGTCAGTGCTTGGGTCAGTGGACACTGTTTATTGCTCCATGCATGCAGGGAGGGTCCCTGGCCATGTACATGTATCACAGATTAGAAACACATGTGTGCATACATGACATGTGCTTGCTTTACTACTGAAAGATTACGGAGGATTCAGATTATTTAAGCAAATGGGCCTAGGGAGTTAGGAAGGATTCAGGTTATGTGTAAGCAAATGGGCCTAGGGAGTTAGGAAGGATTCAGGTTATGTGTAAGCAAATGGGCCTAGGGGGTTAGGGTTAATGAGAAATGTGTTTAAACATTGGCGAAAGGGTTGAATTCATGGTTATTTCTTCCGCTCAACGTTCGGTCAAATAAAGACATTTATGTACCTCCTGAAGTTAAATAAACAAGTGAATTATTATTATTATTACTATTATTGTTATTATTATTATACTGTACTCGGTTTTACTGACAAACTACCCAGGATGCAGTATCAGAAGTACAGCCAAAATACTTGTTTACTTGAAGGAGAGCTAGTCCGTGTTGTTGGAGCTCATGCTCTAAGCCGCTCCGAGATAAATACTGTTCCAATCAATATAAACACTTTTATGTCATACTGACTGCTTTTAAGGAGATCAGTTGAAAAAGTCATTCACTGAAATTGGAAGTACTCCGTGATCAGTGCATTTGTAGTAGGAAACAGAAAGCCTTGTTAATGGCATTTGATGATAATTGCCCATGAACATTGCAGAGAGTTCCCCTGGAAGGCATACGTAATTGGAGGCAATCAATCATTTTTCAGCTGTCCACTCGAATCCGTGTACACTTGAGGTTAGCCGTCGAAAAATGTTTATAGTGTAATTATTACCACATGTATGCAGTTAATGCAACGAGTGGAATTTGTCTCGATTGGTTTAGACTTTCAATCTACCCATTTTATCTTTATAAGGAAACAGCCCATCTCCTTAAGTACATGTACATGTCATAAATTCTCTGAGGCATGTAAATAAGCTTGGGCGATAACACGATAATATCGAATATCGCGATACCTTTTTAAATTTTTTTTTATCTGATTACGATATCGAGAACCTTTTCAAGTCACATTTTTCAAGTTACTTTACATGTGTAAAAAGAATAGCCCCCTCTTTTGGCCATGCCCATACAACTGCATACATGTGGCATGGAGTGTCGTGGCCGAGCGGTCTAGATTACCGGACTCATGTCCTGGTGTTAGCAGCAGAATGTGGGTTCGAATCCCGGCCGTGACACTTGTGTCCTTGAGCAAGACACTTAACCATAATTGCTTCTCTCCACCCAGAGGTTAAATGGGTACCTGTGAGGGCAGAGTTGGTTGATTAGCCCTATATGCGCTGTAATGGCAGCAATTGAGCTGTATACTCCCCAGGGAGCTGAGATGGTTTCAGGAATTATTTATGAGCCTTATGAGCCTTATGAGCAGGGGTAATAATATAATGCGCCTTGAGCACTACTCAGTTGGTGGATACGTGCGCTATATAAGTCCACACATTATTATTATTATTATGCCCGGAGCAAATCGATTGTACATGTAGATAGTGTAATTTAGTTGTTAGCGCATTTCACGTACTTGTTCCTCATTTGTACATTGTAGCTGTCCAGCAATGATAATGCTTAACGTGTCTAACCACGGTTAGGAGATTCTTGCTTGAAGTGAGCACTTCATGCTCATTTGTCACAGCCAGTGATCTTGAGAGAAATCGTCCTCGTACGAGCACAATCGCAAATATGATTTTCCAGGCTCTGTCGATCAGTGGTGATTTCAAACATGCATCCTTAAGAGCTTGTTATACACCGAGTGGATGGATCTTATAACAATAACTGTCAAGATCACAGCATTAATCGTTTTTTTTTATAGAAGAGGGCAGGGGTTGACATGAACATGTAGTGTGAGGTCAGGGCCGTCCTAGCAACTCAGAACCTTGTTGGATTATAGACAGACTGTTGTGTGTTCTGAATGCATCACAAATGACAAATCTGCTATCAGGGGCGTGATTTGTCCAGATATTCTGATTTTTACAAATCGCAATGTTGTGATCCTCCGGATTTTAAAGATTTAATAATAATAATAATAATAATGTGTGGATTTATATAGCGAACGTATCCACCAACTAAGTGGTGCTCAAGGTGCATTATATTATTATCCCTGCTCATAAGGCTCATAAGGCTCATAAATCATTCCTGAAACCATCTCAGCTCCCTGGGGAGTATACAGCTCAATTGCTGCCATGTCTAGCGCATATAGAGCAAACCAACTCTGCCTTCACAGGTACCCATTTAACCCCTGTGTGGAGAGAAGCAATTATGATTAAGTGTCTTGCTCAAGGACACAAGTGTCACGGCCGTGATTCGAACCCACATTCTGTAGCTAACACCAGAATTTGAATCCGGTAAGCTAGACCACTCGGCCACGACACCTCATAAAGGAAAGCAAATAAAGGAAAGCAAAGCAAACGCTCAGAACTGTAGATTTCACCCCCAGCACTGTTCACAACAGCAGCCCCACTACCCCTAGCAAAATTTGCTTGGATTTTTCAAAACTGCCCAATCACACCCCTGTGTTACTTTATTGGTGAAATGATTTTGCTGGGAGAATTACATGAACATGTATAATATAAAATTGTGACCTTATTCAACTGAAAACCAGGGTATTAAGCCAGGATTTAGAAATGGGGTGTCCAAATTTGCTGGAAATTTCAAAAACAGGGTGTCCAAATTGTTCAGATAGTGAAATAGGGTGTCCAAAATTGAAATAGGGTGTCCAAAAGACACCCAGACACCCCTCTGGCTAATACTAAGCTGAAAAACTATAACCTACACGTAGGTCACTTTCTCTCCTTTAATAATAATAATAATAATAATGTGTGGACTTATATAGCGCACGTGTCCACCAACTGAGTGGTGCTCAAGGCGCATTATATTATTACCTCTGCTCATAAGGATCTTAAGGCTCATAAATCATTCCTGAAACCATCTCAGCTCCCTGGGGAGTATACAGCTCAATTGCTGCCATTACAGCGCATATAGGGCTAATCAACCAACTCTGCCCTCACAGGTACCCATTTAACCCCTGGGTGGAGAGAAGCAATTATGGTTAAGTGTCTTGCTCAAGGACACAAGTGTCACGGCCGGGTTTCGTACCTTTGTCTTCATAAAGTATGGATTCAGAAAATGACCTTTTACCAACAGTTTTTCAAGCTTCAAAGTGCACTGATTCTAACAGTGTGCAGAAAAATGACCGGTTTTGGGCATGGCCAGGGGTGACGCAGGACCGAGATGAAGGCCGAATGCCCATTGATTTTATTTTCCAAATTTCTAAATTGAATAATTTTGTTTGGAAAAAAAAAAAAAAAAAAAAAAATGGCCGATGCTCTTGTGTTCCCAAAAAGAACATTTCTGTTAGGAACATTCTATTAATTGAGAATACCTGCTGGGAACAGCAGGCGTTCCCATCAGGAACAGCTGCTGTCCCAAGTGGGGGCAACCCACTGGAAGTTCCTTCGGCAATGCGGAACTCATGTTCCCAATGGAACAAAAACATTCCCGTGGAGAGGAGTCCCCTAGGAGCCAACTGGGCAGGCAAGATAATGGAAATCTCAATTATCTGCGGGACGAAAAAAACATTTAAAAAAAAATGTATCTGGAAAGTTTCAACGACGCATTGTTCACCGCGGACCCATGATGTGTTTACCTCCTTCTCTGTTTGTCAAATCCCCCCCCCCCCCTTGATTTTGATAATCTTTGGGTACAGGTGTCTCGGCATAAGGGGAAATAACCACTTAACATTGAATGAATATTGCACAGTGTTTTGCGTCAGAAAACCCTAAGGCGTTGAATAAACCACTCGGCACCGGGGGGGCAGAATGACAGTTGGAGATAGCACATGCATGTGTCTGTTCCAAATGTGAACATTCTCTGAGCACTGTTTACATTGACGGCCGGTCATATAGATCTGCAAGCATACACAGTGACATTTATTTACATGTAACAAACAAACAAACAAACAATATAACAGTAATGTATCATACTAAGGGTGTGATTTTTCCGGATTTTCGGATTTTTACAAATCGCAGTGTTGTGATCCTCCGGATTTTAAAGATTTAAGCAATAAAGCAAAGCAAACGCTCAGAACTATAGATTTCACCCCAGCGCTGTTCACAACAGCGGCCCCAATACCCCTAGCAAAATTTCTGTGGATTTTTCAAAACTGCCCAATCACACCCCCTGATCATACGTGTATTAGGATACATACAAAAGTAATTATTTGAATGATGAATAAATTATGAATAGCTTATCAAAATCATTCAATCATTCACGAATGCCCGAGACGGTTTTAGACAATCTGATTTGGACAATGCGTAATCACGTGGAGGGGTGTATTAACAGATGGGAAAGACATGGCTTATCAAAATCAGAGCTGCGGGTATGCGCCATCTGTTTGCCAGCTGTTTTGTGCGACGCACGATGCGGATTTGAACCGATCAGAATGACACAGATTGTCATCACGCGCCTGACTCATGTACTTTGGAAGTGTTTCGTGTGTCCCCAAAACGTGAATTTGTCCATTTCTATTTGGCTTTTTTCAACAAAAATTACATGTTTTTTTTTTTACATTTTGGAAATGAAATCGATACAGGCATTTATGATTGGGAACAGTTTGACTCACACTGGCATAGTACCTTTATCATTCAAAACCACTGAAATCATATTGAATGATCAATCAACAGGAGTAATAGAAAACAAAAGTTCTACAGATATGTTCTATATAATCCAATCCAATCCAATCTGCATTTGTAAAGCGCCATCAATCTAGTTGCCTATTCCGAGGCGCTAAACCAGAAACACTTTCACGATAAGTATCCTGGGTTCTTTTACGTGCATTACACAACACAATATGTCCCAGCTGTATATGTTGACATCCCGTAATGGAGAGGATGCTTTTAGTAAGAAATTAGTAATTATTCTTACTACAGTCTTTTCTTTCAAAATGGAACAGCAGAAATTTTGATGTTGAAGTATTTTACTATGTGTGTTGGTTAGGCTTCGGCGATATCGATTTTTTTCACGATATATCACCAAACATATCGCGATTCTCGATAGTATCGCGATTATTTGTTTTTCATTCTCGCTTGATTGCTTTAGAGCCATTAACCACAGGTGTGCACCCTTCTACAAGCGTCACAATAAATCACAAATTCATTTGCATAGTGTGTATGTACTTCTGAAGTAGTTCGCTTTTGTTTCTCACTCCCGAAAGCTGAAAAGACTGTCCTAATTTAATTTCCATGGAATTTCTGACTTGACTCACAATGGCATTTTTTTAATCGCGATATATTTTTTTAATCGCGATTTGCCGATATCTCGATAACTTGAAAAGGTTCTCGATATCGTAATCGAATAAAAAAAGGTATCGCGATATTCGATATTATCGTGTTATCGCCCAAACTTAGTGTTGGTTTGTATTGATTTCTTTGAGCAGAGACAAGGGAATTTGGAGGTCGCTTGTTCATATCCCACTTCAGTAAATTTATTTTGTTTCACTCAAAATTATGTTCCGAGTCATTTTCTCTTGTTGATTATCTGATGACTTGATGCAAAAAAACAAAAAAAACTGCATCCCATCTTGCTATGGCTTCAC
Source organism: Zoroaster sp. YZ-2022 (assembly GCA_029582265.1). Lineage (NCBI taxonomy): Eukaryota > Metazoa > Echinodermata > Asteroidea > Forcipulatida > Zoroasteridae > Zoroaster > Zoroaster sp. YZ-2022. Next base: position 5,493,349 of record CM055819.1, read on the forward strand.
ATGTTTATTACTTGTTTGTTTGGGGGTGATCCCTGGCTGTCCCAGCATGTTCTAGGTGTCACGGCTTCTCGGTGACTGGTTTAGCGTCGTACCTCTAGATGTGATCCCCATGGCTACATGGCTTTCCACGCTCGATAGATTGCCATCCATAGAACTGGATAGCTCAGTTGGGAAGTGCACTTCAAGGGACAATATCGTCACGATCAGAGCAGACTTTTAACAGGGCAATTGGCTCAAGAGACCCCCCAAAATAGAATTTAAAGAGCGAACGCATTTTGAAAGATAATATCTTTATCAAACGAACAAAAACAAATTATGAAAATCGGATGTCGGAAACTGTATAAAATGTGAGGTACATTTTTATGCGATTATTGGAACCAGACCAAATTTCCCACACACAAAGTGTGGTTGCTGATAGAGGCCACACAAATCGGGCAAACGTTCAATCAATCCTGGTGACGATCAGAGCATACTGATCGAAACATTCAGTTGTAACCTCCAGTTCTTTTCAGAACTAATTACTGCTCCATTGAGCATTTCACATGGTGTCACCGCAAACTAATCTTTACTTACTTACTTGTAGCCTCTTCACCATGCAAGTTTTACCAATCGATCCAGCAATTTTGGTTGCAGTTGGACATCTTTTCATAGCAAAAAAAAAAAATATGAAAAAAAAAAATGTTGAAGTGCAAACTGAGGGGACACGTGTGGAAACCAGAGCCTTTTTCGTTTTGGCCTTAAAATATAGATCTTAACGTTGTAAATACATACATGCACATGTATGTATTCAAGAGACGTTTTCTTTAAAAATGATTCTGCCATTAGGGGCTTATTTAGATCCAGTTTAATGTGACAGGCGGATTTGACTCGCCCTTTTTATAGGGATTTCCATGCCTGGAAGATGGCAGAGATCTGGATTTAAGTGAGAAACTTCAATCCAATTATAAGAAGGGAGGAGGGGTGCAGAATTTCCCCCTATGTAAAACTGCCACTGACTGCATGAGTATGCCAAAATTATGAATGATCTGCCTTCATACGTATGGAGTGCCATGGTCGAGCGGTTTAGAGCATCGGATTTGTGTTCTGATGGCTGAGTCGTCAGAATGTGGGCTCGAATCCCGACCGCAACCATGGTGCTTGTGTCCTTGAGCAAGACACTTTACCATAATTGCTTCTCTCCACCCAGTGAGGACAGAGTTGGTTGTTGTGTTTGATTAGCCCCATATGCACTGTAATGGCAGCAATTGAGCTGTATACTCCCCAGGGAGCTGAGATGGTTTCAGGAATGATTTATGAGCCTGATGAGCAGGGGTAATAATATAATGCGCCTTGAGCACCAGTTTGGTGGATACGTGCGCTATATAAGTCCACATTATTATTATTATTATTATTATTATTATACGCGAAGGTCACGAGGACCCTGCAAATGTATTTGTTGCTGGTCATGCCAAGTTTCACAAACAAAAAAAACATTAGAATGTCAGCGTTTGCATCCGAAAATATTTATATGGCTAAAAATAACTAACTGCGTTTCATTAATGATTCGTGACTTGACGTTTTCCATGTGTTGTAACTTGATGTTTTACGGCCACTCACAGTCACTGGAAAATGAGTAGTCTGTGCATGTTCTGTGCTGTCGAGTGTACACACATGCAAATGTTAAACACATGTTTTTATAAATAGATTCATTAGTTTCTTAAATGTTTGCGACTCCTGGGTCTCATGGGAGTGAGTATTAGGTATCAACTTGCCACAATAACACACGGCCTGTTGCCGTTAACGTACAACACTGCATGCTAATGACACGGAACACGGGCCAACAATGCTGTCTCTGATTTGCCATGTCCGCCATATGCCAGGACCCCTTGTACATGGTGGCCGGCTGTACTTTGCGGCCCCCTTTCCTGGGTTCAGCCATGCTGTGGGAGGAAGTGTGTGAACAGAGACACACCCCCCCCCTATCATTACACGGCATGGGCTAGTACGCCAGGAGCCTGTCGGGAGACCCCAGGGGGCCGGCTGTATTAGTCCCATCCTGGGTCAGGAAGAGTGCGGCTCTGTAGTGGAAATCAGGCCAGTATCCTGGGAGGAAATTAATCTGTCTGCCCAGCCTTAGTGCCCAAGTCACTCAATCTTTTATTGTGATGCTCCACTAGATCTCCTTCATCTGTACAATGCGTTAACCCCTCTCTCTCTCTCTCTGACCTACATGTATGCATAGAATATATGTGTAGTGGACTGAGCAAGGGCCGGGGGGGTTACCTTGTTTGTGCTCGTCAAGCCAGGCAGCGATTGGCTTATTGTGACAGATATGTTGTAATCACACAGGTGCCTGCGAGTATAGGCATGATTCACAGTGGACCGTTGGGGGGGGTGTATGGGTTGGCCGTCATCAAGCTTGAGTACGATTGGAAATGATTCATACGTGTATCGGCTTGCCAGTTACCTTGGTTGAACGGTTCCTCATTAATGAGTGGAACACTGCGCTGGCTTAAATCGTGGTGTACGGTTTTCCCCGATTGTCGGACACCGGGGAGGAGAGACTTTTAAACTTCTCAGCATTACACCCTCATGCAGTGGTTGGATCAGATGTTTGTTTATTTATAAGCATACACTCCAGAGAGTGAATTAGAAAGGAAAGTCGTTCAAGGGGGTTGGTAAACTCACCGGAGTGGATTTGCTATTTGCTACGTGCAGAGTCACGTAGGCTTGGTGAAACTCGATGCTTCTGGAGTGCTGCGGTGGGCGGGTGCACGTACTGCGACTGGCAGGCTACTTTGATAGACACAACCAGGCTGCTAATATGCAGACAAAGCACTGGGGACAACTGTAAGCATTGTGGTGTAGTTTCCTGCATGTTATTTCTTGCTTGGTTCCTTTCGGATGTGTGTGTTTTAAGGTTATTGTGGCAGTTCTGGATACCCACATGACAGCTTTGTACTTTAAAGGGGCAGTATCGTCACGATCAGAGCAGACTTTCAACAGGGCATGGAATCGGTGTCCAAGTTTAAGATGAACACAGTGACTGGAAATGACTGGCTCATTTATGCAGCAGCAACGGTAATATGACCTTATCATGTGGGGTATTATTTTCAGTCACTGAGTTAATCTAAAACGAGCATTCTGATTCCATGCCCTGTTGATTGTGACGATATTGCCCCTTTTAAATGGAAGGTACAACACAGGTAATTATTCAAACTATCAAATTAATAAACATATAGTGCAAAGTATCAGTCATTCTAAGAAATGATTGTGTCTGAAGTCTACATATGTGTTCATTTTTATTTAGAGAAAAAATAATTATGATGGACTTCAAAATATTGTTTTTCAAAAACATAACAGATATACATGTAAAGAACCCTTAAACAGGTTTTTTTTCTCCACTTTCACGGGTGAGTTTTATGGTACTTGTGTTTTTGTTGATATTTGGAGGGTTGAAACATAACATGTACAATTCTATATACCAATGTTATACCTTAGGCCAAAAAAAAGAGTCTTTGGTTTCTGGTCTGTGTACGTCACCTCAGAACCGCGCGTCAGCATTTTTAGTTTTCTTTTTTTTCTTCTATGAAACGATGTTCAATTGCAGTCAAAATTGCTGGATCGATTGGAATTCTGCCGTGCTGTGTTTTAAACGACTTTTTCACATAGCGGTATGAATGTTTGCCCGATTTGTGAGGCCTCTCTTAGCCACCATACTTTGTAAATGGGAAATTTGGTCCCCGCGTATACAATGTATCACATATTTCCCTGTTGGCAAAAAAAAAAAAAATGGACGAAAAAAAAAAAAAATGTGTCACCGCACCAATTTTGAAGCCGACCGATGATCAGAAACCTGAGACTTTTTTTTGGCCATAACAATTTCAAACTTTCATAGGTTGGTTTCTGTTCAGTGCTGCATATAGGATGTAAATTGTTTCAAAGATTTATTTTAGTACAACAGCATTGTGGTGTTTTATGTTACACACTTATCATGGTTCTAAGTATGCAGTGCTATACGTACGTCGGTGTAGGGCAAAATTAAATCAGTTTATCACCCGACGAAAGAATTTCATCAACCTATGTACATGGTTCTTGATGTGAAATGTGTCATTTGAAAGTATTCATTTAACTTTCAAAAAGAAAAATATTGTTCCACAGAAAAAAAGAAAATCAGAAATTGTCCATAAACGTGAGAAATACATCTTCAAGGAGTGCCATGGTCGAGCGGTTTAGTGCATCGGATTTGTGTTCTGATGGCCGAGTCGTCAGAATGTGGGTTCGAATCCCAGCCGCGACCATGGTGCTTGTGTCCTTGAGCAAGACACTTTACCATAATTGCTTCTCTCCACCCAGGGGGTAAATGGGTACCTGTGAGGGCAGAGTTGGTTGTGTTTGATTAGCCCTATATGCGCTGTAATGGCAGCAATTGAGCTGTATACTCCCCAGGGAGCTGAGATGGTTTCAGGAATGATTTATGAGCCTGATGAGCGGGGGTAATAATATAATGCGCCTTGAGCACCAGTTTGGTGGATACGTGCGCTATATAAGTCCACATTATTATTATTATTATCATTATCATTATCATTATCATCCCCTTCCCCTCACCCCAAAAAACTCTGGTTTTCTGGTCTCTGTGTACGTCACCTCAGAACCGTGCGTCAGCATTTTTAGTTTTCTTTTTTATTGCTATGAAACGATGTCCAATTGCAGCCAAAATTGTCGGATCGATTGGAATTCTGCCGCGCTGTGTTTTAAATGACTTTTTCACATCATGGGGGTATGAGCATTTGCCCGATTTGTGCGGCCTCTCTTAGCCACCGTACTTTGTGTGTGGGAAATTTGGTCTGGTTCCAGTACACGTTAACATGTATCACTTTGAAATAAAGATTACCAAAAATACCCCCCCAAAAAAATTAATAAATAAAAAAGCGCTTCACTGCACCGATTTTGAAACACACCTATGACCAGAAACGGGATTCCTTTTTTGGGGGGCCCAAGGAAGAAAACCCAAGAAAAAGAAACTAGAGTAATATGCTTATGATAAGTGACAGGCACCGAGCACCCAAAACATATACATGTATGAGTGTTTATGTACACATGTACAAATACATGTCCAGTGTATCTCGGCTCATATTCTGTTAGTGTTATTTCCTTTGCCATTTAATTGGTATCCTCTTCTTAAAGTAGTTACGTGTTTCCGTCTTCAAATATATGTAGCACTCATTGGACTGCAACACGTGTGTGCACCAACTGCCGTTCCGGCCACATGTATGTCACACTCGTGAATTCGATAATTACTTCTGCAGATAAACCAGTAAAAAATACAGACTTTGCAGATGGGCGATATGGAGAGACGCCACATTCAATTGAATGTAACTGCCCGTGAATGTTAACATTTCAAAAGTAGATTATTCCAAGGACGGACATGCTTAACTTTTGAGTGGAGTAATCATACCATCAATCCTCGATGATCGAGTCTCAGTATCAATGCCTTAGTCCTATTTTTTTTTGCAGAGAGTGCAAGTCATGATTTTTTTTTTTCATTTCATATCCAAGTCTTGAGTTCAAATCTGGTAATAAATTAAGACGTTTGAATCTCTTTTGATTTAATAATTATGGTACATTGTTCTCCATTATCCTCCATTATCCTCCATTATCCCTAACCACCTAGGTATTCTGGCTAGGAACCTTCCTGAATCCTCCAAAATCCATCAATGCACTTTTGGAAACATGCCCTTCTTCAAAATGCACCATGGATTTTCGTTGATCTTTCATATTCAGCACTTATGGCCTGTACTTCTTGCCAGGTACATGTAGTAATTTGGCCCCATTCGAAGAGGTGAAAATACCAGTTTTCAACAGTGCTGAATTTTCCCCCCAAAAAAGTGCCCCTTGGAGGATTTTGATGGACTTGGGGTTGTTATGGTTATTGGATCGATTCGGATTGGTTGACAGCCGTAAGACATAAACCCATATCCCACAGCTGGAATCCATATCCAACTCATCGTATAGTGTTTGCTGTTGACTGTAATAATTGCAGCTCAGTATTCTGTACACGTGTTGCGATTCTCGAGCAGTTTCAAAGTAAACAACACGATAGTTTGATGTATCCTACATGTATGTTTTTCTTCTTGAAAGATCCAAACACTCAAAGTTTCGTCTTTTGAACAATTCAAAGTTGTGGAAATAAATTGGGGAGTTTTAGGGACCTCATTTGTAAGTCTTTTGACAATAATTATATGACTTGATTTCTATAAAAAAAAATATTATTGTTATTTGTTTTGCTTTGTTTACAAAATACAAAATTGCCCGAGGATAAATTTGTTATCTCGCAAGCGCAAGTGAAACATAGCACGTTTGTATATGGGACACAGAAGGACTTTTAATTTCACTTCTGATGACTGCAAGGGGCAAAATCAGTCAAAAATTTAATATACATGCCAGGGTATATCTATTACACTTAAAAGTCGAACACTGTCCAACCTTATGTGTAGTAAGTACATTTACAGGTCAAAATGAGTCGACCGTTTTTGACTGGTAAAAAGCATTGTCTTGTATTCAGGGTGGTCAAAATGACAGTGAAAACCAGTCACAAATGCCCCTGCGTGCACAGGTTGGTTCAACAGTCAAAAGCAGTCAGTTGACTGATGTTTGACCTCTATAGCGACTTGCCACAAATATTCAGCTATAGTAGGAGGGTTTTAAGGTGACAAAACTTTAGGCCCTCATTGTCTGTTTATTATTCTCATATATCCTTGTATGCACCTTGTGTACAAATCCAGTGAGGCATGCTTAAAAAAAAAAAACAGGAAAGGGAAATAAAACACCACTCTGTATACATGTTTATGTTTACAGTCCAAATAAACATTAGAAAACAGCCCAAAGATATGTACTTTTTTTCAAAAAATAATTTTTTTCAAAAGCATAAAGCTTACATGTATTTCAGCTTTTATCTTGCGTCAAAATACAGCCTCTTGACTCACTCGACATAATTTGATGATATTTATCTTAAGGCGTGGCTTGATGCCGCCTGCATGATTCTCTTAAATAGTGAACAAAAAAAACTTCTTCGTCAGCATAATCGAAAGAGAAATGTACGTGTATTTGATAGAAGGTCGGTGCTAGTAGCCTGTGTGGCAATGCCACTCCCAGTACTGGTCTCTTTTCCAGCATGAATACTCTTTTCCACAATGCAGAGTGTGCCTTGATGAAGACTAGCTACTCCTCTGATGTCTTTGAGCGCATAACTTGTATTTTAAGAATTCTGATGTGTATAAAAAAAACTAGACATCCAAATGATTTATTTATTTATTTATTATTTTTTTTTACGCAAATTCGCCCCACACAAGGCCAATGGCCACTCCAAGGTGGGGGCTACTAAGTCATTGAGTTGTTACAACGACTCCACACTGAAGAAACCAGCCCCTCGCACCGAAACAAGACAAGTTAATAACCATCCTCTTCACGGTGCGAATAGGACTGGGAGGGGTAACTAGTCCAGAACAAGGCAGTTGATTAACTGCCTCTGCCCCTATAAGCAATTATGGTAAAGTGTCTTGCTCAAGGACACAAGTGTCACGGCCGGGATTCAAACCCACATTCTGCTGCTAACACCAGAACTTGAGTCCGGTAAGCTAGACCGCTCGGCCACGACACTCCACAAAATGATGATGCTCTTTAATCTGCTCTGTGCATGAGCTATTGAGGGCGCATGTTTTTTGATCATTGCATGATGGGTAGGTCAAGCATTCCCATTAGGTCCTATACTCCCAATGAGGATACAGTGGGCCCCATTCAGGAAACCCTTTAACCCAAAAACCCTTCCATAATATCCCGATTGGGTGATTCTTTTATCCTGATTGGAACCCTAATCCCCCGATGAGGATACAATAGGCCCCATTCGAGGAAAGCTTCTGCAGACAGCAATACATTTTGCATAAATATCCTGATTGGGATATATACTTTTTAATCAATCTTGATTGGGCCATCACTGTCAGTGAGGATACCCGTAAGGCCCCAATCGGGATATCCTTCATTGACAACGACACCTTCTGCATTAACTTTGTCAGTGTTTGTAATGCTAATCCGTATGCACTTTTCTCCGCTTTCTCGTTGGCTTGAATACAGATCCGGTGGAATGGCTTCTGTCACTGAAGTCAGCAGTGATCTCGAAGAAGAGGCATCAATAACCAGCCCACATATGGTATGTCAAGTTTGTCTTAAATTTCATCCAGGAAATTATCGATGCTAACAAAATTTTAAAAACGCACCGAGACAGTGTAGACGCTTTGATTGGTCGCGACAAAGCGATTTATCATAAATCCTTTTTTTTCCCTTTTCCCCCCCAATTTTTTCAAATCAAACCTGTCTCGGTTGGTATAGACCAGTCACCCTATAGAGTGTTGGGCATCATATGTTCCATGTACGCAGAATGTGACTGAGAATATTTTTTCATACATGCATATCATGTTGAATTGTAGATTCTTTTTACAAGCCCGACATGAAAGTTTGTTTTGTGTCGCCATCTAAGTTGTCGTTTCATGTGTCCCAAAAGGACGTAAATCCCCCAACTTTTTATCCATGGGTGGGGGATGGTCCATAGGATAACCACCCCCTCCCCCCGCCCACTTTCAGGACAACAAAAAATTGCTGCACAAAAACTTGGCAGCACTTTATTTTTGCATTTGAAAAATAGTTTGGGCATGCTGTACCATTTTTTTTTCAAATGTTGAAAACATTTCAAGAATTAAAAAAAAAAAAATTTCCCCGAATTGGCCCAAATTTTCAAAGCTATCTCCAAATATATGATATTATTATCAACATTATTATTAAGGGGATAAACGTTTGTTGCACGGTCTTTATCGCAGGTTAGTGACTGGTTTTGGGCGTGGTCACGGGCGATAAGGACCGAGCCATGACCACGCCCAAAACCGGTCATTATTCTGCGGTAAAGACTAAAATGCCAAACTTTTATTCCCATTCATAAATGTCCGTATTGATTTCGTTTTCAAATTGTAAAAAAAAAAATTGTAATTTTTGTTGACTAAAGCCAAATAGAAATGGACAAATTCATGTTTTGGGGACACACGAAACACTTCTAAATTACATGTGCATGAGTCAGGCGCATGATGCAAAACAATCCTCGCCACTCTGCTTGGTCCAAATCCGTGTTGCACATCGCACAAAACAGCTGGCGAACAGCTGGCACATACATGTACATGCTGCTCTGATTTTGATAAACCATATCTTTACCCATCCGTTAATACACCCCCACGTGATTACGTTTTGTCCAATCAGATTGTCGAAACTGTCTCGGGCATTTATGAATAGCTTTTAATCCAATGTTTCAAACTCAAAAAAAGGATTGCTTGAGCGGAGGAATATAAGGTTGAGGTGTGGTTTAGGGGCAGTCATTTTAATTGGACATTTTGAGTCAAACCCCCCCCCCCACCACCTTTGACAACCAATTTACACCGCAGATAAAAATGACTTTAAAAAAAATGATAACAGGCAGACATCTTTCAGACAAGTTGCATCCGAGATTGAACCCAGCTGGAAGGCTAGACACAAAATGTGGAACCTATTAATCGAGGATTCAGCAGACCCTTCCTGAAATGTGATCATCATTGTTTCTGGATTACCTGCCATGTGCGTACACTGCTAAGTGGTCTGTGTAGGTGGGGAATGGGAGGGTCTAGGGGATGGGTCTCTGCCGTCCTTCTGTAATACAATCCTCCTTGGACATGTATGAAATAAACACTGGACCGTCTGTACCGAGGCCTGTAATTCAAGCATGAGTCTAGTGAATCTTTGACCTAACTAGTCCAGCAGTCTTGAGTGGTTATCCTGACTTAAATTGTTGGCAACGAACTGAAGTTTTCCTCAACAAATTCAATACTTTTCTTACGAATTGCAGCACTGTTTCATACCTTTAGGAAATGAAACCTAGTCTTGTGACCTAGCCTGTCCAGTAGTTTGTTTTTCCTGACAAAAATTTTTTCACAACGAACATAATTTTTCCTCACAAATTCAATACTTTTTCTTAAGAATTGTAGCACCGTTTCAATCCCTAAGAAAAAGAAGTGTAGTCTTTTACCTAACTTGCCCAGCATTCTTAAGTAGGGCTGTGCGTTTTCGGATATTTTTGGAACCAGATACCCGAAATCAGGAAACTTCGGATACCCGGATACCCGTTTTCATTTTTGTTGAAAACATGCCTCCGGTGGTGTACAAATACATGTACTGTAAATGGTAACAAATTGACTTTTATAATACAGAGGATACCATACTATCGATCTTTTCTTTATTGGAGTGTAATCTCTTGAATTTAAAGATAATTGTCTGTAAGTAATCTCTTGAATTTAAAGATAATTGTCTGTACAAGTGCATTGTTCAAGAGTCACAGATTTCTGTTTGCACCGCTCAAATGTTAAGTCCGAATTTTAAAAAGTCGTTTACGGGTAATTGGAACCGAAAAATGGAACCGGGTAATGACCGTTTCGGTCGGGTATCCGGGTACCTGGCACAGCCCTATTCTTAAGTGTTTTCCTGACTAAAAATTTTCACAGCGAACTAATGTTTTTTTCCCCACAAATTCATTACTTTGTTGTGAATTGCAGCACTGTTTCCATCCCTTAGAAACTGACCCTGAAATAAACTGGGAAGAGCATGGCTAATGTGTGCTGGAAGTTATCGGTTAGTTAAACCGTAGTCTGCAAATGTGTGTACATTTCCAATCAAAAAGCATCAATGAACTTCCCGCAATGATTGTTTAATAACCAATACAGCAAAAAAGAAAGTCTAGAACAACAAAATGGGCGGCAAATACTTCCAAATTTTTTTTAATTTTTTTAATTTTTTTTAAATATTTGTTTCGCTTAGCCGGTTAGCAAATTTCCAAAACGGTTAGTGCAGTTTCGGTCGGTTAACCATCCCGGCACTAGGGTTAATACTTAAAAATGCCCTTGAGGGTACCAGTGAGATTTCATGGCAGGCAACACTATGCATGTTTATAATGTTTACATTTTGTACGTCAATCGCCACGTGATATCAGGTATTGCAAACATCACAGTTGAATACGATTTGAGATACATACGTGTATCTCCTCAAAATAGCAGAATTCATGGTGTCTGTGTTGACTGTAGAGCAATTTACCTGTCACAGTTTGGCCTCAAGGAGGCTCCTCCGTAAACAAACACCATCATGTGTCATATCCTCTGTAGTGTACATGAACACACGCACATACGGCTTTAATTAAACCACTGTACCAGTAATAATTCTGTTGGGAAATACAATATCATACATCATACTGTGTAATCGGAAGGATACTAACCATCCATCATGCGGATGTTACCCAGTCCAAGATATGCGTGGCCCCAATTTCAACGAGCCGTTTGGCAGAAAATGTTTGCTTAGCAAATTGAATCTGCTAAGTAACGTTAGGCTGTGCGTTTTCGGTTATTTTGGGAACCAGATACCCGGAAATCTTCGGATACCCGGGTACCCATAAACAATTTTGTAAAAACACATAAATACTCCCGAGTGTATAAAATAACCAGTATGAACACAAGTTTCTCTTGTTTTGTTAGAGTCATAATAAATGTGGACTTATTGTGATAAACGACTCGTGGCATCCCTAATTCCCCACACACATTTTTGTTAGTAACACACATTTTGTAAAAAGCGGACACTTCCGTTTGTGTGGCTTGAATGCTCAGTTGAACTTTCCGAAGGTCATTTACGGGTAATTGGATCCGAAAAATGGAACCGGGTAATGACAGTTTCGGTTGGGTAGCCAGGTATCTGGATACCCGGCACAGCCTGAAAAGCAAAGTTTAGCTGAGGACCGTCCAGGAGCAATACGCGGCAATTCATGGCTGGTAAGCTGGTTTTTGTTTTTTGTTTTTGTTTTTTTGCTAATGCACACATTTTTTAGTTTTCTGTGCTCGGCAAAATTGGTGTGCTTAACATCTCTGTGTCATTAGGCTCTGACAGGGGAAGCGTAGGAAAGGAATTCAGTATATCCTGACATGACTGTATTAATAGTTTCCTTGATAAGGCTCAAGTGAAACTAGTTGGAAATTAGATGTGCATGCTTCAGTTGTTCAGTTTATTTAGCTATCCTGGTTGTAAGCGCACCAGTGTTGATGTGACAGCTACATGTATGGGTGCATTGGCGGGACATAAATACATACAGTGTGCGGTTAAGCGATCAACGGGGCATAGAATCAGAGGGCTAGTTTTAGATTAACTCAGTCACTGAAAATAATACCCAACATGATAAGGTCATATTACCGTTGCTGCTGCAATAAATGAGCCAGTAGTTTCCAGTCACTGTGTTCATCTTGAACTAGGACTCCGATTCCATGCCCTGTTGAATGTCTGTTTTGATCGTGACGATACTGCCCCTTTAACCGACCGAAACTGCACTAACCAATTTGTTAACTGGCAACCAAAACCAATATAAAAAAAAAACGACCAACCAATTTTTGAAGAATTAACCGGTTAACCGACCGTGAAAGATTCGGTTAAACAGTTACCGAACTAACCAGTAACTCCCAGCATTAACCCTAACCTTCCCAAATCCTCCAAAATCCTCTTTGCTAAAGTGAAGGATTTTGAAGGATTGAGGTTACATGCTACATGCTCTTTGCTAAAGTGAAGGATTTTGGAGGATTGAGGTTATTAGGCATACGTGCCTTTCCATGGTACATGTACATCCATGTTTGTTGTAGTGATTGCAAGGTCAGTGCTTGGGTCAGTGGACACTGTTTATTGCTCCATGCATGCAGGGAGGGTCCCTGGCCATGTACATGTATCACAGATTAGAAACACATGTGTGCATACATGTCATGTGCTTGCTTTACTACTGAAGGATTTTGGAGGATTCAGGTTATGTGTAAACAAATGGGCCTAGGGAGTTAGGGTTAATGCAGTCTCTCCAAGTCTCAAGTTACAAGTCAGTGGAGTGAATTCTCAAAGTCGAGTCTTAACCATAACCACCCCAAATCCATCAAAATCCTCCAAGTGGCACTTTTTTGGAGAAATTCAGCGCTGTTGGAAACTGGTATTTTCACCTTCAAACTTGAAAGATCAACAAAAATCATGCATTTTTGCATGTTGAAGATAAGGGCATGTTCCCAAAAGTGCACTGATGGATTTTGGAGGATTCAGGAAGGTTCCTAGCCAGAATACCTTGGGGGTTAGGGTTAATTAAGGTTCCTAGCCAGAATACCTATAGGGGGGTTAGGGTTCAGGAAGGTTCCTAGCCAGAATACCTAGGCGGTTACTTGTAAAGATACAACACATTGGTATTTGGTAATGTACATTAATTTCAGCCTTCATGAAGCTAACCTGTAAAAACTGTTCCATGTTTTATTTCTTTCTGTTTAACAAAAAGTAGCTGGTCGGCATCGTATGTAAATTCACAGGCCTGTGATTTCTCAGGATTTTTCCTGATTTCAGGATTTTTTACAAATCTCCCTTTGCCTCCAAATTTTCTTGAAAGAAGAGACGATAGCCACCAAGGAAAGAAAGAAGTAGCCTGTATTGTGTCCAAACCTCTAGTTTCTTGTTTGTTGGGATGTGGAGAGTCTGTAAAACCTCCAAAATTAAACATCCAGGAGGTTCAGGGGGGCTTTGTCCTCTAGACCAAAGGGACACCCAGGCCTGCTACCCATTTATCGGGATTTGTTGCTTTTGTCACCCCTGAATTCAACAAAACGAGTTCCAGTCAAGACAGAAGTCAATGTAGTCAAATCTTAAGTAATTTTGTCTAAATCCAAAATCATTTTGTCCGAGTCCAAGTCACAATTCAATTCTTTGTGCAGATGGTGTGGATACCAGTGGCTTAACCAAAGGAGGGGGAGGGGCAGGGGCGGCAGCTACCCCCACACTTGTTGGCAAAATAGTGTCTGTTGGTAAATTCACAAACTCGTCGGTATTTCTGATTGACATAATTTGTCTGTTCATTTGAGATTTGTCGGTAAAACTATAACCCCCAGAAATGTTTACCCCCCCCCTCCCCAATCTGTAAATCCTGGCCTCACCACTGGTGGATAAAAAATTTGAAACCATGAGAATGACCTTCAACAGACGTGAACACTATTGAAGTGTTTATCATATGTGTTTTTACATCAATTGTGTACTATTAAAGTTTAGATAGAATGCTGTAACATCTACATGTACGCATGCCATCACATACATTTAGTAATGTTATCACGTACAATGTATGTCAAGTACGTGTACTTGTCAAGTTAATGTGACTTCATTTCTTGCACACACGGCAGCATGCATGATCCCTCATTTCCAACGGAGATTAGCTCCATCTGGCGACTGGAGGAGAAGACTACCGCTGAGGAAAGACTATCAATTCATCTGCTAAATTTGTTGTTCCTGCCGGCGCCAGATGGCTCTGGTCAGAATCATACTCGAAATCTGTCAGTAGAGGGCAGTCTTTATTTGCTACTGCCAATTGGTGATTAAGTCACTAGCCTGCACTCTTGATATGGATTTGGGTCTCGTACCAAATCCATCAAACTCCACCGGCTGCTGTTGTTGGATATCAGGACTGTGTATAGCCAAGCCATGGATGCTTTGCATTTGCTACTGTACCAAATCCATCAAACTCCACCGGCTGCTTTTGTTGGATATCAGGACTGTGTATAGCCAAGCCATGAATGCATTGCATTTGCTACTGCACCAAATCCATCAAACTCCACCGGCTGCTTTTGTTGGATATCAGGACTGTGTATAGCCAAGCCATGAATGCATTGCATTTGCTAATGTATCAAATCCATCGAAATCCAACAACTGGGTGACTTTTTTAGTGCATTTTGCTCGGTTTTGTTGGATTCAGTACTCCACAGTATAGCCCTGCGTATTGAGCATGTAGCCATGCATACCAAATCCATCAAACTCCACCGGCTGCTTTTGTTGGATTCAGTACTCCACAGTATAGCCCAGTGAAAAGAGCATGTAGCCATGTGTACCAAATCCATCAAACTCCACCGGCTGCTTTTGTTGGATTCAGTACTCCACAGTATAGCCCAGTGAATAGAGCATGTAGCCATGTGTACCAAATCCATCAAACTCCACCGGCTGCTTTTGTTGGATTCAGGACTGTGTACATTTGTATAGCCAAGCCATGGATGCTTTGCATTTGCTACTGTACCAAATCCATCCAACTCCACCGGCTGCTTTTGTTGGATATCAGGACTGTGTATAGCCAAGCCATGGATGCTTTGCATTTGCCACTGTACCAATTGTCCAACAACTGGGTGACTTAATAGTGCAGGTCGATTGATATTGGTGGATTCAGGAAAGTTTTTAGTGAAAAATGTCTAGGGGGTTTGAAGGAAGATAAATAAATTACAACAACCGACCCGTGAAATTCATTCCAAATTCATTCCAACGAGGAATGTTGATACGGTTTGTTTACAAAATGTTGACATTACATAATTGGGGAAACATTCTAAACCCTAATAGACCTTGGGGGGGGGGGGGGGGTACATTGTTCCTCCTCTCCAGGCCTGATAGGGATTAAAAAGAAAAGTATAGCACCTTTGAAAAGAAGATTTCAAGGGATGTCTGATACCATCAACTTTACCCCAAATTATTTTTTTGTAAAACTCGCACCATTTATACATGGAGTGTCGTGGCTGAGCGGTCTAGCTTACCGGACTCAAGTTCTGGTGTTAGCAGCAGAATGTGGGTTCGAATCCCGGCCGTGACACTTGTGTCCTTGAGCAAGATATTTAACCATAATTGCTTCTCTCCACCCAGGGGTTAAATGGGTGAGGGCAGAGTTGGTTGATTAGCCCTATATGCGCTGTAATGGCAGCAATTGAGCTGTATACTCCCCAGGGAGCTGAGATGGTTTCAGGAATGATTTATGAGCCTTATGAGCAGGGGTAATAATATAATGCGCCTTGAGCACCACTTAGTTGGTGGATACGTGCGCTATATAAGTCCACACATTATTATTATTATTATTATTATGTACCAACATTATATACTGCCTTTAACCCTCCTACTACTACAAGGGTCAAAATCAGTCAAAATGTTGATATATTTGCCAAGGTATATATCTATTACACTTAAAAGTCAAACACTATCAAACCTTAAGTGCAGTAAGTACATTTACAGGTCAAAGTGAGTCGACCGTTTTTGACTGGTAAAAGCATTGTCTTGTATTGTTCAGGGTGGTCAAAATGACTGGTAAAAACCAGACTGGTAAAAACCAGTCAAAAATGCCCCTGTGTGCACATTTGGGTCAACAGTCAAAACGGGCAGTTGACTGATTTTGACCTCTACATGTATATCTATTTGCCACTAAAGTGCAGCTATAGGAAGGTGAATGGAAGGTATCTATGTGACTGGCGGTTAATCATACTAAATATGTTATATACGTATGTTCTTTTAGAATATCATTTGCCTTTTAGTTCCAGAGAAAGTAATTTGTCATCATTTAACTCATATAGATTGGTGAAATTCTTGCGTCGGGAGATAAACAATTGATTTAATTTTGCCCTACACCGACGTGTGTATAGCACTGTATACTCAGTGCTTTCCGAGTGTCTGTGAAAAAACTACAGAGGCGACTCGGGCGGGATTCGAACCCACGACCTTCTGCTTACTAGTGCAGACGTCTTAACCTCTCGACCACCGAGCCTGCCCGATGACAACTGGCCGGCTAGAATCCCATATAGCAGCGGGTTCCGCGATATATATAGATTGGTGAAATTTTTGTGCATCGGGAGATTATCATTTAATTATCATTTAACTTAATTACTGTATTTCCGAGTATATAACAAGATTTAAGACCATTTTCTCCTGAAGATCGGTCAGAGAATTTTAATTGAAATGTCAAGTTGTATTAAAAACCTCTGGTTCTTCTCAGAACCGTCACATTTTTACAGCTCCTTAGAGAATTAACATGGTGCTACTGCAGATATTCCTTTGATTTCACTTCCTCCGTGCAAAGTTTCAAATCCAAGATGTTTATGTCCAGATGTTAGCTGTGATATAATTATTTCCATTTTATTCTGAGGAACTCGGTATTTATTATCTATAATAATAATAATAATAATAATAATAATAATAATAATAATAATAATAATGATAATAACTGGATTTATAGAGTGCCAAATTGCCAAAGGATATAATGCGCTTTTACATTATTATCCCTGGTCATTGGGATCAATCCTTAAACTTTCTCAGCTCCCTGGGGAGTATACAGCCCCGAGCTACCATAGCGCATCGGAAGCTTTTTCAACCACAATATCAAGCTATACCCTCACAGGTATCTGAGGCACACATGTATCTGAGACACACATGTAGATCCTTGTCATTTGATGTACTGAGAACACATGATCGCCAGTTCATTTTCACATAATGATCGACCATACCACAACATTATAGCTATTGACATATTTGCCATCACTTGAATGGTGAAATGAAGTCATTTTAAATGAGAAACGGAGTGCTTCACCCCAGCCTCTCACTTATAGCAAATTAACCCTACCCCCCCCCACCCCCACAAGCATTTCATAGGCACCCTGCTGAATGCAACAAAATGCAACAACAGAAAAGTGTGCCGGCTAGAACAAGATCCACCAGCTAGAACAATGGTTCTTTTGTTCTCTGCTGAGGGCAACAAGATGCGACAACTGTTGATGTTTGTTGCATCTTGTTGCATTGAGCCATGGTTAGAGTTTTTATTAAAGAGAGTACTGATGAAACGGACTATTGGACTCACTTTTCTGAGCGAGGGCACAAATGGTATTAAAAAAATGGAGGGGCATGTGATGTTCCACAAATCAAATAAAAGATAGCCGTGCAAGGGTTTCCCTCAATTTTTTTTTCACTGGCTGGCTGGACCTGTAAGGTAGACTGTATGGATTTTCACAGGTCTGCATGTTTTTTAAAAGTACTTTTAAAAAGAATCTGCAGGGTGGACCACAATATTTTCGAGGTAGGACAAAGAGTCAGAGATTACTTTTCATGGCCCAGTGGAATAAACTGTGTAAATATAAAATAAAAAGAACTAGGATTCAGTGAAGTCTTAGAAATTTTGACCAGCCCGTCGGACTGCTAGGAGAGGGGTTTTGACTAACCTGCCAGACTGCTAGGAGAGGAGTTTTGACTAGTCCGCCGGACTGCTAGGAGAGGGGTTTTGACTAGCCCGCCGGACTGCTAGGAGAGGGGTTTTGACTAGCCCACCGGACTGCTAGGAGAGGGGATTTGACTAGCCTGCCGGACTACTAGGAGAGGGGTTTTGACTAGCCCGCCGGACTGCTAGGAGAGGGGATTTGACTAGCCCGCCGGACTGCTAGGAGAGGGGTTTTGACTAGCCCGCCGGACTACTAGGAGAGGGATTTCGACAAGCCGGCCGGACTACTAGGAGAGGGGTTTTGACTTGTCCGCCGCCATTTTAACATTTGGCCAGCGGGCCACTGGCAAATTCGAACCCTCTGTGTGTGAATTATCCACAAAAAAAACACATATATTCATGATGAATTCCCATGTTTGGATACATTGTATATTAGTAAAGTTGTTTGTTGTTGACTGATTTTGCAGGGCCAGAGTGGACACAGCACAACACTGTCAACTGCATCAACTGTTGCTCTGAATGTTTCTTTAAATGGATTGAATGTACATAACAGTTCTGGTAAGTACACATGCAACTTCAGCGTTGCATTTATAAGTGTTGGTTCTGAGAAGAACCGATGGTGTGAGATACATGTTAACTCACCACCGGAGATCTCACCGCCGGTTCTTCGTCAGAACCAACACTTACATGTATTGCAACCTTTAAGTGAATGTTTACGTGATGCTATCGCAAATCCTTACTGCTACTGTAAACCCTTACTGCTACTGTGTACTTCCACCATGCAAAGCTTTGAATTCTACTCAACTAAAATATTTGAACCATGTTGTGACAGTTCATACTTTTTACAGCCCTTAGTTCCGATACATCATGTAGAAATACTTTAGCTCTTGTTATTGTTGAAAAAGTAGGTATCAAACTATTGGACTATTAACCCTAACCTTCCCAAATCCTCCAAAATCCTTTTTGCCAAAGTGAAGGATTTTGAAGGATTGAGGTTATTAGGCATACTTGCCTTTCCATGGTACATGTACATCCATGTTTGTTGTAGTGATTGCAAGGTCAGTGCTTGGGTCAGTGGACACTGTTTATTGCTCCATGCATGCAGGGAGGGTCCCTGGCCATGTACATGTATCACAGATTAGAAACACTTGTGTGCATACATGTCATGTGCTTGCTTTACCACTGAAGGATTTTGGAGGATTCAGGTTATGTGTAAGCAAATGGGCCTAGGGAGTTAATAGGGCTAATAGACCATCGAACTAATGGACTGTTGGACTACTGCCCCCGATGCATTTCTAAGCAGTTTAAGTTTGGTCAAAATGGACTATTGGACTTTTGGGCAGTCAGCATTCCCAGATGGTACTTTTTGTGGACTCATGTCATGCCATTAAATGTACTTTTTATATTGACTGACTCAATAAAAATTTGCGTCATCTTTCAACAACTGTTTTTTTTTCCCAAGGACATTTCCTGATTACATGGGAGTCTGTTTAAATACCTTATATCCAACCGCAAGAGGCCGTTTCATAGAAACTGCAGGTGTAGAGAGTTTGAAACCCATTCGGCTGTAGTCACCTGGGATCTGTTTCACAGCCCCCCCCCCCCCACTTTACCTTGAGAATGTCCTTGCTAGATACACACACGCATGCTGTCTGTTAGCAACATTTTCTGCCAAGTAATGCTCGAACAAATTTGCTGGATTTTTGTAAATGAAAGTGTTTCATCTACTCTAGATGTCGGGGGCAGATTCAAGACTTCAGGATATTGGGAAGGGATAAGGGTCACGCAAGCAAAACCTCAGTCCCCACCCCTTCCATTTGAGATGGCAGGTTCCAATCCCTCACCCTCCCTCTCACCCTCCCTCTCACCCTCCCTCTCACCCTCCCTCTCACCCTCCCTCTCACCCTCCCTCTCACCCTCCCTCTCACCCTCCGGCTTCTGGTCCTTGGTCGTCTCCAAAATCGGTGCCATGACTAGTGAAATACGTGATACATGTGAACACGGTTATTGGAACCAGACCAGTTTCTGTGAAGTGGCCTCTGCGGTTGGAGAAGGTATTTAAACAAAAAACTGGCATGTAATCAACAATTTGACCATGCACAAAGTGTGGTGGCTTAGAGAGGTCGCATGAATCGGGCAAACGTTCATACCCCTGTGTGAAAAAGTCGTTTAAAAACACGGCGCGTCGGAATTCCAATCAATCCAGCAATTTTGGCTGCGGTTGGATTTCGATTTGTGCAACAACAACAAAAAACTAAAAATGCCTAATGTAGGATTTGAGGCATTGCATGGTGGAGATAGATGTTTTTTTTTAGTTCTTTCAGGTACACCATGTAAAGTGATGGCTCTGAGAAGAGCCGGTTGGTTTGTTCTCCGTCAGGAGACTCATCTCGGAGCCATCACTTTTTTTCAAAGAGAGATCATTACATGGTGTACCCGAAAGAACTCAAAAACATAAAAATGCCTACTTGTGGGTCTGAGGCGACAAGCGTGAGGACCAGAAACCACAGACTTTTTTTTGGTGGCCTTGTATGAAAAAGGAAAAAGCTGGAAGGAGAAAAGAAAAGAAAGAAAGAAACTGGGTTACCAAGTTCACTGTCGGCAGCACAGCCGTTGCATCTTATTAAAGTACATTATGTCAAACATTCGCCGACATGATTCAGTGTTTTGACCAAAGTCTTAAGTCTGTGATTCACTGCCAAAGAAACCTTGTGATGAGTTGTTCTTCGACTCTTTTGTTTTCAACTCTGACATCCTGAAGAAAAATAAGCAAGATCATTATTAAAGGGAAGGAGCAACGTCTGTAATGTTGGCAAAACGGCTTCTGAGAGTTAAGTAAGACCAGAAGTCTATCACCTACATGAAGTGTGCCAGCCTTGCTGTAATCCATACCACGGCATTGTAATCCAAATGCGCGCACGCACAACAAGCTTGGTTATGGGTTTTGCTCCCCCTGCCTGGCCGACTGTGGGGCATCATGAGATAGGCGTTTCCACGTGAAACTAGTTCCTAGAGAACTAGACGCATTCTTAAACTAGACGCAGGCGAATCATCTGTGGGCCGAACAATGGGCACATTCGATAAACGCTAAGGTGCGTGCGCAAGGCACAGTTCTCTCACACCTGGTAAGTCTCCCAGACTGCGCTGCTTCTTTTTAAGACCTTGCGCGTCAGTTTGTGGAACAAAACATCACAAATGGCCCAAATATATTGTTCTTGGAGTACTATGCCATGGACTAGGTTAGTACACGACTGACATACTAAATGTAGGTAACAGACTTCTGGTACTATGCATTGGACTAGGTTAGTACACGACTGACACACTAAATGTAGGTAACAGACTTCTGGTACTATGCATTGGACTAGGTTAGTACACGAGTGGCACACTTCATGTAGGTAACAGACTTCTGGTACTATGCAGTGGACTAGGGTAGTACACGAGTGGCACACTTCATGTAGGTGACAGACTTCTGGTACTGTGCAGTGGACTAGGGTAGTACACAACTGGCACACTTCATGTACAGTTGTAGGTAATAGACTTCTGGTACTATGCAGTGGACTAGGTTAGTACACAATTGGCACACTTCATGTAGGTAACAGACTTCTGGTACTGTGCAGTGGACTAGGGTAGTACACGAGTGGCACACTTCATGTAGGTAACAGACTTCTGGTACTGTGCAGTGGACTAGGGTAGTACACGAGTGGCACACTTCATGTAGGTAATAGACTTCTGATAAGACTTAAGGCTATGCATGGTGGGAATAGATATACATTGTAGGAAGACTTGTGGTGACACCATGTATTGAATGAATTTCTTTATGAGTAGTGAGGGTTCTGAGAAGATTGTTCGGTCAGCTTCTAACGAGGATGTTTTTAACTCTCTTTTATTAATCAGGATTAAACAACCAATTATTAGGCCCAAAAGAAGGCTCCGGTTTTGTCGCCTCAGACCCGTGCATCACCATTTTTAGTTTTCTTTTTCTTTTTTTGCTATGAAGTGATATCCAATTGCAGCCAAAATTGCCGGATTGATTGGAATTCTGCCATGCTGTAGACTTTTTCACATAGGGGTATGAACATTTGCCCGATTGGTGAGGCCTCTCTTAGCCACCATACTTTGTGTATAGGAAATTTGGTCTGGTTCCAATAACCGCGTATACGTGTATCACGTTTTTCGCTGCTTGGCAAAAAAAAAAAACACGCGTCACCGGACTGATTGTGAAGCCTTAAAACCCTCTTACTATTACAAGGGTCAAAATCAGTCAAAATGTTGATATACCTGCCAAGGTATATCTAGTGCAATTAAAAGTCGAACACTGTCAAACCTTACGTGCAGTAAGTACATTTACAGGTCAAAATGAATCGACCGTTTTTGACTGGTAAAAAGCATTGTCTGGTATTGTTCAGGGTGGTCAAAATGACAGTCAAAACCAGTCAAAAAAGCCCCTGTGTGCACATTTGGGTCAACAATCAAAACGGGCAGTTGACTGGTTTTGACCTCTTTAGCAGCAACAGTAGGAGGGTTACGTTTTGTTTAATAACCAGACGAAAAAACTTCCTATGCATTGAGATTATTTGTAATGCATTCTCATGTGGAATCTAGGAAAGAGGACTCTTTCTGATGAACCTATTGACAATAATTTTCACTTGCTTTGATTTTCTCCCTTTACACTGAATGAACCTCTGCACGCTCAGTGATTTCCAAGAGTCTGTGGGAAAAAAAAAAAATCCACAAGCATTGTCAGCTGTTCCTAAATATTTGCATTTCCTAAAGGGGCGAAACAGTCAACTTGTTGTGACAGAGTGACCTTTCCAGTTTGTCGGTTTTTTTTTCCCTTCTTTCTCTAACTTTACATTTCAATCAAATATCACAACTTGGCAATGGGGGCGTTATAGCGCATGTACATAATGTAGGCACGTCAATCTCAAACTGCTTTGAACTAATCAACTTAAAAACATGCAGTGGGTTCACATGATAACCGTGCGATGTGCGCATGCCCCTATGTGCTGTTATCCATATATTGTACATACACACTTTACATGTATTGACATCTTTAGTAGCCGAGTTACTCCCACCGACAGGCTATTAATGTATGCATCCTGTGTACCGATGGGAAGCCAGGAAGTCGTCACGTCACCATTTTTTGATCACGCTCACTTCAGCCAGACGCACCCCCCCGCCTTCTCTCCACCTTCTCATTTTCACCGCCTGCTGGCAAGCTCACGATGATCGGCTAGTGCTAGCTACCGAGTGCACTGCCAGTTTGTGACTCCCTTGCCCAGCAGCTATTGCCATTAACAGATGTCCTATGTGATCTAAACCAGACTGGGGAACCCCGCTTTCATCACCCCGACAGCCTTGTCTAGGCGTAGAGCGTCGCCTTATCCGTCCCAGTTTCGCTACGGAGTACGACCCCTCCCGGCCCAATGCTGCCACATCGTGGGTGCCATTATGCGAAACGCCAATCTTTTCCCCTTCATCTTTTCAGATGTGGCAGGGGGTACCACACTGGCGCCGGTGTCCCCCTCCTTTAAGAGCAACCGGGGGTCCTCAACACCTTCCTATGATGGAGATCTTGATGTCACGGTAAGTGCCTAGGCTATCATGGTAGATCTTGTGTCACTGTGATTTTCTTTCCATTCATACATATGCCCTGCATTACTAACCATGTTCTTCTCCTACTGCCTAACATTCCAGAAGCCCTCATTCTAACAAATCCATTCAAAGTGAATCGCCACTTGGTATTTCATGTTTGTTTCTATATTCCCGATTGAGGGCACTCACCTATTATTATAAACCTACAATGTTTCTTCATCAAGCTAACAGTACATTTCCACAAACGCTTTTAGTCTTTGACTTGAACTTATGCAAGCCATTCGATAGTCATTTTAGGAATCTACAACCGAATGTTTCCAATTTCCCAGTCGCATTATTCCGTTGTAATTGGACTGCACCCATGGGATTATTCGTTATGGGAGTTCCTGCTTCCAAAGAAGTGTACATATGTACGCATCCAATATTTTGGAAAGCATAATAGAATAATGACTATTTCCACTCGAGTGTTTCATTGTTCACAGAGGCAGAGAAAATAAACATTTGCCCTCTCATTCCTTCAAACCCTAGATGTAAAGTACTTTAATGGGCAATTCTATGGTTACGTTACATTTTTTAAGGTTTGGGGCCATTGTTCATACCATAATATATATTTCACTCATCAGTTTTTTTTTCACAGTAGTTGCATTATACCCAGACCTTACTTAGCAGAAAATAATAATTTCAGAAATGTGTTAATATGTACGCTATATAAGAGAAAAACGTGACATTTTATGCTTGTTGGAAAAATGTAACGTGAGTAACCAGAATTTTTCTCTTGTATAGTGTACATATAACAAATTCCTGAAATTCTTTGTTTTCTGCTGAGTAAGGTCTGGGTATAATGCAACTACTGTGAACAAAAAAAAAAGTAGTAAATAAAGATGGTGCAAACCCATTCAGTGACACATCTTTGTTGACTTTTTGTTTTTGTTTTCCAAGATGCATTTGTCATACATATTGAAATACAGTGAATCCGTATTTGACTATTTCCAAAGTTTGTCCATTTGACAATGAGTTTTGTGGGAATAGTAGGCTTTTTTTGTTTGAACGTACCAATACTGACCGATGGTCAAATTGGGGAAACGTGTAGGAGAGACAGGATATTTTTTCAGATCCTTCAGTAGCATGAACAGTGGGCCCAAAACTTCAAAAATGTAACGTAACCATAGAATTGCCCATTAAAGTACTTTACATCTAGGGTTTTGAAGGAATGAGGGGGCAAATGTTTATTTTCACTGCCTCTGTGAACAATGAAACACTCGAGTGGAAATAGTCATTATTCTATAATGGCATTAAGAGTGGGCGCAATACCTCAAATGTAATGTGAGTAACCGTGGAATTGGACATATATTCCGTGTGTTTTTCTATTTCACTGGTGATTTCACAGGATTTTTCCTGATTTCAGGATTTTTTTTTTACAAATCGCTCTTTGCCTAAACTTTTCTTGAAAAAGTAGCCACCAAGGAAAGAAAGAAGTAGCCTGTATTTTGTCCAAACCTTTGTGGGGATGTGTAAAAAGGGAGACCCAAGCCCACTGCCCATTTTTCAGGATTTTTTTTCTTCATTTTTTTCAAATCACATCCCTGATTTCCGTTTTAATCGGTAAACTTCTGTGTTCCTTGTTACATTGAAAACAAAGCACTTCCAAAATGGAATCAACAATAAAAAACCTTTATCAACACTAAGGCTACGTATTTTTTAACCCTCCTACTCTAGCTGCACTTTAGTGGGAAGTTGCTATAGAAGTCAAAATCAGTCAACTGCCTGTTTTGACTGTTGACCCAAATGTGCACACGGGGACATTTTTGACTGGTTTTTACTGTCATATTGACCACCCTGAACAATACCAGACAATGCTTTTTACCAGTCAAAAACGGTCGACTCATTTTGACCTGTAAATGTACTTACTACACGTAAGGTTTGACAGTGTTTGACTTTTTAAGTGCACTAGATATACCTTGACATGTATATCAACATTTTGACTGGATTTTGACCCTTGTAGTAGTAGGAGGATTAATGGAAGATGGTAATACATAAGGCAGTAAACAAATTATTTACATTTCTGTTTATCTATCTGGGCAGCTTCTGGATTTGACTAATATTTTATACAAAAAGAGTTCAGGCTTTAAATCATCATTTCCGCCTACTTCACCTCCTTGTCGATTCCTTTAATCTCTAAAACTTGACCAGTCATCAACCTGGCTTACTCCTGCATTTCCTGACGCTAAGCCTGTCAAATCTTTTGCAGATACTTGCTCAACAAGAACATGGATCTTATATCGGTTCATTGAGCGCGTACAATGTTGTGGGCCAAAGCCGTTACGGGAATGGTCCTATTATTCGTATGATTCAGTTCAACGTACTTCCAATTCAAAGATGGTCTGTCAAATTCTGACGGTCTTTCAAAATAGCTTGTCGCATGTTAGCGGTTGATAGGCAGAGTGCACTTTTGGTGAATTTACCTACATTGTATTACAGAATTACTGATTTATCATCCCCAAAAACAATTACTTGATGTGAAGTCGGTGATGGTACCAAACACCATGAGAATGGTTTCTGTTTGACAAGCTGTCATGTTTGAGAAAACACGGAATATTCTTAAATATTTGAAATAGATCACGGCCGTGATCCCTTTGCCACACCAGAATGTATGCAAAACATCTGAATGCAATTAAAACTCTTTTCTCTTGAACCCCAACCTTCCCAAATCCTCCCAAATCCTCTTTGCTAAAGTGAAAGATTTTGGAGGATTGAGGTTATTAGGCATACTTGCCTTTCCATGGTACATGTACATCCATGTTTGTTGTAGAGATTGCAAGGTCAGTGCTTGGGTCAGTGGACACTGTTTATTGCTCCATGCATGCAGGGAGGGTCCCTGGCCATGTACATGTATCACAGATTAGAAACACATGTGTGCATACATGTCATGTGCTTGCTTTACTACTGAAGGATTTTGGAGGATTCAGGTTATGTGTAAGCAAATGGGCCTAGGGAGTTAGGAAGGATTCAGGTTATGTGTAAGCAAATGGGCCTAGGGAGTTAGGAAGGATTCAGGTTATGTGTAAGCAAATGGGCCTAGGGAGTTAGGAAGGATTCAGGTTATGTGTAAGCAAATGGGCCTAGGGAGTTGGGAAGGATTCAGGTTATGTGTAAGCAAATGGGCCTAGGGAGTTGGGAAGGATTCAGGTTATGTGTAAGCAAATGGGCCTAGGGAGTTAGGAAGGATTCAGGTTATGTGTAAGCAAATGGGCCTAGGGAGTTAGGAAGGATTCAGGTTATGTGTAAGCAAATGGGCCTAGGGAGTTAGGGTTAATGAAACAAAGAAATGAGGCTGACCCTTGTACAGGTTAATTTCTGTTTACCAGTCTGACAGAATTTTACCTGCCTCACATTTAAATATCACCGTTAAGTGGCCTTGAAAATGCAGTAGTCTCTGGATACTTAAAAATGACTTCACTCCGAATCTGTTTTTTTTTCACCGCTCTATCATCTTTCCATCTCATTCTCATCATTTTGCATTTTTCTTAACCATCTGCTGACCACTATCATCAGCCACGCCCAAAACTAACAACCAAGCACCGTTACTGTGATCTCAACCGCTCTAAGAGTGTGGACAGCACAGAGGATAGTGAGGTAGGACTACTGTGCACTGTGTCTTCCATTAACGATACTGACATGCTTTTCCAAAAGTTTCAAAGCACTGATGTAGTTCTTTTTTTTTTTGGCAGAATTTCCAGAGATACCGGGGTAAAACTCTTTCACGAAGTGTCTTGAGTTCTTAATACATTTAACTTCACTATAAACCAAATAAACTGTCCTATCTGTAAGGTTGATGACCCTGATAAGAGCCTAATATCATAGACAACTTCGCAAATATATGCGTGCATTGCATCTCGGTCTACCTGGTGATCACCGTTCACACGTTCCCAGACTTGAGCCCAGACTTGAGCCCAGACTTGAGCCCAGTCTTGAGCCCAGTCTTGAGCCCAGTCTTGAGCCCAGTCTTGAGCCCAGTCTTGAGCCCAGTCTTGAGCCCAGTCTTGAGCCCAGTCTTGAGCCCAGTCTTGAGCCCAGTCTTGAGCCCAGTCTTGAGCCCAGTCTTGAGCCCAGTCTTGAGCCCAGTCTTGAGCCCAGTCTTGAGCCCAGTCTTGAGCCCAGTCTTGAGCCCAGTCTTGAGCCCAGTCTTGAGCGGCATTGGGGGCAGTAGTGATTGTTCATGCAACCTATTGGACTGTATTGGGACTGCTAACACTGTATTGACCAGCAATGAGGGCATTAGTGATTGTTTATGCAGCCTCTTGGACTGTAAGTGAACACACTGTTCAAAACAGAGCTTGTACCATGCGTGTACACTGTACATGTACAGTGTACATTCTTGAAGAATATGTGTACACTGGACATGTACTGTACACAAGCTTCCTGTCTTCAGACACACAACTTACACACAGAGAATCCAAAATGGCTGAAAACGGGGGCTCACAGCCGAAATGGGGAGGGGTCACTGCAAATAAGAAGGGAACACATTAGAAACGTAGGAAGACAAAAAAAAGGTTGGACGGCGCTTTGGATTTTGCAGAATCTAACAATAGCTTTTATATTTTTCGGGGAAAGAAAAGAAAAACAAATTTGCACTAAAAAGCTCACTTTTTGAAATGATCAAAATACAGTTCCGTCATTTTTTCCATTCCAGTAGGCAAGCAGTTTGTGATAATTAACACCTGGCAAAGTTTGTCATTCAAATATTGAATCATTAGATAAATTTGTTTTTCTCCTATAGTACACATGTATGATCTTACCAGGTGTTGCATATTAACCCTAACTCCCTAAGCATTGTTACTGAACAATAAAAATCCTTCAAAATCCTCCAACTGCTTTTGTTGTCTAGGGAGTTAGGGTTAATGACGTATTTGCCGATTACAAAATTGAAGTCGTGCCAAGATCTCTGTCAAATATTAAATTCTCAGACATGTGGTATTAGAGAAGTTTATTAGCGTCAGAAAATTTGACTGACTAAAATTGGCGCCATGAAAAGGAATGACTAAAAATTGAATGACCATTTTAGACACGCAAAACTCGAATCCTAGTTTTTTCGTTAGAAACCAATATCCTTTCGGAATTGGTCAATCACGGACAGCTGTCAATCCAAATCTCTGATTGACCCATCAGACTTCTTGAATGATCAGTAGATTTATATGTATGTAAATTGTGACCATTTTAGACACTCAAAAACTCAAATCCTAGTTTTGTGATAGAAACCAATGTCATGTTGGAATTGGCCAATCACGGCTGTCAATCCAAGTCCCTGATTGACCAATAAGACTTCTGGAATGATCAGTCAATTTACATGTATGCATTATTCAGTGACAATGCATGTGCATGTATCTTCGACAAGCATAGGTCATTTCACACATTTAAACACACTTTAGCCTGTCAGAGTTTTTCCTGCTGGTAAAAGGCCAATTTCTCAGCTGGAAAGAAAATACAGTTCATGCTTAATCACGGGCCATTCGTCATGAACTCACAGCTTGACAGTGACAGACAAATTGAAATAGAGTTTACACATTGAATGGGAATGATGGATAGAGTGCAGTGTTTTTATTAGGCCATGACAATGTCTAAACCCTGTTATTTTTTTATGGGTAGCATTTGAAGGCTTACACGTTAGACCTCCCAGGGTATGTAAGCAGCTGGGGGGGTATGTTGCGTGCAAATACCGACGTGACCTTGGCTGTCCCTTGGGGGCTAATTCACTTGTCCCGCGGGAAATTGGTTAGGTTCCGGGAAGTTTCACTCAGGGGATTTGAGAATTCACTCCTTTCCTCGGCAGCTAACATGCTCAGAATTTATTCTTTGATATCAGGAATCAGTCCAAAGCATACAGGGGATATTTAAAACTGTCGAACCACAACAAATTCAAAGAAAATCAAGTTTGTGATTTCTCAGGAATTTTTCCAAATCTCCCATTGCCTCAAAATTTTCTTGAAAGAAGAGAAGTAGTCACCAAGGAAAAAAAAACAAGTAGCCTGTTTGTGTCCAAACTTCTAGTTTATTGTTTGTTGAGATGTGGACAGTCTGTAAATTCTCCAAAATTAAACATCCAGGAGGTTCAGGGGGCTGTGTCCTTTAGACCAAAGGGAGACCCAGGCCCGCTACCCACAGGAGGTTCAGGGGGCTGTGTCCACTAGACCAAAGGGAGACACAGGCCCGCTACCCACAGGAGGTTCAGGGGGCTGTGTCCACTAGACCAAAGGGAGACCCAGGCCTGCTACCCACAGGAGGTTCAGGGGGCTTTGTCCTCTCGACCAAAGGGAGACCCAGGCCTGCTACCCATTTTTCAGGATTTTGTTTTTTTACTTTTGTCAAATCACACGTCAGGAAAGTATGAAGAAAAGTTACGATAGCAATCTACAGAAGTTTTTAGCATTGAAACGAAAAGAGACAGGTTTTCTTAGTTGCAAGAGATGGAGGTTTTCTTCTTCTGTACAGTGAGTCATCTAATTCTATACAAATGTTTTTGGCCACGGGTTAAATGTGGTACGGAAGGTACAACATCGGTAATGCTGACAAAAACCGTTTCCACAAATGAAGGAGTATGCTGACTTTCTTTGCATCAAGAACAGGCATGATATTCTTCCTACTTTTGTAGGAAATCCTACCTTTTGATTTTGAAAATCCTACCTTTTGATTTTGAAAATCCTACCATGAAACCGGGTTCTGACTAACTTCAGACCATGAAAACTTTCCTTGTGTATCATTTTATTGTAAATACCAAGATAAAAAACAGTTTCCTTGCTATACATGGCTATAGAGGTAAACCGCTATAGGCTAGTATATTAATTATTATAATGGCAAACATTTTTCTTACTTTTTCTTTTTCTCGCAATATCATCCCCGATCAAGACATTAAACAACCAATTTGTGAAAGCTTTAGCCTGTTAAAATCAGTGAAAATGCATATTGATTTTTATTTTGTTTTGAATAGATTTTCACAGGGCATGGAATCGGTGTCCTAGTTCAAGATAAACACAGTGACTGAAAATTACTGGCTCATTTACGCAGCAGCAGCAACGCTAATATGACCTTATCACGTGGAGTATTATTTTCCAGTCACTGAGTTAATCTAAAACTAGCACTCCGATTCCATGCCCTGTTGATCATGACGACACTGCCCCTTTAAAGGTACGATATCGCCACGATCATTAGGGGTATTATTTTCAGTCACAGGGTTAATCTAAAATCTAATTTTTGATTGAGGATTAAATTTTATTTATTTTTGTATTCAGTGTGCAGCACCAACTGTCAGTATTGACACAAGACATTATTTTTTTCACTAAGTTTATTTTATTTTATTTTATTGCTGAAAATGTCGGCATGTCAGACACAGAAATGAGTGTTTCCCAGGAATCTGAAGAATACATTTAAATTTTATCAAGACTTAAAGCAGTGAAAAAGTTTAAGGTAACATATCAGAAAGACTTCAATGATTCTTCGTGTTAATTTTGGGTATAAGTTTTCAATATCTAACACATATCCTTTTTTTTTTAATAGGGACTTTTAATTTTTGACCACTAAGTTGACCACTAAGTTGACCACTTTTGAAACATAATAATAATAATAATAATAATAATGTGTGGACTTATATAGCGCACGTATCCACCAACTGAGTGGTGCTCAAGGCGCATTATATTATTACCCCTGCTCATAAGGCTCATAAATCATTCCTCAAACCATCTCAGCTCCCTGGGGAGTATACAGCTCAATTGCTGCCATTACAGCGCATATAGGGCTAATCAACCAACTCTGCCCTCACAGGTACCCATTTAACCCCTGGGTGGAGAGAAGCAATTATGGTTAAGTGTCTTGCTCAAGGACACAAGTGTCACGGCCGGGATTCGAACCCACATTCTGCTGCTAACACCAGAACTTGTGTCCGGTAAGCTAGACCGCTCGGCCACGACACTCCTTTGTGTCACATGCACTGACAATGACTGCCTGTTCAGGCAATGGGCAGATTATGTGGACAATTATTTTCCAAGGTATCGTGAATGTGAAAATCGCCTGATTTGATTGATTTTATCTCGATTAGACAGCAGTGCCGACTTGCTGTAAACATCATCTTGTCCGTAAATCCTTCATTACAAAGTGTCGGTCCTGGTTCAGATGTCCTAATCTTTTGTGGAATTTAGCCAAATGGACATCCGTACAGCCAACCGCGGAACTGTTTCCTGTAAAAGTCCAACCAGTAAATTGCATGGAAGTCATTAAGTTAATGGGCTTGCATAAGCTTGATTGAATCGGGAAAATCCAATTCAGGATATAGTCCCTCACTCTATCCATCTCTGTCGTCATTGTGGTTTCGGAAATACTAGTCGTGAAGATCATACCCAGTCATCACAAATTATATTTAGGGTAAAGTATTGGATTAGTAATGTAAAACTTGCATAGTGTAAAGTAGTCTTGGTTCAAGACTGTTTTTGTATGTTTTTGATGCAGGAGGATGCTATTTCTACACTAACCGCTTTCACGCATGAACCGCTATGAAACTTGATGAATCCCCCCCCCCCCCCAAAAAAAAACAACCAAAAAAAAACAGGGGAAACCACTACGCATGCGTCACTTTTTTGTGTGGCCCACATTTTTGGTAAGACTACTCATTCCTCAATTCCATTGCTTTAATGAATTTTTGAGGGATCAAACTATAAGTTATTTCATTCTCATGCTGACTTAGGGATGTTATGACCAAATAAGACATATAAACAAGAAAAGAACAGGCTTTGTGTTACGTAGGTACATGTAAATGTACCATTAAATTATCATTTGTGATGCGATCTTGGAAAACCCGTCGGATGTCGGCAAACTTGTTTTGAAGATAATGGCAAAATAGTCCCCCAATTTTTGTTGTTGACAATTTGAGTTTTTTTAACTGTTAATATCCAAATGATCATTCTTGAAAATATTAAATAAAAATTCCATCGTTTTAGATGTAAAAACAAATGATAGATAATTAAAAAGCTGTCTTTGTTTTTCGTTTCCGCCATTGTTTTTTAAGGACAGCGGTGGCTATAACTTCCCGAGAGCATAACTCAAGTTATAGACAACCTAGAATCATGAATAAAACAGTTTTGAAAACAGCACAGTGTCCTCGTTAATTTGATGTATATAACACAAAAATGACAAATTTCACCATGTGAAGGGTTTTCCCAGATCACATCACATTTATCATTTATTATGACTCCTAATTAACATTATTGTAACTGGTGGAATGACCCAAGTATGTGCACTCATAATAAGGATAATGAATGGTACATCTACCTACGTAACAAGGACACCATGTCACAAAGCTTGCCCCAACCTGGTGGAATGACCCAAGAATGTGCACTCATAATAAGGATAATGAATGGTACATCTACCAATGTAACAAGGACACCATGTCACAAAGCTTGCCCCAACCTGGTGGAATGACCCAAGAATGTGCACTCATAATAAGGATAATGAATGGTACATCTACCTACGTAACAAGGACACCATGCCACAAAGTTTGCCCCAACCAGGTGGAATGACCCAAGAATGTGCACTCATAATAAGGATAATGAATGGCACATCTGCCTACGTAACAAGGACACCATGTCACAAGCTTGCCCCAACCTGGTGGAATGACCCACATAGCATCAATTCGATCAATGTGTGATGATCAGTTCGATGATCAATGTGTTGTATGTACAGATATTATTACCCTCATCCTGCCAATATCCTAAATCTGTCTACAGCTCCCTGTGGAGTATATGTATGCAGCCCTCCTGAGCAGCCACACTAATGAAACACAGCCACCCCTATCCTCACAGGTACCCATTCGTACTCTCTGGTTGGAGAGAAGCAATTAGGTTAAACAAATCATGTGTCAAGGACACCAAGCACCATGATCCTGGTCCTGGTCCTATCCTCACAGGTACTCATTCCTACACTCTGGTTGGAGAGAAGCAATTAGGGTAAACAAATCATGTGTCAAGGACACCAAGCACCATGATCCCTGTCCTATCCTCACAGGTACCCATTCGTACTCTCTGGTTGGAGAGAAGCAATTAGGGTAATAACAAATCATGTCTCAAGGACACCAAGCACCATGATCCTGGTCCTATCCTCACAGGTACCCATTCGTACTCTCTGGTTGGAAAGAAGCAATTAGGGTAAACAAATCATGTGTCAAGGACACCAAGCACCATGATCCCTGTCCTATCCTCACAGGTACCCATTCGTACTCTCTGGTTGGAGAGAAGCAATTAGGGTAAACAAATCATGTGTCAAGGACACCAAGCACCATGATCCCTGTCCTATCCTCACAGGTACCCATTCGTACTCTCTGGTTGGAGAGAAGCAATTAGGGTAAACAAATCATGTCTCAAGGACACCAAGCACCATGATCCTGGTCCTATCCTCACAGGTACCCATTCGTACTCTCTGGTTGGAAAGAAGCAATTAGGGTAAACAAATCATGTGTCAAGGACACCAAGCACCATGATCCCTGTCCTATCCTCACAGGTACCCATTCGTACTCTCTGGTTGGAGAGAAGCAATTAGGGTAAACAAATCATGTGTCAAGGACACCAAGCACCATGATCCCTGTCCTATCCTCACAGGTACCCATTCGTACTCTGGTTGGAGAGAAGCAATTAGGGTAAACAAATCATGTGTCAAGGACACCAAGCACCATGATCCTGGTCCTATCCTCACAGGTACCCATTCGTACTCTCTGGTTGGAGAGAAGCAATTAGGGTAAACAAATCATGTGTCAAGGACACCAAGCACCATGATCCCTGTCCTATCCTCACAGGTACCCATTCGTACTCTGGTTGGAAAGAAGCAATTAGGGTAAACAAATCATTTGTCAAGGACACCAAGCACCATGATCCCGGTCCTATCCTTACAGGTACCCATTCAGTACTCTCTGGTTGGAGAGAAGCAATTAGGTTAAACAAATCATGTCTCAAGGACACCAAGCACCATGATCCTGGTCCTATCCTCACAGGTACCCATTCAGTACTCTCTGGTTGGAGAGAAGCAATTAGGGTAAACAAATCATGTGTCAAGGACACCAAGCACCATGATCCTGGTCCTATCCTCACAGGTACCCATTCGTACTCTCTGGTTGGAGAGAAGCAATTAGGGTAAACAAATCATGTGTCAAGGACACCAAGCACCATGATCCCTGTCCTATCCTCACAGGTACCCATTCGTACTCTGGTTGGAAAGAAGCAATTAGGGTAAACAAATCATTTGTCAAGGACACCAAGCACCATGATCCCGGTCCTATCCTTACAGGTACCCATTCAGTACTCTCTGGTTGGAGAGAAGCAATTAGGTTAAACAAATCATGTCTCAAGGACACCAAGCACCATGATCCTGGTCCTATCCTCACAGGTACCCATTCAGTACTCTCTGGTTGGAGAGAAGCAATTAGGGTAAACAAATCATGTTTCAAGGACACCAAGCACCATGATCCCAGTCAGGTTCTGAACCCACATTCTGACGACACGGCCATCAGAAACCCCCCCCCCCCCCAGTTTTAAACCAATTGGCCGTTGCCCATTTTCTCATTGACACTCAAAAAGTTGTTTATTCCAATCGATATCTGTTTGAATCTGTACACGTATACATAGTTGACATTTAAATAAAATACAACCACATGAAATTAAGAGTGACACATGGTCGTTTCATCCCAGCTGAACTTTCTCAAATCCATGACTTCAAATTCCTTTGAGATTAAGCTCTTCCCAAATGGTAATACCGAGTTTTTATAAGCGCTGCCAATTTGCCGCCACTGTTGTCAAAACAAATTACTTTATATTTCCAGGGGGTAGGGTGGGTTACAAACTGACTACATGCATCTCTGGAGGTGGGAAGTGATCAGACTAATGTGTAATAAGACATTATTGGCATTCAGGTCAGCCACCATACGAGATAAATAATTGAAAATAATTCTCTTGAAGGTAAGGTGACAGGAATGGTTATTCAGATATCACCAAAAGGTTGAAATTTTTCCAGATTTCAGGATTTTTTTTTTTTTTTTTTACAAATCTCCCTTTGCCTCAGAATTTTCTTCAAAGTAGTAGCCACCAAGGAAAGAAAGGAGTAGCCTGTATTGTGTCCAAACCTCTAGTTTCTTGTTTGTGGAGATGTGGACAGTCTGTAAATCATCCAGGAGGTTCAGGGGGATTTGTCCTCTAAGACCAAAGGGAGACGCAGGCCCGCTACCCATTTTTCAGGATTTGTTTAAATGCTTTTATCAAATCACACCCCAGTACTAATACCCAACATCCTAAGAACATATTTTGTCTGACATGTTTTTTATTTTAGAAAAAGGAATAAAACTACAGATCTCATATAGATTACCAGAGAGTGATCTGTCTCCACATTTACGAGAATGAATGCAAATATTTTCATGATTTCTTGAAAACAACATCAAACTAGAAAAGCACTCTTTGAGTGCACACCTCCACCTAGAATTCATCAATTACCCTGATTATGCTGTACACGTAGATAAATTTTGTATATTAAAAAATAAAATAAAAAAAAATTGAACCAGGCTCTACAATGTGACAGCCGTGCATCTAACCTGCTGAGCCACCAACGATTCTTGAAACTTGATGAAAACATTAGGTTATAAGTAAACAGGTCATTAGTGTGCTCCCCCCCCCACCCCCAATCGGTTCTACTTATTAGCTCACTGATCGGCGATAACGTTATTGTTAGAAACGTTAGATATGGTCCTGAAAATACGCTTTCCTGAAATCGAATCTTCATCAAAATCTAAGAGATTGGTCTGTGTAACAAACTCAACATATTCAGTGAATTTCGTCTGAATCTGTGGAGAATTTTTTTAGATATCTTGTACAGAAGTACAGAGGTACATGTACATCCACACACACACACACACACACACCCTCACGCACATTGATTTGTGGGGTATTCCTTTGTTCGTTCTATTATCCCTTTTCCTTATAATTCTCCTGTGGGGTACAAGATTTTCTATAGTTACCTTGTGGGGTCCAATTGTTCTATTGTGTTTTGGACCCCACAACGAATGGTGTGTACGTTCACACACACACACACACACACACCCCCACACATACGGATCGGGTTTGTGGGGTACCACCATTGCCCTCCTATTGTCCATTTTCTTTAGAATTTCTCTTGTGGGGGTACATGGAAACAAAGACCGACTTGTGGGGTACCATTGTCCCCATTCAGAAAGTACCCCACAAGTGGCCTCCTGTGCGCGCCCACACACACAGGGGTGAAAACATTACCTCCACCGCGACTTACGTCTGCGGAGGTAAGCAGTTAAAACTCCCATGGGTTGGTTTCTGTACATATACGTGTATCTTGGTTCTCAACAGAATTGTGTGGTCCCATGAAACAAACTTGATGTAAAGCTCATGATTGTATCAAAGGAAGTAGAAGTTTGCTCTGTTTGAGGTGCTATCTTTTTAGAAAAAACTTAGTCGAGAAAAAAACATGGTCGAGCGGTTTAGTGCATCGGATTTGTGTTCTGATGGCTGAGTCGTCAGAATGTGGGTTCAAATCCCAACCGCGAACCATGGTGCTTGTGTCCTTGAGCAAGACACTTTACCATACATGTAATTGCTTCTCCCCCACCCAGAGGTAAATGGGTACCTGTGAGGGCAGAGTTGGTTGTTGTGTTTGATTAGCCCTATATGCGCTGTGATGGCAGCAATTGAGCTGTATACTCCCCAGGGAGCTGAGATGGTTTCAGGAATGATTTATGAGCCTGATGAGCAGGGGTAATAATATAATGCGCCTTGAGCACCAGTTTGGTGGATAGGTGCGCTATATAAGTCCACATTATTATTATTATTACTATTATTATTATTATTATTATTATTATTTCTCAAAGAGGGTAATTTTGTTTAGAAGCAGTTTTGCCAACTTTACCAATGTTGTGTCATCTCTTTATAAAGTGTTCATCGGAAGCCCAGAGCCTTGTACTTGAACTTGTATTTATATATGAGATAAAAATATATTAAAAAAAAAAAAGTCTGCATTGCATCATACAGGAAACATACAAGTGACAAATATGTGATAAATCCTTACTTCTCCTCCTTTCTGGTCCCTGGTTTTCCATTATATAAATACCTGGATCACAATTTTCCTAAATTAGCATCTATCAAAAGTGAGTAATCTGAAGAAACACACAGGAATAAAAGCTTTATGCGCGGTCTTCACTTTAAGGATAAAGACCGAGGGGTCATGACCATGGGCGATAAAGGACGATGACAGGCAGTTTCATGACCCCTCGGTCTTTATTCTGTGGCAAAGACCAAGTGCCACCCTGTGAAAACTTTCAGTTTATTTTTGTTGTGTCTTTAACAAGAAAATAGTGAAAAGTTTGACACTTGGTCTTTGCCGCAGAATAAAGACCGAGGGTCATGACCATGGGCAATAAAGGACCAAGTCAAAAGGCAGTTTCATGACCCCGAGGTCTTTATTCTGTGGCAAAAGCCAAAGTGTCAAACTTTTCACTATTTTCTCGTGAAACGACACAATGAAATAAGCTGAGACTTTTCACAGGTAGGGTTCTGTACATTGGTTCTAAGTATGGATGCATTCACAGACATGGCCAATACAGGACTGAGCAGGAGTCCATCTAGGCAGCTTCTACGACCCCAAGGTCTTTATCAAAGTGTCAAACTTTTCACTCTTTTCTTGTTCATGACAGAACAAAATAAGCTGAAATCTTTCACAGGTTGGGTTCTGTACTTTGGCTCTGATAAAGTATGGATGCATTCACAGTCATGGCCAAAACAGGACTGAGCCGAAGTCCAGAGGCAGTTTCCACAACCAGAGGTCTTTATCCTGCGGCAAAGACCAAAGTGTCAAACTTTTCACTAATTTCTTGTTCATGACACAACAAAATAATCTGAAACTTTTCACAGGTTTGCTTCTGTACATTGGTTCTAATAAAGTATGGATGCATTCACAGACATGGCCAATACAGGACTGAGCCGAAGTCCAGAGGCAGTTTCCACAACCAGAGGTCTTTATCCTGCGGCAAAGACCAAAGTGTCAAACTTTTCACTAATTTCTTGTTCATGACACAACAAAATAATCTGAAACTTTTCACAGGTTTGCTTCTGTACATTGGTTCTAATAAAGTATGGTTGCATTCACAGTCATGGCCAATACAGGACTGAGCCGAAGTCCAGACGCAGTTTCCACAACCAGAGATCTTTATCCTGCGGCAAAGACCAAAGTGTCAAACTTTTCACTATTTTCTTGTTCATGACACAACAAAATAATCTGAAACTTTTCACAGGTTTGCTTCTGTACATTGGTTCTAATAAAGTATGGATGCATTCACAGACATGGCCAATAGTGGAGACTGCCTTTGATAAGGGTTTGTCCTTCATTTTCAGGTGCCTGTCAAATCAGTTATGAAAAGTGTGTTTACAGAAAGTCGAGGCATCAGATGGCCCCTTCATTATGAAGCTAGGCACCTAGAAATAAAGATGTATCCTGATCCTGCACAAATGTTACTCTCATGTATCCTGTTTGCCACTAATTACAGTTGAGAGAATGCAGTAACATTTAGTCAAGGTTGACAGCAGCCACTGTGTTATGCATTAAGCAATCACTTTTTCCTTAACTTAAGCAACTTGTACTTTTTTATTAACGCAATTCGGAAAAATTTATTTCTTGGCTTGTCTGTTTTCACTTATAGAGTTTCTGCGTACAAACTTGTATAATTGGCTGATTTGTGTACACAGTACACCTGGATGGGATGTGAATAACTTTCTTAAAAGAGAATGCATAGATCCGTACTTGAAGACCCCTTTCGTTGGTCACATGAACATGTTCCTTCATTACATGATTGATGATATGTGTACATATACGTGTGCATGCACAGCAGTATACATACATGTAAATGTGTGCATTTCTCTACCGTACAGCAGTATGGTAGCCGAGCATGGATACAATGAGTAAA
The DNA here is from genome assembly GCA_029582265.1 of Zoroaster sp. YZ-2022. NCBI lineage: Eukaryota > Metazoa > Echinodermata > Asteroidea > Forcipulatida > Zoroasteridae > Zoroaster > Zoroaster sp. YZ-2022. The sequence goes on from CM055819.1 coordinate 5,533,038, forward strand.
AATAAAACCAGTGGGCGCTACGATCTCAGTTAAAAGCGGTGACATGTAGTCAATCTGTGCTGATGTGTGTGGATGTACATATATATTTTTTTATTTAAACTTTTTTTTTTGGTACATTCGGAGTACATTTCGTACATTCAGAATCAGAGTGCTAGTTTTAAATTAACTCGGTGACTGAAAATTATACCCCACATGATAAGGTCATATTACCGTTGCCGCTGCATAAACGAGCCAGTAATTTGCAATCACTGTGTCCATCTTAAACGAGGACACCGATTCCATGCCGTGTTGAAAGTCTGCTCCGATTGTGACGACACTGTTGCCCCCTGTGTTGTATACAATGTAAATACTCAAAAATCAATTTCTGCCTCGAGAATCGCTTTAGAATGTTAAAAACCACGGAATTTAGGTTAAATTACACACACAGCAACATGCCAGCTTTGGAACTGCAAGTAGCGAAAAGAAAGCGCGTACTACCAATGCGTGCGTGTATTACGTATCGAATTACAAACAGGATACATTTCCCCCCAGTCTGGTTTCCACTAAAAACCACAAGCTCATAACATTGTATATATATATATATATATATATATATATATATATATATATATATATATATATATATATATATATATAAATATATATATCCTACCTGTGGTTTTACTCCAGTCACTACTTCCTAGACCTAATGTGCAGATGGCTCCCACTTCGGATCCTTATATGTGATTCATATACATCAGGCCTATACTTTCTCCGGATTTTTCCTGATTTCGGGATTTTGTACAAATCGCCCTTTGCCTCAAATCGTTCTTCAAAGAAGAGAAGTAGCTACCAAGTAAAGAAAGAAGTAGCCTGTATTGTGTCCAAACCTCTAGTTTCTTGTTTGTGGGGGATGTGGAGAGTCTGTAAATCCTCCACAATTAAACATCCAGGAGGTTCAGGGGGGCTTTGTCCTCTAGACCAAAGGGAGACCCAGGCCCAATTTTTTTTTCAGGATTTTTTATTTTTGTCAAGTCACACTCTTGATGCATGTATTCCTCCACAATTTGCACGTAACTTCACCTTCTTGTAGATAAAACACTAATCAGCACTATTAATTAATCATATTTCATATTTCATATTAATTGTTCAACCATCTGAACGATTCACTGGCTGCTCTTTCATATATATACAGTACATAAACATGTCTCACCAAATAATACATTTTTTGTTCGTCTCTGAAAATGCCAATTTTTGGGGACATTTTCACTGGTGATTGCTGGCAATTTTATTTTTAATCTGAAAAATTGTATGTTTCTGAAAGAAGGGAAAACAAAATAAAAATAGAAATTGTCACTTTTTTCCTCATAAAACAATATTTTAGTTCCTAAATGTGCTGTAAATGAGTTGATGAAAAATCATTATAAAAAATCATTTCAGAACTTTAGTACTGTAAAAACGTACCTCTGGCAAATTGTGAAATTTGTAATTTTTAAAGAATTTGTTTGCCTTTCTTCAAGGAAAAAAAGGAGTTCTCAGATTTAAAAAAAGAAAATCAGGAATCACTGGTGAAGTAGTCTAAAACTCGGGCGATCATCTTTAACGGTTATTTTTGTCTATTTGTTTTTGTGAATTTGTTTGTTATTCACTGATTTACTAATTGGTTTCATTTCTATTCTATTATTTGTTTGCTTGTTTAATTAGTTTACTATTGTTTCACAATATTTAAAACCCTATGCCCTGTTGGTATTGTGTAAAAAAAATATTTAAAAAAATAAAAATATATACAAAAAATAAAGTAATTTTGATGATGGTATTAAAAGGACATTATCGTCACGATCAACAGGGCATGGAATCGGAGTGCTAGTTTTAGATTAACTCAGTCACTGATAATAATACCCCACACGATAAGGTCGTATTACCGTTGCTGCTGCATATAAATGAGCCAGTAATTTTCAGTCACTGTGTTCATCTTAAACGAGGACACAACAATTCCATGCCCTGTTGAAAGTGGGAACTGATCATGATGATAGTGTCCCATTACCCCTGACTCCCTAAGCATTGTTACTGAACAATAAAAATCCTTCAAAATCCTCCAACTGCTTTTGTTGTCTAGGGAGTTAGGGTTAAACATCCCTTGAAATCTGTCTGCATGAGCCGCTATCATTTTAGTAATATACTACTCAAAACAATTTAGGGAACACCGGATTTTTAACAAATAGGTTTGAAATGTTCCATGAACCGGGATTTTCATTTGCAACCCCCTCTCTCTTTCAGTAGTCATGTCATGAAATGTGTAATCACTACATGCATCCTTTATCATCTGTTTCATTGTGCAGTTTCTCATCAATTCTGTGAAACATTGTGTTTATCTGAAATAAATGATCTTGCTTTAACTGAGATTATTCTGGTGTTCCCTAAATTGTTTTGAGTAGTATATTAGTGAATTTATTTCCCAAGTGATTTTTTCGTGAGACCAACATTCCTCTCTACATGTGTGAATACAAAGAAATGTGAATGCATTTTCAACAAGACCAAGCATCAAACTTTAATTCCTAATTCATATTTATGCCTGAATCGGTTTTGTTTTCAGAATTGAGGAATTATTGTTGAAAAAAAAAAAGACAAAAAAGTGGCCAAATAGTGACGTGCAGATTGACAATTTTGGGAAACACTTACTACAAAGTGTGCGAGTCATGATGCAAAATTAACCACATCACTCTGATTGGTTTGAATCCCAGCACTGGCTAAATGAAAAAGCTGATGCACGACGCACGACGCACATGCGCGCATCCCTGGTTGTGATAAGTCGTATCTTGACCAGATGTTGATGCACCTCATGCTTCATCCAATCAGATTGTCAAGAGGTGGCTGTTTCTGAATATGAAATAAGTTTACTGTTGTTGTTGTTGTTATTTACAGCCGGAGGTGTTGGTGTTTACTGAGCCGCCCAACCGCAAGCTGTTCTGTCTTCTGTGCAAGAATGTCTTCAAAGATCCAGTCATCACGCAGTGTGGTGTAAGTGATACATCTCTGAACATGCGATGCACGTCTCATTGCCATTATTTGCTCCTTAACCCTCCTATGACTGCAAGGGTCAAAATCAGTCAAAATGTTGATATAAGATATGTGCCAAGGTATATCTAGTGTACAACACTGTCAAACCTTGCGTTGTAGTAAGTACATTTACAGGTCAAAAAGAGTTGACTGTTTTTGACTGGTAAAAGCACTTGTATTGTTGAGGGTGGTCAAAATGACATTCAAAACCGGTCAATAAAAGCCCCCCCCCACCCCGTGTGCACAGTTGGTTCAACAATCAAAACCAGTAAGTTGACTGATTTTGACCGCTTGTAGCTACATGTGCTAAAATTCAGCTACGGTAGGAGGGTTAATCTGGTCATTTCAAATGAAACGCCAGAACACGGGGGCGAAAACTTAAGACATAAAAAAAAAAGTACTGTGCAAACCTTCATATGGGTTGTGATAAGGGGGCATGACTAGGTCAAAAATGGCAATAGGTAAGGAGGGTACTTTTGCGACTAATCAAATGGTATCAGCCCGATCTTTGTCATTACAATTTTACAATTCTACGGGGATTTATGATATCAGCAACAGTCGCCTAAGCGTGTCTTCAGAGACACTTTTAAAATTGCATTAGTGGCCACTGACGGGAACAAAATTAAGATAGTGGTGTCTCTGGGTATGAACCAGCATGTTTTTTTGGTTCCTTCTCGTGAGGGGACCGTTTTTTGTGACCTCAGAAATGTGGGTTGGGGTTAATTTAGGAGGGGTATAGTCGGGCATATCCTTCTTTATAGAGCCAGGAAACACCATCTTAGAAGCAGAGTCACTGGAGATCTGTGCACTACTGCCAATTCCGTATTGCGGTTCACAGCAGTAATATCCAACCTCCTAACTTGTAGATGGTGGTTTGCGATAGGGGGGGGGGCACACGCCCTTGGCAGAAATTCAATTTAAGTATCAAAAATACTCCCCATTGCGATATACACACCCATCACAACTTCTAAGTTCCCCCTAATATTTTTTAGAATATCTTAACAAGTATTGCATGAATTTATGACAAATGACAGAATGACATGTTCTACACAGCTCGTAATGAAATGGTTGAAATTCAATCATGCATGCACAATTGACAGTGCTTTGAATGAAAATTCAGCTGAAAAAAAAGTAGCAGTACAAAGCATTGCTTCAATTGCATGTTACACATATAGTTTTCTGTAAGAACTCATGCATCAATAACAATGGTATTGATAGCTGTTTCATAATAAGAAAAGAATATTCAAAGAGCAACATGCATGTCCATTGTTTTAGAAGGGTAGAGCAAGAGTTTAATATGGAATTGGTCCTCCATTATTCTCCATAACTGAGTTCTTACAGAAAACTACATGTGTAACATGCCCTTGAAGCAATGCTTTGTACTGCAACTTTTTTTTTCAGCTGAATTTTCATTCAAATCACTGGCAATTGTGCATGCATGACTGAATTTCAACCATTCCATTACGAGCTGTGTAGAACATGTCATTCTGCCATTTGCTTTTTGAATTTTTAAAATTCATGCAATACTTGTTGAGATATTCTAAAAAAATATTAGGGGGGAACTTAGAAGTTGTGATGGGTGTATATGCTTTCCCTCAACAAGAGTCCCTATTTTTATGTTCTTATGTAAAGTAAAAACTAATTAGTATTCCAGAAAATGATGCTCTATTCTGTTAAAATTTGGTTCATTGGTTTTGAAAATAACCACAGATATTTAACACCAATGCTGGTTGCGCCATTTTAACACGGCTTCTGTTGAAATGTTGGGTTTTTTTTAGGAAGTTTTGGCAATATGGTAAAAAAAATAGTACCCAAACCAACCTGCAAAACTGTGGATAATTCTAGAATAACTATGAACTCCTTTGAAACTAAAAATACAGAAATATACATATATTGCCTTTTATTTTCCTCGAGATCATAAACCAGGCCGTTGTTATATAGCTGGGTCAAAAGGTCACTGACAAACACTGCTGGCCCTACTCTGTGACAGACTCCTTATTCGTCTGTCACAGGGTTTTTGAGTGATCGAACTATACAAGCGTTAATAGGTAAATTACATGTTGTGTTGCAATACTTCATGAGCACGTACTTCTGATATCCAGCGATCTTTGCCGGTTAAAGGGCAATTCCACAGTTACTCACGTAAAATTTGTGAGGTATTGGGCCCACTCTCAATGCCATAATTTCCTTACTTACATATTTCACTCATCAGTTTTTTTTCACAGTAGTTGCATTATACCCAGACCTTACTCAGCAGAAAATAATAATTTCAGAAGTTTGTTATATGTATGCTACATTAAAGAGAAAAATTCCGGTTACTCACATTACATTTTTCGGACATGCATAAAATGTCACTTTTTCCTCTTACATTGCATACATATAACAAATTTCTGAAATTATTATTTTGTGCTGAGTAAGGTCTGGGTATAATGCAGCTATTGTGAAAAAAAACTGATGAGTGAAATATAATATTATGGCATTCAAAGTGGGCTCAAAACCTCAAAAATGTGACGTGAGTAACCATGGAATTGGCCATATGTTTATCAGTTTAATGTTGCAATGCCAACACTCCAATTCAACGTACGTAGGATTGGTTTATCCAACAGATGAATGGTTTGACCTGTAGACCTACATACGAGCGGCCTATTCTTAATGTTAAGTTCCAAATCCTTTGACTGTTGTAAAACCATGTATATTATCATGTATATTATCATGTAGATTACCCTCATGCAACTTTAAAGGTGATCTTGTTCATTTATCTCTTAATATATGGATTTCCTGTCCCTCGGGATGATTAACATTCAAGGATTTATTTCAGAAATCCTCTCAAGGATGTCAGGAAAGACATAGTTCTCTATTTATAAGTACTCATTCTTATGTTTTCTTTTTGATAATGTGATTTGTTTTCTTATTTTTTTTCCCCAGCATACCTACTGTCGGGGTTGTGTGACATCCAGGCTGTTTGGTACGTACATGTAGAAACTTATGTTTACAATTCAGGAATAAATGAATGATTTTATAAAAACAGAAGTCTATTGCCTACATGAAGTGTGCCAGCCTTCATGTAATCCATACCATGGCGTTGTACTCCAAATGCGCGCACGTACAACGAGCATGGTTATGGGTTTTGCTCCCCCTGCCCGGCCTGCCGTGGGGCATCATGGGAATAGGCACATGATGCGGGAAACTAGTTCCAAGAACTAGACGCAATCTTAAACTAGACACAGGCTAACCATCAAACGTGGGCAAACAATGAGCGAACATGATAAACGCTAAGGTGCGCGCGCGAGATACAGTTCTCTCACACGCTGGGTAAGTCTCACAGACTGCACTGCTTCTTGTTGAGTCTGTGGAACAATACGTCATGAATGGCCCAAATCCATTGTTCTTGGAATACTATGCAGTGGACTAGGTTAGTACACGAGTGGCACACTTCATGTAGGTAATAGACTTCTGATAGAAATAATAATAATCGTCATTAACCCTAAAATTCCAAAATCCTCCAAAGTCCTCTTTGCCAAAGTGAAGGATTTTGAAGGATTGAGGTTATGTGGAAATTGCAGTGGTGAAGGATTTTGAAGGATTGAGGGCAGATGTGATTATTTGCTTGGTGGATTATGGAGGATTGAGATTATCAGGCTATATTTGACACTGAATGAAAATGGAGGATTAAGGTTACATGGTACATGTTGGTCTGTCCAAAAAATGATTTTGGAGGATTGAGGTTATTAGGCGTACTTGCCTTTCCATGGTACATGTACATTCATGTTTGTTATAGTGATTGCAAGGTCAGTCCTTGTGGACACTGTTTATTGCTCCATGCATGCAGGGAGGGTCCCTGGCCATGTACATGTATCACAGATTAGAAACACATGTGTGCATACATGTCATGTGCTTGCTTTACTACTGAAGGATTTTGGAGGATTCAGGTTATGTGTAAGCATGGGCCAAGGGAGTTAGGGCTAATGATGCACTTTTAGCTATATATTATATGTAGATATGAGGTGCCTTCACTGAAGAATAAACTTGGGCGATAACACGATAATATCGATACTTTTTTTATTCGATTACGATATCGAGAACCTTTTCACATTATCGAGATATCGGCAAATCGCGATTAAAAAAAATATATCGTGATTAAAAAACATCGCCATTGTGAGTCAATTTAGGACAATCTTCTCAGCTTTCGGGAGTGAGAAACAAAAGCGAACTACTTCAGAAGTACATACACACTATGCAAACGAATTTGTGATTGATTGTGACGCTTGTATAAGGGTACATACCTGTGGTTACACTGGTCAACAATTTTTTTAAAGTTGTCTGCTTCGGAGATAAAATGTGCTATTTATTATGGATTTTGATGTGCTGAATTCAAATATGACAATTAAAATTGCTGATTGGCTACTGTTTCCAAGATATTTAAGTTTTTACATTTTACGTACTATGCATATGGTGTACATAGCAGATTTTTAATCATGAATTATCATACGCTATTCCCATACGTGTACACATGTACATGTAGATCTTGAAAACTAGAGCCAATCAACAATTTTAAGCATCATTTCCATTCTCAGTGACCCATGATTAGTCAAGTTTGACTTCATTTGTTTCGGAAGCATTTTGGCTGTAGACCAGTGTTATCGGCTCTAAAGCAATCATGCATGAATAAAACAAAATAATCACAATACATGTCTACTGATATATCGTGGATGAAAAAAATCAATATCGCCCCCAAGCTTACCGAAGGATTGAGATTGTATTGCATAGCTAAATGCTTCACAAATAAGAGTCACATTTTGCTTTACAAAATTCAATATTGGCTATTCCAAATTTAGCATTACATACACACGTTTTTGGCAATTCGTTTTGCTTTGCCAAATATGTGAACAATTTGAGAAAAATTGTTCCCTTGCCTTCAGTGCTGGGACGGTTAAGCGACCAAAACTGCACTAACTGTTTTGGAAATTTGCTAACCAGCTAGTCAAAACCAATATTAAAATTTGAAAACTTTATTATTTCACAACACAATGAAATAAACTGAAACGTTTTTTTTTATATATATACATATACAATTAGATTGATTCCTGTGGATGCATTTACAGGCATCTTACCAGTGTTTATATAATTAGCTTTAGTGTTTAGATATTCTAATGTGGATCAGTGACTGGACATCAGTTATCCTGACTTAAGTCTGTCATCGCAGTGGCTACTGTTGATCATATTCATTCACTGAAAGAAAAAAAAATAGGCAAAAGTGAAGAGACAAAAAAAAAGGAGATTGAAATTAAGTGACCTTGCTTTAAACCTTAGTGATTCTTCATTTCCTGTGGGTCGCCTACGGTTACCATAATACGTCCAGCTGCATGAATTGTCAACTTGCAGGTTTTTTTAGAACTCGCTGACATGGGAGGGGGGGGACGAAAGTGTCACATGACCTGTGTGTGCGTGCGTGCGTGCAAACATCCGAAACATTCCAAGTACAGGAAGTGTTTAATTACCACTGCCTGTGTGGATTTTTTTTTTTCGTTTTCTTTATTGGTGTTATCGGAGTAACGTGTCTTTGACAGGAACTCAGGTTCTTTGAAGATTGCCAACTACATGGACCTATCGAAGGGAAAGGGCTTGTTTGGAAGGGGGGGATGGGGATGTGGGTGGGAGGTGGAAGTAGAGAAATTATGGTAAATACTAGCTTGACAATTCAATAATAATTCATTAATTAAAATCAAAAACTAGAGGAGACTTCTACATCATGATTGACCATGCATGCATGCTTCTTGCTATTAACCTTTCTGTGACTGCAAGGGTCAAAATCAGTCAAAATGTTGATATACTTGCCAAGGTATATCTAGTGCACTTAAAAAGTCAAACACTGTCAAACGTTACGTGTAGTAAGTACATTTACAGGTCAAAATGAGTCAACCGTTTTTGACTGGTAAAAGCATTCTCTTGTCTGGTGTTGTTGAGGGTGGTCAAAATGACAGTAAAATCCAGTCAAGAATGCCCCTGTGTGTACATTTGGGTCAACAGTCAAAAACAGACAGTTGACTGGTTTTGACCTCTATAGCTACTTGCCACTGAAGTTCAGCTATAGTAGGAAGGTTAATGGAAGGTATCTGTGTGACTGGCTCTGGCAAAACCCTCAACTTGAACTCAACTTTTCGGCGTGAGCTCGCAAATTTATCGTGAAAGTAGGAGGGTTAAAGATAAGGCCAAAAAAAAAAAGTCTGCAGTTTCTGGTCTTCGCGTACGTCACCTCAGGCCCACACATCAGCATTTTTTATTTTCTTTTTTTGTTGTTGCTACAAAATGATGTCCAATTGCAGCCAAAATTGCTGGATCGATTGGAATTCTGCTGTGCTGTGCTTTAAACGACTTTTTCACATAGGGGTATGAACGTTTGCCCGATTTGTGAGGCCTCTCTTAGCCACCATACTTTGTATACATGGAAAATTTGGTCCCCGTGTATACAATGTGTCATGTATTTCCCTGTTGGCAAAAAAAAAGATGGCCGAAAAAAGAAAAAAAACGCGTCACCGCACCGTTTTTTAGGCTGACCGATGACCAGAAACCGGAGACTTTTTTGGGGAGGTCTTAACAATTTCAAACATTCATAGGTCGGTTACTGTTCAGCTCTCTTGGTTGTTGTACAGTATGAACTACAACGTTTGACCAAATTTGGTCCATTAGCAAGAGATTATTAACCATATATTGAATATGTGCGTTGTGATGGAGTTTGCTGGTTTTGGACTGTCTTAGGTGGTTCGCAGTGTAGTGTGATAGTTTCTGTCATCCGATAAAAATGCAGCACGAATAGTACGCTGCACATACTTGCAATCAGTGTGATAGATCTACACAGAATATTCTGTAGGTCAACCTAATTTTAGTTCAAAAGGTCAGCTTGAGAGCATTTTGGAGGTAACGCGTCTCCCCGTGTGAGTTCTCCAGTTTCAAAATCGCGCCGCCTTAATTGTTGTGTCTACCCTTACTGATAGCTGTCAACCACAGTTACTTCTTCGTTTGATTGATTACCTCTGTCAATCACCGTTAATACTTCTTCACATAGATATCTGGATGTTACTTCTGTCGACCACAGTATCTTCTTCATAAGGATATTACTTCCGTCTTAAATCACAGTATCTTCTTCATATGGATATTACTTCTGTCGACCACAATATCTTCTTCAATTGGATATTACTTCTGTCAACCACAGTATCTTCTTCATATGGATATTACTTCTGTCAACCACAGTATCTTCATATGGATATTACTTCTGTCTTAAACCACAGTATCTTCTTCATATGGATATTACTTCTGTCTTAAACCACAGTATCTTCTTCATAGATATTACTTCTGTCAATGACAGTATCTTCTTCATATGGATATTACTTCTGTCGACCACAATATCTTCTTCAATTGGATATTACTTCTGTCAACCACAGTATCTTCTTCATATGGATATTACTTCTGTCAACCACAGTATCTTCATATGGATATTACTTCTGTCTTAAACCACAGTATCTTCTTCATATGGATATTACTTCTGTCTTAAACCACAGTATCTTCTTCATAGATATTACTTCTGTCAATGACAGTATCTTCTTCATATGGATATTACTTCTGTCAACCACAGTATCTTCTTCATAAGGATATTACTTCTGTCTTAAACCACAGTATCTTCTTCATAGATATTACTTCTGTCACTGACAGTTACTTCTTCATATAGATATTACTTCTGTCAACCACAGTATCTTCTTCATATGGATATTACTTCTGTCAACCACAGTATCTTCTTCATATGGATATTACTTCTGTCTTAAACCACAGTATCTTCTTCATAGATATTACTTCTGTCAACCACAGTATCTTCTTCATTTGGATATTACTTCCGTCTTAAACCACAGTTTCTTCTTCATATGGATATTACCTCCATCAACCACAGTTTCTTCTTCATATGGATATTACCTCTGTCAACCACAGTTACTTCTTCATTATTGCTGTCAACCACAGTTACCATGGTTGGTTGCACATTGATGGGAAAAAGTGAGTGGTTGGACTCAGCCATCCTCAGGAGGAAGGAAAATGACCACATCCTAAAAGCCCTGAAAACATGTCTGTCTGGAACTCCAAAATAGACGATAACATCACGATTAGAGTGAGCGAACGACACTAGATTGGCAAGACTGCTTACAGGAGCATGCTTGAACTATTTGAATCAAGACACATCCATTAATTAACCCTCCTACTATAGCTGCACTTTAGTGGCAAGTAGCTGTAGAGGTCAAAATCATGTCAACTGCCCGTTTTGACTGTTGACCCAGATATGCACACAGGGGCTTTTTTGACTGGTTTTGACTGTCATTTTGACCACCCTGAACAACACCAGACAATGCTTTTTACCAGTCAAAAACGGTCGACTCATTTTGACCTGTAAATGTGCTTACTACACGGAAGGTTTTGATAGTGTTCGACTTTTTAAGTGCACTAGATAAACATGTATATCAACATTTTGACCGATTTTGACCTTTGCAGTCATAGGAGGGTTAAAGAAGAACATTACATTGTGCCGTTAATAGTGAAAAATGCATTCAGATTGTTTGGATTTATTTTAATGTGAATTTCAAATGGGATATTATATCACGTTTGTTTAAAATGACAGCACTTCAGATAACATTATTTGTAAAGGAAGATTAAACCCATCATAAGCATTACACAGGCATGATATTCTTCCTACTTTTGTAGGAAATCCTACCTTTTGATTTTGAAAATCCTACCATGAAACCGGGTTCCGACTAACTTCAGACCATGGAAACTTTCCATGTGTATCATTTTATTGTAAATACCGAGATAAAAAAACAGTTTCCTTGCTATATCATGGCTATAGAGGTAAACCACTATAGGCTAGTACACATGTATATGCCTAATGATAATGGCAAACATTTTTTTCCCTACCTTTTCATTTTCTCACAATATCGTCCCTGTTTACACTAAGTAACATTTACATCAAATTCTACTGTTTCGTTAATTTTGAATAACCAATATATACCTTAACCTTGTAAGTAGAGCATCAAAATAAAGTACCCCAACACCAGGCAGTGGCCAACAAAATACCAAGCAATGGCCAAAAAATAAAACGCATTATCAAAGTCCTCAAGAATTGGTTTTCACATCTCTCTCATCATTAAAATTTGTGCTAACATGGTTTTAGTATGGAAACGTCTAAAGTGAATAAAAATGTTGACTTGGCATTGTCCTTTTAACCCTAACTCCCTAGGCCCATTTGCTTACACATAACCTGAATCCTCCAAAATCCTTCATTAGCAAAGCAAGCACATGACATGTATGCACACATGTGTTTCTAATCTGTGATACATGTACATGGCCAGGGACCCTCCCTGCATGCATGGAGCAATAAACAGTGTCCACTGACCCAAGCACTGACCTTGCAATCACTACAACAATCATGGATGTACATGTACCATGGAAAGGCAAGTATGCCTAATAACCTCAATCCTCCAAAATCCTTCACTTTAGCAAAGAGCTTGTAGCATGCAACCTCAATCCTTCAAAATCCTTCACTTTAAGCAAAGAGGATTTGGAGTGGTTAGGGTTAAAGATATTTATTTGTCATTTTGACTCTCTGTTAATGCAGATAAATGCCCGGTGGACGAAATGAAACTTGCTGTAGTGGTCAACAACATAGCTGTGAGTGAACAGATAGGAGAGATGTACATACACTGCCGGAACGGCTGTAAACCCTCGGGTACCGGTATTCAGGATGAGTACGTGGTCGACCAAGATGGATGTCCCTGTACGTTCAGAGTCAACGAACGCAGGTGGGTTTGACGTAATTTGTATGTTGTGAATTTGATAAAGATGCCAGTGGCATAACTAGCTAGGCCTGTTACGGGTACCTAGGTTCGTGGGTATCCAACCGTTGAATTCAAAAACTGTTTCCTTATAACTGTTTTGGGTACCCGAAACCCACTTTTTAAAATCTGACGTAACGTTTCAGAAATGGAATGCCAGTTTTTGATGAACACTTAACGATTTTCCATGTTTATAACAAGGTTTCAGGTACTTGGTTTAAAAAAATTCCAAAAATTTCAAAAAATTCACAACAATAGTAAATTATCAATTCTGTTATTTTTAAACAAATTTTTGTATTGAATATAATGGAAATGAAGGCCACTGTCTAGCACTGCGTTTGGCCTATGCATCGCGTGAGGAATTATCAAGCGCGGTGGAAAATCCGGTTTTGTTCCCCCGTTTTTTATGGGCACCCGAAAACTGGACCATTACGCTGTGTACATAGTTCCAAAATTACCCACGATGCAAAGAACTCGTGCTAGCTCTGTGGTAGTCATGTTATTGCTAAATTGTGTTATGTAGAAAGATCCAACACTGTTACATGTATCTGTGCACAGGTTGTCCTGCTTCAAATGTATTATATGGAGTGCTATGGCCGAGCGGTTTAATTAGTGCATCGGATTTGGGTTCTGATGGCCGAGTCGTCAGAATGTTGGTTCGAATCCTGGCTGTGACCGTGGTACTTGTGTCCTTGAGCAAGACACTTTACCATAATTGCTTCTCTCCACCCAGGGGTAAATGGGTACCTGTGAGGGCAGAGTTGGTTGTTGTGTTTGATTAGCTGAGATGGTTTCAAGAATGATTTATGTGCCTGATGAGCAGGGGTAATAATATAATGCGCCTTGAGCACCAGTTTGGTGGATACGTGCGCTATATAAGTCTATATTATTATTATTATATTTGAAGGTCTGGTTTTGAGAACAGTGACAACACTAGTGCTATTTGAGCCTTCCATGTTTCTGAATAAGAACCCTCATTACATGATTTCTATGTATAATGTGTGAATTTGCACTGTTTTAGTTGTCTGAACCGAATGCATGAATACATGCAGTGCCATGGCCGAGCGGTTTAGTGCATCAGACTTGTGTTCTGATGGCCGAGTCGTCAGAATGTGGGTTCGAATCCTGGCCGCGACCGTGGTACTTGTGTCCTTCACCCAGGAGTTTAAATGGGTACCTGTGAGCGTAGAGGTTGATATTGTGGTTGAAAAAGCTTCCGATGCGCTACGGTAGCTCAGGGCTGTACACTCCCCCAGAGAGCTGAGAAAGTTTAAGGACTGTTATTGGCCCAATGACCAGGGATAATAATGTAACAGCGCCTTGTATCCTTTGGCAATTTGGCGCTCTATAAATCCAGTTATTATTATTATTATTATTATCATATTATCAGGTCGGTGGAGGGACATTAGCGAAAGCAGTTCACTGACATTGCGGGTTATTAAACTTGTTTTGAAAGATATCTCAGTCTGTGAACATTTCACTTTTCACTTGGGAGAAGTCGGACTAATTGGAAGCTTTGCTGTGCCTCGTCTGGAAATGACTAAATTCCTTGAGCAATGAGATGCAGTATAGATGTAACCAGTATCTCAGTTGACACTTTTAAGCGTGCGAGTACGAGTAGCCATGTTATTTTCCTTTTTGTGTACACATATGTACAGCCGACCATTCCGCCTCAATTAGTACAGGATATAGACATGTAATCCTACAAGCAAACAACTAAATACATTTGGGAAGTCGCGGTGGGAAGAGATTCGGGTGACCTTCATCTGTCAGTGTTTACCCCCCAGTCTCTGGAAGTAACTAATCTGAATATTCCATTGGAACTACACCTGGGAGCTAGCGGGGAAATAAAACGATTCCTGCCTGAAATCAAACCCCAGGGCTGCACTAGAGTGAGGTGTGCGTCTTTTGGGGGGTGGGGGAGTTGGTCAACCAATTCCCATAAGGTGTCAACAGTCCGTCAGGAGGTGACAGGTGTTTTTCCTTTTTGGAGGATGGAGGTCACACGCTAAAATTTGCAATTAAATTTGAATTTTCCTCCCGTCAATTTGTTGACAAGGGCCTGCTTCTATGCAGCGTGAAGGTGAAATTTGGTCATCGGAGGGGATGACAGGACCCTCTGTGGTGGAGGTTACAGTTCCTTAAGGAGTAAAATTGAATTTTCCTTTTAAGTTGCTGAACGAATGGTGTTTATGGTAAGAGGGGTGAAAATTGAGGAAAGTTCCCTTTAGTTGTGTGGACAGATTGCACCTTTCATATTGGAGGTCACTTGTCTGCGGGAGAAAACAGATTTGTCCTTTTTACCTGTTTCAAAAATTTGAAGTAACTAGGAGTTTTTGTTGTCTGTGATGTTATTGACTTTGGATGTTTACAGTTCTACTTGAAACTTACTTGGTGTAAAGTTGAGGATGGCACATGCATTAAATAAACATCCATTGAATCATTTCCGTCTGAGATTCTGTCAATTATGCAATTAACATCTGTAAAATCAAGAAATGGGCATCGAGTTAAACCATCCCTAATGGGAAGCGTTTCTTTGAGGCCGTTTACATTGGTCGTCACAGACTGAGGAATACTATCTAGGCAGGTCTTCTTTACATTCCAGGCCTGTGATTTCTCAGAATTTTTCCTGATTTCAGGATTTTTTTTTACAAATCTCCCTTTGCCTAAACATTTTCTTGAAAGATGAGAAGTAGCCACCAAGGAAAGAAAGAAGTAGCCTGTATTGTGCCCAAACCTCTATTTTCTTGTTTGTGGGGATGTGGAGAGTCTGTAAATCCTCCAAAATTAAACATCCAGAAGGTTCAGGGGGGCTTTGCCCTCTAGACCAAAGGGAGACCCAGGCCCCGCTACCCATTTTTTCAGGATTTTTGACTTGTCAAATCACACCCTTGACATTCACTGTACTGTGATGACTCAACTCCTCAGTGTGAATATTGCAAGAAACAGAGAAAAAAATGTTAAGTGCTGGCAACTGTTCTTAAAACGGGTGAACCATCTGTCTAAAAATACTAGAACAAAGGTTTGAAAACCCGTGCTTTAAAATAACTTCCAGAGGGGGTGTTGTTGGAGACACAAGTGACTGTGTCTTAATGATGAGTCATGGGATGGATGCAAGCGTCAGATCTTCCTTACAGGGAACAGTATCCAGGACCGTGATTTCTCGGGATTTTTTTCCTGATTTCATGATGTTTTACAAATCTGCCTTTACCTCAAAATGTTCTTGAAAGATGTAGTCACCAAGGAAAGAAATCGGTAGCCTGTGTTGTGTCCAAACCTCAGTCTAGTTTCTTGTTTGCGGGGATGTGGAGAGTCTGTAAATCCTCCAAAATTAAACATCCAGGAGGTTCAGGGGGCTTTGTCCTCAAGACCAAAGGGAGACCCAGGCCCACTACCCATTTTTCAGGATTTTTTACTTTTAAGTAAGACTAATTGCGGTGACACCATGTGAAATTCTCTATTGAGTAGTAATTAGTTCTGAAAAGAACTAGAGGTTACAACTCGACGTTTCGATCAGTATGCTCTGATCGTCCTCTGGATAATTTTTTACTTTTGTCGAATCACACCCCTGAGTATCATCACGATCAGTGTCGACTTTCAACGGGGCATGGAATCGGTGTCCTAGTTTAAGATGAACACAGTGACTGAAAATTACTGGCTCATTTATGCAGCAGCAACATGTGGGTTACTGAGTTAATCTGATTCCATGCCCATGCCCTGATCGTGAGGATATTGTCCCTCCGTGCTCAGTGGTTAACATATAACTGGAAACATGATATCCAAAAGAATTAGATCGAGAACATAACGAGCGAAATTAAAATATGTTTAACCATTTTGAAGCACCCCCACATGGGTTCTCAACAAACCCACACACAATGAGCTGGCAGTTCCTGATTGTACATTGTTCCTGATTGTGAAAAAACATCCGCCATAATATCTGTGGACTCTGCAAAAGATGATTTTGGATCTCTCAGGAAAATTCAAAATGAGAGATGTGCATTTGGATTTTGAGAATAGTGATTCAGAATGCCGTGCCAGTGAGCTTGTCGACGGGATTAAGCCACAGAGAATTGATGTGACAGTTTAAGCATTGGATGTGGTCACTGCCTGATCTCTGCCCCGGACAGTTTGAAATAATAAAGCTTGACATAATTTATGGCATTTGGATTTTAATTGTTTTCTTAAAACCGAAACCCCTTTTATAGACATTTTCACTAAAAACTCTCCTGAATCCACCAAAATCAATCGACATGCACCATTAACAATTGACTCAGTTGTTGGACTTGGTATACACATGGCTACATGCTCTATTCGCTGGGCTATATTGTGGAGTACTGAATCCATCAAAATCAAGCAAAATGCACTAAAAAAGTTACCCAATTGTTGGAGTTTGATGGATTTGGTACAGTGACAAATGCAAAGCATCCACGGCTTGGCTATACACAGTCCTGATATCCAACAAAAGCGGCCGGTGGAGTTTGATGGATTTGGTACAGTAGCAAAATGCAAAGCATCCATGGCTTGGCTATACACAGTCCTGAATCCAACAAAAGCAGCCGGTGGAGTTGGATGGATTTGGTACACATGGCTACATGTTCTATTCACTGGGCTATACTGTGGAGTACTGAATCCAACAAAAGCAGCCGGTGGAGTTTGATGGATTTGGTACACATGGCTACATGCTCTATTCACTGGGCTATACTGTGGAGTACTGAATCCATCAAAATCAATCAACATGCACTAAAAAGTCACCTATTTGTTGGACTTAATGGAACTGCTACAATGGCAAATGCATAGCATCCATGGCTTGGCTATACACAGTCCTGAATCCAACAAAAGCTCTATTCACTGGGCTATACATGTACAGTACTAAATCCACCAAAATAAATAAATAAATCCTGGGAGTGGGAGAATGTTATATTAGCATGAAATCTATTAGAATGTGATTCTTTAAACGCTTTACATTATTACCCCCAGGCCATTAGGCGAATATGAATCCTTAAACTATCTCAGCTCTCTGGGGAGTCCACAGCTCTGTACTACCATACTCAGCACTGCAGTGGCTATAACCAAACACATCCATCTCCACCCTCACAGGTACCCAATTTTTTTTTTTACTCCTGGGTGGAGAGAAGCAAATATGGTTAAAGTGTCTTGCTCAAGGACACAAGCGCCACTTTCATGGCCAGGAATCAGAACCCAGGCATCAGGACACAATCCTGATGCGCTAGAAGCAAAGTTAAATATTGGCCCCTGAAACCAGAGGACATTTTTTTTTTTGCCAGAAAGAAATAGGTGTGGAATGGGGGGGGGGGGGGGGAGGCATTTGGTGCCTGTCTCCCACAGGAAGCAGGAATACACAGTCTTGATTAATGCCGTCTCTTACATGAAACAATTAAGCCAATTAGTTGGCAGGAAAGGCGGAGTAATTGCATTTTTTTATGCAAAATGAAATCCCTTACAATGAGAGTCCCAACTCCGGAGGATCAACGAAGGAATAGTTCATTGTACTGTTGCGCATGCAACTGACAGTCACTATGCGTCAATCCTGCATGGCCAGGCTTTGTGTGATTAAGTTCCACGCCACACCCATGTCGGTCTACTTACATACAGTGGGTGCGAAGGTGAAAGCTAATTATGGTTTTATTTACACACGGCAGTCGGATCAGTTACAGCTGTCGGGTCACGGTTTGTGTTGAAAAACTGACAACTTTGTCATTGATGACATCGGCAGAACATGATCCTTGTACATTATTAGCCAGCGTTGGTAAGACTTATGCCTGCACGTCCTCCTGTCAGTCAGTCAGTGATCTCTGGAGAAATAGCGCTCACACCCTATCAATCATTGGTGATCTCATCAGCTACTTGCACAGAGAAGATAGTTGATTTAAGTGGGGGGGTGGGGAATGTGGGATTTTGATTTTTTTTTTTAAAAGCCTGTATACACTTTCGGTAAAATATCTGTAAATACAGCCATACTTCTGAAGCTAGCATGCAGCCAGAAGCAATTCTGGTACCTATTTTTTAAAACTTTATTTAGGAATTCAAGCGAGGGAAAACAAATTTATTTAGCCACCTCGCATCAAATTTCCACCCATGCAGGGTCTCTAAGAGCTACCATCTCGAAAACGACAGGCCAAACATGAACAATTCAGGAACACCCAATGTCAGACCAGAAATTCTTTTTCTTTTGAGTTTGGAGATTTGAGTTTTTGAGTTCCAAGTTTTGTGTCGACTTTTTAGAGATTCAAGTCAACATTTAGAGTTTTGGGTCAACTTTTCCACTTTTGAGTTGACTTTTCGAGTTTCAAAACTCAAAAAAGTCAACTCAAACTGTTTTACTTGAAACTCGCAAAAGTTGACTCAAAACTCTGAATCTTGACTCAAAACTAAAAAAAAGAAAAAAAAAGCCGACTTGAAACTTGGAATCTTGACTTGCAACTCTGAATCTCAACTTGAAACTAACAAAAGAAGTCAACTTAGAGTCTGGACTCAAAACTTAATAAAAAGTCAGACTCAACAGGCGGTCTGGAAACAGCAATGCATCCCTGACATTACAACAAGTTTCACAGTACACAGTTATGATTTTACTGCTATTTAGCAAAGGCAAGTTATTGAAACGGAACAGCAATTAAGTTGTCAGAATTTCCTGCATAATCTTCATGTGTCACAGTGTCTCAATTAATCTGATTAATTCCTTAAGCCTCATCTTCCTATGGATTGGGGGGGGGGGGATGGGCACCTAGATATCATCAAGATATTAATCTTTTATTGGATGATTTGTAGTAAGCCAACATTGTATGTGAATAAAAGTCTGAAGTTTCTACTTCTTTGTTACTGACTCACATATAATCATCGCCAGACATGAGACCAGAAAAACAACTTCTTTTTCCTGGTAGATCTGTTAATAGTTAATGAAATGTTCAGTTTAATTTGTTATATAGGAATATCCTGGTATTTTCAAGATAAACAAAACATATTCGGGTTTACAACTTCAGTAAACCTTTTAAGGAGAGGTACAACATTGGCAGTGATGACAAAACCTCTTTTACAAGTATGCTTACATTATTTGAATCAATATACATTAACCCTAACCACCCCAAGTCCTGCAAAATCCTCCAAGGGGCACTTTTTGGGGAAAATACAGCACTGTTGGAAACTGGTACTTTCACCTCTTCAAATGGGGCCAAATTACTACCTGGCAAGAAGTACAGGCCATAAGTGCTGAATATGAAAAATCATTGAAAATGCATGCTGCATTTTGAAGATAAGGGCATGTTTCCAAAAGTGCACTGATGGATTTTGGAGGATTCAGGAAGGTTCCAAGCCAGAATACCTAGGGGGTTAGGGTTAAAGGGAAGAAACCACATTGGTATGTTGGCAAAACTGCTTCTATGAGTATGCTTACTCTCTTTGAATCAAGAAATACATTGAAGGGAAGGTACAACATTGGTAATGTTGGCCAAACTGCTTCTATGAGTATGCTTACTCTCTTTGAATCAAGATATACATTGAAGGGAAGGTACAACATTGGTAATGTTGGTAAAACTGCTTCCATGAGTATGCTTACTCTCTTTGAATCAAGAAATACATTGAAGGGAAGGTACAACATTGGTAATGTTGGCCAAACTGCTTCTATGAGTATGCTTACTCTCTTTGAATCAAGATATACATTGAAGGGAAGGTACAACATTGGTAATGTTGGTAAAACTGCTTCCATGAGTATGCTTACTCTCTTTGAATCAAGAAATACATTGAAGGGAAGGTACAACATTGGTAATGTTGGCCAAACTGCTTCTATGAGTATGCTTACTCTCTTTGAATCAAGATATACATTGAAGGGAAGGTACAACATTGGTAATGTTGGCCAAACTGCTTCTATGAGTATGCTTACTCTCTTTGAATCAAGATATACATTGAAGGGAAGGTACAACATTGGTAATGTTGGCCAAACTGCTTCTATGAGTATGCTTACTCTCTTTGAATCAAGATATACATTGAAGGGAAGCTACAACATTGGTAATGTTGGCCAAACTGCTTACTGTGAGTATGCTTACTCTCTTTGAATCAAGATATACATTGAAGGGAAGGTACAACATTGGTAATGTTGGCAAAACTGCTTCTGTGAGTATGCTTACTCTCTTTGAATCAAGATATACATTGAAGGGAAGCTACAACATTGGTAATGTTGGCCAAACTGCTTCTATGAGTATGCTTACTCTCTTTGAATCAAGATATACATTGAAGGGAAGCTACAACATTGGTAATGTTGGCAAAACTGCTTCTGTGAGTATGCTTACTCTCTTTGAATCAAGATATACATTGAAGGGAAGCTACAACATTGGTAATGTTGGCCAAACTGCTTACTGTGAGTATGCTTACTCTCTTTGAATCAAGATATACATTGAAGGGAAGGTACAACATTGGTAATGTTGGCCAAACTGCTTCTGTGAGTATGCTTACTCTCTTTGAATCAAGATATACATTGAAGGGAAGCTACAACATTGGTAATGTTGGCCAAACTGCTTACTGTGAGTATGCTTACTCTCTTTGAATCAAGATATACATTGAAGGGAAGGTACAACATTGGTAATGTTGGCCAAACTGCTTCTGTGAGTATGCTTACTCTCTTTGAATCAAGATATACATAGAAGGGAAGGTACAACATTGGTAATGTTGGCCAAACTGCTTCTGTGAGTATGCTTACTCTCTTTGAATCAAGATATACATAGAAGGGAAGGTACAACATTGGTAATGTTGGCCAAACTGCTTCTGTGAGTATGCTTATTCTCTTTGAATCAAGATATACATAGAAGGGAAGGTACAACATTGGTAATGTTGGCAAAACTGCTTCTGTGAGTATGCTTACTCTCTTTGAATCAAGATATACATAGAAGGGAAGGTACAACATTGGTAATGTTGGCAAAACTGCTTCTGTGAGTAGGCTTACTCTCTTTGAATCAAGATATACATTGAAGGGAAGGTACAACATTGGTAATGTTGGCAAAACTGCTTCTGTGAGTAGGCTTACTCTCTTTGAATCAAGATATACACTGATGGGAAGGTACAACATTGGTAATGTTGGCCAAACTGCTTCTCTGAGTAGGCTTACTCTCTTTGAATCAAGATATACATTGAAGGGAAGGTACAGCATTGGTAATGTTGGCCAAACTGCTTCTACATGTATGAGTAGGCTTACTCTCTTTGAATCAAGATATACATTGAAGGGAAGGTACAGCATTGGTAATGATGGCAAAACTGCTTCTATGAGTATGTTTACTCTCTTTGAATCAAGATATACATTAAAGGGAAGGTACAGCATTGGTAATGAGGGCAAACCTGCTTCTATGAGTATGCTTACTCTCATTGAATCAAGATATACATTGAAGGGAAGGTACAGCATTGGTAATGAGGGCAAAACTGCTTCTATGAGTATGCTTACTCTCATTGAATCAAGATATACATTGAAGGGAAGGTACAGCATTGGTCATGTTGGCCAAACTGCTTCTATGAGTATGCTTACTCTATTTGAATCAAGATATACATTGAAGGGAAGGTACAACATTGGTAATGTTGGCCAAACTGCTTCTATGAGTATGCTTACTCTCTTTGAATCAAGATATACATTGAAGGGAAGGTACAACATTGGTAATGTTGGCCAAACTGCTTCTGTGAGTATGCTTACTCTCTTTGAATCAAGATATACATTGAAGAGAAGGTACAACATTGGTAATGTTGGCCAAACTGCTTCTGTGAGTATGCTTACTCTCTTTGAATCAAGATATACATTGAAGGGAAGGTACAACATTGGTAATGTTGGCAAAACTGCTTCTGTGAGTATGCTTACTCTCTTTGAATCAAGATATACATTGAAGGGAAGGTACAACATTGGTAATGTTGGCAAAACTGTTTCTGTGAGTATGCTTGCTCTCTTTGAATCAAGATTTTAATAATTTACTTATAAACAATAGCACCCAAGACAGAAATATTTCAAGGTATGTTTGATATCATCATCAACTGTACACCAAGTATAAAGTTTCATGTAAAACTCTAAGCAACAGTTTCTTAAAAATATAAAAAAGTCGTCATACGGGATGTTTTCTGTCAGCAGTAGCAAGGATGAGCTGCACTTTCTATAACCCAGTTTACCATCCCTTCGTCTCATCACGAATCTTTCATTTACCTCTTACATGTGTAACTGTAATATAATCTTGTCATTTGTCAACAGTTTGTCCCATTTTGTCAATATGGATTCATACATGGGATTAGCACGCCTCAGCGGTAGCACAACGAAAACATTCTGCATGGCAGTTTGATCCGTCTGGATTTGAATTCAGTCAAAAAAAGTCATTTGACAAATCTCACTATCTTTTCAATGGATTTTAATGTTATATATATATCCCTAACCTTCTCAAATCCTCTTTGCTAAAGTGAAGGATTTTGAAGGATTTTGAAGGATTGACGTTACATGCTACATGCTCTTTGCTAAAGTGAAGGATTTTGGAGGATTGAGGTTATTAGGCATACTTGCCTTTCCATGGTACATGTACATCCATGATTGTTGTAGTGATTGCAAGGTCAGTGTTTTGGGTCAGTGGACACTGTTTATTGCTCCATGCATGCAGGGAGGGTCCCTGGCCATGTACATGTATCACAGATTAGAAACACATGTGTGCATACATGTCATGTGCTTGCTTTACTACTGAAGGATTTTGGAGGTTATGTGTAAGCAAATGGGCCTAGGGAGCTAGGGTTAACTTCCTTTTGAGATTTTCTTTAGACGATGGGACATCACTTGAGAGTCCTTCACGTCAAAACTTTTGACAGGTAAAACTTGTACAGTAGTCTATGGCCTCATGGTCTAGTGCATCGGACTTAAGTTCTGGTAGCATCAGGATGTGTGTTCGAATCCTGGCCTGGCTGGTCATGGCGCTTGTTTAACATATAACTCTATCAAGTCTGAGCTTCGGATGGGACGTTAAGCTGTAGGTCCCATGTGTATGTACATGTAAACAATTATTCAAGTAATGCACAGTGCACCGTAAAAGAACTCAGAACACTTATCATGGAAGATGTTTCTGGATCATCTCCAGTCTGTCATGTCATTACTTGTTTATCTCTATCGGGAAACAGTTTTTGACATGGCACAGATGGAAAGAACTTCCTTTGTATTGGTTGTTCCATATCTTCTAATTAGGAATTCAGTGATTTTATCAATTATCTTCTGGTCAAGGGTACCGTGTTCAGACACCATGTCCCATTCATATTGTCAGTAATAAATCTTTTTTGGAATTTCAGCGATCAACAACGGAAGGGTTAACACAGGCTCCGAGGAGATGGACCGTGATGATACTATAGATGGCAAACCTGCTACTGCTTGGTCCCCTTCCACACTGGACTTGCAGGACTTGCAGGAAGTTTCTTGTATTAGGGATTGCTCGCAACTGTCGTACTCTCTTAGAGAGCTGTAGTTCACCGCGCACTTGTCACATTATGTGGAGTGCTATGGTCGAGCGGTTTAGTGCATCGGATTTGTGTTCTGATGGCTGAGTCGTCAGAATGTGGGTTCGAATCCCAACCGCGACCGGGGTGCTTGTGTCCTCGAGCAAGACACTTTACCATAATTGCTTCTCTCCACCCAGGGGTAAATGGATACCTGTGAGGGCAGAGTTGGTTGTTGTGTTTGATTAACCCTATATGCGCCGAAATGGCATCAATTGAGATGTATACTCCCCAGGGAGCTGAGATGGTTTCAGGAATGATTTATGAGCCTGATGAGCAGGGGTAATAATGTAATGCGCCTTGAGCACCAGTTTGGTGGATACGTGCGCTATATAAGTCCACGTTATTATTATTATTATACTGGTGCCCTGTCTTTGTCCAGGCCTGTGATTTCTCAGGATTTTTTCCTGATTTCAGGATCTTGTACAAATCTCCCTTTGCCTCGAAATATTCTTGAAGAAGAGAAGTAGCCACCAAGGAAAGAAAGAAATAGCCTGAATTGTGTCCAAACCTCTTGTTTCTTGTTTGTGGGGATGCGGAGAGTCTGCAAATCTTCCAAAATTAAACATCCAGGAGGTTCAGGGGGCTTTGTCCTCTAGACCAAAGGGAGACCCAGGCCTGCCAGCCACAGGAGGTTCAGGGGGCTTTGTCCTCTAGACCAAAGGGAGACCCAGGCCTGCCAGCCACAGGAGGTTCAGGGGGCTTTGTCCTCTAGACCAAAGGGAGACCCAGGCCTGCTAGCCACAGGAGGTTCAGGGGGCTTTGTCCTCTAGACCAAAGGGAGACCCAGGCCTGCTAGCCACAGGAGGTTCAGGGGGCTTTGTCCTCTAGACCAGAGGGAGACCCAGGCCTGCTAGCCACAGGAGGTTCAGGGGGGCTTTGTCCTCTAGACCAAAGTGAGACCAAGGCCCGCTAGCCACAGGAGGTTCAGGGGGGCTTTGTCCTCTAGACCAAAGGGAGACCCAGGCCTGCTAGCCACAGGAGGTTCAGGGGGGCTTTGTCCTCTAGACCAAAGGGAGACCCAGGCCTGCTAGCCACAGGAGGTTCAGGGGGATTTGTCCTCTAGACCAAAGGCCCACTGTCCGTTTTTCAGGATTTTTTTTTACTTTTGTCAAGTCACACCCCTGCTTTATTATATCAAGAATAGAGACACGCTCAATTCAAAGGATTTCATTGGATACATTGTCTTGAAGATGTGATGTCACTCTTCGAGACTTGCATGCGCTAGCTACCAACCAAGGTCAAAAGCTGAATCTCCCCCGAACTAAAGAGGCCGGTATCTGGCATCTGGCATCTTTTACAAGCCTTGAAGCATGACGTCAGATCTTAAGGATGTGTGCTAGCCTGCTATAACCGCTAGCTACCAACTAAGGCCAAAGTTTGAATCTCTCCCAAACTGAGAGGCCGGTATCTGGCGTCTTTCACGAGCCTCAAAGCATGACGTCAGATCTTCAGGCTACCGTCACATAGTCTCAAGAAGTAGGAAAGCATCAAGATCTCAAAAGTATGGAGGCATTAACAGACATTTTACCAAAAGAGTATATTGGCTTCAATATAGAATGAAATATGGTGTACATGCATATTGTACTGGTACATGAACAATGCATTGGTACAATGACTCATTTATTTAGGTTGTAATGTCAACAGGACATTGCTAAGTTATCAAATTTCAGCTAGATTTAACCGACTGTTTTCCAGTAATCTCATTATCGGGGCGTTAATTAATTCCCCTCTGATCAATTTAGAGCCGTGGCCTTTCTTGAATTGACTCATTGATGCCTCTGTAAAACGACTTACAGAATCGTGTAGTACATAAAAGTATATATGTGATTTAATGTACGGTAAATCGCCCCATTGTGAGCACTAAGCCCTTCACCAGATATTACAATGAGCATTCACTTGTGGACACCTACCTTACAAGACCAGACGTGCAGAGAAGATTGGGTAGGATTCTGCCCCCTGTAAGTCGTGGTACCCTCTGAGGGTTTAGGCGTATTGTTGGTTCCATGGCTGGGGGCGACTTTTGGGCGAATTCGGGGCTATGAGGTTGTGGTCGGATTTGTTTCATCTTCAAACTGACTGTTTCAGGTGCTTGACTGAAACAGGTTCAATAACCATAAAATTATGCTGGAAATCAAGATGTGGGGGGGGGGGGGGTAATGACCATCTCACGTGGCAATTGTGTAACCATTTTTTTTTTGCATATTGATTGCATGGCCCACTTCTGAAAAGGTTGTCAGTGGAAGTCCAACAAAATCGGTCCGTGATATTCATGCTTGACTTTCGGGCCATATCATTACGATCTGTGCACCTGCAGGGGATTTCTCGTTTCAGAATGCTACTGCCTGTCGGAGGTTTCCACATACTTTCATTCAGAAAGTGGACTGCATATATTTGTACTTGTTTGTTAGTGATGAATATTCAAATATGTAAATGATGCTGACACTGCCCTCTGTTTGCTATTGGTCGATTCTGCTCAGGGAACATGAGATGGAATGCAGCTATGCACCAGTACAGTGCCCGAACAACCCGGACTGCCCGAAGATCCTCAAAATGGTAAGTGGATTATTAAAGTTATCGCGGATCATTGCAAGAATGTATTCGGGTGTGGCACGTTATTGGACATGGGAGAACTGCAGGCCTACCAGTGTAACCTATAAAACCTATAAAAACCTATATTCCAAAATGGGGAACCTTTATTTCGCCCCAAAAAACTATATTAACCTATAAAAACCTCAATTTTTAATCTCCTGCAACACATTTTCAACTTATTCATAAAATCCTCATGGCTTTGAAGAAAAATTACTTCCTAAGTATAAAGAGATGAAGCCAAAACAGTAGCCAAACTGTAACATGTGTACCGCTCTTAGATTTTCTGCCGGACAGGGTATGGGGTAATGTACTTTGTTGCAAAAACTACTCAGGAGGTAGGCAATTTACCAAAAACTTGTTACTTGACACTAAATAATCATGGGAAATAACCTATAATAGCAACCCATATTTTGCTTACAAAACCTATATTTGGTAGATTGGGCACTGGGAGGCCTGGAACTGGAAGGACTGGAGTAATGTAACTAGCTTACATTGTAGCAGTTTGAGCAATGGCCAAACGGCTAAGAGCATTGAACTTGCATTCTCGCGACTGAATTCTGGCTTCTGTGATATAGTTTTCGAGAAAGAAAAAAAATCATATTTTGAAAGTAGATTACTCATTGGCTTACACACACATGTTGGCGTGGAATGCGCAATTGAATCATCGTTGTTTGCCCGCTAACATAGGCTGCACGTACCTCACAAAAACACACGCGCCTTGCATTTTGATGTAGCTAGCAATCCACATTCTCATTTCCCTGTACGTGACTGTCAGTTGCGTTACCAAACTAAAAACAAAAAGTAACTAATGAAAAGCATGACTAACTGTTGTTCAATGTGGTTGTGCTGCATTAACCCTAACTCCCTAGGCATTGTATTAAAACAATAAAAATCCTTCAAAATCCTCCAACTGGCTTTGTTGTCTAGGGAGTTAGGGTTAATATATGGGACGGCAAGGTCATTTATCTTGATCATCAGCTAGAACAGCATGCATTATGCAAATCGGCTTACGTGTACGTACTGTGGTACTTGCGAAGAAGTCTATGACCTCATGATGAGGTCAAGGCACAAGATTTTTGAACTCTTGGAAGAAAACAAAACTTGTTTCCGTTTCAGAACCTGGAATCCCACCTCCAAAACTGTAACCTGTGCAAGTGTGACCACCACAAGTTTGGCTGCCCGTATGTAGGCACGCAGGACGAGGTATCGGACCACCGTATGGTCTGCAGGTACGAGGGCATCAAGGACTATCTGCAGACCTCCTCGGAGAGGATGAGGGAGCTCCAAGCAACCATCGTACAGAAGGACCAGGAGATTGGATTCTTACGCTCCATGCTGGGCAAGCTAAGCGAGAGGGTAGACCGGCTCGAGAAATCCATGGAACTAAAAATCAGTAAGTCCAGGATTTGATTTTTTTTGTATAAACCAAGGTTGTGTCTTGAATTTAATTTCCTTTTGGTCCCATTCGCTAAACTCCCTTTACTTGATGTTGGCCATCTCTCATTAAACGTACGTTACATTTCAGATGTAATGGCTGGAGGCGCCAGATGGGGTTTTCCCATCACCTTTGACCTCTGTCCAAAATACATGTACAGTGCATCGCATCGCATTGCATGATATTTTGTATATAATGTATTCAGATTTGTGTATTTATTGTAATGGGGAACCCATGAAAGAATACTCTTTGCTATAATCAAATTTGGAAATTACTGGCAGTAATTTGACTTGTCTTAAAGATGACAGCACCTCGGACAAAATCTTACCATCATCAGTTTAACATTAAGTTTTTAGGTTAAAGCTCAACCATTTGGATATTATTAACCCTAACTACCCCAATTCCTCCAAAATCCTTCTCCTGGTTTTGCCTGATTTTGATGGATTCAGTACTCCACAGAACAGTGCAGCGAATAGAGCATTTTCGTTGTGTGCCTGGAAGAAGGTCGTAAGTACTTTTTGTCCCAGCAGAAGGTCATAAGCAATGAAATGGCTCCTTTGAAAAAAAGTAGGGCATAACTGTTATATATTTGTTGCTAGAATTACTCTCAAGACATGTTTTTCCATTCCCATGCGGAATTTAACTTTCCTACAATGACTTATAAATGGCAGAAAAACGACCAAACTTTCACACTCAGTTTTCTTGAAACACAATTTTGCACGTTAATTCCTTACGACCTTTTTGCCGGTCACACTTTAGTTACGTCCTTCTGGCCACACGACGATGTAGTCATGCGTACCAAATCCATCAAACTCCACCGGCTGATTTTGTTGGATATCAGGACTGTGTATAGCCAAGCCATGGATACTTTGCATTTGCTACTGTACCAAATCCATCAAACTCCACCGGCTGCTTTTGTTGGATTCAGGACTGTGTATAGCCAAGCCGTGGATGCTTTGCATTTGCTACTGTACCAATTAAAGTCCAACAATTGGGGTACCTTTTTACTGCATGCTGATGGATATTGGAGGATTTGGGGTGGTTCCTAGCAAAAATCCTTAGGGGTTTAGGGTTAATGAGTTATTAATTCTACACCTTATCATTAAGACTAAATACGTTTCTGTGAACCAATCAGGGTGACGTTGGGCTGAGTTCCAGGACGTTCTGCCCAAGTAGGGTCATCATGAAAGCATGAAGACAGTGTTCTGGTCATGTTGATTTAAATCTGGCAAAATGTTATTCTCTCGAAGGTCACAGAGTGATGAAATGCATTCTTCTGGAGAAAAGTACAGTTGATCAGATCAGTCAAAGTCAACAACAATTTCTTCACTTCCTGGAGAATTTCTTGGAATTTCAATCACCACATGCATCTGTTCAAAACAACATAAGCGGGGGAAAAATTGGGCGGGAAAAACAATAATGACAAACCAGTCGCACCTGTCATGTGAAAATGTTTCAGACCAGGTGTACGGCTTCACCATCCCGAAAAACTAGCATGTGTGAGTTTGACTGATATCAGCCCATCTATTAAGAGAGAAGGTACAACGCCAAATTTGGTAATTACTGGATTTTCAAATGAACAGACAATTATCTAAAAAGTACACTTGGTATTAAGTTTGCACAAGTACTGCCTACATGTTAATTGGTAAGGTTCGTCAGTGTGTACTTGTACTAGGAAAAAAAAGGAAAAAAATGCATTTTGATGACTGAAATTATACAGTGTGAATCATTCCCACTTGATGTAAACTTTGGATTTGATTTACTCAAAGTGATGCAACGACTGAGGTTTATCGTGCTTTAGTTAACGAGATGACACCACAAAGAATTTATGGTGAATGTGGCATGTTTAGGAAATATTTGCTAATGAAGATAAATGGTACGAGGAGAGCAGCCAGAGGGGAGCCTTCCTTCTCAGCCGTGGAAGGGTTCAGCAATAAGAAACCTGGCATACTACACAAACATTTGCGTGCCAAACCTGTGAAAAGGAAGTCCGGCTAATGGATTGATACCGGCTAAAAGTCCAACTGGATTAACCCTGCTGAGCCGGTACAGCGTAGTGGGGATAGTAAAATTTCATTGCTGACACAGGGCCCATTAGATGGTGGGGTGGGGGCAAGGGTGAGTCAGGCTTAGTACTTAACCCTAACTCCCTAGGCATTGTATTAAAACAATAAAAATCCTTCAATATCCTCCAACTGGCTTTGTTGTCTAGGGAGTTAGGGTTAATGGTTCCCTGTTTGGGGTTGCAATTTTTTGCTTAACACGTGCATGGTCTATTACCATTTGGGATTAACACAGAGGGGCACAGGGAGTTCACTCCACAAGATGTTACTCCGTGGAATGTAGAACCCCCTTAAAATCTCCGATCTCTCCCTCAGCTGCCCCTACTCGTTCAGGGATTTGAGGGGCAGTATTGGTTCCGAGCTCTTTTCCGGATTACCATCCGGTTTCTAGCATGCCCGGCAGTCAAGCGGGAGCCTGGAGTAAGGGTGCAATTAGCGTCCCACACAAATCACTAGACGTTTAGGATAAAGCCATAACAACTCCATTTGAAATCATTGATTTCAAAGAAAATCTAACTGAAGCAGGATATGAACCTCTGACCTCCGGATCACTGTAACGGTGCTCTACCAACTGAGCTTGATCCTATCCTAAGGTTGATTTAGTGTCTGCCAAATTGTTTGTATTTTTGTTCTGTGGGCCAGAAAAAAAAGTTTTGAGTTTCTAGTCTCCGCACGCGCCGCCTCAGCATTTTTAGTTTTCTTTTTTTTTCTTCTATGAAATGATGTCCAATTGCAGCCAAAATTGCCGGATTGATTGGAATTCTGCCGTGCTGTGTAGTAAACGACTTTTTCACATAGGGGTTGCCCGATTTGTGAGGCCTCTCTTAGCCATCATACTTTGTGTATGAGAAATTTGGTCTGGATCCAATAACCATGTATACATGGATCACGTATTTCACTGGATGGCAAAAAAAAAAGATTACCAAACGTGTGTAAAGCTGTCGACTAGAGGTTGACAAATTTAAATGTGGCATCTTAACCATGTTACCATAAAATGGGCTCTGGCAAAACCATAAACCTGGACCCAATTTTCAAAAGTGACCTCCCAAATTTATTGTGAAAATTAACAATGTTTCCAGCAACGTTTCAGGAGTTATCTTTTTCCATCAAAATCTAGAGCAAATGCTCTATATGGTGACATGAAAACTGGTCCCCCAAACTGGTCCCCGGGGATCAGTTTTTGACCTTTTCATGGCTGTTACGCATTATGGTAAATGCCGAGGAGTTTCAGGTTTTGCCAGAGCTGTTCACAACATTTCAACATTTCTCGATCGTCATAAAGTAATGTATCATGCGTGCAGTGACCTTTCATTATGGCTTTGAAAGTGTCATTGAACTCAGCTCTGACAGCGCCAAAATGTCCGTGCTCGACGGCAGATGCCAACACGCATATTTATCGCCTCATGAGATTGGGCTTTGACATTAATTGGGCTAAAACAGGAAGTGATGGTTTTTTTTTTTCGGGGGCTGTGATTCATTGAAATCAATGAAAGGCAATTGTCGGCTCAGTTGAAATTAACATGAATTCAAACGGGCAGATTGAATCAATTGAAGTGCGACTGTTATAATAAAAGTACACATTGGATGTCTGCTCCGTTCATGGGCTATAGAGGGCCCATGTTTTCAAATCGGAAAAGATTATTGGCCGTCAGAAATGAGCATGCATGGTGTACTGATCCGTACACTCATACGTACATCACAGCATAACAAATGACTTCTTTTGTTCCCTCCTGTCATTCCCACTGTTATTGGCCTTTTTGAAGCAACCTTCATTGGATTTGTACAGGACCTACTTCGGAGGACAAGGAACCGACGAACAGGGACCTATTGTTCCTTTTGTTATACAGACAATAAGAAGACAATAGGAGGTACAAGCCCACCGTCATGTACAGTGTACACACACACAGTATAATCTTACTTGACTGAGGATGTCTGTTGTGCCCTAATGTTCTCATTGATTTTGGACTTATCAAAGCAGGCCCCGTTGGATTTGTGAACAAGGTGCAAACATGGACATTTGAGAACAGTAAAACTGGAGTCCGGTCCGGTTAGCTGAAAGTGCCCTGTACTGCAAGACACTGGGTGCATTTTTTTTCACCACTGGAGCCTAGATGTTGAACGTGCGTATAATACACTGTAGCGAGGGAGGAACATGGTCTGTGTCACTTTGAGGTGGGCTCAAGGCCATTCGTGCTGAACATTGCTGACTATCGGTACACTCATCACCACACAAACTATGTATCACTTGGTGGTAACAGAGATGGATCACAAACAGGAAACCTCAGTTATAGAAGTCAGAAAACCAACCCTGTCTCTCTCATTCTCCCTCTCCCTGTCTCTGATCTTCTCCCCACTTGCAAACGTACATGAAGATGTTCTGATTGATCATTTCTGTCTCCGTGCTTTCAAAATTGTACAAAAAAAGGAGGTGACTAGGCATAGAGGAGCCATGGTTCTGTTACCTTCCCTTAATCCAACCCACAGCAGTTCAAGGCCTTCCCATCAGATGTCTTTCTTGATTAGGAATTGAAAGGTCACGGAGCGGTATTGATTGATGTGCTAAAAATCAATGTATGCTACCTATAGAAAAGCAAAGTAAGACACAGTATGTGGCTGACTTGATGAAAACCACCAGTGTCAGTCTGAGAGGGTTTTTAGCACACACACACACATTCTGAAATATGCATGCTTGTGGAGACATCTATTTTTCTTTCCTTTGTCCCTGTACTTAACAATTTCTCATAGGGTTTGTACACAAATTTTCTTGTGGAGCAAGGAGTCCTTTAGAATTATCATGTGGAGACCAATTGTTCTTGCCTATCCCTTTTGTTATAGGACTCCACAAGGTAGCGATTATAGAAACACACATACACACAACCTTACGCATCAGGAATTTGTGGGGTACCACCATTGCCCTCCTATTGTCCCTTTTCTTTAAAATTTCTCTTGTGGGGGTACACGGAAACAAAGACCGACTTGTTTTCCCCATTCAGAAAGTACCCCACAAGTGTCCTCCTGTGCGCCCACACAATCCCGCACGGGGCGTTGTGGGGACAAAATACAAAGGATTTTGGGGATTAAAAACGTTGTGGGGACACACAAAATGTTCCCACAGCTAAGTAATTCCGGATCCCTCTTTTGTTCTCTGTCCCCATAACGCGGCCAGTGCTTGAACACACACACACACACACAATCCCGCACGGGGCGTTGTGGGGACAAAATACAAAGGATTTTGGGGATTAAAAACGTTGTGGGGACAATGAAAATGTCCCCACAGCTAAGTAATTCCGGATCCCTCTTTTGTTCTCTGTCCCCATAACGCGGCCAGTGCTTGAACACACACACACACACACACACACACAATCCCGCACGGGGCGTTGTGGGGACAAAATACAAAGGATTTTGGGGATTAAAAACGTTGTGGGGACACACAAAATGTCCCCACAGCTAAGTAATTCCGGATCCCTCTTTTGTTCTCTGTCCCCATAACGCGGCCAGTGCTTGAACACACACACACACCTTTGTCCCATTGGTTTGTCCTGGCAAACGGCGACCCTATATGAAACGATGTCCAATTGCAGCCAAAATTGCTGGATCGATTGGATTTCTGCCGTGCTGTGCTTTAAACGATTTTTTCACATAGGGGTATAAACGTTTTGCCCGATTTTTGAAGCCTCTCTTAGCCACCATACTTTGTATATGGGAAATTTGGTCCCCACAATGTATCACGTATTTCCCTGTTGGCAAAAAAAAACAAATCGTCAATTTTTTTTTTTTTTTTTTAAATAAATAAATAAATAAAAAATTTAAAAATGCGTCCCCGCACTGAATTTGAAGCCGACCGATGACCAGAAATCGGAGACTTTTTGGGGGGAACCTTAATAATGAATTTGAATTTCACCACGGGTGATCTGTCCCTACAGACTGTGTGATTTTGTATGGGTGGTACCCAGCTTTTACTGAGCAAGAGATTGCCCTTCCGCCGTTGCCCCCCCTTCATATAATGTCCTTTTTGACCAACGAGCAGTGATGTTTACTGCCTGCAGCAGAGAATAATCCATCAAGATATGAGACTGTATGTGTGCCAGGGGTGCATGCACTTTGGTCAATGTCCTTGAAAGTGCAGTACTTCCTTGAGGGGTAATCTTTGAGGCGTTTGCTGGGCTGTACATCGTAGCAGTTTACAGGGGTCCAAAGAGGATGTTATAATGCGAGCTTGTAGCTCCTAGATGGAGCCAGAATTAAGTTCCTTTATAACTTCCCGGGGCGAGCAATAGGGACAGGATAGAAGGCGGGACATTCCTATTAGAATTATTCCCCCACCCCCTCCCGCAGCCAAAAAAAAAAAAAAAGCCATTGCAAACATGAAAAATACAGAATAGCTGAAGTATTGATGATTCTGCTGGCATTGTTCCAAAATGTAGTTTTACAAATTTGAGGAAAAAACGATTCTTAAAATGTGCATCTGGCCAATTCCATGGTTACTCACGTTACATTTTTTGAGGTTTTGGGCCCACTCATAATGCCATAATATATATTTCACTCATCATTTTTTTTTCACAGTAGTTGCATTATACCCAGACCTTACTCAGAACAAAAAAATAGTTTAAGAAATTTGTTATATGTACACTATACAAGTCAAAAAGCGTCATTGTATGCATGTAACGTGAAATGTAACGTGAGTAACCAGCATTTTTCTCTTACGTAACGTACGTATAACAAATTCTGAAATATGTTTGTTGTGCCGAGTAAGGTCTGGGTATAATGTAACTACTGTGAAAAAACTGATGAGTGAAATATGTAAGTAAGGAAATTATGGCATTAAGAGTGGGTTCAATACCTCCAAAATGTAACGTGAGTAACCATGGAATTGCCCATATCCAAAACAAGTATGTATCATTTGTAAGTCCAGAAACGTTACTATCAGTCGCCATGGCAATGGGAGGAAGACATTGGTTTTGAATAATCAGCCCTGCGGGACGGCCAGGAAACTCGCTGGATAGTTAATCAAGCGTAGGGTCATGGTTATAAGGAGAGAGAGGGGAGAGTGTAGAGACGTGAAGTTAACCCTCGCGGGAGAATGCTTCAGTTGTATTGCACAGGATAACTCAGCCGGATCCGTTTATATAAGAAATTACCTCCTGTTTTCCCTCACTGGTGCATTTCAGCACTCAAGGTATGAGACAGCTATTTCTGATTATTTGGATTGGGGGGAGATTGGTTGGGGGGAGGGGAGGGGATGTTGCAAATGATGTTACTGGAGTTCATTGGCATTCAATTAGAGTACTGGTAGGGTGGATACATTTAACCTTGAAAGAGATTTCTAATCATGGGTTGTTGTTTTTTTTAGTCATATCCCGCAGCCGTAATGGAATCACAAGATTTATTTTGTATACCAAAAGAAAAGAAAAAAAAAGCAGACATTTAGTTGACATTGATGAAGGCCAAGAACGGTTGAAAATGTTTCCTGGTTGTAGCTATCAGCACTCTCAGTGGCATGGTGCGGTACACTTTCTCATAAATGCCTCGTCTTGGTTCAAAACTGTGTTTGTATGTTTATGGTACACGATCCGACGGTGCTACATGAACGCTACAATCACGAACCGCTACCACACACGAACTGCTGTCAAACACAGTCTTGGGAACTTTGTTTAATCTCCCCCCGAAAACGGGGGGAACCACTACGCATCCGTCAATTTGAAATGCTAGTGCGGCCTATATTTTTGGTCCATCAAAATCCTCCAAGGGGCACTTTTTTGGAAAAATTCAGCACTGTTGGAAACTGGTACTTTCGCCTCTTCAAATGGGGCATAATTACTACCTGGCAAGAAGTGCAGGCCATAAGTGCAGGCCATAAGTGCTGAATACGAAAGATCAATGCATGGTGCATTTTGAAGATAAGGGCATGTTTCTAAAATTGCACTGATGGATTTTGGAGGATTCAGGAAGGTTCCTAGCCAGAATACCTAGGGGGTTAGGATTAATCACGAGTAATTGACCGCATTTTTAACATAACTTACATGTAAGTTATTTTAACTCTTTAAATTGTATGCATTACTCATACTAGTCATAGCCTAGGTCATAGGTTATTCACGTCTTTCAAAGTATACTATTTCAAATATACTTTATATTATACTTTATGATAATTATTTCGAAAACATCTGATTTTATTTCAGATGTTATATGTTTAATAAATAAACAATGGCTAAAGAATCAGTCGCTACTCATAAATGTGTTACCACTCGCGTGTACTTTGAGGTAATCGCAGTGGGACGATTAATCGAGCAGTAAAAAGACACGAGTACGAATATGATTAACGATTATTACTCACGATTAGTAAGACTAATTGCGGTGACACCATGTGAAATGCTCAATTGAGTAGTAATTAGTTCTGAAAAGAGCTGGAGGTACAACTCGACGTTTCGATCAGAATGCTCTGATCGTCCTCAGGAGAATGCCGGACTCTGGGAAATGCTGCTGCTTAAGTAGGCTGCTGCTTAAGTAGGCTGCTGCTTAAGTAGGCTGCTGGAGGATCACGCGAGGCGTTGAGGCATTGAGGCATTGAGGCGTGCAGGCGGGAACTGTGGATCCTAGGAGTTGGGGGAAGGAGTGTGTGCTCACTGAACCGAATCAGTTGTAAACAAGCACTGGGGAAGGAGGGTGGTTGACTTAGGATATAGGAGATCCTTCAGTCTGGGGTGGGTTGTAGACTTTGGATATAGAAGATCCTTCAGTCTGTAATAGTGGTCGCCAAATGTCGCTGATGTAGAAGCCGATGTCCTGTGGTACAGTGTCATTCTTGACGATCTCGATGGCCTCTCTGATGCGTCTGGGGTGCCAAGTGTCGATAGGTGTGATGAGTTGGGCTGCCTGCCAGTCGATTTGGTGGTCCTTGATGTGCGAGTGCTTGATGATGGCTGACTTTTCGAAATCTCCTCTGCGGCCGTACGCTCGGTGTTCCTTCAGTCTGATGGGGAGATCCTCTAGCAGCCTACTTAAGAAGCAGCCTTTCCCAGAGTCCGGCATTCTCCTGAGGACGATCAGAGCATACTGATCGAAATGTCGAGTTGTACCTCCAGCTCTTTTCAGAACTAATTACTACTCAATTGAGCATTTCACATGGTGTCACCGCAATTAATCTTACTTATCCTCCTCACCATGCAAAGCTACAAGTTTCACCTATCTATACTCGCGATTACTCAAGTACTCGCACTGCTAGCCCAGCACTAGTGGGCGGTGGTTGCATTAACTTATTCCAGGCGTGTGGTACATTTCATTAGCTCGTCAAGCCCATAAATGATCTATTGTCGGATGGGACTCTGGGGCGGGGGTGGGGGGGGAAATGAACGTGTGAGTAAACCGTCCATGATGATGCCCTCACCCATGTTATTCTTAATTAATTAACTTAGCACCTCATACGTGCTGTCTCTAATACGGTACTGATGTGTCCACGATGGCTTTGTCATACCGTTGGGTCAAATTCCTCATGTTAGTAATGAAAACAATTTAAAATATGAGCCGATCAACTGAGACCACCTGTGGTATAACCGAAAAACCCTTCCCCCTCGGAAAGAAAAGTCTCCAAGGAGACCTTCCTATGAACAAAGTAAAAAAGCAAAGGTGATGTGAATTTGTGAATTTGGCCGACCTGTCCTTGTGGCGCAGCTGATTTCTGCAACAAATCTGGGTTTTATGAGGGTCTTGAAGCTGAAACCTGTTAACGTAGCCCGTGAACAAGGTTTTTGGTTTTTTTCCAGAGATTATTTGCAGATAATGAAACATATTTAGCAGAAATGTGCACTTTAGGTAATGACTCATTTGTATTTTTGCACGATTCTGAATGATTTCAAGTGTTTTTTTTTCTACATATGTGACCTGTTACAACAAAATGAGGGTAAAGTCGCACTATACCATTTCACAGTACAGCGGGAAAAGTGAAAAATCAGAGAGGAGGTCTAATTTTTATTTGTTATTATATTTGCAATTTGTAAATTTCCATATATCGAATTCCAAATTTTCAGTTCGATCAGACAATTAAAAACCTCAATTTCAGGCCAATTTCGTTGGTAGCTTTTATCGTGTTCTGACAAACAACTCGAAACAAAGACGGAAACAAAGCCGCAAATCCCCCTCTGGTTAAGACGTCTGCACTAGTAAGCAGGAGGTCGTGGGTTTGAATCCCACCCGAGTCGCCTGTGAAGTTTTTTCACAGAGACTCAGGAGTATGCAGTGCTATACACACGTCGATGTAGGGCAAAATTAAATCAATTCAAAGTTAGTTTACCAAATCGGTAAAAATATAACGAAAAGCATATAAAACTGACTGGCTCGTGGCTTGGTGGATGTGTGGTCATTTTTTCAGGTGTTTTCCGGGTTGTCGCATGGCCCTTGACTAAAGGCTAGGAGAGGTATTGATGAATAATCATCCGCTCGTGTGTTCTCTGTATATACAAAAATACACTACATACGGTGTTAATTAACCTCACCCGTGTTGTAAGGTACAACACGTAGACCATGTCCCTAAGGAAGGCTATCAGATTATATGTTCATTACGCAAATTAGAGCTAAAAGACAGCCAGTCTGCCGAGCCGTGTCTCATCGTGGGATTCAATTCCCCGGAGGCGAGAGGCCGTCAGTTCGGAATGTCACAACCGATTAATGAGAAGATGTGAGAATATTCTAATTGTCGCTTCCTTTACCTGGGAATGTTATCAGTCCTGTGGATCATGGCTTTTCAAAAAGTCACCGTTAATTTTTAATTTTTTTTTACTTGAAAAAAGGAGGTTGCACTTCTAGTAACATCAAAATAAATGATTGATCACTTTAATAATGACAAGTTGATAATGATCTCAGACATCTCTCAAAATATTTCACCTCATGAAATGGAACAGTTCAGATGTTGCCTCAGAATATTCTGTCAGTTTTAATCCAACGCATTGACATGTCACGAACAGGCCTATGTCATTAACAGACCTCGATCTTAACCACGGCCACCATGGCCATTGCCGTAATGCCCCTCCGAGTTGGCCGTAATGCCCCTCCGAGTTGGCCGTAATGCCCCTCCGAGTTGGCCGTAATGCCCCTCCGAGTTGGCCGTAATGCCCCTTTGGTTAGCCTTGAAATTTTAAGGCAGCCAAGGCTAAAGTGGCCATTCCCTCTCAATCCGAGGTCTGATAATAATAATAATAATAATAATAATAACAATGTGGACTTATATAGCGCACGTATCCACCAAACTGGTGCTCAAGACGCATAAATCATTCTTGAAACCATCTCAGCTCCCTAGGGAGTATACAGCTCAATTGCTGCCATTACAGCACATGTAGGGCTAATCAAACACAACAACCAACTCGGCCCTCTCAGGTACCCATTTACTCCTGGGTGGAGAGAAGCAATTATGGTAAAGTGTCTTCCTCAAGGACACAAGTACCACGGTCACGGTCGGGATTCAAACCCACATTCTGTCGACTCGGCCATCAGAACACAAATCCGATGCACTAAACCGCTCGACCATGGCACTCCATATGGGATACTGATGGGAGTAACAGTTTTTAGAAAGACAGAATAGACCTTTTTCATGGGGGTGGTCATCTTGTATTTCTTCCATACAAATCCACGTGACCATAGCGAGGCTGGTTGGAGAAATAATAATAATAATAATAATAAAGATTTTTAGCGCGCACATATCCACCCTGCTGGGCGCTCAAGGCGCGGAAACAAAGAAAAAACATGAATACAAACAATATACAATGATAGCATAGGGGAAAAAAAAATTATGTACTGAGATACATGTACCTACAATGCAATTACAAATAAACATCATCTTTGAAGAATTGTGACATAAGATGAGTTTTAAGCAGCGACTTAAATCTAGTTATACTATGACAAGATTTGAGTTTAGTTGGAAGATGATTCCAGAGTCTCGGAGCCGCGACAGAAAAAGGCCTGTCACCCCAGTTCCATTTTGAAGTTGGTTCCTTTAGGAATGACATGTTGCTGGAGCGCAAATTGCGTGATGGAGTGTAGACTTTAAGCAGTTCGGAAATAAAAATTGGAGCAATGTTATTAAAAGATTTGTGAAAAATTAGCATAAGTTAACAAATAGTCTGGCTCCTTTTATTTAAGGAGAATCAGCACTGCAATTGTTATTGCGTATACAGGGAATGTGACAAAGATGGATACAGCGTGATAAAGGTCTATCGCAAGACAAGAAAGAATTCAAGATACAGACGAAGTTTATTACGACAAGCGGCCAATTTCACAGAGCTGCTAAGCAGAGAATTTTGCTTAGCAATATAAAACAGACTACCAGCCAAAATACACACATTCTGTATGAAAGTTCAGCTGGTAACCATCAAAATTTGCTAAGCAAATTTGTCTGGTAAGCAATCTTGTCTGGTAAGCAATCTTGTCTGGTAAGCAATCTTGTCTGGTAAGCAATCTTGTTTGGTAAGCAATCTGTTCTGCTTTTGAAAGTGGGCCCAGGAAACAAGAGAAAGGCTGGACATGTCAACAGAGATGGACACTCAAAACTGGACTCCCATAACGCATGTTCGGCAGCGGAAATTAAAGTTGAAGAGATTCAACTTTGCATGTCGGAACCACAAGGTCGTATCTAAAAAAAATGCAACAAGGTCGTATGTGCAATAGTGCATCAATTTGCATGCATTAAAACAATTGAGTGTAACAACGTTGTATCTTCTTCCATAGGTTTTGCATGTTCATCCTGGAACTCTGTAAAAAAGATACGACCTTGTTGCACTGAGCAAAATCCATGTCTGCCACAAGGTCGTAACTATGATATGACCTTGTTGCACTGATGCGATGATAGACACTCTAAATTGGACCCTTCCCCCCAGAACACACATTCGGCAGCGGAAATCAAAGTTGAAGAGATTCAACTTGGCATGTACATGTAAACGGGTGGCACCAACATCGCAAGTGATTGCCATCACTGATTAGCCGTTTAGATTTGTTTGTTTTTCACTAAGAACCGGCAAAGTTGTTTGAGGTTCCTCTACACCGTCTTGGGAATGGCAGAGGAGTCTTGTTTATAAACCTGGGCACTCCTCCCTGAAGTAATGAAGATTCTCCCTGTCAAGATGTTTAAATCACGATGCAGTGGTCCTTCCATTAATCATTTTTGATTTGGCTGGTGCCGGCAGTCTTTTTGCATCCCTTCCAGCTGGCTGCAGATTTAATTTGGTGCATCATGTCTGTGAATAGTACATGACTAATGGATCATTAGTACACGTACGTGCCGACTACATGCCGGATACCAGGGAC
The DNA here is from genome assembly GCA_029582265.1 of Zoroaster sp. YZ-2022. Classification (NCBI taxonomy): domain Eukaryota; kingdom Metazoa; phylum Echinodermata; class Asteroidea; order Forcipulatida; family Zoroasteridae; genus Zoroaster; species Zoroaster sp. YZ-2022. The sequence continues at coordinate 5,574,818 of CM055819.1, forward strand.
CAAATTAGCCAATCACCTGTATACACATACTTTCATTAGCCAATCATATTGTTTGTTTCATGGACTGCAGCGCTACACATCGCATGACTTTGAATAGTACATGACTTACTGTACATGATCACCATTGTGTGCCGACTACATTCCGGATACCAGGGACCAAATTAGCCAATCGTCTGTAGACACTTACTTTCTTAGCCAGTCATATTGTTCATTTCATGAAACATCGAGGATTGGTAAATAAGATTTGTAGCTTTGCATGGTGAAAATAAGGACAAGTAAAGACTGTTAGCGGTGACACCGTGTAAATAATTATCTTTTGAGTAGGAATTGGTTCTGAAAAGAACCAGTTGGTTACAACTCGACGTTTCAGTCCGTATGCTCTGAGGATTGAACATATCACAAACTGAAAACAATTTTCTTGTTGCGTTCCCATTTTCGCGTAGCTATGCCGTCTTGTTTCTTGGTGAGGAATTTGATGTTCAGAAACATGTTTCTATTCATGTTCACCAAAACATGCCCCTGGAATGCACCCAAAAGTGTGACCCATAGCTCCTCATGCTATAAGTACAAACCTGTGATTTCTCAGGATTTTATTTTTACAAATCTTCCTTTGCCTCAAAATGTTCTCGAAAGAAGAGAAGTAGCCACCAAGGAAAGAAAGAAGTAGCCTGTATAGTGTGTCCAAACCTCTAGTTTCTTGTTTGTGGGGATGTGGGGAGTCTGTAAATCCTCCAAAAGTAAACATCCAGGAGAGCGTTAATTTCATATGTTCATTGTCATGTAACTAGAAGCTCATCCAGGAAACATTTGTATCAATATTTTAATCGTACCTCTTTATTTAAAAATAGTCCCCAACAATGTGGAATCAAATTCTGGAACAGTCTGGCTGCTGATGTCAAGCAGTCTCGCTCTCTTAGAACGTTTACAAAAAAGCTTAAATTTAAGTTGCTCAATGATGCTATTTAATTGACTTATTATTTGGTCTGATCTCCTGCCAATGTTATTGTTGAATGTAGTCCATTGTATTTGTCCAGAAACTTTGTCATTTTGTAATTAAGGGGAGGGGGGTGGGGGGTAGGGAAAGGAATAAAAGCCCCGGGCTTCTTCTTTTCCTCAATGTTGACAAGCTTTTCTTTTATAAATAGTCTTTTCATGTTACTAATTTTGTCTTTGCATTTTGTACGACCTCTTGATATTGTGTAATTATTTTTAACAACATTCTTGTTGTCAACATTGAAATATGTGTGAATAAAAAAAAAATGAATGAAATGAGACCCAGGCCCCCGCTACCCATTTTTCAGGATTATTGACTTTTGCCAAATCACACCTCTGTAAGTACTTCCATTTGTTAACTACGATTCTACAAACGGCAACTGATGTTCACTGATGTTCACTGCACTGTCTCACATTATTAGATCTTTCAACAAATCACATTTATGTTTCAGAAGCGCAGACAGCTGACAAGGATTTCCAGGACACAGTAAGCTCCCCCTTAAATACCACCTTAAATGCCACCTTAAATACTCCCTTTGGAAATAAGACACTGCCAAGCCCCAGATTACATGTACGCCGGAAATCCAATCTATTGTTTCGTGACAACAATTCGCGAAACAAAAGAGGAGCTTTCGTTATGTCATTGAGGGGTGGTAATCCGATATCTTAAACTTGATCGTTGAGTCACCTAGCTCTACGCCCTCTTTAATGCCGTATCTTAATCCGTGTGGAGGCTTTTATTTATTGTGTTACGGATTTCCAAGTGCGTAAAATTGTGACTCATATGTTGTGTGGTCACTGTTTTAAAAAAGGGAGTGGATATTACCACATACTGTTTAAAGGGGCAATATTGTCACGATCAACAGGGCATGGAATCGGAGTGCTAGTTTTAGATTAACTCAGTGACTGAAAAATAACACCCCACACGATAAGGTCATGTTACCGTTGCTGCTGCATTAGTGAGCCAGTAATTTTCAGTCACTGCGTTCATCTTAAACTAGGACACCGATTCCATGCCCTGTTGAAAGTCTGCTCTGATCGTGACGATACCGTCCCTTTTCGGGGGAAACATAACCTGAAAACTGAGCGAGTGAGCTGTTCAGCCGTCAGCCGTTGTGACCTATAAAACAAAGTACCTGGCATTAGCGTTTTATGGTCGCTGTGCTTGTGTCCGTTAAGTAAGACATTTAACAGTGGTCGTTTCTCTTCACCCAATCATTGTCTCCATAAACAATACATAGATTTTAGGCCATTCATGATGTCATATCCTTGCAAATGGTTTGTAAAGTTATTATAAAGGCTGTACCGGGTATCCAGGTACCCGGATACCCGGTTCCATTTTTTTGGTTCCAATTTTTGGTTCCAATTACCCGTAAACGACTTTTTAAAAATTTCGACTGAACATATAAGCCACATTATATACAGAAGTCGCTGATTTATTTTGTTAACAAAATGTGTGTGGGGAATGGGGATGCTACGAGTCGTTTTTATTATAGAGGGTGGGAAATATTGCAGTAGGTTCTCATTTCTTGTGACTTTAATAAAACAAGAGAAATTTGTGTTCATGTTGGTTATTTTATACGTTCGGAAGTATTTATGTGTTTTTACAAAATTGTTTATTGGTACCCGGGTATCCGAAGATTCCAATTTCGGGTATCCGATTCCCTAAATAACCGAAAACACACAGCCTTAAAAGTTATTATAAAGAAACTGTGCATTCTCGGAGATCAGCTGGCATGCATAAGAACCATACCCTCGCATGTGAGTTCAGTGTGAAGTACGCTGTAAATACCCCCGATGTACATGTACACATTGTATTGGATATCTCGTCTGTAGCATGGTTGCAATCAAGTTTGAAGCCAATGAAATCTTAGTATTCTTGTCGCTTTTTAGAGAATCATGTGACAACCAAAAAACCAATACACTTTAGGTATTCCCAACAACAACAACAACTTAAATGATAGGGGATATTTTGGGCTTAATTTCTCTGCCCCAACTCCCCCAAGACAAAAATGAACAAAACGAGTGGCTGAGTGCCAATGTTTCATGGACTTAGTCATAAAATGTTACAAATACATATATGTACTTATGTAACAAATCATCCAGAGAATTGCTAATAATGTACATCCTTAATCTGATAAACTATGATTGTGTGTGTGCACGCAGTGGGGGATCTCTGTAGGCCTTTGTTGATGACTACCTGGCGTACATTTTCCATGTAGTCATCCTTTGGCCCACACCCTTCTCATGTCATCCAGCCGTGGTTTATTGAATCATTGGTGTATTGTACCTCGACAGTCGGTGATTTGTCAGCCGCTGGCTGGTAGCCGTGTTAATGGCCGAGCCAGGAGTGGCTTATTGAAGACAGTTGCCCCATCTGCAATCCATTGAGCCGAAAACCTGATTCCGTTTAAGCGATTAAACCGCCACTTCCTCCCCGCCCATGCTGGTGACTGAGCACGCTCCAAACAATTGCGGCATGGATATCGGGATTCGGTGCCAAGATCCAGCGCTATTGCTCATCGCACTCACAATGAGTGCAATGTCGTCCGGATGTTGAAAGAAGCGAACACATGGTCTCGGGGCTTTGCTCGTCGCTTCATAGCCCAGTCTGACGTGGAACAAAAGCCTCACTGTATCATCCGTCGTGTAGCTTTCTGGAATAGACACTTGTATTTCTAACGTAATTTCCTTTCAGCGAAAACACCAGACGATTGTCCATTGTGTTGTCAGCCATTTCTTAGTGTCATTTCCTTTGTATTTTCTGATACAGACTACTTGGACGAGAACATGAGCCGAATGGAGAAGTCGCTAGGTGAGAAACATTTTCTTCTTGTTTTTGAAACAAATCAATCTTTCTTTTTTGTGTAGTTGATCAGAAAATAATATACATGAGACTCCAGATATGTGTATAATGCTCGAGTATTTTTTATTTTTATATTTATAGGTTGATGAAATTCTTGTGTCGGGTGATAAGGCAAACAAAAATAAGTCTTCAGTGTCTGGTCTGCGCGCGCATCGCCTCGGACCCATACATCTGCATTTAAACAAAATAATTGTTGTTGCTATGAAACGATGTCCAATTGCAGCTATCGAGATTAAATAAAGTATATAATAATATTAAAAAATTGCTGGATCGATTGGAAATCTGCCAATTTGTGAGGCCTCTCTTAGCCACCATACTTCGTATATGGGAAATTTGGCCCCATGTGTACACATGTATCACATATTTTCCTTATGGGAAAAAAAAAAAAAAAAAAGCGTGTTACCGCACCGATTTTGCCAACCAGTGAAATACGTGATACATGTATACGCGGTTATTGGAACCAGACCAAATTTCCCATACACAAAGTATGGTGGCTAAGAGAGGCCTCACAAATCGGGCAAATGTTCATACCCCTATATGTGACAAAGTCACTTAAAACACAGCACGGCAGAAATCCAATCAGAATTCCAACCAATCCAGCAATTTTGGCTGCAATTGGACATCGTTTCATAGCATAAAAAAAAAGAAAACTAAAAATGTCGACGCAATGGGTATGACGCAACGCACACAGAGACCAGAAACCGGAGACTTTTTTTTTTCTTTTGGCAAAACAAATTTCAATCTTAATAGCTGCCTGTGTTCGTGAGTAAAACCGAGATTATACTAATCCAAGGTTGTGATACGTGTAGGATATAACCGAATCAGACAAGTGTTTAGATGTCATTAGGTCCAAGACCCTGTGAGGTCGCAGCACAGATGGTGGGGCCTTGTGGGCGGGATGTGGAGAGGGTTGACCGGGGTCGTTCCGTCATGGTGATGGTAATTTATCTTGAAATGCAGGGGTTGTGGTGGTCGGGCTTGCGTGAGAGCGTGGTAGTGACCAGTGATCGGGTTCAATTATTGTCAGGGTTGGTCATTGTCGGAGTTGCTATATACAGGGTAGCTCTTCCCGAGGCAAATTAGCAACGTGAAAATTCCCATTAAAACCCTAATTGATTTAGCGCCATTTCACTGTGGACACGCTTATGTTTGTCATGCACGGAATATTTGATTTTATAATTAATTATTTTCATTGGCTATGTTAGTGGCTTAACCCTAACTACCCCCAAGTCCATCAAAATTCCCTGGGTTTGCTTGATTTTGGTACTGTGCCCAGCGAATGGAGCATGTGTACCAAATCCATCAAACTCCACCGGCTGCTTTTGTTGGATATCAGGACTGTGTATAGCCAAGCCATGGATGCTTTGCAATTGCTACTGTACCAATTCCATCAAAGTCCAACAATTGGGGTACCCTTTAGTTCATGTCAATTGATTTTGGTGGATTCAGGAGGGATTCTAGTGAAAATGCCTAGGGTTAGGGCAAATCAAGTTTATTGGTACTTAACCAGTTCGCACCGGGAATAAAAAAGTTTTTCCGAACCCCATGGCGGGTTTATTTTTACCACACAAACACGACCAATGGTGCTCACCAGAGCGTGACCGGGGAGACTGCGTCTTCCACCGTATGCTTATGGCTCGTTGCCACGTCGACCGGGAATCTATACAAATATTCCCGAGAATCCTGTGGCGTGTTTAGACGCTCTCCGATCCGCTGTCCCAAAAAAAATTGCGTGTATACACGGCCTCCGACGCGAACTGGTTAATCATGGTATTGTGGCTGCAAAAACACAATTTCTTTACTTCATTGTGTGCCCGGTAGAAGGACGTAAGCGCATGCTTAACCTAACCTGTCTTACATCCTTCTTCCAGGCACACAACGACTTTAGCATATCACACGTTAGGCTCTGATATAATATATAACTTGTCCATTTGTTAAGCTTTCTCTTAAATTCTAAATGCCAATTATTAATACCAACTGGTTAACCCTAACCACCCCAAATCCATCAAAATCCTCCAAGGGGCACTTTTTGGGAAAAATTCAGCACTGTTGGAAACTGGTACTTTCACCTCTTCAAATGGGGCAAAATTACTACCTGGCAAGAAGTACAGGCCATAAGCGCTGAATATGAAAGATCATCCAAAATGCATGGTGCATTTTGAAGATAAGGGCATGTTTCCAAAAGTGCACTGATGGATTTTGGAGGATTCAGGAAGGTTCCTAGCCAGAATACCTAGGGATTTAGGGTTAATCCACTTGTTGCTTTTCACACCAAAATATGTATTTAATGACAACATTTAGCTTTCCTAAAAAGTAGTTTTCCCTCCTACTCTAGCTGCACTTTAGTGGCAAGTAGCTATAGAGGTCAAAATGTGACCCAAATGTGCACACAGGGGCATTTTTGACTGTTTTTTTACTGTCATTTTGACCACCCTGAACAATACAAGACAATGCTTTTACCAGTCAAAAACGGTCGACTCACTTTGACCTGTAAATGTACTTACTTTCGGTCTAGCGCACCGAACTCAAGTTCTGGTGTTGCCAGCAGCAGGGTGTGGGTTCGAGCCCCGGTCGTGACACTTGTGTCCTTGAGCAAGGTACTTAACCATAATTGCTTCGTCCTTCGGATGGGACGTAAAGCCGTAGGTCCCGTGTGTTGTATAATGCACGTAAAGTGGATTGTCGTGCGGTCTAGCGCACTGAACTCAAGTTCTGGTGTTGCCAGCAGCAGAGTGTGGGTTCGAGCCCCGGCCGTGACACCTGTGTCCTTGAGCAAGACACTTAACCATAATTGCTTCTCTCCACCCAGGGGTTAAATGGGTACCTGTGAAGGCAGAGATGGTTTGCTCTATATGCGCTAGAAATGGCAGCAATTGAGCTGTATACTCCCCAGGGAGCTGAGATGGTTTCAGGAATGATTTATGAGCCTTATGAGCAGGGATAATAATATAATGCGCCTTGAGCGCCACTTAGTTGGTGGATACGTGCGCTATATAAATCTATACATTATTATTATTATTATTATTATTACTACACGTAAGGTTTGACAGTGTTTGACTTTTTAAGTGCACTAGATATACCTTGGCAAGTATATCAACATTTTGACTGATTTTGACCCTTGTAGTAGTAGGAGGGTTAGGCATTGGGGTACTTACATATGGGTTTGGCCGGCACTGGCATTATAGTTTTGTAGTCACGTCCAGTGTTGTACCAGCTTCCAGAAGGATACTTTGAGTACTAGAGCATACTGATCGAAACGTCGATCGTTGTAACCACCATTTCTTTTCAAAACTAATTACTACGCAATTGGGAATTTTACATGGTGTCACCGCAATTAGTCTTAACTTTGTACTAGTCTAGATCTCACATACTGTATTTATTGGTCTGTACAAAATGACCTTTAACTACCGCTAATTACAAGTGATTAAGTGCTAGATAGAAATAGGGTTGACCAGCCGTGCAGCACTTTACGGGATAATTGTATAATTAATGAGTGGCAATAATTGTTACAGATCATCAATTGATATTAACCTTAATTACCGGGTTCCTCATTTTCTGGGATTGCAATAAGGCTGTGCGTTTTCGGTTATTTCGGAAACCGGATACCCGAAATTGGAAATCTTCGGATAACTGGATACCCGTAGACAATTTTGTAAAAACCGCGTAAATACGAACACTAGTTTCTCAGTCTTGTTTTATTAGAGTCACAATAAATGTGGACTTACTGTAATAATTTCCTGCCTCTACATTCAAAACGACTCGTAGCATCCCCGTTCCCTACACACATACAAAAAGAATTCATGTGTCCAACACTCGCACTGATCCAATAACTGCGAACAATAGGCACAGATACCAACTCCTGATACTGGCATGACGGCAGTCAACTCAAAACAAACTAGATACATCAAACAAAAGCCGGCAAGTCTGTGAAAGGCTGTCGGCAAATGTTAATTCTACAGCCTTTATCCAAGTCTTCTTCATTTTGTGAAGAAAAAAAAAATAAGAGACTTCCATTTGTGTGGCTTAAATAAATGTTCATTCGAAATGATAAAAAGTCGTTTACGGGTAATTGGAACCGAAGAATGGAACTGGGTAATGACAGTTTCAGGCGGCACAGCCTTAGGTTGCGAATTGTACTTTAGGAATTCATTTTTTCTTAGCTTCCTTTTTGCCCCATTTTTTTTTTTTTTAGTCCTCACCTTGAGTGGCCTTTTTCATGGCCTTGTGATGGGTGACCTTCATTAAAAAAAAATGTTTAAAATTATTTGTTGGGCCAAGAAAAACTATCTAATGAAATTTGGTTGTGATTGTGTTTTTTTTAATTTGTTTGTTTCCCGTTTGAATCCGACTACAGTGGAACTGGACGAGCAGAATCGCAGTATGTCAGATGAGCTAATGGACAACAGAAGAAACTACTCAATGCTGAATTCCGAGTTATCTATGATCAACGCTCGACTCAACTCGGGAGCCGCTGGAGGTATGATCTCATAATTTCGTAATTTGAATAAGAAAAAAATAGTAATGTTCTGTTTTTTTTTTCTTCAGTTGGTATATCACATACAGTTGTAGCAGGCCGGGAATTTCATTCCTGAAGGGGCAAGGTCACTTTGCCTGAGTAAAGGGCACTTCCATTAGAATATCAGAATGTCTATGGGAACATTTGTATGGGGCACCAAGGTCAAGACCAGGGCCAATTTTATAGACCTGCTAAGCTGCATCTTTTGCAAAGCAAATATTTTTGCTGAGCAGTGTAAAACAGACTCCCAGCCAAAATGCATACATTTTGTATGAAAGTTTGGCTGGTAACCAATGAAATCTGCTAAGGAAAACTTTCTGGTAAGCAAATTTTTTTTCTTCAGCTTAGCAGCTCTATGAAATTGGCCCCAGGGCAACAGAGGCCATGGCCTCCGTGGCAACAGAGGCCATGTCCTCCATGGCAACAGAGGCTGTGTCCTCCATGGCAACAGAGGCCATGGCCTCCATGGCAACAGAGGCCATGTCCTCCATGGCAACAGAGGCCATGGCCTCCATGGCAACAGAGGCCATGTCCTCCATGGCAACAGAGGCCATGGCCTCCGTGGCAACAGAGGCCATGGCCTCCATGGCAACAGAGGCCATGGCTTCCGTGGCTTACATGAAAATTCCAGGCCCGGCGTAGCATGCAAAATTCCGTCCAAGCCATGTGTGTGCATGGGGGATCCACATGTACAAAAAGTACACATGGTTAGCAAGCATTTGCATATTTAACGAGCGGTGCGTGTGTGGCGGCCATTCGACCAATCTGATTGGTCAGTAAGGAATTTTTATTGACGGCTGTTTATTGGCAAAGTTTGTAAAAATTGATGCAAATATTATGGATTTGTTTATTTTTATTTATTTATTTTTTTGGTGGGGGGGGGGCAGGGAGGAGGGGAGTTTGTTTATTTCTTTAACCCTAACATCTCCAAAACCTCCAAAATCCATACCCTGATTTTGATGGATTCAGTACTCCACAGTATAGCCCAGCGAATAGAGCACGTAGCCATGTGTACCAAATCCATCAAACTCCACCGACTGCTTTTGATGGATTCAGTACTCCACAGTATAGCCCAGCGAATAGAGCATGTAGCCATGTGTACCAAATCCATCAAACTCCACCGGCTGCTTTTGTTGGATTCAGTACTCCACAGTATAGCCCAGTGAATAGAGCATGTAGCCACGTGTACCAAATCCATCAAACTCCACCGACTGCTTTTGATGGATTCAGTACTCCACAGTATAGCCCAGCGAATAGAGCACGTAGCCATGTGTATCAAATCCATCAAACTCCACCGGCTGCTTTTGTTGGATTCAGTACTCCACAGTATAGCCCAGCGAATAGAGCACGTAGCCATGTGTATCAAATCCATCAAACTCCACCGGCTGCTTTTGATGGATTCAGTACTCCACAGTATAGCCCAGCGAATAAAGCACGTAGCCATGTGTACCAAATCCATCAAACTCTACCGGCTGCTTTTGTTGGATTCAGTACTCCACAGTATAGCCCAGCGAATAGAGCATGTAGCCATGTGTACCAAACCCATCAAACTCTACCGACTGCTTTTGATGGATTCAGTACTCCACAGTATAGCCAAGCAAATAGAGCATGTAGCCATGTGTACCAAATCCATCAAACTCCACCGGCTGCTTTTGTTGGATTCAGTACTCCACAGTATAGCCCAGTGAATAGAGCATGTAGCCATGTGTACCAAGCCCATCAAACTCTACCGGCTGCTTTTGATGGATTCAGTACGCCACAGTATAGCCAAGCGAATAGAGCATGTAGCCATGTGTACCAAACCCATCAAACTCCACCGGCTGCTTTTGTTGGATTCAGGACTGTGTATAGCCAAGCCATGAATGCTTAGCATTTGCCACTGTACCAATTACATCAAAGTCCAACAATTGGGGTACCTTTTTACTGCATGCTGATGGATTTTGGAGGATTTGGGATGGTTTTTAGTCAAAATTCCTAGGAGGTTTAGGGTCTATATACGGGCCTGTTGATTCAGACATACACACAAATTGTTGCATTGTACATATTCATAAGACAAATTTATTATTGTAAATAAGGACATTGCCCAACTAGACTTCAGTTGACAGATCTGGCATGGGGGGGGGGGGGTGGTCAATCTATGGTCGACGCCAATATGGTATATCTCAAACAAACAAAATTGATACAGAATGATCATCTCAATTATAAAGGTTGGTCATATTCCTTGGATTCCGGACATATCCCCTTTCAGTCAATTAAAGTGTGCTTAACGGAAGGGGGGGTGGGGGTATGATATGAAGTGATGAATTGGACAAGAAGATGGGACTGCTGTCCACTCGGATCAGAAGACGGAAGTGTCAGATTTCCTGGCTTTTATTCCAGGCCACACACTTCTCATGTCCTGGTCCTCACGGAATGAGCTAGGGGCCGAGGCGTGTGATCGTAGGCGAAACATCTAGTAACGCTTGGTAATAATAATAATAATAATAATAATGTGGACTTATATAGCGCACGTATCCACCAAACTGGTGCTCAAGGCGCATTACATTATTACCCCTGCTCATCAGGCGCATAAATCATTCCTGAAACCATCTCGGCTCCCTGGGGAGTATACAGCTCAATTGCTGCCATTACAGCGCATATAGGGCTAATCAAACACAACAACCAACTCTGCCCTCACAGGTACCCATTTACCCCTGGGTGGAGAGAAGCAATTATGGTAAAGTGTCTTGCTCAAGGACACAAGTACCACGGTCGCGGTCGGGATTCGAACCCACATTCTGACGACTCAGCCATCAGAACACAAATCCGATGCACTAAACCGCTCGACCATGGAACACCACAATGGTGGTAGGGAAGGGGGGGGGGGTGGTTTACCAGGGGTAAATGGGTACCTGTGAGGGCAGAGTTGGTTGTTGTGTTTGATTAGCCCCATATGCGCTGTAATGGCAGCAATTGAGCTGTATACTCCCCAAGGAGCTGAGATGGTTTCAGGAATGATTTATGAGCCTGATGAGCAGGGGTAATAATGTAATGCGCCTTGAGCACCAGTTTGGTGGATACGTGTGCTATATAAGTCCACATTATTATTATTATTATTATTATTTTTCCCCATTGTGTTTGGACTCTTAACTTTTTGAAGCAATCTCCATTGGTTTTGTACATGACGTCCTTCCGAGGACCTCTGAAAACAAAGAACCCGGCGACTGAGGACCTATTGTTTTCTTTGTTATAAGTCCTTGGTCGGTTTGGAGTGCATGCCCACAAGGCAACGGTTCTTTCTGAGAACTTGCACGTCAGTCTGCACAAACACATGTACGTCGTCAGGAATAGCCCAAATCCATTGTTTTCGGAGTACATGTACATAAACGTGTACATTACAGGCCTGTAATTTCTCAGGAATTTTCCTGACTTCAGGATTTATTTTTATTTTTACAAATCTCCCTTTGCCTCAGAATGTTCTTGAAAGAAGAGAAGTGGCCACCAAGGAAAGAAAGAAGTAGCCTGTATTGTGTCCAAACCTCTAGTCTCTTATTTGTGGGGATGTGGGGATAAAAATCTCCCAAAATATCGCTTCCAGTCCTCACTTGATTACACTTTCCTCTCCTTAAGTGTGTCCTCTATCATCTTTTAAAGGATAATCTGTAATATTTGTCATATTTGGATAGAAAAAGTGGCGGTTGTATTCTACATGCTTTCCCAAATATATGTACATTGCAGAATATTTTGATAATGGATTCTGCGGATTGGTGGTGCAACAAAACGAATAGCCAAGAACAACACAACTATTATCATTATAAATACATGTACAATACATTTGTCCGATATTTATTTTGGACAAATGAAATTGTTTGAGCAAATTAGGTTAGTAATGTTATATGCTACACTGTATATGTAGGATCATGTGTAGGTTATGCCAGATTTTAATCTTCAGGTCTGTGATTTCTCAGGATTTTCCCTAATTTCAGGATTTTTTTTTTTACAAATCTCCCTTTGTCTCAAATTGTTCTTGAAAGAAGAGAAGTAGCCATCAAAGAAGGAAATAAGTAGCCTGTATTGTGTCCAAACCTCTAGTTTCTTGTTTGTGGGGGATGTGGAGAGTCTGTAAATCATCCAAAAATAAACATCCAGGATGTTCAGGGAGCTTTGTCCTCTAGACCAAAGGGAGACCCAGGCCCACTACCCACAGGATGTTCAGGGAGCTTTGTCCTCTAGACCAAAGGGAAACCCAGGCCCGCTACCCATTTTTCAGGATTTTTGACTTGTCAAATCACGTTTCTGAGACCTTGCACATTTGTTTTCAGAATACTATACATGAACATCGTCACGAATGGCCCAAATCCATTGTTTTTGGAGTACATGAACATGTACATGATACGACTGGCACACTTTGTGTATAAAATAGAGAAATGGCGTTAGCCGTTTGATTCAGTAAGTTTTTGCAGTGGGTGTCAACTTAAAGTACATTATGATGAAGAGGTGGAAAGTTTTACACAATTATTGATGGGGGGGTTGTGAAAGAAACCAGCCGCATTGAATTATTTTCACAGTCATAGTGTATTAATAATATCCTGATTACTGTGATTGATACAAACCATTCTCACTGATCTATTAATGGGATGTTTCAACGAGTTGTCCAGCCCGTAATCTCGGCATTTCCAACCAGTGGTCGTAGCTGTTGAAAGTTTTGACAGGTTTCATTACGCACTCTCTCCACTGAACTTCGCTAATTGAATTCACGTGAAATTTCCGGCAGGTTTGCTTCTGTTTTACGATGTTGTAATTTGAAAGCTAATGGTATATATCCCATTACTCTGGACGTAACATCGATTGAAAGTGACCCAAAATTGGGTCAGGAACCTAAACATAGTGTAACATAGTCATGGAATAACCTTAGCATAAAAAAAAGGTGTCCGGTTTCTGGTCATCAATCAGATTATAAATCGGTGCGGTGACACATTTTATTTATTTATTTGTTTTGGTAATCTTTTTCCCATACAGGGAAATATGTGATACAGACCCGTATACGCAGTGACCAAATTTACCGTATACAAAGTATGGTGGATAAGAGAGGCCTCACAAATCGGGCAAACGTTCATAACCCCTCTGTGAAGAAAGTTGTTTAAAACACAGCGCTGCAGAATTCCAATCGATCCAGCAGTTTTGGCTGCAATTGGACATCGTTTCATTGCAACAACAAAAAAGAAAATTAAAAATGCTGACGCGTGGGTCTGAGGCGACGTGCACAGAGACCAGAAAGCGGAAATCTCATATGGCATTTATGTTTGGTATTTGGTGTACATGTACATTAGGGTATATGTATTTGAATATTACTTCATTATGAATGCTGTACTTGTACTACTCTAATAATATAATGAAGAGGCTGGTTATTAACTTGTCTTGTTTCGGTGCGAGGGGCTGGTTTCTTCAGTGTGGAGTCGTTGTAACAACTCAATGACTGAGTAGCCCCCACCTTGTAGTGGCCATTGGCCTTGTGTGGGGCGAATTGCATTAAAAAAAAAATTTAAAAAAATAAATATTTTCACTTGCACGTACCTTCAGCGCTGTGGTTTTATTAACCCTAACCTTCCCAAATCCTCCAAAATCCTCCTTGCTAAAGTGAAGGATTTTGAAGAATTGAGGTTTCATGCTACATGCTCTTTGCTAAAGTGAAGAATTTTGAAGGATTGAGGTTACATGCTACATGCTCTTTGCTATTAAGTGAAGGATTTTGGAGGATTGAGGTTATTAGGCATACTTGCCTTTCCATTGTACATGTACATCCATGTTTGTTGTAGTGATTGCAAGGTCAGTGCTTGGGTCAGTGGACACTGTTTATTGCTCCATGCATGCAGGGAGGGTCCCTGGCCATGTACATGTATCACAGATTAGAAACACATGTGCGCATACATGTCATGTGCTTGCTTTACTACTGAAGGATTTTGGAGGATTCAGGTTATGTGTAAGCAAATGGGCCTAGGGAGTTAGGAAGGATTCAGGTTATGTGTAAGCGAATGGGCCTAGGGAGTTAGGAAGGATTCAGGTTATGTGTAAGCAAATGGGCCTAGGGAGTTAGGAAGGATTCAGGTTATGTGTAAGCAAATGGGCCTAGGGAGTTAGGAAGGATTCAGGTTATGTGTAAGCAAATGGGCCTAGGGAGTTAGGAAGGATTCAGGTTATGTGTAAGCGAATGGGCCTAGGGAGTTAGGAAGGATTCAGGTTATGTGTAAGCAAGTGGGCCTAGGGAGTTAGGGTTAATTAAGGTAGTTCCTGTAATCTCCAGGGCGAAACATAAAAACAAATTACGGTTGATTGCCGAATCGCCACCATGTCGTATCATCCAATTATTTGTATAACCCAATTTGATGACCCTTAATCAAGAACTTGTCAGAGCAAAGATCTGCGTGTTCCAATTAACTGCTGGCTCATTTGATAGGACTTCTCTTTGATTAGCCCATTTAAAGATTCGTTGCTCGTGGTTTTTTTTAAATCTATTTCGCTAATGATTTCCCAGCAACTTTATTTTGAATTTGATTATTTATAATTATTTTTCTCATCTGATTATTTCATGAATTCTTGCAGGGGGGTTGCCTTAATCAATATTTTGTTTACTGTATTTAACAGGGCTGTGATTTCTCAGGATTTTTCCTGATTTCAGGATTTTTTACAAATCTCCCTTTGCCTCAAAATTGTCTTGAAAGAAGAGAAGTAGCCACCAAGGAAAGAGAGAAGTAGCCTGTATTGTGTCCAAACCTCTAGTTTCTTGTTTGTGGGGATGTGGAGAGTCTGTAAATCCTCCAAAATTATATATCCAGGAGGTTCAGGGGGGCTTTGTCCTCTAGACCAAAGGGAGACCCAGGCCTGCTATCCATTTATCAGGATTTGTTGCTTTTGTCAAATTACACCCCTGATATA
This sequence comes from Zoroaster sp. YZ-2022, assembly GCA_029582265.1. NCBI lineage: Eukaryota > Metazoa > Echinodermata > Asteroidea > Forcipulatida > Zoroasteridae > Zoroaster > Zoroaster sp. YZ-2022. Next base: position 5,590,105 of record CM055819.1, read on the forward strand.
ATGCATCTGAAAAAATGCTTTTCTGAAATTTGTTCCATCTTTTTTTTTCTTTCTTTTCTTTCTACAAGGAAAATAACAAATTTTAGATGAAAACACAATGTAAGTTGGATTTGAAGCTTTGCATGGTGGAGGTACAATGTACAGTAGGAGTAAGGTTTGGGGTAGCACCAATCTCTTAGGAGATGTAATAATTGTTGGTTCTGAGTAGAATCATTGGTGAGCCCTTACTGAATCTTACATGTATATGTACTTCTAAAACTGGAAATAGCATTTAAAAGTGCAGGCGATTCCTCTGTGGAATGCAATTTATTCTGATAATTCCCATCGAAACTGAAAGAAGACATTTGTATCATGGAGGTCCCGGGTAATCAGGCCAAGGTTAAATGACTATTTCAAAGATTCAGATGCCATCCTTAAGAGTTTCTGGCCTGTATAGTACAGTATACCGCCTTCCCCCCAAAAAAAATGCATACACTCACGTTTCCACTGTATCCCCATAGGCTTTTATACAAAATGAGTTGCATGTCATTCAAGTATGCTCGTGGTTATTGTTTGTCATAACAGAGTTCAAACCTGCCATTGTCGTTGACATGGATTTTGATTGATCGGAGAAGTTATGACTAAATTTCAACCATATTCTTTTTATTAACAACTTGTCCATAACATGTACATGTAGGTGAGTATATGGGAAGTTTCAGTGTTCAACTGAGTTCATTTTGGCTATCCCCATTGGAATTATAGAACCATTGGACCCCTATCCCCATTGGACTTATAGAACCATTGGACTTATAGAACCATTGGACCTAGAACTTGAAATAAGTAATAATGGTCTCCCATAGATGTATTTTACTATTTTTTCATCGAAAAACTACTGAATTTTATCATAAGTGCCTGAAATTATGGAGTTTTTTGGTGTGATTTGCTCAATTTTTTGGTTACCTGGTCATCAGTCTTTGCATGATTTTGGAAGAAACTTTGTCTTATCTTACAATCATACATTTACAATTGAATTACAGTTACAAAGATTATTCCTTACAGTGACTGTGATGTAAAATCAGTAGTTTTGAAACGGATAATGTATGTCGCTGAGTCAACCATCACCAAAAAACATTTGACCGTTAAAAAAAATCCATAACCCTCCATTTCTTTGACCATGGTCAATCAGTAAATTGTCTAAGAAAGCATGCGTGAAATTTGAGGAAATCTTCTCATGAAAGCCGAGATCAGGAAATGTCAACTGGGAAGAGGAAACTGAAGTTTCCTATGCTGTGTCTTATCTAACCGCAATCTTAGCTTCCCATCTCTGTCATCACTGAGCCATCACGCAATGACTGCACACTCTCAGGAACAATCTATTTTGGAGCTTCTCAAAAACTTGTCAGGGGGAGGGGGGAAGAATACAAATGTTTAGCTCAAACAAAAAGCCAAACAAAAAAACCATTGGAAATGGATCAATATGTACACTCACGGAATTTAGAAACGCATCAACTTATATTTCCCAATAAATATGTATAACTTATATGCAGTGATAAATTGAAGCCATAATTGTACATAGCACTTTTATTGTGTCAGTATGATATGAAAATTTGCGCTCATGCTTGACTGAGAAAGTATTGATTAAAATATCATAAATATCTGCTGTTGAAAAAAATGTGAAATATTGGGATGATGCGTTTTTAAATTCCGTGAGTATACATTACGATCGGAATTGTGCCTTACATAGCATATATAAGGACAACGAAGTCTAGTGGTTATTATAATATATGCGTGTAGTCATGGACTGGTACGTGTAACTGAAAAGTACACTGACCTTTTGGCGTGAGTAGGTCATCTAGTATAGACTTGTAGCAGTCCTCCTGGTACAGTCATCTTCATTTGGGTAATTCTGACATGTCAACTTTGAATGTTTGTTGAGGGGATAATATCATCATGAATCAACAGGGCATGGAATTGGAGTGCTGTTTTAAAAAAAATTTAACTGACAGGTAGTGTTAGGGACCGTATGTATGTCGAGCAAGCCCCATGTTTCACATACTTGAAAGTGCATCTATACATAACAGCAAAAGAAACGTCACCCCTAAAAATATTTATTATTTTCATTTTATAATTAATATAATTTGTTTAATGAAGAATATTATGAGTATGGAGTGTAACACGAACACAATGTGGCAAATTTGGTTGACCTGGCAGCCAACCATCCCACAACATTGTATATTTATTATGTTTAATAATATAATTACTTAACCAAATTTAGGGGGTGACGTTTCTTTTGCTGTTATGTATATTTTGGAATATGTCCTTGTGATGTATAATAATGTAGATGTATTTAAGAAGGATGGATTATGGATGAATGATAGAACAAGGCCACTTTACATGTATTTGCCCTGAGTAAAGAGCACTTTTATTGGAATATTGGAATGGGAACATTTTTAAGGGGCGCCAAAGCCAAGGCCAAGGCAGTGGAGGCCCTTATCTCCATGAAATTTCAGGTATTTGGATCTATGACATATTACCGAGATGGTGGCACCTGTGGAATCTTTAACAAAAAAAATTACCTCTAAAATTCGTTTACCTTTATTCAGTTTAGAATATCTGTGGATTGGTGAAACAAATCAATGTTTGGCTGTGTCGGTTATAGCCATGGCAGTGTGATTTGATGGGTAGGCACTGGCAAGGTTGTGGGGACCTATAACAAAAGGGAAGGCAAGAACGCCGTATCTGTGGGGATATTTTCATGTCCCCACAACGTTTTTGGTCCCCACAACTGTGTCTCAGAGCAAGTGTATGTCCCCACAACTACGGTGCGTGACTGTGTGGCTTGTTCTTGTATTTTGATTTGTAACTTTGCAAAACTATTTAAATGTTTTCATTTCTTTCTTCAAACAGTTTATGATCCACAACAAGTTTTCAAGTGCAAAGGAACCTTTGTTGGACATCAGGTAATAATAATATAATAGTGAACCTATAGCGCGCCCCACCCCCCCCCCCCCCAAAAAAAAGTCTCTGTTTCGCATAGGGGTATGAACATTTACTCAATTTGTGAGGCCTCTCTTAGCCACCATACTTTGTGTAAGGAAAGTTTGGTCTGGTTCCAGTAACCGCATATGCATGTATCACGCATTTCACTGGTTGGCAAAAAAACAAAAAAACCCGTCACCGCACCGATTTTGAAGCCGACCTATGACCAGAAACTTTTTTCGGCCTTATGTTGCATTTGCAGACAAATCTGAATGCATTTTGCATTTTTTCACCAAGAATATGATCCTTTTTACTGCTTTGTAATGTTTAAAATTGTTATTTTGTATTTTTAATTAATTTTGTATTGTCTAAGAAAGGATATGAGATGAGTAAATTATTATTTTTCGCAGTTATTTATGAAATCAAGAGGTGATCTTGGAGTGCCATGGTCGAGCGGTTTAATGCATCAGACTTGTGTTCTGATGGCTGAGTCGTCAGAATGTGGGTTCGAATCCTGGCTGCGACCATGGTGCTTGTGTCCTTCAGCAAGACACTTAATTGCTTCTCTCCACCCAGGAGTAAATTGGTACCTGGTGAGGGCAGAGCTGGTTGTTGTGTTTGATTAGCCCTATATGCGCCGAAATGGCAGCAATTGAGCTGTATACTCCCCAGGGAGCTGAGATGGTTTCAGGAATGATTTATGAGCCTGATGAGCAGGGGTAATAATGTACAGCGCCTTGATCTATAGTCGCTAGGATATGTGCGCTTTATAAGAATCATGTATTATTATTATTAAATGAGTAAATAAAACTATACAGTTATTTATGAAATGGAGGAGATCTTTCCAGCAAATCTGAAAATAAACTTGATTGATATTGTTGTCCGTAGGGTCCGGTATGGTGTCTGTGTGTGTATGGTGATTATCTCTTCAGTGGTTCCTCTGACAAGACCATTAAAGTATGGGATACGTGTACCAGCTATACCTGTCAGAAGACATTGGAAGGACACAACGGCATCGTGCTGGCATTATGTACACATGGGTAAGAGTTATAGCTGTCTCGGGCTAAGCTTAAAGGGACAGTATCGTCACGATTCAAACGGGGCATGGAATTGGTATCCCTAGTTTGAGATGAATACAGTGACTGGCGGCAACGGCAATATGACCTTATCATGTGGGGTATTATTTTCAGGCACTGAGTAAATCTAAAGCTCGCAATTCCGATTCCTTGCCCTAATGATCGTGATGATACTGTGCCTTTAACCTTTCCAAACCCCCCTCTCTCTCACCGAGGCCACACCCCTTACTTCAGTCCTTGGCAGTGATATATTTCACGCAACTTCCGGCCACTTTAAAGCTGTACCGCCCATGTATAACGGGAAATAAGTCCCAAAATAATTTATGTTAATTTATTTTAAGCCAAAGAGTTCTGACAATAGTTTAGAGTATTTTTTCTTTCTTCTTTTTAAACCTGGGCTTGCTTGCACTCTTAATCATTAAGTGTCTCTGTTTAGTTATTTTACTCTTAGCTCTACCTTTTAGGCCTGTTTTCTGATTTCCAGATTGTCTTTTTTAAATCCCTTTTTTAAAATTATTAATTATTGTTATTTTCAAGTTAATGCTTGGAATGCACCACAGAGCATCTGGATTGCAAACATTTTGATGGCCCCAGGCCTCCCAGCGAAACCTATAAAAACCTACATGTATATTTCAAAATGGAAAACCTATATTGACCTATAAAAACCTATATTTTTAATCTCCTGCAACACATTTTTAACTTCCTCATAAAATCCTCATGGCTTTGAAGAAAAATTACTTCCTAAGTATAAAGAGATGAAGCCAAAACAGTAGCCAAACTGTAACATGTGTACCGCTCTTAGATTTTCTGCCAGACAGGGTATGGGGTAATGTACTTTGTTGCAAAAAGTACTCAGACGGTAGGCAATTTACCAAAAACTTAACACTGCATAATCACGGGAAATAACCTATAAAAGCCTATATTTTGGCATTTGGTAAACCTGTAATAACCTATATTTGCTTTTAAAAAACCTGTATTTGGTAGATTAGGCACTGGGAGGCCTGTGGACCTCCTGCACCGTATGCCCTATGGTCGCTTGCAGTCTGAATCCAAACATTTTTTCTAAGTTGTTGAATCGGTCCTATGGTTACATATGTGATGTACTAATGCCCTTTGCCATGTACCCCTCCCTCCCATCACTAGCTGGCACTCCAAATCAAACACTATTTCCTGTTAAAGTTCCTGTCTTTATACCCACACAGGGCCTCATTGTTTGCGTTACCCTTACCCTTACCCCTACCTTCCATCGGTAGCTGGCACTTCAAAATCATACGCGATTTCCTGTATCAGGTTTCATCTCGCCCTACTTCGGGTCCTTGCTTAGCATGGACACACCCTAGCCCCTTCACCCCCTCACCTCCATCCCGTCTCATTCCTACCTGATCCACACAGATATAAACCCCACACCTCGTACCCATATCCTCTGGGTAAGTAGTTGTGTATTTCTGGCTCCATACACATGGCAGTCTGTGTACCAAACTGTGAATAAGCACGCACGTGTGTACCATACATTTCCCTTGCCCATTCTCTTTACGTCATACTTTCAAACAGGATTAAGCATAGATCTAGATGTCTAATCAGTACCCAAGTCCATCCCCACCACTGAAACCTCTTGCCCCCAAAAATAATACTATCTGTACATCCAGGCTTGGATTTTCACAGAAGCCATGCCCTCCGTTGCCCTGGTCTGGCCTTGGTGCCCGTTACAAATGTTCCCATAGACATCCTAATATTGTAATGGAAGTGCCCTTTACTCAGGAAAAGTGGCCTTGCCCCGACAAGAATGAAATTCTAGGCCTGACATCAACTCAGTTTGATAGGTAATTGTCTTGTTTCCATTTTTCTTAACAGGAATCGATTGTTCAGTGGGTCAGCAGACTGTACTGTGATTGTGAGTACAAAAATGACATTTTTTTGTTAGTAGTGTATTTTCCTTGCAAGTTTTGCTTCAAACCATGTATTACATATTGTCAACTTGAGCGTGGTCATTGTATGCTGTCGGTTTTACATGTAGCTATATGAAGTGGACCAGCCTGGAGTGTGCCAGCCTTGCTGTAATCCATACCACGGCATTGTACTCCAAATGCGCGCACGCACAACGAGCTTGGTTACTGGTTTTGCTCCCCTGCTCGGCCCATAAAAGCATTATGGCATTAGGTGCTTGACATGCAAAGCTAATTCTCTAGACCTACATGTAGTCTTAAACTAGACCAGACATACCATCTGTGGGGAGCACAATGGGCGAACGTGCTAAACGCTAAAGATACACATGCGAGATACGGTTCTCTCACACGCCAGGTAAGTCTCCCAGATTGCGCTGCTTCTTTTTGAGACCTTGCGCGTCAGTCTGTGGAACAATACGTCACGAATGGCCCACATCCATTGTTCTTGGAGTACGATGCCGTGGACTACTGCATGTAGGTAATAGACCTCTGGTTACACGTGTGATATACATATTAGTGAGGGATCCTCTCAATATTGTAGAACACCTCCACTATATTGAATATTTAGCTCAGCTTCTGGGGCCAATTTCATAAAGCTTAGCAGAAAAAAGTTACGCTTAGCAAAAATCGCTTACCAGCAAAATTGTCATGTAAATTCAGGGTTCTGCCCACGTTGGTCGGCGCCGGAAACCCTGACCGGCACTCAGGATCCCGCGACCACCACCGGCAAAAAAAAAAACATTTCCCCGACCACCACTCATTTTCCAACTTGCCTATTTCCTTTCACAGATTATCAATAAAAGATGACAGATGTTGTCTTTACCTGTAAAAATTGAAGCATTTCTGTACTGGATAGCTCGAAATAACACCTCCCATTCTGTGTTACAGGATTCCAGTCCTGAGACACAAGTACAGATTTATTAAGCAATATTTTTTCTGCTTAGGAACTCTCTGAAACTGGGCCCAGTACTTGCTTTGCAACCGTGAACCACGTTTCAGAGATAAATGTGTGTGAAATGGTCATTTGTTTTTCTGTTTTTTTTGGTTTTAAGGTATGGAACATAGACACACTGGAGCAAGAAAAGACCATACAAGCGCATGAGAACCCTGTATGTACACTAGTCGCTGCTAATAACATGCTGTTTAGTGGCTCACTCAAGGTCATCAAGGTAAGCCTCTTCATATAGGACTACTGACCTCCTAGGCATTGGATCTTGGAAAGAAAAACTGGGTATGAGGAGGCAACCCCTCCCCTCCCCCTTGAGCCATTCAACCCTAACCCCTAGACATTTGATTTAATTTTGCCCTACACCGACGTGTGTATAGCACTGTATACTCAGTGCTTTTCCGAGTGTCTGTGGAAAAAACTACACAGGCGACTCGGGCGGGATTCGAACCCACGACCTCCTGCTTACTAGTGCAGACGTCTTAACCTCTCGACCACCGAGCTTGCCCGATGACGATTGGCCGGCTAGAATCTTATATAGCAGCGGGTTCCGCAATATGTTGGTAGGTCGATACGTAATATGCGCACGCATTGGTAGTACGTGGAAAGTTGCGTATTGATAGTACGTGCATTCTTTTCGCTACTTCCGGTTCCAAAGCTGGCATACCGTTGTGTGTAATTAAACCTAAATTCCTTGAGTGTAACGTTCCAAACCGATTCTTGGGGCAGAAATTTACTTTGTAATTAAGATTTTTAGTCTTTATGACACATATGTTTAATAACTGCAAGTACCGAGCTTTTTAATTTCTTGTGTAAATCCTTAACCCTAACCCCATAGGTATTCTGGCTAGGAACCTTCCTGAATTCTCCAAAATCCATCAGTGCACTTTTGGAAACATGCCCTTATCTTCAAAATGCCCCATGCATTTTCGTTGATCTTTCATATTCAGCACTTATGGCCTGTACTTCTTGCCAGGTAGTAATTTTGCCCCATTTGAAGAGGTGAAAGTACCAGTTTCCAACAGTGCTGATTTTTTCCCAAAAAGTGCCCCTTGGAGGATTTTGCAGGATATGGGGTGGTTAAGGTTAAAGAAAAGTGGGGTCAATGCATTTGCAATGGGCTTCTGATGATCATTGGAGCCAGCACGTGCGAAGTGGGCGTGGTTTATTTTGAAATTACAGCACACTTACCAACAGTTTCAGTTCGGTCGTGTTCACGGGACTTTTTAATTCAAATGCAAGTTTTAACGTGGTGACGCAGTTGATGTGAATGGGTTTGCAGCATTGCCAGTAAAGATGGGCAGGGCTGTTGATGAGAGCCAAAGGGTGCCATGGCAGAGCAGTTAAGCGCATCGGACTTGTGTTCTGATGGCTGTGTCATCAGAATGTAGGTTCTAATCCTGGCTGTGACCGTGGCACTTGTGTCCTTGAGCAAGACGCTTTACTGTAATTGCTTCTCTTCACCCCAGGAGTATAAATGGGTACCTGTGAGGGTAGAGATGGCTTATTGTGTTTGATTAGCCCTGTAATGCCAAAAGGTTGCACATAATGGGCTGTGTACTCCCCCAGGGAGCTGAGAAAGATTATAGGAATGATATTGACCCAGTGACCAGGGGGAATAATGTACAGCACATTGGGACATTATGTGAAATGCGCTATATAAGAATGAAATATTGCTATCGTTATTATATTCACCTATTTGTTTAAAAAAATACTTTGTAAAATCATGAAAATCATGATCAGTTCCTGTGGAATGAGTCACTTTTATTTTTTTGCCAAAGGTAATTATGCAAAACATGATTGATTTTGTTTTTGACAATCCACTGAAAGTTGTGCAGTGGAATAAATTGTTTGTTGACAATTTGTGACCTTGCTGTAATTGAGATAAGCAGTTGAAGTAATTTACTTTACATCTAGTCGTAATGAGATTTAATTGATCTTGTAATTGATATGTCTGTCGGCATTGCCAAGTAGATGCCTGCAGTGCTAAGGACTCGTGACCTAGATGCTGACCTGCCTTTTTTGACTTAATTATGGGCCCAGCATTGTCTCCGTGTCATTACCAATTTGCTTCAGTGTGCCATGCTTAATATACATAACAGCAAAAGAAACGTCACCCCTAAAAAGATTTATTATTTTCATTTTATAATTAATATAATTTGTTTAATAAAGAATATTATGAGTATGGAGTGTAACACGAACACAATGTGGCAAATTTGGTTGACCTGGCAGCCAACCATCCCACTACATTGTATATTTATTATGTTTAATAATATAATTACTTAACAAAATTTAGGGGGTGACGTTTCTTTTGTTGTTATCTATATATTGGCGTCACCTCTCGCGCTCGGCTTGGCCCACATTGTGTTGACTCGACTCCTATAACTACCTTTCTTATTTACCGCTTCGGTTCATGTGGATAAGAGCTTCTTTTTTTTTCATCTTTTTTTTTCAATTTTATTATTTGTTATGACCAGCATGAAAATCATCTTCTCGTTCTGCAATTAACATAAACGGAAATCAACTTGAAATTCCTTTTTTTATTATAGATACACTAACTGGTCATGACTTTCATATCAGAGTGCAGGGATACCCATCTTATCTTATTAGCTTATGTGACAGCCGGCAAATTATGACTGCTATTGTACTGTGTGATAGTATGGGAGAGTGAGGTTTGAGGTTTAGCTTTTAGGACCATTTTTCAGTCGTGCCTATATCTACATCAAAATATCAGTAAAAAAAATGTTTTCACTGCTCAGTGAGCATTAACCCTAAACCTTCCCAAATCCTCCCAAATCCTCTTTGCCAAAGTGTAAGGATTTTGAAGGATTGAGGTTATGTGGAAATTGCAGTGGTGAAGGATTTTGAAGGATTGAGGGCAGATGTGGTTATTTGCTTGGTGGATAATGGAGGATTGAGTTTATCAGGCTATATTTGACACTGGATGAAAATGGAGGATTGAGGTTACATGGTACATGTTGGTATGTCCAAAAAATGATTTTGGAGGATTGAGGTTATTAGGCATACTTGCCTTCCTTCCTCCATCGTACATGTACATCCATGTTTGTTGTAGTGATTGCAAGGTCAGTGCTTGGGTCAGTGGACACTGTTTATTGCTCCATGCATGCAGGGAGGGTCCCTGGCCATGTACATGTATCACAGATTAGAAACACATGTGTGCATACATGTCATGTGCTTGCTTTACTACTGAAGGATTTTTGAAGATTCAGGTTGTGTGTAAGCAAGTGGGCCTAGGGAGTTAGGAAGGATTCAGGTTATGTGTAAGCAAATGGGCCTAGGGAGTTAGGAAGGATTCAGGTTATGTGTAAGCAAATGGGCCTAGGGAGTTAGGAAGGATTCAGGTTATGTGTAAGCAAGTGGGCCTAGGGAGTTAGGAAGGATTCAGGTTATGTGTAAGCAAATGGGCCTAGGGAGTTACAGTAGTAAGGATTCAGGTTATGTGTAAGCAAGTGGGCCTAGGGAGTTAGGAAGGATTCAGGTTATGTGTAAGCAAGTGGGCCTAGGGAGTTAGGAAGGATTCAGGTTATGTGTAAGCAAGTGGGCCTAGGGAGTTAGGAAGGATTCAGGTTGTGTGTAAGCAAATGGGCCTAGGGAGTTAGGAAGGATTCAGGTTGTGTGTAAGCAAATGGGCCTTGGGAGTTAGGAAGGATTCAGGTTATGTGTAAGCAAATGGGCCTAGGGAGTTAGGAAGGATTCAGGTTATGTGTAAGCAAGTGGGCCTAGGGAGTTAGGAAGGATTCAGGTTGTGTGTAAGCAAATGGGCCTAGGGAGTTAGGAAGGATTCAGGGTTATGTGTAAGCAAATGGGCCTAGGGAGTTAGGAAGGATTCAGGTTATGTGTAAGCAAATGGGCCTAGGGAGTTAGGAAGGATTCAGGGTTATGTGTAAGCAAATGGGCCTAGGGAGTTAGGAAGGATTCAGGTTATGTGTAAGCAAATGGGTCTAGGGAGTTAGGAAGGATTCAGGTTGTGTGTAAGCAAATGGGCCTAGGGAGTTAGGAAGGATTCAGGGTTATGTGTAAGCAAATGGGCCTAGGGAGTTAGGAAGGATTCAGGTTATGTGTAAGCAAATGGGTCTAGGGAGTTAGGAAGGATTCAGGTTGTGTGTAAGCAAATGGGCCTAGGGAGTTAGGAAGGATTCAGGTTGTGTGTAAGCAAATGGGCCTAGGGAGTTAGGAAGGATTCAGGGTTATGTGTAAGCAAATGGGCCTAGGGAGTTAGGAAGGATTCAGGTTGTGTGTAAGCAAATGGGCCTAGGGAGTTAGGAAGGATTCAGGTTGTGTGTAAGCAAATGGGCCTAGGGAGTTAGGAAGGATTCAGGTTGTGTGTAAGCAAATGGGCCTAGGGAGTTAGGAAGGATTCAGGTTGTGTGTAAGCAAATGGGCCTAGGGAGTTAGGAAGGATTCAGGTTGTGTGTAAGCAAATGGGCCTAGGGAGTTAGGAAGGATTCAGGGTTATGTGTAAGCAAATGGGCCTAGGGAGTTAGGAAGGATTCGGGTTATGTGTAAGCAAATGGGCCTAGGGAGTTAGGAAGGATTCAGGTTATGTGTAAGCAAATGGGTCTAGGGAGTTAGGAAGGATTCAGGTTGTGTGTAAGCAAATGGGCCTAGGGAGTTAGGAAGGATTCAGGTTATGTGTAAGCAAATGGGTCTAGGGAGTTAGGAAGGATTCAGGTTATGTGTAAGCAAATGGGGCCTAGGGAGTTAGGAAGGATTCAGGTTATGTGTAAGCAAATGGGCCTAGGGAGTTAGGAAGGATTCAGGTTATGTGTAAGCAAATGGGCCTAGGGAGTTAGGAAGGATTCAGGTTGTGTGTAAGCAAATGGGCCTAGGGAGTTAGGAAGGATTCAGGTTGTGTGTAAGCAAATGAGCCTAGGGAGTTAGGAAGGATTCAGGTTGTGTGTAAGCAAATGGGCCTAGGGAGTTAGGAAGGATTCAGGTTGTGTGTAAGCAAATGAGCCTAGGGAGTTAGGAAGGATTCAGGTTGTGTGTAAGCAAATGGGCCTAGGGAGTTAGGAAGGATTCAGGTTATGTGTAAGCAAATGGGCCTAGGGAGTTAGGAAGGATTCAGGGTTATGTGTAAGCAAATGGACCTAGGGAGTTAGGAAGGATTCAGGTTATGTGTAAGCAAATGGGCCGAGGGAGTTAGGGTTAATACTGAGGTGAAGAGTTAATATCTTAATGGACTGACATCATGCAGTTCTTTGGGGTAGGGCTGTGCCGGGTATCCAGGTACCCAGACACCTGACCAAATCTGTCACGATTCCATTTTTTAGGTTCCAATTACCCGTAATAATAATAATAATAATAATAATGTGTGGACTTATATAGCGCACGTATCCACCAACTGAGTGGTGCTCAAGGCGCATTATATTATTACCCCTGCTCATAAGGCTCATAAATCATTCCTGAAACCATCTCAGCTCCCTGGGGAGTATACAGCTCAATTGCTGCCATTACAGCGCATATCGGGCTAATCAACCAACTCTGCCTTCACAGGTACCCATTTAACCCCTGGGTGGAGAGAAGCAATTATGGTTAAGTGTCTTGCTCAAGGACACAAGTGTCACGGCCGGGATTCGAACCCACATTCTGCTGCTAACACCAGAACTTGAGTCCGGTAAGCTAGACCACTCGGCCACGACACTCCTAAAGAAAATGACTTTTTAAATTTCGACTGAACATTTAAGACACACAAATGGAAGGCTCCCATTTTTTATTTAAAAATGTATGTAGGGAATGGGGATGCTACGAGTCGTTTTTAATATTGAGGCAGGAAATTATTACAGGAAGTCCACGGGTATCCGGTTCCTGAAATAACCGAAAACGCTCAGTCTTAATACTTTGGGGGTTCCCTTGAATCTCCTCAGCCTGCAGTTGCGATCTTAATGGACAGATACCGAGTAAAATAAATGCTTTCTCCACACTTGGATGTGGATATATTGTATCTGGTGAACAAGCAGACCTTCGGCAATGCTTCGACATAGAGCAACGTCATCAACTGGCAAAGTTCCACCACATACAGCCAACATTAACCTAGGCAAGCTTGTCCGAATTAAATAAGCGGATGTTAACATTAATCAGGCACTGGTCGTTTCTGTGCAGCGTGATTGACGCGCCGGATCAGTGTCGACTGGAGAAGACAGTTGTCAGTTCCTCTCAGTAAACCTACAACTCTCTGTGAGATTGCCAAACCTACATGGAGTGTCACCCTAAAGCTACGTCGAATCAAGAGATTTCTACCACGGTGAAGCTATCAATCAAGTCCAATTCTTATTTATATTTGGAACATGCATTCTTGGGATTTCCTTTGTGGGCTCTTTGATAATTTAATAGTGGTGGGGAAATGAGCAAAGGAAACATGATCTGCAACTGTGCGTGCTGTACCGGTTTTTAATGCATAATGCAAGTAATGGAGAGTCCATGACTTCTTGGGAGAGGGATTTTTGGGGGGGGGGGTGATGCTGGTTGTTGGGTGGGGGGGTTGTCACATTCTTGCATATTTAGTTTTGATTGATAGCTGACAGCTGGCCCAGTTCCTTTCTGTCAATCACGCGCTCGTTTCACGATTGTGAGTGCGGAATGAAAATTGTGCTAACTCACTTGAACTGTGGGACCCATTTGGAACGAACCTGGAAGTTATGTTGGGTTGGCATTGATGTTTGTACAGGATAAGCTCAATCAAAAACACAACGTCGGGAAATTGTTACGATGAGAGTGAAACGCAAAAATAAACTTGCGTTGTATTCATTGTTTTCTGGGGGTATTTTTTTCCCTCGGATGTTCTAGAACAAAGGTATGGGCTATTATTGATGGCAGTGAGCCAAGGAAATTCTGCAGCTTAGTAAAAATCACAAAAATAAACTTGTCTTTATTTAGCTCACTGAAAAAAATGTTAAAGGGAAGGTACAATATTGGTAATGTGGGCTGAACTGCTTCTATAAGTATGTTTACTCTCTTTGAATCTAGATATACATTAAAGGGAAGGTACAACATTGGTAATGTTGGCCAAACTGCTTCTATGAGTATGCTTACTCTCTTTGAATCAAGATATACATTGAAGGGAAGGTACAACATTGGTCATGTGGGCCGAACTGCTTCTATGAGTATGCTTACTCTCTTTGAATCAAGATATACATTGAAGGGAAGGTACAACATTGGTAATGTTGGCAAGACTGCTTCTACGAGTATGCTTACTCTCTTTGAATCCAGATATACATTGAAGGGAAGGTACAGCATTGGTAATGTTGGCAAGACTGCTTCTACTGATGCTTACTCTCTTTGAATCAAGATATACATTGAAGGAAGGTACAACATTGGTAATGTTGGCAAGACTGCTTCTCTGATGCAGCTTACTCTCTTTGAATCAAGATATACATTGAAGGGAAGGTACAACATTGGTAATGTTGGCAAGACTGCTTCTCTGATGCAACTTACTCTCTTTGAATCAAGATATACATTGAAGGAAGGTACAACATTGGTAATGTTGGCAAGACTGCTTCTCTGATGCTTACTCTCTTTGAATCAAGATATACATTGAAGGGAAGGTACAACATTGGTAATGTTGGCAAGACTGCTTCTCTGATGCTTACTCTCTTTGAATCAAGATATACATTGAAGGGAAGGTACAACATTGGTAATGTTGGCAAGACTGCTTCTCTGATGCAACACTCTCTTTGAATCAAGATATACATTGAAGGGAAGGTACAACATTGGTAATGTTGGCAAGACTGCTTCTCTGAGTATGCTTACTCTCTTTGAATCAAGATATACATTGAAGGAAGGTACAACATTGGTAATGTTGGCAAGACTGCTTCTACAGTATGCTTACTCTCTTTGAATCAAGATATACATTGAAGGGAAGGTACAGCATTGGTAATGTTGGCAAGACTGCTTCTCACAGTATGCTTACTCTCTTTGAATCAAGATATACATTGAAGGAAGGTACAGCATTGGTAATGTTGGCAAGACTGCTTCTCTGAGTATGCTTACTCTCTTTGAATCAAGATATACATTGAAGGGAAGGTACAGCATTGGTAATGTTGGCAAGACTGCTTCTACAGTATGCTTACTCTCTATTAATCAAGATATACACTGAAGGGAAGGTACAGCATTGGTAATGTTGGCAAGACTGCTTCTATGAGTATGCTTACTCTCTTTGAATCAAGATATACATTGAAGGGAAGGTACAACATTGGTAATGTTGGCAAGACTGCTTCTCTGAGTATGCTTACTCTCTTGGAATCAAGATATACATTGAAGGGAAGGTACAGCATTGGTAATGTTGGCAAGACTGCTTCTGAGTATGCTTACTCTCTTTGAATCAAGATATACATTGAAGGAAGGTACAACATTGGTAATGTTGGCAAGACTGCTTCTCTGTATGCTTACTCTCTTTGAATCAAGATATACATTGAAGGAAGGTACAACATTGGTAATGTTGGCAAGACTGCTTCTCTGAGTATGCTTACTCTCTTTGAATCAAGATATACATTGAAGGGAAGGTACAGCATTGGTAATGTTGGCAAGACTGCTTCTACGAGTATGCTTACTCTCTTTGAATCAAGATATACATTGAAGGGAAGGTACAGCATTGGTAATGTTGGCAAGACTGCTTCTATGAGTATGCTTACTCTCTTTGAATCAAGATATACATTGAAGGGAAGGTACAGCATTGGTAATGTTGGCCAAACTGCTTCTATAGTGTGTACTCTCTTTGAATCAAGATATACATTGAAGGGAAGGTACAACATTGGTAATGTTGGCCAAACTGCCTCTGTGAGTATGCTTACTCTCTTTGAATCAAGATATACATTGAAGGGAAGGTACAACATTGGTAATGTTGGCAAGACTGCTTCTATGAGTATGCTTACTCTCTTTGAATCAAGATATACATTGAAGGGAAGGTACAACATTGGTAATGTTGGCAAGACTGCTTCTATGAGTATGCTTACTCTCTTTGAATCAAGATATACATTGAAGGGAAGGTACAACATTGGTAATGTTGGCCAAACTGCTTCTATGAGTATGCTTACTCTCTTTGAATCAAGATATACATTAAAGGGAAGGTACAACATTGGTAATGTTGGCAAAACTGCTTCTATGAGTATGCTTACTCTCTTTGAATCAAGATATACATTGAAGGGAAGGTACAACATTGGTAATGTTGGCAAGACTGCTTCTATGAGTATGCTTACTCTCTTTGAATCAAGATATACATTGAAGGGAAGGTACAACATTGGTAATGTTGGCCAAACTGCTTCTATGAGTATGCTTACTCTCTTTGAATCAAGATATACATTGAAGGGAAGGTACAACATTGGTAATGTTGGCCAAACTGCCTCTGTGAGTATGCTTACTCTCTTTGAATCAAGATATACATTAAAGGGAAGGTACAACATTGGTAATGTTGGCAAACTGCTTCTATGAGTATGCTTACTCTCTTTGAATCAAGATATACATTGAAGGGAAGGTACAACATTGGTAATGTTGGCAAGACTGCTTCTATGAGTATGCTTACTCTCTTTGAATCAAGATATACATTGAAGGGAAGGTACAACATTGGTAATGTTGGCCAAACTGCTTCTATGAGTATGCTTACTCTCTTTGAATCAAGATATACATTAAAGTGAAGGTACAACATTGGTAGTGTTGGCAAGACTGCTTCTATGAGTATGCTTACTCTCTTTGAATCAAGATATACATTGAAGGGAAGGTACAGCATTGGTAATGTTGGCAAAACAATAAAATCCTTCAAAATGCTTACTCACTTTGAATCAAGATATACATTGAAGGGAAGGTACAGCATTAGTAATGTGGGCTGAACTGCTTCTAGTATGCTTACTCTCTTTGAATCAAGATATACATTAAAGGGAAGGTTTCCTTGAAACATAACCTCTCAAAAAATGTGGAAAGGTCAATTATGGATATTTGATAAGAGCACCTCATTAATCCTCCTATGACTGCAAGGGTCAAAATCAGTCAAAATGTTGATATACTTATCAAGGTATATCTAGTGCACTTAAAAGTCGAACACTGTCAAACCTTACGTGTGGTAAGTACATTTACAGGTCAAAACGAGTCAACCGTTTTTGACTGGTAAAAGCATTGTTTTTGTATTGTTGAGGGTGGTCAAAATGACAGTCCAAACCAGTCAACAATGCCTTGTGTGCACAGTTGGTTCAACAGTCAAAAGCAGTCAGTTGACTGCTTTTGACCACTGTGGCTACTTTGCCACAAAAGTTCAGCTACAGTAGGGGGGTAATTTTAAGTAGTATTGCTATAACATTGTATAATAATTGTTATAACATTGTATAATAATTGCTATAACATTGTATAATAATTATTGTAACATTGTATAATAATTGCTATAACATTGTATAATAATTGTTATAACATTGTATAATAATTGCTTTAACATTGTATAATAATTGTTATAACATTGTATAATAATTGTTATAACATTGTACAGTATGTCCCAAAAAAAGTGTCACTCTAACTATTTCTGAAAATATATCAAAACCACGAAATAAATTTTGGAACTTTTTCAATTGCACAGATACTCTTAATCCTTGGCCTAAACACCTGTGATTACATAAAACTCACAGGTGTTTAGGCCAAGGATTAGGAGTATCTGTGCAATTGAAAAAGTTCCAAAATGTATTTCGGGGTTTTGGTATATTTTCAGAAATAGTTAGAGTGACACTTTTTTGGGGACATACTGTATAATAATTGCTATAACATTGTATAATAATTGCTATAACATTGTATAATAATTGCTATAGCATTGTATAATAATTGCTATAGCATTGTATAATAATTGTTTTAACATTTTATAAAAATTGCTATAACATTTTATAATAATTATTAAAACATTGTTAGGCAAGCTACATGTACTTGTAATATTCCAAAATATTTTGCTTTTGGCGTTATAATGCTGTAAGGCAACAGAATATGCGATCATTGTGGTGTACCTCAAGGATATTGTTGATCAAAGCTGTGATTAATTCTTCCGCCCACAGATCGGCTTGACCACGGGCCGTTGAAAGTTTCTAGGTCTTGTGATTGAGTGGAAAACAATAAATAAAAAAATGGTGCCGGCCCTGACACCTTCACAAGACGCCTGGTCTATTTAACCACGGGGCAGGTGGGAATCCTAGTGGGTACAAGTTGTCACATTTATCAACGGTTATGAGCAGAAGGTCAGACGGACCTAGCTGTAAGCGCCAACTGTGAGCCTTTGCATATGTGAAGAACCACTTTCTATTCAGAGAGGTTTTAACATGGTGTCAACCGCAAACGGCCTTTATTTAACTTGTGTGTTTGTCCAAATGGTAATCCATTTTTAGAACATTTGGCTTATATTGGTGGGATGTTAAAAAGGGAAGTTCTAAAAAAAGAAGTTTTTTTACAAAATAAAATTAGAACAACATGGAGAAGTGGCCTTTTTTTTTTAACCCTAACCCCCCTACAGGAATCTCGCAAGCACCCTGCTGAATGCAACAATATGCAACAACAGAAACGTGCGCAGGCTGCTTAATGCAACAAGATCCACCAGCTAGAACAATGGTGCGTTTGTTCTCTGCTGAGGGCAACAAGATGCGACAACTGTTTATGTTTGTTGCATCTTGTTGCATTGAGCCATGGTTATAGGGTTAAAGTGGCAATATCGTCACGATCAACAGGGCATGGAATCTGAATGCTTGTTTTTAGATTCACTCAGTGACTGAAAATAATACCCCACATGACCACATAAGGTCATTTTACTGCTGCTGCTGCTGCTGCTGCTGCTGCTGCATAGATGAGCCAGTAATTGTCAGTCACTGTGTTCATCTTAATCTGAGACATTGATTCCATGCTCTGTTGAAAGTTTGCTCTGATCGTGACGACACTGTCCCTTTAATTGAAGTAACTTTTGTATGTTTTTCATGCATTGTGTTAGTAGTACAGTGCGAGGCTGCTAAAATTAACATCATACATGTACCTGTACGGTCCACACAAAATGCTCGCTGTCCTGTTGATAAGTGCGACACAGACCACTCCCGCTTCGCTTGTGCTGGCTAGCTCCAACGATCATCAGAAGCTTGTTGGAAATGCATTGACCACTCTTTTCTTGAAGAAATTACAAAGCTCGGGACTTGCCTTTAACGTACACGTATGTGTTGTAAAGATTCAAAATCTTATTAACAGAGTCAAATTCATGCCTCAAGAATCGCTTTTGAATGTTAAAATTCAAGAGTTTGGGTTAAATTAGCCTTGGAACTGGAAATAGCGAAAAGAATACGTGTACTACCAAATACGTGGCATATTATGTATCAACTTACTAACAGAATACGTGTACTACCAATACGTGGCATATTATGTATCAACTTACTAACAGAATACGTGTACTACCAATACGTGGCATATTATGTATCAACTTACTAACAGAATACGTGTACTACCAATACGTGGCATATTATGTATCAACTTACTAACAGAATACGTGTACTACCAATACGTGGCATATTATGTATCAACTTACTAACAGAATAACGTACTACCAATACGTGGCATATTATGTATCAACTTACTAACAGAATACGTGTACTACCAATACGTGGCATATTATGTATCAACTTATTAACAGAATACGTGTACTACCAATACGTGGCATATTATGTATCAACTTACTAACAGAATACGTGTACTACCAATACGTGGCATATTATGTATCAACTTACTAACAGAATACGTGTACATGTATATAGTGGTTGTTTGTATCAGTGGTTACAGTTCCAATGCAAATAAATATGTATTCTAGGTTCTTGTTGGGTCTAGACTAATCCAGCAAGCACTGTTGTGGTACCACACTGCATGCGCGCTCTCAAATACGCGGTACGCTAGCGTTTCGTCAAATAGAGAGCACAGATTGGTCGATGAAGCACTGGACTGTGTAGGAAACGAACGCTTGTCGCAGAATGTAGGTACCATCATAGTTATGGTGGCGCCCAGTGAACTCGTTGACGGATTGGTCGATAACCAAATGTTTGTCACAGTGGTGTTCAGCATTGTACTGATACTGTTTAAGTTTGCTGTAACACCATATGTTATCTTAACTATCGCTAAGTGAGGTACATTGTTCTAAAAAAAGAACCTTTTCGGGCAACTCGTATCTCAACTATCGCTAAGTGAGAGCGTGGTTCAGGGAGAACCAATATCGGGTAACTCGTTTCTCAACTATCGCTAAGTGAGAATGTGGTTCAGGGGAGAACCAATATCGGGCAATTCGTATCTCAACTGTCGCTAAGTGAGAATGTGGTTCAGGGAAAACCAATATTGGGCAACTCATTTCTTAACTATCGCTAAGTGAGAACTTAATGTAGTTCAGTGAGAACCAAGGGGTCATCTCTACGTTTGGCCTAAAGCCATGTAAATGTAGAACAGTAGAAGAATTATAATTGTTTGGATTGAAAAGGTTTTACTGTTACTAATTCTGATTTGACTTTTGGGACGTACACAGGTTTGGGACGTACACTCGCATGAACTCAAGCGTGAACTGACTGGACTGAACCACTGGGTCAGGGCACTGGTCGCTAATGGTAACTTCCTCTACAGTGGCTCCTACCAGACGATAAAGGTAAGTATATCTAGCAAGTTCAAGGGTCGTTCGTAACTACGGTAGCGACCATCCAAAATCCTCCAAAATCCATCAACATGCAGTAAAAAAGTACCCCAATTGTTGGACTTTGATGGAATTGGTACAATGGCAAATGCAAAGCATCCACTGCTTGGCTATACACAGTCCTGATATCCAACAAAAGCAGCCGGTGGAGTTTGATGGAATTGGTACAGTAGCAAATGCAAAGCATCTATGACTTGGCTATACGCAGTCCTGAATCCAACAAAAGCAGCCGGTGGTGTTTGATGAATTTGGTACATTAACAAATGTAAAGTATTCATGACTTGGCTATACACAGTCCTGAATCTAACAAAAGCGCTGGGCTATACTGTGCAGTACTGAATCCATCAAAATCTGGGTATGGATTTTGGAGGTTGTGGGGTAGTTAGGGTTAACGTTTTTTTTTTTTAAAGATTACCCGTAACGTAGAGTGGCTTTGAGTATGAATGTACATGATGAACCAAAAGTGTACTTTGGTTTAAATGGACAATATCGTCATGATCAGAGCAGACTTTGGACAACAAGGCATGGAATGACCGACAATTAGGCTCACAATGACTGCAAATTACTGGCTCATTAACCCTAACCCCCTAGGTATTCTGGCTAGGAACCTTCCTGAATCCTCCAAAATCCATCAGTGCACTTTTGGAAACATGCCCTTATCTTCAAAATGCACCATGCATTTTCATTGATCTTTCATATTCAGCACTTATGGCCTGTACTTCTTGCCAGGTAGTAATTTTGTCCCATTTGAAGAGGTGAAAGTACCAGTTTCTAACAGTGCTGAATTTTCCCCAAAAAGTGCCCCTTGGAGGATTTGGATGGATTTGGGGTGGTTAGGGTTAATGCAGCAGCAGTGGTAATATGATCTATGTAGCTACTTCAAGGAGCAGTGTCATCACGATCAGAGTAGACTTTCAACAGAGCATGGAATCGGTGTCCTAGTTTAAGATGAACACAGTGACTCATTTATGCAGTAGCAATGGTAATATACATAACCTTATCATGTGGGGTATTATTTTCAGTCACTGAGCTAATCTAAAACTAGCACTCCGATTCCATGCCCTGTTGATCGTGATGATATTGTCGCTTCAAAAAATAAATAAAACTTTAGCTTCTAACACACTACAGCAAGTATTACAGCCGACAATACTTGGGAAAAGACTAAATTTTGGAGTAGCACATTTACATTGTACGGACCTCCTACTCATTGTCCACACATCCCTTTCTGATGACTAACCCATCCAACGGAACAACCCGTGGTTCTTGGCAATGTTAAGAACAGAGGATATGACATCACACCAATTGTTTTCACTTCTAGTGTAAACATACTCGGTGGGTCACACGTTGACTGTTTGCAGAGCATAATGCACTTCCGTGAGTTGGGGGGGGGGGGGGGACTCTCAGGTGTATATGATAAGCCAACTTCGGAAATTTCCAAATTCCTGTGCAACACCTGTGTGTGATATTGTGTATCCCGCTGTTTGACGCCAGGGACAAGGGTGACAAGCTGGTGTAATTTGCAGTCTCACTGTTTGGCATTAATTAACCTTATAATCGCAAATACGCAAATCAGTCCTATTGCAAGTGTATGGGCAATTCCATGGTTACTCATGTTACATTTTTTGATGTTTTGGGCCCTGTTTTTTCGCAGTAGTTGCATTATACCCAGCACAAAATAATAATTTCATAAATTTGTTATATGTACGCTACATAAGAGAAAAAACTGCTGGTTACTCATGTTACATTTTTTTGAGGTTTTGGGCCCAGTTTTTTCACACTTAGCTGCATTATACCCAGACCTTACTCAGCACAAAATAATAATTTCAGAAATTTGTTATACACTACTCAAAACAATTTAGGGAACACCGGATGTTATACATGTATGTACGTTACATAAGAGGAAAAAATGCTGGTTACTCACGTTACATTTTTGAGGTTTTGGGCCCACTCTTAATGCCATAATAGCGTGATGCTATTATGGCATGGGGTCCTGATTCTTTTTTTTTTTTTTTTTTTTGGGTGGGGGGGATTTTAGATCCTCTCTGGTGCAATCTGAGGCTTCAAAATTGTTCACCTTGGCCTATCATATTCCTTCTTTGCTCGGAATCCTTTTTGGGGATTCTGAGTCTATTTATACATAAATAACTTCAGAAATGAAGAATAGATCCTGCCTTTTGACAATAACCCCAACCCGCCCGAACCGAGTTTTACCTGTCCTGTGGATGGGTCGCTAGATGAGAAGTTGTCTATTATTATTATTATTATACATTTCTGGTAATGAAACCAAGGATGCCTCAAAAGCACACTGAAGCACTGTAGCTCAGAAGCCTGAGGAAACCTGTAAACAAGGGCGCTTGTTATGTGAACCAGAAACACCGGGGTTAAACCCCTACTCTTCCACGATAAGTGTTCTGGGTTCTTTTACGTGCATTACTTTAATAACCTAGGACACAATACCTACGGCTTAACGTCCCATCCGAAGGACAAAGCAATTATGGTTAAGTGTCTTGCTCAGGGACACAAGCGCCGTGACCAGCCAGGCCGGGATTCGAACCCACATTCTGACAACACCAGAACTTGAATCCGATGCTCTAGACCGCTCAGCCCACGACACTCTATTCTAGACCTACACATCGGTCTAGAGTGTCCCAAGTTGCAGAAACGATTTGCCTACTCGCAGTTATGCTACTGTAGGTTATTTGGTTTTCTGATGATGTTCTCATTTTGACTTATTCTCTGTTCTGTTAAGGTGTGGGATATGAGATCATTGGAGATCGTGCACAGCCTTCAGACATCTGGGGGCAGTGTGTATTCCATTGCTGTCACTAGTCACCACATCATTGCGGGAACATACGAGAACTGCATACATGTAAGTATCTTAGGATTTAGACTTTGTGCTATTTTTTCCGCTCTGTGCTTATCATAACCCCAAACAGTCAAGAACATTGAGTGTAAGGCTGTGCGTTTTCGGTTATTTCAGGAACCGGATACCCGAAATTGGAAATCTTCGGATACCCGGCTACCCGTAAACAATTTTGTAAAAACACAAATACTCCCGAATGTATAAAAATAACCAGTATGAACACAAGTTCATAATAAATGTGGACTTACAGTAATAATTTTCCACCTCTATATTAAAAACGACTCGTAGCATCCCCATTCCCCACACACATTTTGTTAGCAAAAAAAATTGAGAATTCCAATTGTGTGGCTTGAGTCGAAATTTAAAAAAGTCGTTTACGGGTAATTGGAACCGAAAAATGGAATCGGGTATAACAAGGGGGGCCAAGGGGCCAATCCTTTTTATAGTCATACATGTAAAGGCCTGGAATTTCCATTCTTGTAGAGGCAAGGCCTCTTTTCCTGAGTCGAGGACACTTCCATTAGAATAAGGGGCACCAAGGCCACGACCAGGGCAACAGAGGCCAAGACCAGGGCAACAGAGGCCAAGGCCAGGGCAACAGAGGCCAAGGCCAGGGCAACAGAGGCCATGGCCAGGGCAACAGAGGCCATGGCCAGGGCAACAGAGGCCAAGGCCAGGGCAACAGAGGCCATGGCCAGGGCAACAGAGGCCAAGGCCAGGGCAACAGAGGCCATGGCCAGGGCAACAGAGGCCAAGACCAGGGCAACAGAGGCCAAGACCAGGGCAACAGAGGCCATGGCCAGGGCAACAGAGGCCATGGCCAGGGCAACAGAGGCCAAGGCCAGGGCAACAGAGGCCAAGGCCAGGGCAACAGAGGCCAAGGCCAGGGCAACAGAGGCCAAGGCCAGGGCAACAGAGGCCAAGGCCAGGGCGACAGAGGCCAAGGCAACAGAGGCCAGGGCAACAGAGGCCACGACCAGGGCAACAGAAATTCCTCTTTGAATTTCCAGGCTTGTGTGTAAATTTAACATTTTTGCTGCACTCCCCCCCTCCCTCCCTCCCTCCCTCCCTCCCTCCCTCCCTCCCTCCCTCCTCCCTCCTCCCTCCTCCCTCCTCCCTCCCTCCCTCCCTCCCTCCCTCCCTCTCTCTCCCTCCTCCCTCCTCCTCCTCCTCCCTCCTCCCCCTCCCTCCCTCCCTCCCTCTTTATCCATCTTAGATAACCTGGTTGGCACGGCTTAGGCTAGTTTCCTATCCTTAAAGACTGTGAAATGGCCACATGTTTGATATTTTTGGGAGGATGCAAGCTGGTTTGTTTTTGCCCATCATCATTTATGCTCAGCACTGCAAGCATTTTAGAAACTTTTAGTACACCATTGGGAAAATGTCTGTAAAGGTATCCAAAATACTTACATTGTACCTATCCTTTCAAGGGACAGTGTCGTCGTGATCAGAGAAGACTTTGAAACAGGGCATGGAATCGGTGTCCCTAGTTTAAGAAGAACACAGTGACTGAAATTTACTGGCTCATTTATGCAGCAGCAACGGTAATATTACCTTATCTAAGGCACATTATTGTCAGTCACTGAGTTAATCTAAAACTAGCACTCTGAATCCATGCCCTGTTGATCGTGTCCAATATTGCCCCTTTAAGGGGAACATTTACATGTATCATCAGTCATACAGATATCTGCATGATAGTGTACATGTATGTCTACGCTAATGTTATCATGTAACAATTAAGTCTGAGCAAAATAACTCGGTCAAAGAGAGTTCAACGTTTTGTTATGAGTTGAAGGGTTTTTAAGTTTAGTCTTTGCTTCCAAGTAATCCTTGGGGCATATTACAAGACTTTCCACCTAGACAGGCACCTAGACGGTTTGGTTGAGTTGGTTGGCAATTCAACATCTCAAAATAGTACAACACAATCGATCAAAACAAGGCAGTCATTATTTGCAAATATATGTATTTTTTACACTAAACTCAGGGTGGGAAATAAAGAAAATGAACTAGTTGCCCCAAACAAATGAATCTTCAGTGAGTTTGGTTGCCCGAGAAATTTGATGTTATTATTTTGTTCCTGACACAGTAAACATTGCTACCTTGAATTGGCTTCAACCATAAATTACTACATGTGTTATAATCTTGATTTAGATTGATTTTTTTTTTAATTTCAAAATCTTCTTGGTTGCTCTTAAGTGGATGTTAGGTTGCCCAAGTGGATGTTAGGATGCCCAAGTGGATGTTAGGATGCCCAAGTGAACGTTAGGTTGGCCAAGTGAACGTTAGGTTGGCCAATGGGATGTTAGGTTGCCCAAGGGGACGTTAGGTTGCCCAAGTGGACGTTAGGATGCCCAAGTGGATGTTAGGATGCCCAAGTGGATGTTAGGATGCCCAAGTGAACGTTAGGTTGGCCAAGTGAACGTTAGGTTGGCCAAGGGGACGTTAGGTTGCCCAAGGGGACGTTAGGTTGCCCAAGTGGACGTTAGGTTGCCCAAGTGGATGTTACTGTTAGGATGCCCAAGTGGATGTTAGGTTGGCCAACTGAATGTTAGGTTGAGCAAGTGAATGTTAGGTTGAGCAAGTGAATGTTAGGTTGGCCAAGCGAATGTTAGGTTGGCCAAGCGGAATGTTAGGTTGCCCAAGCGAATGTTAGGTTGCCCAAGCGAATGTTAGGTTGCCCAAGCGAATGTTAGGTTGCCCAAGCGAATGTTAGGTTGGCCAAGCGAATGTTAGGTTGCTAGACAGCCCTTCATTTTGCATCCTGAAATTGATCTCGCTACAATCACATTTTAAAGACGCTTACTACATCATTTCCAGTTAATGAAGGCAGGTTTAGGTAAAAACATAACGAGGAAATATGGCGCCACAAGTTGACTGCAGTCTCGAATGTAAATGGCATTCTGACCTAGATGCATGTGACATTTATTATTAGTTTCACTCTCTGGACTCTTAATATTGTTCCCTTCACGTCACTTTGAATTAAAGTGGAATCGCCATTAAACTGTCAGCATAATGTATTTATGAGCCGACACACCTAACTATTGTTATGACAGGTTGATTTCAGTGTTAGCATAAAGATTTCTCACACACACACGTTTGTGTTATATACCCTATGTGGACATACATTCTCATTTTTGCATCCTTGTGGAGACCTCTATTGTTCTTTCCTTTGTTCCTGTACTTAACAATTTCTCAATAGGGTTTGTACACAAATTTCCTTGTGGAGCACGGAGTACTTTAGAATTCCCCTGTGGAGACCAATTGTTCTTGCCTTTCCCTTTTGTTATAGGACTCCACAAGGGAGCGAAAGTAAGAGCATTATTTCGATCTTGTGTAGTTAAGAAAAACACATTATTTAACCCTAACCCCCTAGGTATTATGGCTAGGAACCTTCCTGAATCCTCCAAAATCCATCAGTGCACTTTTGGAAACATGCCCTCCTCTTCAAAATGCATCATGTATTTTCGTTGATCTTTCATATTCACCAGCACTTACGGCCTGTACTTATTGCCAGGTAGTAATTTTGTCCCATTTGAAGAGGTGAAAGTACCAGTTTCCAACAGTGCTGAATTTTTCCAAAAAAGTGTGCCTTGGAGGATTTTTGGAGGATTTGGGGTGGTTAGGGTTAAACCATTGCCATTTGCACTGAAGATTCTTTACTTTCCCATGAATAATCTACTCCATTTTGCGACAGATAAAGACATACGAAAATGCTTCCTTTTTGAGAATATTGACATTTTCTAATTGGTGAAAACCTTGTGTGGAAGTGTGTAAGTCCACATAACATCTCAAGAACCTACACTGTGTGGACATCTTGTGTTCTGAGGTTCACATAGCATATGTAACACTTACTAACCCACACGTGTGATGCACAGTGAATCAGCTGTTAAGCCACACAACTGATTCTCAGTTTTATCCGTGCAGACCCTGGCCCTCTAGTGGTGAAAAAGTACCCAGTGTCTAGCCGAAAGGGCACGTTTGTGGCGAGTTAGCGTCGGACATGTGCGTAGTGAACACTCCACGCTCCGTGTGCTTTGAACAACTAATGCGAATTTCCCATGTACGTATGCGCATCAACTGCAAAACAGCTAAACCCAAATTTCATGCACAAGAATGTGCGGTGGCTGGAACTTGCTCGTCCAAAGAGTGACTTGTTTAGACGACTTTACTTTTATTATAGTTTACGAAAAACCGCAGATGCATACATGTAGAAACGATTCTTTAGAAGCTGGTATTAGCCAATCATGAATACTCGATTCTGCAAAAAAGTGGAATGTGCTGCGGCTGGAATTTGCTGGTCCAAAGAGTGTAGACGGCTTTAATACTTTATCATAGTTTCTTAAAAAGCGCAGATATATATATATACATGTATATACATGTACAAACTGTTCTAATGAAGTTGGGATTTGACTATCTTGGATACTCGATTCTTCAAAAAAGTGGAATGTGCCGCGGCTGGAATTTACTGGTCCTAAGAATGTAAATGGCTTTAAAGTTTCCAAAAACCTGCAGATATATGTAGAATCAGTTCTTTTGAAGCTGGGATTCTCTTTACAGTATGGATACTCGATTCTTCAAAAAAAGTAGAATGTATCGCGGCTGGAATTTTGCTAGAGTGTAATTTCACTCTCTTTTTTTATAGTTTCTGAAAACCGATCGGTACTTTTGAAGCTAGGATACACCTACATGTATCATGGATATTCGATTATTAAAATAAAAAAAAACGGGGGAATCACAGATCCCGTTCTCACTGTGGAACCTGGAATTACCCAAGCCCTAGTGAATCAGAGTATGTACCCACTTTGTCTGGTAGACCTTGTGTGTATGCCAACCCCTCATCATTGTATTATCATAGCCACAAGGGCTTTTACTGTATAGTCGCTTCACTTTGTCTAGACTAGCTGTATGGATTTACCAAAGAAACTTACTTGTAATAATACACCAAGGGCTGGAAATCTGTAGTCATATATTAACCCTAACTCCCTAGGTCCATTTGCTTACACATAACCTGAATCCTCCAAAATCCTTCAGTAGTAAAGCAAGCACATGACATGTACGCACACATGTGTTTCTAATCTGTGATACATGTACATGGCCAGGGACCCTCCCTGCATGCATGGAGCAATAAACAGTGTCCACTGACCCAGGCACTGACCCAGGCACTGACCTTGCAATCACTACAACAAACATGGATGTACATGTACCATGGAAAGGCAAGTATGCCTAATAACCTCAATCCTCCAAAATCCTTCACTTTATAGCAAAGAGCATGTAGCATGTAACCTCAATCCTTCAAAATCCTTCACTTTGGCAAAGAGGATTTTGGAGGATTTGGGAAGGTTAGGGTTAAGCAGAGTTCATGTACATGTATTAAAGTATCTCTTTATAAATGTACTTGATTTTGCCCCTACACCGACGTGTGTATATAGCACTGCATACTCGGTGCTTTCCGAGTGTCTGTGAAAAAAACTTCATAGGCGACTCGGGCGGGATTCGAACCCACGACCTTCTGCTTACTAGTGCAGACGTCTTAACCTCTCGACCACCGAGTTTGCCTGATTGGCTGGCTAGAATCCTATATAGCAGCGGGTTCCGCGATATTTATACAGTGTACATGTAGTTCGGAATTACAAATATAGGAAAGAATGTCGAACCCAACCACCTCTTGTGCACAGTGTCTAAGCATGTGTGTTTTTAGCAGACGACAAAATGGCCAACATCTCACTAGATGTGCTTACATTCATTGATCAAAATCTCCCAAAATATCGCTTCCAGTCCTCACTTGATTACACTTTCCTCTCCTTAAGTGTGTCCTCTATCATCTTTTAAAGGATAATCTGTAATATTTGTCATATTTGGATAGAAAAAGTGGCGGTTGTATTCTACATGCTTTCCCAAATATATGTACATTGCAGAATATTTTGATAATGGATTCTGCGGATTGGTGGTGCAACAAAATGAATAGCCAAGAACAACACAACTATTATCATTATAAATACATGTACAATACATTTGTCCGATATTTATTTTGGACAAATGAAATTGTTTGAGCAAATTAGGTTAGTAATGTTATATGCTACACTGTATATGTAGGATCATGTGTAGGTTATGCCAGATTTTAATCTTCAGGTCTGTGATTTCTCAGGATTTTCCCTAATTTCAGGATTTTACAAATCTCCCTTTGTCTCAAATTGTTCTTGAAAGAAGAGAAGTAGCCATCAAAGAAGGAAAGAAGTAGCCTGTATTGTGTCCAAACCTCTAGTTTCTTGTTTGTGGGGGATGTGGAGAGTCTGTAAATCCTCCAAAAATAAACATCCAGGAGGTTCAGGAGGGCTTTGTCCTGTAGACCAAAGGGAGACCCAGGCCCGCTACCCATTTTGCAGGATATTTACTTTTGTCAAATCACACCACTGGTGTAGGTCAATATGCAGTTAACCCTCGTACACATGGAGGCCACTCCGATCCACAAAATTCTGTTCTTTAGCAACTTTCAGTACATACATGTACAAGCCTGCTGTCCTTTCAAAGTAATCTTACAAAATCAACTGTGTGCCACCCAAGGACACTGTAAATGTTTGAACGTATTAGTATGGCCTGCAATGTATCGATGGGAGACCACTTTACCATGCAATCTCAGTGGTGTGACAGTGCACAGAAGGGTAACTATAGGAGGCCACTGGCAACAGCTAATGGCTTGGAGTGGTCTGAATGGGTTGTTTCAAAAATTGCACTGATTGTAAGAGGGTTAATGGAAATTTACTGGTAAATTTGCTTACATGTATCTGAGAAATTGTCATGTCTACATACTGATGAAAAAAGGCATGTTAAAAAATAAATTAATTTAAAAAAAAAAAAAAAGTTTAAAAGTGGTTCTTCATCAGCTTGGCCATCTCTGACTATAGGAAGCAAGAGCCCTTTAAAAGTCCAGGCTGTGCATCTTGTGACAGAGAGGAAGCCTCATGCAAGTGATACCTCGAGCAGGGTTCAGGCACCAGGTGTGCTAAAAACTCCGGTTTCCTGCACCGAGGTAACTCGATTAGGAAGTCAGTAACGGGATCAAGCTGGACGGCAATGTGATCCTAGGCCTAACCCCCCTTATCATCGGGGATACGTCCCTTACCTGGCCGGGTGGCGGTAGAGTCTGCTGGCAGGTACAACAGATGAGCACAGGTTACCCTAACAAACAAACAAATGAAAAAAATTATTCAAACACTCCCCCACTGGTTTAAGAAGAAAACATTCAAATGTACATTGGTTGGATTTATCATGATTGGACACTTCATTCTAGCATCTGGACGTATGTATTTGAGCAGGATGTCAGTGGGTATAAGGTCTCTGACATTAGGCAACTGTATATTTGCTCTGTGCACATCGTAGCCCTCTAGCGGTACGTTATTGTACTGCACGTGCAAGTGCTTGTGCCAGCCAATGATCTCTGGAGATATTCCATGCATACGCACATCGACTGTAAAAATACGTAGTGCACTATCGCTGCCCTATGCCCTCAACAGCTCATGCACGGAACTGATAATATAAAGAACACAGGCACAGTCTCTCCCATTTTCCGATTGCCTTCAGCTATGAGCAAAACATTGTATCTTTCATTTGATTTGTTATTAGATCAGCGAGAGTAACCCAGTGGAATCTGAAACTGTTTTATTCTGTGCAAAGTACCTGTAAGCTGGCCCCGATGGAGATTAAGTACATATTTTTTGCTCATCTTCCCAACAACCCTCTTGTGTACATGGATGCATAGGTTCCCATATAAACATGTAGTAAGGAGTGGGTTATTTAGAGCTATTCAGATCTGTTGTGGAGGGCCATGGTCGAGCGGTGTAGTGCATCGGATTTGTGTTCTGATGGCTGAGTTGGGGGCCATGGCCACTGGTGGGCCAGAAGTCGGCTGTGTTTTCTCACGAATTTCAAGTTTTCAAAATGTGTGCGGGTAAAGCCAAATTTCAATGTACAGACTTGCAAATTGTGATGGTATTGAACATAGCCCACTTTGACGTTGGTGCTGTGACCATGAGTTCATTCTGTTCATGTTATCTGATAAAAATGGCAGCTTTGTGTCTAATTGGCCAATAAAAAAGACGGCTCTGTCGATCAAAATCCCTTCTTGACGAATTGGATTTCTTGAGCAATGGCGTGTGTACTAGGCGTAACAAACCCACATGATGAAGTGCCATTTTCTCTCAGAAGCTTGTTTTAAAAGCACACACAATAGGAATAATTTGTTTTCCTTCCTCCATGATAAGCAAGTATTATTGGAACCAGACCAAATTCCCCATACACAAAGTACATGTATGGTGGCTAAGAGAGGCCTCACAAATCTGGCAAATGTTCATACCCCTATGTGGAAAAGTAGCTTAAAACACAGCACGGCAGAATTCCAATTGATCCAGCAATTTTGGCTGCAATTGGACATCGTTTCATAGCAAAGAAAGAAGAAAATTTAAATTGCTGACACGCTGGCACGGAGACCAGAAACCAGAGACTTTTTGTTTTGGCCTGAAGTCTCATACTGTTTATAATCCTTTGCTATGGGGGTGGGGGGAGGGATGTGGGGGGAGGGTTGAGAAATTTAGAAAGAGAATTTGTCGTACAACTCTGACATTACATACTCAACGACTGTCCACTTCATGTCAGTCTTGTTCAGTTAAATTCAATTTAAAAATGTTATAAAGATTGACAGCGGCATTGTAGCATGCTCTGAAATCAAGGAAGCATTTCTGTGATTCATTTATACAGATTACGTTGAACCCTTATATCCGCTCCTCAGGAGTTGTACCACATACCGCCGCACCTCAGTCTGACTGGGTTCTATTTTCTCAGTTTCCGCTTCCTCTCATGGGACCACATATTTTTTTTTCTTTTCTTAGCCCTATGCCTCTCCGAATGCCGTGGCAGTGCCGAATCCCATACTTATTTGCCAGCGAATGTCCTGACAGCCCCATCGTTAACAAACATCCGCTTGTTTTTGTTTCTCCGTCAGGTCTGGGACAAAGCCTCCTATGAGCAAGTTGAGACGTTGACGGGTCACGTGGGG
The DNA here is from genome assembly GCA_029582265.1 of Zoroaster sp. YZ-2022. NCBI lineage: Eukaryota > Metazoa > Echinodermata > Asteroidea > Forcipulatida > Zoroasteridae > Zoroaster > Zoroaster sp. YZ-2022. The sequence goes on from CM055819.1 coordinate 5,622,621, forward strand.
ACAGTCTACGCTTTGGCAGTCATCAGCGCCCCAGGAACAACCCGAGTGTTCAGTGCTTCCTATGATAGGTCATTAAGGGTAAGTGACACACATATCACTGTCATTTCGTGCCTTGGCGAATACACAACGGGATCATTGTCTCTACAGCTGAGAGAAATCGTAGCTGACCTAAAAAACATCCCAGCTACAACTGATGTGGCTGCGTTCATGCAACATTGTCTAGACATGATATTAGATGAAATTATATCTTATAGCAACAAAAAAAAGAAAACTGTATAAAACATCAGGGCTGGAATTTCATTCTTGTACAGGCAAGGCCACTTGTCCTGAGTAAAGGGCACTTCCATTAGAATATCAGAATGTCTAAGAGAAAATTTTTAAGGGGCACCAAAGCCAAGACCAGGGCAACAGAGGCCATGGCCTCAGTGAAACTCCATGTCTGAGACCTACATGTACAAACAGACAAAGTTGTACCATTACTGTCAGTCAGTTCATGTGGAAAACAGGCAGTGTTTTCAAGTTATTTTTTAATAGGATATTTGATGTCACTGGGAGGGATTTACGTATGTTGGCCTCCTTCCACTCGTGCCATGTTATCACGACGTTAGCCTCTAGGTATTTGTCCAAACGGGATGTTTTCAATATATCCAAGAAACCTCTGTAGCTGTAACATGAAGTGTGGCACACATCCCATATGATCCCACTAAAACAGTTTGTCAAAATTTAATTTGTTTTTAACACTAAATTTCACAGCGCAGTTAATGTTTTCACACCTGAGTTGACATAATTGCAGATTCTTTTCAGCTGATTTATAAGCTGTCAAAAAATTTTTTAAAAACATTTCTGTTTGAATTCCCTTGTCGGTTCGTCTGAGTTGTCAGTCACGACGTACACAATTTCTTTTTGTCGGTCCAAAGGTCCCAGAGTTGGAGGTAAAAGGAACTGCAGTGTCCAGCGTGATCGGTTAGGATACCCTTCACCCTTGTGGGGAACCCCCCTTCACCCTTGTGGGAAACCCCCCTTCACCCTTGTGGGAAACCCCCCTTCACCCTTGTGGGAAACCCCCCTTCACCCTTGTGGGAAACCCCCCTTCACCCTTGTGGGAAACCCCCCTTCACCCTTGTGGGAACCCCTCTTCCCCCTTGTGGGAAACTCCCATATCACCCTTGTGGGAAACCCCCTTCACCCTTGTGGGAACCCCTTCACCCTTGTGGGAACCCCCTTCACCCTTGTGGGAACCCCCTTCCCCTCTGCACTGCTCTTTAATGCACCCACGTGGTATTTTGATTTGCGCCGTCTGTCTGATCGTGATTGGATCAATCAGCACCTTGTCATAACTTTCAACAGCAGTGCTGAATGATTTGCTTCGAAGCTTTGACCGCCAACTTGGCAACATAATTTACGAGTGTGTGGGGTGAGAGCAGGTATAGCTATACTTCCGCGGACTTGATAACAAAAGAGAACAACAGGAACATGGGTCCTCAGAAGTCATTCATGTACAAATCCTATGGGACATACCCAAGAAAGTTTAAGTCCAACGGACATGGGAAAATAGCTTATGCCCAATAAACCAGGGGGCGGTAGGAATAAGTTGACAGGAATAAAACCAGAAACGTACCTTAGAATGTTATCTTTAACTTCTGTATGACCGACAGATAATTTTCGCCTACATGTATAAATCTTTGTCAGATCTTCTCAAATCGATTATAAGAAAGTTGCTAAATATGCTAAATAAAAAAAAAGAACAGTTTACAAAGAACTTGAATTCTACCAGGGCACAGTGGCCTGGATACCCCCTGCTTAAGGATACTCCCATTTCAGTGTTTCCCCAAAAGTAAAATTATGTGGAAGGTTGTGGCATAATGCACGTACATTATACATGTTTCAGAGAGCACAAAGAATAAGGCAAAAAAAGAAAGTCTCCTGTTTCTGGTCATAGGCCAGCTTCAAAATCGGTGTGGGTTTTTTTTGGTTTTTGTTTGTTTGTTAATCTCTCTTCTTTTTTGCAAACCAGTGAAATACATGATACATGTATACGTGGTTATTGGAACCAGACCAAATTTCCCATACACAAAGTATGGTGCCCAAGAGAGGCCTCACAAATCAGGCAAACGTTTATATGTGAAAAAAAGTTGTTTAAAACACAGCACGGCAGAATTCCAAACGATCCAGCAATTTTGGCTGCAGTTGGACATCGTTTCATAGCAAAAAAATAAATAAATAAAATATGCTGACATGCAGGTCTGAGTCAACACGTGCTGAGACCGGAAACCTTTTTTTTTTCTTTTTTTTTTTACACTAAACTGCTGTATCTGCATATTGAGTCTGGTAAGTAGGGACTCTAGTTACAGTAAAACCACAGATAGGATATGAAATATTATGAGCTTGTGGTATTTAGTGGAAACCAGACTTGGGGGGAAATGTATTGGGGAGGGGGAAATGTATTGGGGAGGGATAAATGACCTTATTGGTTAGGACAAGCAATGAAGATGGAACATGGTTTTTGTACATGTGGGTGGGCTGTAGGCTTGGGCGGTTCCACAATTTTAGGAAACGGTTCGGTTCCAAAAAAAAAACTCGGTTCCAAGAGATTCAAAGAAAAACATAAGGATTACAGAAAATAATAAAACTGATACGAAGGAGTTTCAATTTTCAACCACAAATGCAGTGATGATTGCTTAATTTAAAATATGTTTCAGAAACTTTAAGGAAACTTTTTGGAAACGTTAAGCTAAATTAGAGATTTGTTTGTTACAAGCTGTGCTGTACATGCCATGGCTTTGCACATGCTTCAGGGGTTGGAGCAATTAAGCAATTGTACCACCCCCTATACACAAGGTACCATACTACTGTCAATGCCGTATTGAAAGTACATAAAGAACACTAGCAACATGACTAACTTCGTCACAAGTTTATCCATGTTACGGGACCACCTTGATCACTCCACTTCTCAAGACACGTGCTGTCAACATTTTTAACAACATCTCCATAACCAAAGTATCCATGTTATGGGGCCAATTTATAAACAACTCAGTGACACACAATGCATACTACTAATGCACAGACAATGCGGTTTGCATCAGTTGCATGTGTGGCGCCTTCACAAGTTTGCTGCAGTCTAGAGTTACATTTTGTCGGTCACTCATCAAAGAGAATTGGGTATTTTGACTGGAGCCGGTTCTCAGCTCTAGAGTTGGAGCTCAGACAACCGGGTATTTCAATTGGAGCCAAGTTGGTCCTCAGAATCGGGTATTTTGCTGGAGCCGGCTCTGGGACTCGGGTATTTTACTAGAGCCGCGGCTCTGGGAACCGGGTATTTGAAGGACTCGGTTCCGGAATAGGATATGTTCGCTTTATAAAAATCATGTATTATTATTATTATTAACCCTAACTCCCTAGACAACAAAGGCTGTTGGAGGATTTTGAAGGATTTTTATTGTTCACTACCAATGCTTAGGGAGTTAGGGTTAAATAATAACATTCGAGGCCTATGTTATCCAGCATTGCACATAACGCTGTGCGTTTTAGGTTATTTCAGGAACCACAAACCCGAAATTGGAAATCTTCGGATACCCGGGTACCCGTAAACAATTTTGTTAAAACATGTAAATGCTTCCGAATGTATAAAATAAACAAATATGAACACAAGTTTCTCTTGTTTTATTAGAGGACTTACAGTAATAATTTTCCACCTCTATATTAAAAACGACTCGTAGCATTCCCATTCACAACACAAAAACTTCCATTTGTGTGGCTTAAATGTTCAGTCGAAATTTTCAAAAGTAATTGGAACCGAAAAATGGAACTGGATAATGACGGTTTCGGTCATACCTGGCATTTAATTGTACACATATAATCCAGTTTCTATTCTGTTATTAGCATGGTTATGGCGTCAATCATATTGGAGTGGGGGGGGGGGGTGGGGGGTTGTAAGCAAGGAACGTTGTACACAAATAACCTAGAATAGTGACACGGCAAAGTCCATAAAGGTCTCTTATTCAAGGTACACGATAGGGTTTGCTGCATACACTGTCAATTACGGAACACAAGGGCCCGGTTATGATACACAGGCAATAACTACCTGGGGATTGGGAGGGGGGAGGGCAAGCCCCAACTTGACTCCCGCAAAGTCCCTTGCTAGTTTTTGACTAATTTATTTTATCCCCACAGGGCACTGACTACAGTTTATGTTTTTGGGTGCAATGGGAGGTTTAATTTATGCAAAGTTGTAAGTTCTACACCATTACATGTACACTATTAACCTTTACCCCCCCTCCCCCCTCCCCGCAGCTGTTTTGGCTAAGAACCTTCCCGAATCCGCCAAAATCCAACACTATGCAGTAACACTACCACGCAACTGTTGGACTTAGCTGGAATTGGGACACCCGGCCCCATGTAAAGTATCCCTGTCTGGGATCCAACAAACCCTGCTGTTGGAGTCTGGTTTGGTTTGGGGGTGGTTAGGGTTAATGCAAGTGTGAATTGTGGTCAGCTGATTTCTGCATAATTGAATATCAACCCCATCCCTCCTTGAATTAAAAGGCTGTTACTTTTCTCGTTCTCTAATTATGGGGTGGGAGAATGAAAGGTAACACATCCTGTTTAACCCTTATATGACATGCAAGGGTCAAAATGTTGATATACTTGCCAAGGTATATCTATAGTGCACTTAATAGTCAAACACTGTCAAACCTTATGTGAAGTAAGTACATATCAAAATGAGTCAACCGTATTTGACTGGTAAAAAGCACTGTCTTGCACTGTTGAGGGTGGTCAAAATGACAGTCAAAACCAGTCAATAAATGCCCCTGTGTGCACAGTTGGTTCAACAGTCAAAAACAGTCAGTGGACTGGTTTTGACCACTCTAGCTACTTGCCACAAAAGTTCAGCTACAGTAGGAGGGTTAACTCAAAAATATAATGACCTATCCTCATCAAGAAATATAGCTGTCTCACATTCCTTTATTTAAACATGGTGACACACGTTCCTATTCCATTTTTGTCCTTTCTTATAAATGTTTGGCGGAAAGCATTTTTGGTCAATTCACGTGCGTCAGCTTTTTTGAAAACGTGGTTTAGCTTAATAGAAAAATGTGGTACAAGATGTGAACATCTGTGTACTGTCATTTTAATGCTGATGGTTTAAGTATACCCTGGCAAACCCTCCAAGATCTTTGTCAACTCTACCCTCTCTATCCGCTCTGCTCCATGCATGAGCTGCCGAGGGCACATGTTTTTAGGTCAACACTGATCGATAGGGCGATGATTTTTCTGTCACTTCAAGTAGCAATATAAAATAAATGTTATTTTTTTCCCCCTATATCTTTTGGACTCTCTCCCAACCCATGTTATCTACTGAATACACGTTTGTAGAAATTGTTGTTTCCACACGGACTAAGTCGGTATGATAAATAGGCTCTTTTCCTGCAGCCCCCGCATATGACATAGTTGACGTTGTCCATTCCCTATTTTCCCCCAATCAGGTTTGGAACATGGAGAACATGATCTGTACGCAAACACTCCTTCGGCATCAGGGCAGCGTGGCGTGTCTTGCCGTCTCAAGAGGGCGCCTGTTCTCCGGCGCAGTAGACAGCACGGTCAAGGTAAGCCGCTCGCAAATACACACATTGTATGGGAAGTCCTATCTGAGGGCTTGATACCTGAATTTGGGTCATATCCTTTCTGTAAATTACCAGGGGTGAATTTGATAGAGTTGCTAAGCACACAAAGGTGCTGAGCAGAGAAAGGTTATGCTTAGTGGAATTCGGTTACCAGCCAAATTGCCATGTAATGTATATTGCATCTGGCTGGTTCTCAGCTTAATTTGCTAAGCAGTATTTTGTGCATAGCGCTTCTATGAAACTGGGACCAGGCATAAGCAGTTCAATGGTAAGCATGCTCTATTGACCCCATTTACATTCAAGTGTAAATGGTAAACCAGGGAAGGGCATTTGCTGAATAAAGGACTCCTGGCGTGTAAAACAGAATGGGTTTTGCACATGAGTACACAACGCCCTCGCCTTGGTGACTGGGTGCTTTTTCACCAGTAGAGGGCTAGGATATGCACGGAGCAGATGAAATCTGATGAGTACCCACTGTGAACATACAGAGCCCTAAAAATACAGGGAGTAGGTTTTTTGTGTGAATTAGCTGAATTCAGGAATTTGTATATATGCACATATGTAATTTAGATTTCACAAATCCCAGGCAACCTCAAAACCATATATACAGTGATTTCTTTACACTATATCCAGACTCATCCCTGTACACATCTGTTAGATGTGACAAATACAAAACCTTGAAGATTTTTTTCAAAAATTCCCATAGGATACTATTGTATTTTGTTGGTTCGACAGTTTTTAACTTGTCACCCCTCTGCCGTAGATCTTAGGGTTCATATTCCCCCCACTCTTGTTGACATCTGGAGTTGATTGTAGTCCAATTTAGACCATGTGGACTTTCCCTCTGTGCTTCTTCTCAAAGCAAATACCTTGTTGTCTTATTCATAACATAACCCTCTTTAAAGGGGCAGTATCATTACGATCAGAGTCGACTTTCAACAGGGCATGGAATCGGTCGCCTAGTTTAAGATGAACACAGTGACTGAAAATATGCAGCAGCATTTATGCAGTAGCGACGGTAACATGACCTTATCGTGTGGGGTATTATTTTCAGTCACTGAGTTAATCGAAAACTAGCACTCCGATTCCATGCCCTGTTGATCGTGATGATATTGTCCCTTTAACCCTAACCACCCTTAATCCATCAAAATCCTCCAAGGGGCACTTTTTGAGAAAAATTCAGCAATGTTGGAAACTGGTAGTTTCACCTCTTCAAATGGGACAAAATTACTACCTGGCAAGAAGTACAGGCCATAAGTGCTGAATATGAAAGATCAACGAAAATACAAGGTGCATTTTGAAGATAAGGGAATGTTTCCAAAAGTGCACTGATGAATTTTGGAAGGTTCCTAGCCAGAATACCTAGGGGGTTAGGGTTAAGATGAACACAGTGACTGAAAATTACTGGCTCATTTATGCAGGAGCAACGGTAATATGACCGTATCATGTGGGGCATTATTTTCAGTCACTGAGTTAATCTAGAACTAGCACTCCGATTCCATGCCCTGTTGATCATGACGAAATTGTCCTTTGGTGAAAATGCCCTCCATAAATAAAACAAATATATATCATCCGAACTTGAATTGTAAAATTCAAATAGTCGCTTTTTATGAAGACAATCCATTGGCGTGATCCCTTGATACAGTCACGTATTGAGATTCGCGCTCCCAGAACAAAGATATTGAAATTGGGAGACTGCCAACTATAGCGATGGATATCTAAGTTGGTTGAGCACCCCCCCCTTTCCCGGTCCATTCAATTTTTCAGCTATCACTCCAAAATGTATTTAGCAAAACTAAGACTGAGCCAGACTTTTCTGTGTAATCTCTGGAATCCAAGTTAACATGAAATTTCCTGGACCTCCTCATTAGATGGTGATTCATTGCTTACATTTATTGACGGTTATCTTCTCCCGCCCCCCTCCCCCCCGTCCCTCGAGAGAAAAACAACAACATTTGTCATTATCGCGATGTTCAACAATGTTGTATATATATGCATTGAGTCATGTGTGAACAAAAATCTGTAATACTTCACCATGTATTTATTGAAAAGTTGACACATTAAGCTGAACGTGATGACGCTCTCTGGGACTTGTCTCTATGATTCATTGCCCAAGAGTGCATTGATTCAAAGTGGGCGGGGAAGGAACTTGAAAGCACGTGGGTTCAAGTGTGACATTTGTACAGTTAATAAGGGCAAAAAGATGTGTTCTAGATACAAGCGTGTGCTGGACCAGATTAAAACGTTTTGTGAGATCAAGTTACCTGTAGCCGTAATCAGGATAACCTCAATGTTGCCACCCCTTCCCACGATAGTTCAAACTCACCATTAATCCCCGCTCCCCCTCATAATGCCACCTCATGCAGACCGCTTTTGAAAGACATTTAATCAGTGGTTTCCATCTTCTAAAAATTGGGTCATCAGCCTGCCCCAAATTAAGATGCTATAACTGTCAAATCAATTATTTTTGTGAAATACATACGGGTTATTCCACCAGGTTGGGGCAAGCTTTGTGACACAGTGTCCTTGTTACGTAGATAGATGTACCGTTCATTATCCTTATTATGAGTGCACATTCTTGGGTCATTCCACCAGGTTGGGGCAAGCTTTGTGACATGGTGTCCTTGTTACGTAGATAGATGTACCGTTCATTATCCTTATTATGAGTGCACATGCTTGGGTCATTCCACCAGGTTGGGGCAAGCTTTGTGACATGGTGTCCTTGTTTAAATACGTAGGTAGATGTACCATTCATTATCCTTATTATGAGGGCACATTCTTGGGTCATTCCACCAGGTTGGGGCAAGCTTTGTGACATGGTGTCCTTGTTACGTAGGTAGATGTACCATTCATTATCCTTATTATGAGTGCACATTCTCAGTTGTTCTTCAAATTAGAATGAAATCAATCTCTGTGCCTTGAATAGGAAGTTACAATAATGTTAATTAGGAGTCATAATAAATGATAAGAAATGGTACATTTACCTACGTAACAAGGGAGACCTATCACAAAGCACCCGATTCAACTACCAGTCATCAGTAATAAGCAGGGAAGGTGATTTGTTTTGGTTACGGTGCAAGTGGGCCGGTGATATATATATCGCATGATGAGCATTGCTTAATAGCTTGCATATGGGGGCAGCCATGTTGTAAAGCGCCACCAGCCAGGTCAAGTCGTCCAGGCCATCATCGCTATTAAGCGATGCTGATGTGTCATGTGATAGCGTGATATATCACCGGCCCACATAATATACTGTTGCCAAAACGTATCACCATCCCTGCTTGTTACTGGTGACTGGTAGGGGAATCGGGTCTGCAAATCCTACCCCACAAATCCTGCCCAACAAATCCTGCCCCACAAATCCTGCCCCAACCTGGTGGAATGACCCAGTATACTATTACATGTACATGTAATGGGATCCCTGCAAATCCTCACTCCACCCCAGACCGTGACATTTCTTGATTTCAACAGTAATATCAATTGTTATTTTTACACAAATTAAGTGCCTCGGAGTAAAAATCAAAAGGAATACCATCAGGAATAATATCACAAGATAACTGATCTATTTTACTCTGCTTTGCCTCGTGAAATGGATCAGTTCAGATGTTACCAAGCAGGCTAGTCAAAATTTACAAAGACTGCATTGAATTCTAGTTCTTTTTATTTTATATTTACATATTTTATTCCACTAGACCATGAAAAATAATCTCTGACTCTCTTTGTCCTACCTCCAAAATACTGACAATTGTGGTCCACCCTACGGATTCCTATAAAAAGTACTCGCGGACCAGTGAAAAAAACATGCAGAGCAGTGTAAATGCTTGCGGAATAGCTACATGTAAAAGTCAAACTTACTGGTGTGGCTAGCTAGCTATTTTATTTATTTATTTTTTTTCCTGCAGCATACTTCGTCAATGGCTTCCAACTTAGCATAGATATCTAATTTTAAAAAAAGGTTCTTTAATAATTAATTCACCATGGTAGTCTAGTGGTTACAATGCTCGCCTTGCAAATAGAAGGAACCGAGTTCAAGACGAGGTTTTCAACATTTTCAAATTTATATACATTTTTTTTTACTGCAAAATTAATTAAGAAGCAAAGCCCTTCTATAGAATAGTAATTCACAGTTGTGGAGGATTTTTTTATAAAGGAAAATAAAGTCAAAAATTCATTTTTAGTGTACAAATGCATACAGTTGACAAATTTACTGCAGGAAAAAAAAATCGCGGCCGGCTAGTGACAAAAAAAGTTAAGGACAACTCATGATCTGTGTGAGTTCATATATGAAGCAAGTTAAGGTAACTTTAATTTTTTTGGCCACTAAATCATTGTTTCTTCCCCCCTCCCCTGTCTTCTCTTCTTGTTTTAGGTGTGGCAATAGCCTGGAAACCAGTCAGTTTTTATGTACAGTACAGCTCATCATGACACGAAGAACACCGGTCTTCATGTTGATAATATGCTGCTATGCATAGTCCAGGATGGAGTGTTGGCCAGGCTACGTAATCCCCCGTGTGATATATATATCCCCAATAAAGTTGATCCATGTGTGAACACTAGAGGGCTCTCTTCAATGCTGAAGGACTTTATACATCATACTTGGTATTTTTTGTAAGTGGGTCTTATTCAGTTTACCAGCATTTGGAGTTATTAAGGTTTCATATTTGTTAGTAAAACTTAGTTGGCGTTAAGGCTGAAAATGGTTTCAATCTTGTCAATAACAAGCCTGTGATTTCTCAGGAATTTTCCTGATTTAAGGATTTCTTGTCTCAATTTTTTTCTTGAAAGAAGAGAAGTAGCCACCAAAGAAAGAAAGAAGTAGCCTGTATTGTGTCCAAACCTCTAGTCTCTTGTTTGTGGGGGATGTGCAGAGTCTGTAAATCCTCCACAATTAAACATCCAGGAGGTTCAGGGGGCTTTTTCCTCTAGACCAAAGGGAAACCCAGGCCTGCTAGCCACAGGAGGTTCAGGGGGCTTTGTCCTCTAGACCAAAGGGAAACCCAGGCCTGCTAGCCACAGGAGGTTCAGGGGGCTTTGTCCTCTAGACCAAAGGGAAACCCAGGCCTGGGAAACCCAGGCCTGCTAGCCACAGGAGGTTCAGGGGGCTTTGTCCTCTAGACCAAAGGGAAACCCAGGCCTGCTAGCCACAGGAGGTTCAGGGGGCTTTGTCCTCTAGACCAAAGGGAAACCCAGGCCTGCTACTCATTTTTCAGGATTTTTTACTTTTGTCAAATCACACCCCTGCAATGAATAATCTTGTCTGTAAATCATTTTGAAGTGACATTAAAGGCGATATGTTTCGGCAAGAGCTCTGGTTCCTGACTGCCTCATAAGACTGAATACCACAGATCGGAGTGCTTTCTAGCAATACTTTCTCCTAAATGACACAATGTAATAAGCTTGAAATTTACAATGTCACAGGTTGGTTGTTGAATGTATAGACGATATGACCAATGACATCACATGTTCACAAAAGAGCCCCCAAGGTCAAACCGGTGCCGGGCACAAAAATCCAATCTGATATTTTGAGATATCAGCTGAAAAATGCTTAATTTGATTCATCTTTAATAAATGTAACTCCCATTACAGCTCAAACCTTATTCATCTGAAAATTCAAACAATTCTTGATGTTATGTGGAGAAGTACAAAATGTACAAACTCTGCATACAAATACACACACTTTTTGCCCGGCGGGAAATTACCCTGGTACTCTAAAGGTCATGCACGGTGTAAACAAGTCACCCCCCCCCCCACCACATCACCAGTAACTTACCTTCACTTTAAGCTGTAAGATGTGTCCAAGGAAGACACTTAAATTCTCATGTGATGTGACTCATATTTGTTGAAGGAACTATTCATCAGTGGATGCATACTTCAAGCTAAGTCACTCATACACTTATCTTCCCGAACGGTGAATGTTTTGTAATTGGGGAAATGCAAAAGCGTCGCAACTTTTATAGTCAACATTTTTGACATTTTCTGCAGAATTTCAACACAAGACATCCAACCGTATTGCAACCGAACTCAATGCTTTTTATCCATGTTATTAATAAGAGAGAAAGAGTGTGATATGATTGTAATCTTTCCTTTTTAATTTGCATGATAACTGATTTGTGAAAATCATGTATAGACTCGTCTGCCGACCATTTCACTGAGCACCGCGGTGGAGGGGACCAATAATCTGCGCCAAGCGTTTGTTTTGCTTTGCCAGTGCTACTTCAACCAATCTGTCTGCTTTTTTTGACAAAACGCAGGCCCGTGATTTCTCAGGAGTTTTCCTGATTTCAAGGTGTTTTTTTTTTACAAATCTCCCTTTGCCTCAAAATTTTCTTGAAAGAAGAAAAGTAGCCACCAAGGAAAGAAAGAAGTAGCCTGTATTGTGTCCAGACCTTGAGTTTCTTGTTTGTGGGGGATGTGGAGAGTCTGTAAATCCTCCAAAATTAAACATCCAGGAAGTTCAGGGGGCTTTGTCCTCTAGACCAAAGGGAGACTTGCTAACAATTTTTCAGGATTTTTTACTTTTTTAAGAATGTTTAAGAATGCGTATAACATGCACTCTGAATGTGGTACCACCGCAGTAATGGCAGAAATCAGTGGTCGCTGGATAAGTCTATACAATTTTTATTACATTTAAGTAAACTTTTTATTTTGGATTTAGAATTTTAGAGGTTTTGATGAAAAATATTTTGAAAAGTATGTAATTAATATGCTTCATGAACACCTCATGTTTTACCTTTCTGATCTGTAGCATATCACGATGGCATGGATGTAGTAGCCAAGTTATTTTTGTTAACTCAGATATATCATTTCTACATTGTATGTAAGTGGTGACAATGGTTGTTGTATATGTAACCAGAAGTCTGTTACCTACATAAAGTGTGCCAGCCTGCTGTAATCCACACCATGGCATTGTACTCCAAATGCGCGCACGCACAACGAGTGTGGTTATGAGTTTTGCCCCCCTGCCCGGCCTGCCATAGGGCATCATGGGATAGGCGTTATCATACGTGAAGCTAGTTCCTAGAGAACTAGACGCAATCTTAAACTAGACACAGGCGAATCATCTGTGTGGCCAACAGTGGACGCGTTTGATAAACGCTAAAGTGCACACGCAAGATACAGTTCGCTCACGTGCCGGGTAAATCTCCCAGAATGGGCCAAATCCATTGTTCTTGGAGTACTATGCCATGGACTAGGTTAGTATACGACTGACACACTTCATGTAGGTAACAGACTTCTGATGTAATCTATGCACTTATACAGAATTCTTTATTGAAGTATATCAACTGTTATAAACATCATGACGAGGCTTTAGTCAATATTTTTGTCTAGCAGGACATGTTACAAGAAATGTTTTGCTAGTTTTAAGACAATTATTAGCCACCTTTAATCAAGCTTGTTATCTTACTCAAACCGGATGTCTTTTTGTAACATAAAATGTAACTCTTCCATAATAAGAAAATCTTCGATTACTAAAACGAATGTTTATAAAAAAAACAATCCTAAACCAATCCTGTTTCTTTGGATTCCTATTTGAGGACAAGAAACACCTTCATCATGTGAACAAAAAAAACTTTCTATTGCATTAATTTCAGTTTTTGTAATGTCAAGAACCTCTATGCAAAGATATTTTTGAAAGCATGATTAATAAATGATGAAAATATAATCTGAAATCCAATTGTATCATTGGGTAATTTATCTGTAACTAATACCGTTTTCAATTCAGCTCAAATTTTTCCTTTTTTGTTTTAACCACTTTCATTTTTAACTTTCTGTCACATGTGTTAGGCCAAACTAAAAAAGTATCCGGTTTCTGGTCATAGGTCGGCTTCAAAATCGGTGTGGTGACACATTTTATTTGGGGGTGGGGAGGGGGAGGGGGAGGGGGTAATCTTTGTGATACGTGTTACCAATGTATACGCGGTTATTGGAACCAGACCATACACAATGTATGGAGAGGCCGCACAAATGTTCATAGCCCTATGTGAAAAAGTCGTATAAAACACAGGACAGCAGAATTCCAATTGATCCAGCAATTCTGGCTGCAATTGGACATCGTTTCATAGTAAAAAAAAAAAAAAAAAAGACCCAGTGGGTCTGAGGCGACGCGTGCAGAGACCAGAAACCAGACTTTTTTTTTTTGGGTGGGGGTGGGGGGAGGGTTAAATAAATGTTTTAATTTCTCAAAAGAATTCACTCCTAATTGAAGAAGTTTATTTCCAAAGTTCAAATATCCATTACCAGTAAAGTGTTTCTTGACTGCAGTGTGGGGCATATAAATGCATTACTGAAAGTGTAAATAGAAATCACGTAGTTTTCACACTTCACATGTATAGAGCTTCTTCCCAGTGGCTAGCCAAAGGGAGGCAGGGAGTGGTCGCCTCGCCCCTCCCCCCGCCTTATCTGGCAAAATAGTGTCTGTCGGTAAATTCACAAACTTTACTATTTCTGAACTGAGTTTTGTGTATTTACCACCCAAACAATGCTCCCCCCCCCCCTGAAAATGCTGCCCCACTGCCGATTTCTTGGTACAATGTAGACATAAATGGAAGATTTCCTACAGAATCGGTTCCATATATATGTGACTTTAAAAAGCTTTTGAATTCCATCTCATCCACTTATCTTAAACAAAGTATTGAACCAAGCTAGGCATATGATTGTCATGTCGAATGACATAAGAGTCATCACAAGTTTCTGTGTGTTTCATTTGACGAAGCTTTAATGACTGGTGTTATGGTAACATAAAAAAAGAATGTAAAATATATGTAATTATATGATTGAAAAAAGTATAATAAAAGGATTTTTAAGTGACAGAAAATCATGTTTTATATGGATGTGAAAGCCATAAATGGTCCTGGTAACATTCTGTGTATCGTATGGATGACTGAGTTTCATTTTACTTTTTTAAAACTTTTTTTTAAGTCTCCGGTTTCTGGTCATAGGTCGGCATAAAAATTGGTGCGGTGACGCGTTTTTTTTTTTTTTTTTTTTTTTTTAAATTTATTTATTGGCCAGTAATGTATGTAATACATGTACAAAGTATGGTTGCTAAGAGAGGCCTCACAAATTGGGCAAATATTCATATCCTTATGTGAAAAAAAATGAAAAACCGTTTAAAACACAGCGCGGCAGAATTCCAATCGATCCAGCAATTTTGGCTGCAATTGGACATCGTTTCATAGCAAAAAAAAACTAAAAACTAAAAGTGCCAACGGCGCGGGTCTGAGAGGACGCGCACGGAGACCAGAAACCGGAGACCTTTAATGCCTAAATACGTGGAAGAGCTGTAATGAATTGACTCGAGACATTACCGCAAAAAAAAAGACTCGACTTGACTTGGGTCTCTGCTCCAGGGTAGCAACTCAATTCGAGACAAAGCGTCTCTAGAAACTTGAATCCTCAAAAATCCCGTCAATAATTATTCACAGGGAATTACGAGTGCTTGGTGCACATACATGTTAAGTGCATTTTTGAGTTTGAGAAAAACGCGGTTCAAGGTTTGGACCATTGTTAAAAATCAGGTTTCTGTTCATGTGCAAATGGAAATATGCACTTATTTCTTATGCAATTTTTCACCATCAATGCATGTGATTGGTGTTTATCTGATGTGTACATCATCTAGAGAGTGTCATATTACATAATATTATGCTAAAAAACCCAAAATGACAAAAAATGCACTTGACATGTTTCAGCTTCAAGCACTCGATTATAGAGTGTTCTATTCTTGTGGAGGGGGTTTCTTGATTATTACGCACAGTTTAAAATGTGACAAAAATATGTCATTTTATAATACCTCATACATAGATTCTGTCTTGTGATTGATTGAGAGTGTGTCACATGATGTTCGATATTTTTACTGTAATGCCAAGCAAACAAGGAAAGACTAGCCCATGGCAACCAATGAACTAGCCCATGGCAACCAATGAAATTGATCTAAACGCGTCAATGCTGTTGTTACAACATGAATAAATACGTTTTACGTAAGTGTTACAGAAGTTCAATTAAGTTCGGAGTGTTGTCAAGTTAATGAAAGTCATGTATTGGTTTGATTTATTGTAGCAGATCTCTTAATAAATTATGCAGAATCTATGTATGAGGTGTTATAAAACAAATATCGACTGTTTTCACTCGTAGTACAGTAAAACTAGTTTCCCTCGTCTTCGCCTCGGGATGCCAGTTTTGCTGTACCACTCGTAGCAGTCAATATTTTTATACTATAACAAGCGCGGGAAAATGTTTGGACGGATGACTGCATTTCTCACCCTCTAAATATTTGTCCATCCCTAAAGATTTAAACCCCTGCCTATGTTTGTATATTTTCTTTATGATATCGAGGTATGAAACAGTGATTATTGGAAGGCCGACAGTCTCATAAATTTATTCTCAAACTTCCAGTGAGCGTCACCGCACCGATTTTGATTTCTCGATTTCTCCACCTGGGTTTGGAAAATAATTTGGATTTAAACATATAATAATAAAGATCAATTTAAAAAAATATATAACCCATTTTGGACAATTTTAAATGAAATTTGTGAACATTTTTAGATTTTTTTTTGCAATATTAAAAACATATTTAGAAATTTTAGACCATTTTTGAATGGAATGGAAGTATTGGACGGTGGACAGACTCATAAATTTATTATCAAAATTCCAATGACCACGCCTAAATGGATTTCCCGTCCTAACCCTCCCACCTGAATAAAACAAAGCAAATCATTTGGGTTTGAAACATTCATTTGGATTTAAGCAAATATTATAAAGAAAATTGTGAGAAAAAAAAACATTTTGGAAAATTTTTAAGGAAATTTGTGAACATTTTTAGGAATTCGTTTGCAATATTAAAAACATTTTTAAACAATTTTTTAGAACATTTTTGAAATAGAACGGAACGGTAAGTATTGGACGGTGGACAGACTCATGAAACTTGAAACATTAATTTGGATTTAAACAAATATTATTATAAAGACATTTGTGAGAAAAAAAAACATTTTGGAAACATTTAAAGGAAATTTATGAACGTTTTCAGGAATTTGTTTAAAATATTTATGAAATATTTGGAAATTTTAGAACATATTTTGGAGATTTTTTTACTTCGTTTATGAGAATCTTTTATTTAGTTTGGAGAACCATTAAAAGCAATTATTACAAACCAGAACTCTCAAGGTTACACGAACAATTTGGTTTAAAATTTGGGGAGAGGAAAGTCAGGTCAAATGTGGGGCGACAAGTGCCTCCTCCCCCCCCCCTCCTCCCCAGCACCCCCATCTCAAAAATCATCTTTCGTATCCCTGACCCTGTCCTCCAGATCCGCCTCCATCTAAGATAACAGCCTTACACATATCCCTACTTGTATTCAGAAAGCCCCTGTACAATCATTTTGGGGACGAATACCACAGGAATACGTGTATAGGACCACAAACTGGAAAATAAAAACGTCTTTATGATATCCCGATGTGGAAATAAAATTAAATCATTGAATTTGTTTCAAATTGATTTACACATTTATATTTTCAGTTGAGTTTCACATTTATTTCCATAAAACATATTGAGGCAAGTCAAAATAAATATGGATATTTTATTATAACCTGAGAAAATAAATCACTTGTTAATTGAGCTGCATACAGAAATAAATGAGTGACTATGGGTCTGTACATTACATATATGTAAATTACAAGGATGTTTTCATCCCCCAAATATATAGGGTCCGGTAAAATAAAAATAAAAATAACAAATGGATGCCCTTCCTGACGCAACCCTCCCATTTATCCATGCTTGGGACCGGCACTAAGCATGCACTGGCTTGTCTATCCCCAGTGGCCCTCGCAGCAATTATAGTAACGTGTCTTGCTCAAGGACACAAGCACCATGGTCGTGGCAAGGATTCGAACCCACACACTCTGACGACCCAGCCATCAGAACATAAATCCGATGCACCAAACCGCTCGACCATGGCACTCCACAATAATTATAAAATAATAAAATAGTAATACGTTGAAAAATAATTTAGGCCATTGTGTTAAAAATTTCTATTTTCTTTAAAATTGCCTCAAAAATCTCCTTTAATAAATAAAAAAATCTAAGTTCCTTTAAACAAAAAGATAAAATCTGAATGAATTATAATATAATATTTTGTAAAACTTTCACAAATTAAAAAAAAAAAATCAATAATTAGGTGAGGCACCCCCGCCTCAGCTACTTTGACAAGAAATCAACAACTAATATTTTTGAATCGACGGTTCTTTGATTTATGGCATATCCAACGGGGAGGGGTAAGGTTGGTCTCATCCAATGGGGTAAGGGTCTGGGTAGGGGTAAGGAACGGACCCTTGGTAAAGCGTCTAAAATACCCATTACATGGCTATAAACTTTTGGAGTCTTTAAGATGGCAGTGAATCTTAGGTGAGCATAATCAGGCATCTATAACATAAACGTGACCTGGTGTGTTTGAAACGAGTGTCCTTTGATTTATGGCATATCCAATGGGGGAGGGGTAAGGTTGGTCTCATCCAATTGGGGAAGGGGTAAGGGTATGGGTCAGAATAGGTGAAAGAAATAGGCCCCTTGTTAAGGTTTCTACAGTTTATTTTAATTGGCCTCAATAGATGGTATATCCAATGGGGAGGGGTACGGTTTGTGTCATCCAAAGGGGAAGGGGTAAGGGTAGGGATCAGAATAGGGGTAAGGAACGGACCCTTGTTAAGACGTCTGTTGTTTATTTTAATTTTAATTGGCTTCAATAGATGTATATAAAATACCCATTACATGGCTAAAAACCTATGAAGTCTTTAAGTGAATCTTAGGTGAGGATAATCAGTTATCTATAACATAAACATGACCTCACATTTTTCAAGCCTTTTTCAGTATGGTTCGTCACCCCAATTTATAGGATCTGGTAAAATAAAAAATAAATTAAATAGTAATCTATTGAAAAATAATTTAGGCCATTGTGTTAAAATTGTCAAAAAGGTTTCCAAATGTTTCTCAAAAATTATCTTAAAAATCTCATTTAAATTTCTTTTTAAACAAAAAAATCCAAGTTCTCTTTTAAACAAAAAGAATAATCTGAGTGAATTAAAAGGTTGGAAAGATAGGCGACTCAAACTATGAAAAATGGGTTCTAGGCACTCTATTACGTCTCTCTAGCAAGTATCAAGCATTTTTTTAAATGTAATTTTTAGGCCAAATTTGGTAAAAATTTGTCGTTTTTTTCACCTCGAAAAAAAATTGTCTCCGATTCGGTTCAAAATTACACAGAATGAACCTTTGTGTCTGCAGAATACAGCCACCGAGTTACAGCCTATTTGGACATGTTTAAAATTTCACAATTTTACCCATATTTTTTCATAAAATATTGATTTTCTTAAAAGGTTGGAAAGATAGGCGACTCAAACTATGAAAAATGAGTTCTAGGCACTCTATTACGTCTCTCCAGCAAGTATCAAGCATTTTTTTTAAATGTAATTTTTAGGCCAAATTTGGTAAAAACGCCTTGTCGTTTTTTTCACCTCGAAAAAAAATTGTCTCCGATTCGGTTCAAAATTACACAGAATGAACCTTTGTGTCTGCAGAATACAGCCACCGAGTTACAGCCTATTTGGACATGTTTAAAATTTCACAATTTTACCCATATTTTTTCATAAAATATTGATTTTCTTAAAAGGTTGGAAAGATAGGCGACTCAAACTATGAAAAATGGGTTCTAGGCACTCTATTACGTCTCTCCAGCAAGTATCAAGCATTTTTTTAAATGTAATTTTTAGGCCAAATTTGGTAAAAACGACAAGGGGTAAGCCTTGTCGTTTTTTTCACCTCGAAAAAAAATTGTCTCCGATTCGGTTCAAAATTACACAGAATGAACCTTTGTGTCTGCAGAATACAGCCACCGAGTTACAGCCTATTTGGTCATGTTTAAAATTTCACAATTTTACCCATATTTTTTCATAAAATATAAATTTTCTTAAAAGGTTGGAAAGATAGGCGACTCAAACTATGAAAAATGGGTTCTAGGCACTCTATTACGTCTCTCCAGCAAGTATCAAACATTTTTTTAAATGTAATTTTTAGGCCAAATTTGGTAAAAACGACAAGGGGTAAGCCTTGTCGTTTTTTTCACCTCGAAAAAAAATTGTCTCCGATTCGGTTCAAAATTACACAGAATGAACCTTTGTGTCTGCAGAATACAGCCACCGAGTTACAGCCTATTTGGACATGTTTAAAATTTCACAATTTTACCCATATTTTTTCATAAAATATTGATTTTCTTAAAAGGTTGGAAAGATAGGCGACTCAAACTATGAAAAATGGGTTCTAGGCACTCTATTACGTCTCTCCAGCAAGTATCAAGCATTTTTTAAAAATGTAATTTTTAGGCCAAATTTGGTAAAAACGACAAGGGGTAAGCCTTGTCGTTTTTTTCACCTCGAAAAAAATTTGTCTCCGATTCGGTTCAAAATTACACAGAATGAACCTTTGTGTCTGCAGAATACAGCCACCGAGTTACAGCCTATTTGGACATGTTTAAAATTTCACAATTTTACCCATATTTTTTCATAAAATATTGATTTTCATAAAAGGTTGGAAAGATAGGCGACTCAAACTATGAAAAATGGGTTCTAGGCACTCTATTACGTCTCTCCAGCAAGTATCAAGCATTTTTTTTAAATGTAATTTTTAGGCCAAATTTGGTAAAAACGACAAGGGGTAAGCCTTGTCGTTTTTTTCACCTCGAAAAAAATTTGTCTCCGATTCGGTTCAAAATTACACAGAATGAACCTTTGTGTCTGCAGAATACAGCCACCGAGTTACAGCCTATTTGGTCATGTTTAAAATTTCACAATTTTACCCATATTTTTTCATAAAATATAAATTTTCTTAAAAGGTTGGAAAGATAGGCGACTCAAACTATGAAAAATGAGTTCTAGGCACTCTATTACGTCTCTCCAGCAAGTATAAAGCATTTTTTTAAATGTAATTTTTAGGCCAAATTTGGTAAAAACGACAAGGGGTAAGCCTTGTCGTTTTTTTCACCTCGAAAAAAAATTGTCTCCGATTCGGTTCAAAATTACACAGAATGAACCTTTGTGTCTGCAGAATACAGCCACCGAGTTACAGCCTATTTGGACATGTTTAAAATTTCACAATTTTACCCATATTTTTTCATAAAATATTGATTTTCTTAAAAGGTTGGAAAGATAGGCGACTCAAACTATGAAAAATGGGTTCTAGGCACTCTATTACGTCTCTCCAGCAAGTATCAAGCATTTTTTTAAATGTAATTTTTAGGCCAAATTTGGTAAAAACGACAAGGGGTAAGCCTTGTCGTTTTTTTCACCTCGAAAAAAATTTGTCTCCGATTCGGTTCAAAATTACACAGAATGAACCTTTGTGTCTGCAGAATACAGCCACCGAGTTACAGCCTATTTGGACATGTTTAAAATTTCACAATTTTACCCATATTTTTTCATAAAATATTGATTTTCTTAAAAGGTTGGAAAGATAGGCGACTCAAACTATGAAAAATGGGTTCTAGGCACTATATTACGTCTCTCCAGCAAGTATCAAGCATTTTTTTTAAATGTAATTTTTAGGCCAAATTTGGTAAAAACGACAAGGGGTAAGCCTTGTCGTTTTTTCACCTCGAAAAAAATTTGTCTCCGATTCGGTTCAAAATTACACAGAATGAACCTTTGTGTCTGCAGAATACAGCCACCGAGTTACAGCCTATTTGGTCATGTTTAAAATTTCACAATTTTACCCATATTTTTTCATAAAATATTGATTTTCTTAAAAAGTTGGAAAGATAGGCGACTCAAACTATGAAAAATGAGTTCTAGGCACTCTATTACGTCTCTCCAGCAAGTATCAAGCATTTTTTTAAATGTAATTTTTAGGCCAAATTTGGTAAAAACGACAAGGGGTAAGCCTTGTCGTTTTTTTCACCTCGAAAAAAATTTGTCTCCGATTCGGTTCAAAATTACACAGAATGAACCTTTGTGTCTGCAGAATACAGCCACCGAGTTACAGCCTATTTGGTCATGTTTAAAATTTCACAATTTTACCCATATTTTTTCATAAAATATTGATTTTCTTAAAAAGTTGCAAAGATAGGCGACTCAAACTATGAAAAATGAGTTCTAGGCACTCTATTACGTCTCTCCAGCAAGTATCAAGCATTTTTTTTAAATGTAATTTTTAGGCCAAATTTGGTAAAAACGACAAGGGGTAAGCCTTGTCGTTTTTTTCACCTCGAAAAAAATTTGTCTCCGATTCGGTTCAAAATTACACAGAATGAACCTTTGTGTCTGCAGAATACAGCCACCGAGTTACAGCCTATTTGGACATGTTTAAAATTTCACAATTTTACCCATATTTTTTCATAAAATATTGATTTTCATAAAAGGTTGGAAAGATAGGCGACTCAAACTATGAAAAATGGGTTCTAGGCACTCTATTACGTCTCTCCAGCAAGTATCAAGCATTTTTTTAAATGAAATAATAAGGACAAATATGGTAAAAACGACAAGGGGTAAGCCTTGTCGTTTTTTTCACCTCGAAAAAAATTTGTCTCCGATTCGGTTCAAAATTACACAGAATTAACCATTGTGTCTGCAGAATACCGCCACCGAGTTACAGCCTACTTGCTCATGATTAAAATTTCACAATATTTCCCATATTCTTACACAAAATATAAATTTTCTTAAAAGGTTGGAAAGATAGGCGACTCAAACTATGAAAAATGGGTTCTAGGCACTCTATTACGTCTCTCCAGCAAGTATCAAGCATTTTTTTTAAATGTAATTTTTAGGCCAAATTTGGTAAAAACGACAAGGGGTAAGCCTTGTCGTTTTTTTCACCTCGAAAAAAATTTGTCTCCGATTCGGTTCAAAATTACACAGAATGAACCTTTGTGTCTGCAGAATACAGCCACCGAGTTACAGCCTATTGGACATGTTTAACATTTCACAATTTTACCCATATTTTTTCATAAAATATTGATTTTCTTAAAAAGTTGGAAAGATAGGCGACTCAAACTATGAAAAATGAGTTCTAGGCACTCTATTACGTCTCTCCAGCAAGAAACGGACCCTTGTTAAGGCGTCTATTGTTTATTTTAATTTTAATTGGCCTCAATAGATGTATATAAAATACACATTACATGGCTATAAACCTATGAAGTCTTTAAAATGCTAGTGAATCTTAGGTGAGGATAATCAGCCATCTATAACATAAACATGACCTCACATTGACCCCTTAACCTTTGACCTTTGATATCTGAAGGATTGTTTAAGTGGTGTCATTTAAATGATTCTCCCACCCTTCCCCAGGGCCTACCCTGACCTATTCTGACCCCTAGGTCAGAATAGGTGTAAGGAATAGGCCCCCCTTGGCAAGGTGTCTATGGTTTATTTTTATTGGCTCAATAGATGGCATATCCAGTGGGGGAGGGGTAAGGTTTGTCTCATCCAATGGAGGAAGGGGTGGTAGGGGTCAGAATAGGGGTAAGAAACAGACCCTTAATTTTAATTGGCATCAATAGATGTATATAAAATACCCATTACATGGCTATAAACCTATGGAGTCTTTAAGATGCTAGTGAATCTTAGGTGAGGATAAACAGTTTTCTATAACATAAACCAGGACCTCACATTGACCCCTTAACCTTTGACCTTTGATATTTGAAAATGAGGCTGATAGTTAAGAACACATAGGAGATGAAGGAAATCTGATCAGAATGATTAGTGAGTTATTTGATATATTTCTTCATTTTATTGTCAACAAAACTAGACAAGAAGTATGGGTACATTACATTCAACTGGTTGTGAATAAAGAGTTATAAATATGGTGTTTTATTGGTTCTCTATTCCATCCTAGAATAACATGATCAATGTTTGGATAGGTCAACTTGAATACACATAATCAGATCAAGAAACTGGACCAACATAATTTACAGAAAAAAAAAATTAATTCCATTAATTAATTACAGAGAACATTTTGAAAGTTTACATAATATTTTAGATACAAATTATTAACATGTCATCAGTGTTTATACTTTGAGAAAATATTTCAACTACAAAACATGAAGTCTTAAACAAGTTCCATACAAACAGTGAAAAACAATCGGCATAAACTAAAAATTAATTTTTTTACTAGTGTGAAAAGGTTGTCGACATTCGTATTCGTATACATAAAGGACCTACATGTTTACAGTCGGTCTCGGGCAATTTTAGTATCAAATAAGTTTTAACTTAAAAATATTAATTTAATTAAAACAATTTTGTTTGTAAAATACAAATACAAATACAAATGGAGGGGGAGGGGGAAGGGGGGAGGGGGAAGGGGGAGGGGTGAGGGGAAGGGGTGAGGGAAGGGGGAGTGGGAAGGGGTGAGGGAAGGGGGAAGTGGGAAGGGGAGAGGGAAGGGGGAAGTGGGAAGTGGGCCTGGGTCTCCCTTTGGTCTAAAGGACAAAACCTCCGAACCTCCTGGATGTTTAATTTTGGAGGATTTACAGACTCTCCGCATCCCTCACAAACAAGAAACTAGAGGTTTGGACACAATACAGGCTACTTCTTTCACTCCTTGGTGGCTACTTCTCCACTTTTAAGAAAATTTTGAGGCAAAGGGAGATTTGTAAACAATCCTGAAATCAGGAAAAAATCCTGAGAAATCACAGGTCTGCGTGATGTTATACTGTGTGGAGTGTCGTGGCCGAGCGATCTAGCTTACCGGACTCAAATCACAGGTCTGTCTTAACACTATATTCTCAACACTATGTCATCAGTGCATTATAGCCGGTACATCCTTTATGAAAAATGTCTGTAAATAACATTTTCATCACTTGCCCGTTAGCAGATCCAGTTAACATACGGAGCGTACACACCTCCCCAAATCTTGCTGGGCCAAAAACATTTCACAATCCTCCCCCCCAAAATAATGAATAATGAAATAAAGGAAAGAATGTCGTATCCAACCGCCACTTCTTAAGGGGTTTGCAACCACTAACCAGTTAAAAAATTATTCTATTTTGGGGGGGTACAGAAAGCAAAAACTATCTTTAAAATCCACTTTCACGATGGTTTTCGGACTTTATTTACCTTCTAAAAAAATTCTCTCCTTCAGAAAATAGAAGGATCCTATTATAGTTGCCACTGTGCATGTACCATGACCGTGTTGGTCACTGACGGGGAGCTGACAAGATCAGACTGACATGACTGAGGAAGTCATCGTATACCAAAAATGCCTGATTTTTTATGAAATAAATATCCTGGAATAATTTGAAGTATATTTCCATCATCATGTTCTCCACCTTACTGGGTAGGTAAGATTATTAGTTATAATGAATGAGAAAAAGTGGCGGTCGGATACGGCATTCTTCCTGAAATAAAGACATTTATTGCCAAATTTAATTAAAAACTTAATTTATAATAAGGATACCCGACCGAAACGGTCTTTACCCGATTCCATTTTTCGGTTCCAATTACCCGTAAACGACTTTTAAAAATTCTGACTTAACATTTAAGCCACACAAATGGAAGTCTCTGATTTTTGTATGTGTGTGGGGGAATGGGGAAGCTACGAGTCATTTTGAATACAGAGGCAGGAAATTATTACAGTAAGTCCATATTTTGACGGCTTAAAACCAGAACTGGGTATGTTCACTTTTGCCTAAAAATGTGTTATGGGGAGTTTCAAAGTTTTTCAGAAAGATTCAAACTTTTTAAAATGCTAATTTTGGACATAAAACAGTTCTGCTTTTAAGCCCTCGACTTATTATGACTCTAATAAAACAAGAGAAACTTGTGTTCATATTGGTTATTTTATACATTCAGGAGTATTAACGTGTCTTTTAAAAAAATTGTTTACGGGTACCCGGGTATCCGAAGATTTCCAATTTCGGGTATCCGGTTCCCAAAATATCCAAAAATGCATGGCCGGACATGCAACTTTGTAATTGCTAAAAAAGAAGAAATGACCGAGCACACAAAACTTTGTACAGTGATTTTCAGTTTTCTATTGCACTATTATTAAAGAAAAAAAGAGGAAATCAGTTGATCAGCTGATCAGCTGAAAAGGTTGTATGCCTTAATTTATAATAATCAAATGTGAAGGGCGTGGGGGGGGAGTCAAGCCCTCTGAGGCTCCTCCTTGGGTGTGCCTCTAAGCTGATCTGTTCAGAAGTAATCGACAAGATTCTTGGTCTTCTTGGGTGTGTATCTGTTCAGTAATCTACTCAGAAGTAAATCTACAAGATTCTTGGTCTTCTTGGGTGTGTATCTGTTCAGTAATCTACTCGGAAGTAAATCTACAAGATTCTTGGTCTTCTTGAGTGTGTATCTGTTCAGTAATCTACTCAAGTAATCTACTAGCATCTTGGTCTTCTCGAGTGTGTATCTGTTCAGTAATCTACTCAGAAGTAATCTACAAGCATCTTGGTCTTCTCGGGTGTGCATCTGTTCAGTAATCTACTCAGAAGTAATCTACAAGCTTCTTGGTCTTCTTGGGTGTGTATCTGTTCAGTAATCTACTCAGAAGTAATCTACAAGATTCTTGGTCTTCTTGGGTGTGCCTCTGTTCAGTAATCTACTCAGAAGTAATCTACAAGCTTCTTGGTCTTCTTGGGTGTGCATCTGTTCAGTAATCTACTCAGAAGTAACCTACAAGCATCTTGGTCTTCTTGGGGGTGTATCTGTTCAGTAATCTACTCAGAAGTAATCTACTAGCTTCTTGGTCTTCTTGGGTGTGTATCTGTTCAGTAATCTACTCAGAAGTAATCTACTAGCTTCTTGGTCTTCTTGGGTGTGTATCTGTTCAGTAATCTACTCAGAAGTAATCTACTAGCTTCTTGGTCTTCTTGGGTGTGTATCTGTTCAGTAATCTACTCAGAAGTAATCTACAAGCTTCTTGGTCTTTGTGGAGGTTGAGGTCTCATCAGTCAATTTGCTCTTTCTCTTCTTCGTCTCCTACAAAACAAATACACAAAAACAAACATGTAAATAAGCAGACCACTTTATATAACATCGTTTTCCAATGTTTCTATAAAAGTTTCCAACTTGGGACATGACATGAGTTGAACAAAAATTATTTGGAAAACTTTCTTTTTTTCACACCAATGATCACATAGACTGGGTTAGGGATATCAGGCATGATATTCTTCCTACTTTTGTAGGAAATCCTACCTTTTGATTTTGAAAATCCTACCATGAAACCGGGTTCCGACTAACTTCAGACCATGGAAACTTTCCTTGTGTATCATTTTATTGTAAATACCAAGATAAAAAACAGTTTCCTTGCTATACATGGCTATAGAGGTAAACCGCTATAGGCTAGTATATGCCTAATGATAATGGCAAACATTTTTCCTACCTTTTCATTTTCTCACAATATCATCCCTGGGTTTCCAATATTTCCAGAAAAGTTTCCAACTTGGGACATGACTCGAGTTGGACAAAAGTTATTTGGACAAACTTTTTCTTTGTTCATAACCATGATCACATAGACAGGATTAGGGATACACTTTTGTAATTACAACAATACAATGGTGAACAATAGGCAATATTAAATCAGCAAGATGACAGTCATCTGAACTCACTATTATACAATTCTGGTAATGATAATTACCAAAGGCACACTTAAGCACTGTAACTCAGAAGCCCGAGGAAACCACAAGACACTTCCAAATTAACTAGAAACACCGGGGTTAAACCCCTATTCTTCCCAATAAGTGTTCTGGGTTCTTTTATGTGCATTACTTTAACCCTAACTCCCTAGGCATTGTACTAAAACAATAAAAATCCTTCAAAATCCTCCAACTGGCTTTGTTGTCTAGGGAGTTAGGGTTAAAGGGACAGTATCGGTACGATCAACAGGGCATGGAATCGGAGTGCTAGTATCCACCAAACTGGTGCTCAAGGCGCATTACATTATTACCCCTGCTCATCAGGTGCATAAATCATTCCTGAAACCATCTCAGCTCCCTGGGGAGTATACAGCTCAATTGCTGCCATTACAGCACATATAGGGCTAATCAAACACAACAACCAACTCTGCCCTCACAGGTACCCATTTACCCCTGGGTGGAGAGAATCAATTATGGTAAAGTGTCTTGCTCAAGGACACAAGCACCATGGTCGCGGTTGGGATTCGAACCCACATTCTGACGACTCAGCCATCAGAACACAAATCTGATGCACTAAACTGCTCGACCATGGCACTCCGTGACTGAAAATAATACCCCACATGATAAGTAAGCTTAAGCGATAACACGATAATATTGAATATCGCGATACCTTTTTTATATCGCGATTAAAACAAAATCGCCATTGTGAGTCAAGTCAGAAATTCCATGGAAACAAAATTAGAACAGTCTTTTCAGCTTTTGGAAGTGAGAAACAAAGGGGAACTACTTCAGAAGTACATACACGCTCTGCAAACGAATTTGTGATTTATTGGGACGCTTGTAGAGGGGTATATACCTGTGGTTATCGGCTCTAAAGCAATCATGCATGAATGAACAAAAAAATCACGATATTATCGAAAATCGCGATATATGTTTGCCGATATATCGTGGATGAAAAAAATCGATATCGCCAAAGCCTAATGATAAGGTCATATTACCGTTGCTGCTGCATAAATGAGCCAGTAATATTCAGTCCCTGTGTTCATCATAAACTGGGACACTGATTCCATGCCCTGTTGAAAGTCTGCACGACAATATTGTCCCTTTTTAGTTCTGGTTTTACTGTAGAATTTTCCTGAGCTAAATAAATAGAATAATAAATGCATACCATTTTATCAACAATCAAATGGCATTCATGGATTGCCCCAGACAGTTGATGTACACTATTCAAAACAATTTAGGGAACACCGGATTTTTAACATCAAATAGGTTTGAAATGTTCCATGAACCGGGATTTTCATTTGCAACCCCCTCTCTCTTTCAGTAGTCATGTCATGAAATGTGTAATCACTACATGCATCCTTTATCATCTGTTTCATTGTGCAGTTGTTTCTCATCAATTCTGTGAAACATTGTGTTTATCTGAAATAAATGATCTTGCTTTAACTGAGATTATTCCGGTGTTCCCTAAATTGTTTTGAGTAGTATATTTTGATTGGTGGAGAGCTGCTTTTAAACATCACCTGATTTAAGAAACAAAATGAACCAGAAATCTTTACTGAAAATCATGAAAAAAATATTTTTCTGTTGACTATAAACATTACTTTTCTACAATACATGTACATTCAACGTTTTCTCTGAGAACAGTCAGATCAAAACCAAAATATTCCCAAAAGAGGACTGGTATGGTAATCTGTACGTCACAAGGTCAAGTCCCCTTAGTACATTTTTTTTTGTTCAGAAATTATTTCTGTACATGAATTACCTCATAAAATCTCAATTCTTGTCTGTTTTCTTCTCAAAGGTGATTGGGCTGTAGACCTGGAAATACTGATGAAAGAAAACGCTGGCAGACAACCACATCCAGTTGTGTGCATTCAGGCTGAAGTCGGCATCCAAGAGCCACTCATCAAACACCTGTCATGATTGGACAAAAGTTCAAGCCAATGTTTAATCCTGGCCAATGAGATGACCTCTTTTAAATTTTGTGGAACTGCATCTGTTGGATCATCAGATATCTGCAGTGATCAGACACAAGTACGCACAAATGTTCCTGGCCAATGAGGTGGCCTGTTGTGCAACTGTGTTTGAGGAATCATCAGACATTAGCAGTGATTGGTCAAAAGTTTAGTGCTCGCTTCAAATTTATTGGAAGTATAATATTTGAGAGATAACATCATCTCACATACTCTGTGATTGGGCAAATTGATAACTGACAGCAGTGACTTGGCCAATGGAAAGACATCTTACTGTGGATAAAGGACCAACACCGAATTTGATCAGATTTTCCCACTTTTGTAAACTGAAAACTATACATATGCCTTCTGACCCTCCTCCCAGCTGATCCCAGCTGATCCCAGCTGATGATGGTATCAATGAACAGATACCGCATTCGTCCCGAATCATTGGTTATGACATTAGGAATTACATCTGAAGAATCAACATCTGAAAGAATCCACAGAAGCTGGTCATAGAGGGACACAAGTGACTTGCTGTATACATGTCTTCTGCAAATTAGAACAATTAAGGAGAAATTAAATTTAGATGTAATTTTGGCTCAATACAATCCTTACAAATGGGATGTTGGATACAGATGTCTATTTATACCTACATAAAGTGATCCAGATGTGGGTAAGGGGAGGGGGAGGGTAGAGGGAAGAATCGGGGGAAGAATCGGGGGATAGAATCGGGGGATAGAATCGGGGGATAGAATCGGGGAGAAGAATGGGGGGGCGAATCGGGGAGAATTGGGGGTACTTTGTCGGGGTGGGGGAAACTTTGTCGGGGAGGGGAAAAACTATTTATACCTACATAAAGTGATCCAGATGTGGGTAAGGGGAGGGGGGCAGGGTAGGGGGGCAGAATCGGGGAAATCGGGGGGGAGAATCGGGGGGAGAATGGGGGGGAGAATGGGGGGGAGAATGGGGGGGAGAATGGGGGGAGAATGGGGGGGGGCGAATCGGGGGGGCGAATCAGGGAGAATTGGGGGAGAATTGGGGAGAATCGGGGAAACTTTGTCAGGGTGGGGGAAACTGTCGGGAAGGGGAAAAACTTTGTCGGGGAGGGGAAAAACTTTGTCGGGGAGGGAGAACTTTGTCGGGGAGGGGGAAACTTTGTCGGGGAGGGGATTCATCAGGGACCAACTATCTATTAGGGGTTATCATTCATTTTCAGGTAATAATATTATAATATTAAGTAATTAATTAACTATCAAGGGTCAAAATCAGTTAAAATGTTGATATACTTGCCAAGGTATCTAGTGCACTTAACTAGTCAAACACTGTCAAACCTTATGTGTAGTAAGTACATTTACAGGTCAAAATGAGTCAACCGTTTTGGGTAAAAGTATTGTCTTGTATTGTTCATACAGGGTGGTCAAAATGACAGTAAAAACCAGTCAAAAATGCCCCAGTGTGCACATTTGGGTCAACAGTCAAAACAGGCAGTTGACTGGTTTTGACCTCTACAGCTACTTGCCACTAAAGTGCAGCAATACAGTAGGAGGGTTAATATATAGTATACACTAGTACTAGTTATATTTACCAAAAATAATGTTTAAGTACTTTTAACTGTTAGTGTTAATTTTACTGGAGAAAAATTTAATACAGTAGGCTATATTATAGGAAAGAATGCCACTATCTAAATTATGACAAACATAAATACACTTAAGGATAGGAAAGTGAGGATTGAAAACGATA
Organism: Zoroaster sp. YZ-2022; assembly: GCA_029582265.1. Classification (NCBI taxonomy): domain Eukaryota; kingdom Metazoa; phylum Echinodermata; class Asteroidea; order Forcipulatida; family Zoroasteridae; genus Zoroaster; species Zoroaster sp. YZ-2022. Next base: position 5,653,550 of record CM055819.1, read on the forward strand.
TTTTTGGAAATTTTGAGCAATGAATGTATGCACATCCAGTGAGATGTTAGCCATTTTGTCGTCTGCTAAAAACACATGCTTAGACGTCTCATTGTGCATAAGTGGCGGTTGGGTTCGGCATTCTTTCCATTATTATAGTAAAAAAATACTCACCTACAATGTTGAGATATTGAACCGGAATCAGACTGCAAAGTATTCACACACTCATTCATTGTGTTGGCAACACATTCAGATACAACAAAAGCCACGTGGACACGTTATGCAGGCTTTGTTGTGCATTTAGGCCCTATCGCCGGTACCCAGTACTTCCAGTTCCACTTTTCTAAATTAATACATTTCCTGAGATTAACAGAAAACATTTCCTCAGATTTTTTTTTCTACGTTCCTTATATTTTCCTTAAATCAGCAAAAGTGCATTTAACCCCTGTAGGCTACATTTACATGTACGCTTTGCATGCGGAAGTTGCAGCTGCAGTAAGCCATATTTATATTACACTTTACAGAAGTGCATGCTGTTATGAGAAAAGCGCAAAATCTTTTAAAATGGGAAGTCTAGTTCACAAACACGAGCCTGTGGCGGTCGCTTACCATACATACATGTAGGCCAGCAGACATCAAAGATTATCACACCAGACTAAGCCCTTATAATATAGTGGGCTGCCCTGTGCCTTAGCTGCTGCCATGACAGGCATGCTAGGTAGCGCGCATAGCTGTGCCCTAGCTGCTGCCATGACAGGCATGCTAGGTAGCGCGCATACCGATAGTGCTACAGCCGCTCGTCTATATATGCAACATGAACTGTACTTCGTTTAAAAGATGTTTTGGGTTTTTTGTATTTTCTAATATTTACGAGAATTATTTAGAATTTTCTTACAACGAAGGGGATTTCCTTAAATTTCCTTAATTTTTGTTATTTCCTTAGAAATTTCCCAAAAATTCCTTAAAAAAAGGAAATTTCCTTAAAAGTGGAATTGAAGCACATTAGACTACCACAGGACGATTGAGGGCGCTGTACATAACTTGTCCTGGGTACTTTGTGTCCCTACACTCCCTTTGCCCCCTTGATGGTTATATGATAAAACAAAAAGAAAATTCAAGACTATTTAACAAACGGCCCTCTCTTTTTTTGGCATTTTTGGCATCGGCTTTTCGCCAACCTTCAAAGGCTTCATATCAAATAATCGATCTGCTCACCGGACTTAGTTAAAGTTTATTATTGATCAAAACTCACGTAGTCTGGTACCACTATAGCCGGGATTAGGTGAATGTGAAAGTCTACATGTTTATATGGGAACTAGTCCAAATATGAATGAAGCTTGGCGGTGAATTTGGAAAAATTATTTACCAAAGAAAACAGACCGATTTTGCACAATCCTTGATTTTTTGTTGATTGCGCATTTATAGAATTGTCTGTTGGGAGATGTGGGAGGGATTGGTGACTTAAAATAAGGTAAGGAATCATCCATCAACCAAGAACATTTTACGAATTGATGGCACGTGCTAACGTTAACGTTAGCTTTGTTTGTGCCTTTGGAAAAAGGGGCAGGGCGGGGCGGGGAGGGGAGAGGCGTGGAGGGGGAGGTGAAAGGCGGGAATAGAGAGGAGGGGGAGGGGGTGGTGAGAGGCGGGGAGGGGGAGGCAGGGAGGGGAGAAGCAGGGAGGGGAGAGGCGTGGAGGGGGAGGTGAAAGGCGGGAATAGAGAGAGGCGGGGGGAGGTGAGAGGCGGGGAGGCAGGGAGGGGAGAAGCAGGGAGGGGAGAGGCGTGGAGGGGGAGGTGAAAGGCGGGAATAGAGAGGGGAGGGGGAGGTGAGAGGCGGGGAGGGGGAGGTGAAAGGTGGGGAGGGGGAGGCAGTGAGGGGAGAGGGGGTGGGAAGAGGCAGGGCGGGGAGGGGAGAGGTGGGGGAATTGCAGTACTCTGTAGCTACACAAGTACTTAAAAATGCGTAGACATATTTAAGCAAACGTACTTTTACATAAAACTTAATTGGTGCAATGTTGACTAAACATCCCTTGATATATTTTTTATTGATCCAAAATAATTGATGGTACAATGGTAATCTAACATTTAGTCCGAATGCTTCTTCTGTTCACAGTCTCCTATTTTTAGAATAATTACGTAATTTGCCGCTGTGAATGTCAGAGCACTAAATAAAATGTTATTCTCTTACTCGTAAATCTATGATTCTCCCATTAACCAGTTCGCGTCGGGAATAAAAAAGTTTTTCTGGGCCCCTGTGCGGGTTTCTTTTTCCCACACACACATTAATGGAAGCTTCCACAGCTCGTGGCCACGTCTTCCGAGCATGTCACCGTACACGCGTGGCTCAACCGAGCATGCATAAAAAATATATCGGAGTTTCCTATGGCGTGTTTAGACGCTCTCCGATCCGTGGTGCAAAAAAAAATTGCGTGTATACACGGCCTCCGACGCGAACTGGTTAAACCATTACATATAAATCTTCTTCAATTATCAGCCATTACTATAATTGTTCACTTTCAAAAAATATCTTTATCAGGTAATTTTTGCTCACCAAATGTTAGCATGTGAGTACGCGGTTCATATGAACTGCATATTCATTGTATAATGTCATTGCATAAATGCATACGACATAAAACACAATAAAGGGGGCCACTTTGCATCCGTCATGTTAGCAGTTTTTCCAATGGTTGTTATTTATTTTTAAGTACCTGAAACCGACCAAAAAGTATTTCAACATGTGAATGGACATGCAGGCTTATACTAGAACTAATTTGAGTTGATTTATTTTATTTTTTTATTTTTTTATTTATTTTTTTACCCTCAAAATTTTTACGGAAAAAGTTACCTCACTTTTCCGTCCAATTGTTGATGGAAATTTTAAGGTAATTAAAAAAATAATAGTAATAATCAATTCAAATTATCTTTAGGATAAGCATGCATGTCTATTCAAATGTTGAAATTCTTTTTGGGTGGTTTCAGATATTAAAAAAAAAATTACAACCATTAGAAAAACTGCTAACGTGACGGTAGGAAAGTGGCCCCCTTTATTGTGTTTTATGTCATACATTATGTCACTCGTGAGAACTCGGCAACCGATTTGAAAATGGCATTGTCGCTGAAGGAGTACACGTACGAAATCAAGATGCTGATATTTGGCGAGCATTATTCTAAAAATAGGAGACTGTGAACGGAAGAGGTATTCGGACTAATGGTAATCTAACTGCCTCTTCTTCCCCTGACTTGAGATCGGGTGTGTATGTTAGCCGTATCGTGTGTACTGCACACAATCTGTCATAGCGCTGTTTATAGCACCCCAAACGTGTGGCATTGATGGCGTAGGTTTTGCTTGATCTCACAGTTTCGTTCTTTTACAATATGACGTGATTTTCGCCATCAAGGTTGGACCATCATACTGTACCCACATACAAAATATCATGTTTGGCAAATTCTCTACCTCGTTAATCTATGATTTCTCCCTTCCAGAAAATCCCCCTGCTTTTAGCTTTACATAGATATGATCATCAATTTTCGGCCATTACTACAATTGCTCATTTACATAAAATAAAATATCTTATTTGGGTAATGTTTGCTCTCCAAATTATTGCTCACTTATTGTCTAAAAATATCTTGGGTAATATTTGAATGCCGGCATCTTTGTCATGTTTTCAAACACATCTTTCCGCAAAAACGCCATTTTGAAATCTGTGAGAATGTATTCATCTATGCAATGAACAAACTGGTTTCTGTATCCAGTTTGTTTATAAACAGTGAGCGTGCAATAACTTCATTGCATACAGATTTCAGAATGGCGGTTTCGCGGAAAGATGTGTTCGAAAACATGACAAAGACGCCGAAATTTGGAGAGCAAATATTACCCGAATAGGATATTTTTTTTCTTAGTAAGTGATCAATTATAGTAATGGCCGATAATTGAAAATCATGTAATGAGTATCAAAATAATAATAATAATAATAATAATGTGTGGACGTAAATATAGCGCACGTATCCACCAACTGAGTGGTGCTCAAGGCGCATATTATTACCCCTGCTCATAAGGCTCATAAATCATTCCTGAAACCATCTCAGCTCCCTGGGGAGTATACAGCTCAATTGCTGCCATTACAGCGCATATAGGGCTAATCAACCAACTCTGCCCTCACAGGTACCCATTTAACCCCTGGGTGGAGAGAAGCAATTATGGTTAAGTGTCTTGCTCAAGGACACAACTGTCACGGCCGGGATTCGAACCCACATTCTGCTGCTAACACCAGAACTTGAGTCCGGTACTTGCTAGACCGCTCGGCCACGACACTCCAAATGATACAAATACTCGAAACATTTTTGGTCCTGTTATAATTTGTATATATTATTTGTCTCAGTATGTGGATTTTTTCCAAACAAAATTACAATGCTGTATCGTATCATGACGATATTGTTGTGTAAAAATCGTCCAGGCCTATTATTGTCACTCATCAGGTTCTGAAATGTGTATTTTTATTCCACAGGGAGTTGGTGCAGGGATGTGCAAGTTAGATGATATGGCTTTAGTGAGAGATCTACAGACAGCAGATAAGCAGACTATGTTTCTTGAGAGATTGTTTATACATAGGCCTACAGGAGCTTTCTTGCCAGCTGAGCTAATTGTACTTGTTCAGCTAGATTGGCTAGATACATACTTACTGGCCAACTAACTTAATAACTAAACCAACTAGTATTAGAACCAACCACCATGCAGTCTAGCCAACTTGCCAGTCAGCCAATTTACCAGCCAGCCAGCGCCATCCAGCCAGCCATCCAGCCAGCCAGCTAGCGCCATCCAGCCAGCCCCATCCAGCCAGCCCCATCCAGCCAGCCAGCCAGCCAGCTAGCGCCATCCAGCCAGCCAGCTAGCGCCATCCAGCCAGCCAGCCACCCAGCCAGTCAGCCAGCCACCCACCCATCCAGTCAGCCAGCCACCCACCCATCCATCCAGTCAGCCAGCCAGCCAATCTACCAGCAAGTATGCAAATCAGGCTACCAATCGGAAGCTTGCTAGCTTATGGATGCTCCCAACCAGCCAGCGCCATGCAGCCAGCCAACCTACCAACCTACCAACCTACCAGCCAGTTAGCAAGTTAGACTGCCAGTCAGTCAGCTAGACAACCTATGCTCCCAGCTAGCACACCAACCATCGGTCATCCAGGCATGCAGCCAGTCAACCATAATTTCAGGTCGCCAGCACATCTGCTTCTCCTGGAAGAATCTGATAATCATGTAAGTTCTACACACTGCTTGATTTGTAAGATAGATTTGATTATCTCAAATGAACATCCTAAATCATCCTAAATATTTTTAATCATTCTAAATTGTTCCATCAAGCAATAGGGCTGTGCCGAATAACCAAATAAATATTTGAATACTTGATCGATGTTTCAAATACCGTTTTTTTTTTGGTTTTTTCGGGTTCGAATATTCGAAGAAAAAAAATGCAGCTTACGCAGAAAATAAAGTTTGCATTGAATTTCCATCATTATCCCCCACCATCCTCTCGTCTATATTTGATCGCCACCTAGCAAGTCTGTCCTATTCACAATATTATTTTTGTGATGTAGGCCAGGCTATGTCAGGCCTTATCTTGCCAATGTATCAAGTTTCAAGCCAAGTCCAGCGGCTTCCTTTCATGTTGTTGTCAAGCCAGACAGTGGTTTCAATCCTAACAATGGGGCTGTCAATTAAACTTGGGCGATAACACGATAATATCGAATATCGCGATACATTTTTTTATTTGATTACGATATCGAGAACCTTTTCAAGTTATCGAGATATTGGCAAATCGCGATTAAAAAAATTATCGCGATTAAAAAAAATCGCCATTGTGAGTCAAGTCAGAAATTCCATGGAAACAAAAATTAGGACAGTTTTTTTCAGCTTTCGGAAGTGAGAAACAAAAGCGAACTACTTCAGAAGCACATACACACTATGCAAACGAATTTGTGATTTATTGTGATGCTTGTAGAAGGGTACATACCTGTGGTTATCGGCTCTAAAGCAATCATGCATGAATGAAAAAAGTAATCACGATACTATCAAAAATCGCGAAACTATCGAAAATCGCGATATATGTTTGCTGATATATCGTGGATGAAAAAAATCAATATCGCCCAAGCTTACTGTCAATCACCGTCTAGAAAGCCCTTACTAGTGGATACGAATATTTATTCCAGGGGAATAAAAAAAGGCAAGAATTTATTCCCGATGTACTATTTATCGTTCAAATATTTTCAGAGTTTCCCACATTTTCAGAATAATTTTGTTTAAACATAATTAAGTATTGTTGTAACGGTACTTTGATATATATGTGAACAACCATGCAAATGCATTTACCTTGGCTACAAGTAATGCATGCAATAAAGTTTTTTACAACAGCTGAAGTAGGATGTACAAAAATGTGGTCAACTACTCACGATTAACCCTGCTACACATGGAGTCCACTCCCAACCACTAAATGTCCAATATGTTGTACACATATCATTTGTGCATATAAGCCACACTAACCCTTTCAAGTAATCTTGTATGTAAAACTCCCAGGCCACTGGAGACCACTGTAAAAAACTATCATTGGGATTTTCAGCAGTTATTTTGTAAACACAGACTCTCAAGAGTAAGCCACCACCAGCCACTGAGACTGGAACATAATAGTATGCCCCTGAAATACATCAATCACAAACCACTAAAACCAACAGACATATGAGGTATTATGTTACTACGCAGTATAGCCATTAGGAGCCACTGCCTTCCATAGCAATGGCTTGGAGTGGCCTCAATGGTTTGTTCATAAATTTGCACTGACAGTAGGAGGATCAAGTCAATTGCTGTGCGATTACTCATAGTGAATTTCAGCTCAGCACTATGTTTAACGATCAACATTTGCATCAAATAACTGTTCAGACACGTACATGTAGATGTTGTAAAATTTGGAGAAAAAAATAACACATTTTCATATTATATTTTCATGCAGACACACAGCATTATGATTGATGAGATACCAGAAACATCTTTAACCAGCAGAGGTCATCATCATAACCCTTCTGATTGACCTCTTGACCTCGCCATAGCGAAGAAGAAGATCCTTGACGAGATACAGAAAAAACGGCCTCAACCAACAAGTCATCCTCACCACCCTTCTGATTGACCTCTTGAACTCACCGGAGGTCAGCACAGTGATGAAGAAGAGCCATGGAGAGATGAAGAATCAGCCTCAACTTACAGAAATAAGCTCAGGATGATCTAATGAATGGTAAGTAAATTTAACAATTGTTTGATGTTTAAAACCAAGATTTACTGAAGCTGGATTTAAACCTGCATACCAGAAGTAGGCTTGGTATTTTCCGTTTAACCCTAACCACCCCAAACCCATCAAACTCCAACAGCTGGTTGTGTTGCATTTTGATGGACTCAGTACTGTATGCTGGATATTGGTGGATTCAGGAGGCTTCCTAGCCAAAACCATTAGACGATTAGGGTTAATTTGCGAAACGCGTACACTTAGCCACCATACTTTGTGCATGGGAATTTTGGTTTGGTTCAAATAAATGTGTATACATGTATCACATGTTGGCAACAAAAAAAAAGATTAAAAAAAACAAAACAGCATCACCGCACCGATTTTGAAGCCGACCTATGACCAGAAACCGGAGACTTTTTTTGTGGGGGCCCTAATCTGACAAATCAAAAATTCTTGATGTTATGTGGAGAAGTACAAAATGAACAAACTCTGCATACAAATACACATGTACACACGTTTGGCTGGCGGGAAATCACCCTGGTACTCTAAATGTCACGAAAAAGAGTAAACAAGTCAACAAGTTTATCATGAAACACTTCCTCCATGGTAAAATGCGACCAGGGAAATTTACGGATTATATGCAAACGATCATTATCAAGTCTGATTGAATGTTTTTCTTGTTTGTTTTGTGCAATACAGATGAACCTTTCAAGATGACTTTGTGTATAGGACAACAGGACCCTTCGTTTGATCACCATAGCAACTGCCAGCGCCATCAACATGTATTGTGTGGAGTCATCATCAAGCAAAAGTAACATTTTAAAAACTTCTTTTAACGTTTCATCAAGGTCAGAGAGTTATGGCCTAATTTGAGATGAGATCATTTTATTGTTTAAATTCTCAAATAAAACTCTTTCAGGGAAAAACAAAACAAAACTAAAAGACAAAAATTTTCTGAAATTTTCAACCATTTTTTAAAAAAACATTGGTAATATTTCAAATTTCTTTGCCAGAAATTTTCACACATTTGCCTTTTGCGCTTGAACAAATTCATTCAAAATTTCTGGAAAATAATTCAAAAAATGTGTAATGTGGTATTTTAAAGGGAAGGTACAACATTGGTATTTTTGGCAAAATTGCTTCTTCAAGTATGCTTACTCTCTTTGAATCAAGATATACATTAAACAACCAACCTGTGAAAGGTTTAGCTATATATAAACATTGTGTCGCCAACGAGAAAACAGTGTAAAAAGTGGAATTTAGGAAAGAGTACTCTTTCCTAAATTGATTTTCAAATGATTTTCATTTTCTTAAAAGTAACAGCACTTCAGACAAAGTTATTTCTAGGGATTGATACCATCGTCAACTTCATTCCAATTAAGTTTCACATTATAATTTAACAATTTTTGAATTACCAATGTTATACTTGACCTTTAAATGACTTAATCAGTAAATATTAATTAATTACATTTGTTTATTATTTATGTAACATACTGTAGGAACATTCAATGTAAAATGACCACTGAACATTTATTATTACTATTTTTTTTCTTCGAAGACCAAATATTATAATTGTCTTTTTCAAGCCACAAGATCTTAGATTTAAATGGATATATGTGTACACAAATTACTCAATACCAAAGCTGAAGGTAACAAAATTTTAACCATTGTAAATGTCAGTCCCAGATCTTAATTTCGCCAAAAAACTTTTTTTTTAAACAAAATTGCTTTGAGAAAAAGTAGGAGCCAAAAACAATGAGAAGTGGTTGATATACATTGAGTGATCTGACAGTAAATTTTACTTTTATGGGATGGATCCACATTTTGGGTGCATTTTAATCTTGTCTTGGAGTTAATTTAAAAAAGCAAAACGAACTGTAGTAGTGACCTTTGCCTATCAAGTGACACAGTCCATTCCTCTCTCCCTTCCCCTGGGGGTGGGGATGTGACAAACCTTTTAAATGCTAAAAGCAAAGACATGCAGTACATGCAATGGCCTGTATTCATGTCTGTTGTGCAGTTACACATCCCGTCTCTCAAGATGAGGAATGCTGCAAACATTAACCCTAAACCCCCTAGCTGTTTTGGCTGGGAACCTTCCTGAATCTGCCAAAACCCAACACCGTGCAGTAACACTACCACCCAACTGTTGGACTCGGATGGAATTGGGACACCCGGCCCCATGCAAAGTATCCCTGTCTGGGCTATACAGTACTGAGTCCATCAAAATCCAACAAACCCTGCTGTTGGAATTTGGGGGTGGTTAGGGTTAATACAGGTTATAATTACATGTACATCAATCTTAATATCTACACACAGGATACTAGTTGTTCCCTGAGGGCATATATGACCAGGGGTCACTATTGGAACAAACCTTTTAAATGCTAAAAGCATTTAAAAATACATGTAATGGTCTGTGTTGTCTTTTGTGCAGTTACCCATTCCTTCGCTCAAGATGAGGAATGCTGCAAACAAGATAATGGTCTTGCCCTCATAGCGTAAATGGCCATGGTTCTTTATAACCTCCATACAGTCTAGGGAAACCTTTCTCTTTCACAAAGAGTTATGATACGTGTTCTGTCGCAAAGTGTTATGTTGAAGAAGAATCAACCTTACCGGTAGTGGCCTTTTTAATCTACTGGTTGTGCCCTCATGGCATAAATGACCAGGGTTCCCTATTGGAACGCTAATCTCCAGTCTGGTGAACCAGAAACACTAAGGTAGAAACCCTACTCTTTCACATAAAGAGTTGTGGTTTCTCTTACGTACACTGTCATAAAACCTTTGAGACTTTTCCATCTACTGGTTGTGCCCTCATGGCATAAATGACCAGGGGTCCCTATTGGAATGATAATCTCTAGACAGTCTGGTGAACCAGAAAACCTAGTCTTTCACATAAAGAGTTCTGATTTCTCTTACATTTACTGTCGCAAAGTGTCATGTTGAAGAAAACAAAACCTTTGAAACTTACCGTTAGTGGCCTTTTCCTTCTACTGGTTCTGCCCTCACGGTATAAATGACCAATGGTTCCCTATTGGAACACTAATCTCCAGACAGTCTGGTGAACCTGAAACACTGTGGTAGAAACCTTTCTGTTTCAGAAGCATTCTGGTTTTTCTTTATATGTGCACTGTCGCAAATGTGGTATTTTGAGAAAGCCATGGATGCTTACAATTTTCATCTTCACTGGTTCTGCCCTTGCGGCATAAATGAGCACAGTTCACTATTGGAACACAAACCTCCAGAAACACTGGGGTAGAAAACCCTACTCTTTCATGATTGGTGTTCTGGGTTCTTTTACGCGTACTGATCCTAGTCACCAAGACCTACATGTATGGCTTAATCAGGAAGATGTGGCTCTATAGATATCATACAAGAGCCTCCCTGCATATCAGTCAAAAGCACATACAAAATCCCAATCAGCAATTATCCCTGCACACATCAGACAGATGAGCATAAAAATCTCAATCAGCCATTAACACTATCATTAACCAAATCAATACTGATTGGTCTCCCATCCAAGTACTGCTCTAGGTCAATGTTTCTAAACTTCAGCCACAGCTCTTCCAACTGAGCTTACTGGGCAAGTATAAATAAATATTGTCACTTTGAAAACATCAGAGTCCACATTATCATTTAAGACTAGAGCAAAGTCTACTACAGTATGTATTATACTAATATCAGATGAACTTTTTTGCTGTGAGTTCTTACCCTCATCAGTGGATCCATCCCATTTATTGTAGTATGGTATGGTTCAGGATTTAACATCTCTGTCTTCCTTTAAAGCCAGAGTGCAACATTGGTAATGTTTGCAAAACTATTCCTAGGAGTATACTTGTTGTGACTCAAGATATACATTAAATAACCGCTGTGTGAACAATTCAAGCTAAAAGCATTATCTTAGCCAAGACACAAATTAAACAAATTTAAAAAATAATATATTTATGGTTTTTTAACAGAATTATTGATTGTGAAATGTCAGTACAAAAGTATTTTGTTTTTCTCTTCAAAATGACCACCGTGCATTCCTATGAAAATAATATCTTTTTGATCAATTCATATCGGGGACCGACAAGCCCATCATGGAATTATTCTTGCAATACCAAATTATTTATCAAGATTTTGCCAATTATTCGAAGATTTCTTTCTTGCGATGATACAGAGACGAATCCTGAACCACATCATATTTTCCATTACTGTGATATTTTATTTGAAATGTATCAAATTGATATGCAAGTCACTCTCACTAACCGAGTCTGAATTCTGCATCCTAGTATCAAATACAACCTTCAATGTGCAACTCAAACATTTTAAATAGGCAAAATTCTCTAGAAGGCTTTATCGTGTGTACATGAAAAACTGCTTCTAAAAGTATCCTTACTTTCTTTCAATCAAGGTATTCATTAAATCATCAATGTGTAAAAGTTTTAGCTTATTACATTGTTGCGTCATCAAGAAAATAATGAAAATGTATTCAGATATTTTTTATATTTTTGGTAATTTAGAATTCTTGTCTCCAGAGGACAACAATTCTGTTGGGAATTTATTTTAGTATTATTACTATATTTTAATTGAAAGACAACAAAAATAACTATCTTTTTGGCATTTTTTTACTGAAAATTTTTTTTCTCAAAAAGGAATCTTTTAACATCATTGAAACATGGTTGGTGAGAGTGGCTTAGATTTTGATTTGCTAAATTTAAAATTTGTGATGTATTTAAATTCGTGCTGTAACCTGAAAGTATTTAGCACTGAACTGTAGAAGCAGCAGAGTTGTACAAACGTGTGTGCCGGTCGGTGTGGCCCTCTACTGTCTGGAACGTGTGGTGACCTACTGACCCAGGTGCTATGGTTGGTATGTCTCTTGTTCAGTGAAATCTGGTTGATGTACCACTGGTACTCTACCCCATCAGTGTCCTTCCTTATATGATTGACAAGCTCATTTCAAATTTCTTACTCCAAAAACTAAGTATAGGAAAGAAAGGATTCGGTTGCCTGTTTAAGTCTTTGGGGGCCTGTATTATTTGGTGTCATGGACTGAGGACCATTGCACTTTTTTTCACTTTTTTGATGATCATTTTGTTATCCTAAGTTGGTACCCGTCACTCTTTGTTCCTGTGTAAACAGGTCTACTTTTTGACCAACTTTTTATACCGGACATCTGCTTCTGATCTGAGGGGGCTCTGGACCTGATGGATGGTGGTGACTTCTACCCAGTTGTTGGTGTGAGGGTTGGAGAAATGACATTCTGACATGGCTAGCACTTCACTCAGGTACTCAGGTTATTACATTGGTTTCACTTGTAGTAGGAAGTCAGTTTTTATCACAGGAGATATCAAAGATGACATTGAGGTTGTGTATAGGAAGGGAAGAGGGTCCTTCATTGTAAAAACACATTGTCTAAACAAGCTGTTGTTGTGCAAAGATAAATGATATAAAAAATCTCTAGTTTATTAAAAGATTATCTAATTTTTTTGCTATTTAACAAATGCGGTTTCAGTACTCAGTGAAATTTTTTGATGTGTATCATGTTCAGATACAATTGAAAAATAGCTTGGGAATTTTTTTTTGTAAATTTTGTAAATTGTGCATGAAATAAATTTTGAAGCATTTTGGACTAAAACCGTTAAAATAAATGGTACAATGGACATTGCCCCTAATAATACAGTAGTTAACTTAAATAATGCATAATATGAGAGCCTCAATCCTCTGCATAATTAAACTAGAGACAGAAAAGCACTTGAATAATGATTGAAAATTGTGGAAGACTAAACCAAATTTATAACAGATATGTATACTTGTTAGTACATTAAATAGGAATCAAGTAAAACACCAATGAGATTCCAGTCCAGTTTCTTGAACATTTAAAACTTTGAATGTTAGGAAACAACCATACCTGTTTGAAAATTCATTTGCCGGTAATACATTTTTATTTTGAGCTGAGCATGGAACATCAATCTTTGTATGGGTATGATTTTTGTCATAATTAATCCAGTTCTTTGAGGTAAAATAGTTGAACACCAAATGCCAAGAAAAAACTTGAAGAGAAAACAAGAAAAAAATGCCAAGAAATAAATCCTTCATAAATAGAAAGTAACATTTTTTAAGTTTAAAATTAAACATGAAATATAAATACATACAATTGCACATTAGAACAATTCAAATGAAATAAATCCTAAATGTTCAACACAAAAGCGTTCAAAGGCAGTGATAAATTTAAACTATAATTCTCTTTAATGATAATAATCAGTCAATTTACTAAAAATTCTAAAATAAGAGACTAAAGTAAGTCTAACATGTGGAACAACAGCTTGCAACAAAAATATACCTAATTTATGTCTATGGGAGTTCCTTAAATTTGACTCAGATATGCAAAATCAAACTTATTTATTGCTCACATGACCAAATAGGGCACCAAAACCAAAAAGTTATTGGAATTGGTTGGTTTGGTTAATAAAGTCTATGACTTAATGTAAGGTCAAAGGTGAAAGATTTGAATATTCAGTGTTATGTTAGCAAGGTTGATGGTTTTATTTAAGTTTTAAAAATATAGTTTCAGAAGACACTATCATTCAACAAAAATGTGAGGAAATTTTGAGAATTATTTGTTGACCGATTCAACTGTTTTGTCAGGTTTAGCAAATACAAACATAATGGTGCATGATTATCAGGAAACACATCAACATTTGTATTCTGAGCCATGTCGGCTTATAGAAAGTTGAATGAAAAGTCAAAGGTGTAATACTTGATGGAAAAATACACAAGTTGTGTCTGAAAACGGAGGCAGACTTCTTAGGTTTGTTCTTAGTAAACATTGAATCATTTATGAGGTTGATCAGTAGGTCAAAGGTTAATAGATTGTTAGTTCAAAGCATCAAAAAATATATTTCGTGAAGTATTCATGTGAAGTTAAAGGTCATTTGTTGTAGTTGGTCAAATAAGCTTTAGATGATTCTATTAAGCCTTTAATAGAGGAAGTCAGTGGTCATTTGTAAGTCATTAATATTCATGGTACATTTATTTGGCATGTGAGCTTTAAGTACATATAAGATTTGGATGGGCTGTTAACTATTATGGATTTATATTCAGTATTCTTGCATAAACCCAATGTCATCTATAATATCTCCTGTATCTCCAAATTTAAAGGTGTAACCACACTTACTGATTTTAATTAACCAAAACATTCAAAACTTTTGACGTTCTTTAAGTGAATCAAAATGGCTTGTTTTTGTATAGCAAGATCAAGTGTTTTCTTGAAAAGATTGATAAAATGTTCAAAGATTGATTATTTTTGAACAAATGTTGTGCAGTGTGGTTCTTCCTACACAAGTGAAACCAAGATATTCCTGAGTACTCTGATTTGGTAGTTTTTATATTCAAAATGTTTGCAATAATTGTGAAGTTCGCCAGTCATGTTGGAATATTATTTCTCCGATCAGCACACTGTCATCTGGGTTGAAGTCATCATTATTCTGATGGTCCAGGACTCAATTAGTGATGGAGTGGAAGAGTCCAAGGCGGCATTTTACTATTTAACCAAAATTTATCACTGAAATGATTCCAAGAACAAAGCGGCCTGTTTGCCCGAACAGGGGGCGACGTCCTACAGTACACCTGATACAGGCTCATCAAACATTTAAGTGGGCAACAATGAATCCTTTCTGACCTTTGTTTTGGCTGTTGTTGACTTTTTATTAGGTAATTAAAACAATTAGCTTGTCAATCATATAGGGTAAGACACTGATGAGGCAGAGCACCAGTGGTACATCGGCTGGATTTCACTGAATAAGAGACATATCGGCCATAGCACTTGGGTCATTAGGTTGCCATACGTTCCAGACAGTAGAGGGCCACACCGACTGGCACACACGTTTGTGCAACTCTGCTGCTTCTACAGTTCAGTGCAATGAATGTTATGTACTTTAATAAAATGTCACGAAAAATCAAGAAATTGTTGTTCCTATGTCTTTCTTTCATTATTTGTCATCATAAAAACGGCCCTACCCTCCCTTATATTTACCCCTCCCTTTTAAACAAAAGTGGTTAACCATGGCTATTTGATGTACAAATGGAACTTAAAGGGGTCTACAATACACATTCATGCAGCACTACAATAATCATGATGGTTATTTGCATATAACCTCTATAAAGAAGTCATATGCAAAATAACCATCTTGTTATATTGTAGGGCCACATTTCAACTTGACATCATGTCTCTAATGTTCACATATTTGTCTGTAGCCTTGGCCAAAATACCCCCCTCTAGCAGCAATTTATAAGGCTACTACAGACCAATACAGAAACTATTAGAGACTTGATCTCGAGCCCATGCGTATTGTAGCCCCTTTATTTAAAGGTGTCATCTCATAACTTGTGACCGTTCAGTTTTGACCCAAAAAGGCACTTTTATGATTTTGGGCCTTGAATAAATTTATTTAAAAAAAGAAATCACAGAAAGGTCACATGACAAGGAAATGAATGACACCTTTAAAACTTGTATTCCATTTGAACATATAAACTGTTACCTAGCAATGAGTCGGATTAAAAACTTATCTGAAGTTAAGAAAATTCTATAATAGTGTCATTTGAAACAATTTCAATCATAGTTGATTTGGATGTTGTGGACTGTTTTGAATTTTTTTTAAATCATCTTCAATATTTTTGCATGAAACAAATTTGATTCATCAATAATGTAAATACCAGTCCAGTTTAATTTGATCAGGAATATTATTATCCAACTCATTCTATGGTAACAGTTTACTTGTATCAACTCAGTACTTTGTCCTTTGGGTAAATTTTGATGGGACCGTTTTGTCAATATTTCATTCTTACAGAAAAGCAATTTTTAGTCAAACTTTTTTCTCCAAATATTTTCTGGCTGAAAGGATTGTTTGGATGTTTTTTCTATTTTTCATTTATTTTCATGCCTCGCCAGCAACACCGAAGGGGCATGTACACATTGTTATGGATTTCTTTGGTAAATTTTCAAACCAATTCTTTTTACATTATGACATTTTTGTCTGAAATGAGGCAAAGGACATTTAAGCACTGAGTCGACGAATTATCCTTGGTTAACCACTTTAGTTATATTCCTATCGATGGTGATAATTTGCCAGTTGATGCCTTTCTTATTTATATCTCGTCAAGAAAAGAAAGAGTTTACACTATATACAGTTTATGAGGAAACAAATTTGCATGACGTTTTTGTATGATCCACAATAGTAGCGCTTAGTATTAATAAAAATTATGTGTATCAGTGCACATAATTGTTAAAATAAATGGTTGTAAAATGTAAACTTAAGCATGCTACATGTTCATGTATGTACAAATTTGTTTTTATTTATCAATGTATACCGAGAATGTTCAATAATTTCCATACAAGGAAACCAACTATTTTAATAACAGCAGCTTTCAGTTCTGAAAGAGTGCTAATTTTAAAAATACATCAATTGGCAAATTAACAACCACCGAATAAATGCATAAACATTAACTCAATGAATAATTCATGAGACAAGGAAACGGACGAGTGCCCCAAGCACCCAAAAGCCTAAAACCATTCTTTCATAACATGTCATACATCAATAGTTTGGCAATGTAATGTTGCCTTCAAAGTGAGGCTGTGCATTTTTGGTTATTTCGGGAACTGGGTACATATAAATAATGCCGAATGTAATAACAATGTCGGGCATTTTAAAGCGCTCTTAAACAAGGTATCAGAGCGCTGTGCATTATTACCCCTGCTCATCAGGTGCATAAATCATTCCAGAAACCATCTCAGCTCCCTGGGGAGTATACAGCTCAATTGCTGCCATTTCGGCGCATATGGGCTAATCAAACACAACAACTAACTCTGCCCTCACAGGTACCCATTTACCCCTGGGTGGAGAGAAGCAATTATGGTAAAGTGTCTTGCTCAAGGACACAAGTACCACGGTCAGGATTCGAACCCACATTCTGACGACTCGGCCATCAGAACACAAATCCGATGCACTAAACTGCTCGACCATGGCACTCCATAAATATAAAATAACCAATGTGGACTTACTGTAATAATTTCCCACTTCTATAAAAAAAAAAAAAAAAAAAAAAAAAAAATCAGAGATTTGTGTGGCTTAAATGTTCCGTCGAAATTATCAAAAAACGTTTTCAGGTATCCGGCACAGCCTTACTTCAAAGGGAAAATTCAACAGCGACATTCTAAAAACAAAACTTACTTGGGGGTATAGTTCATGATGGTATCAAACATCTCTTGAAATATGTTTGTGAGTTGATATCATTTGAGTAAAATGAGTTAATTTACATCTTAATAAGATGTTTGCCAATTAAAAATCTGAACCCATTGGTCAAACAGACTTGGGCATTTTCTGTCTTTCTTTAAGAATAACATCATTAGAACGTCCAAGTTTGGAATAAAGTTCTGAAATAAAAATCAAGACACTCCCTCAAAATCACACAAGACTGGGCGAGTTATCTTCAGACATCACAAAGCTCTCCAAAGTCCATTATAGTTTAATATGGTAGGTCTGCCACACTTGTCTGAACGCATTGGTGAAACAGACTAGGGTATTTTCTTTAAGAATAAGATTATGAGATAAAAATTCCAAAGTCCAAGGTTTAACCTTCTGGATTAAAAAATCCCTCAAAATCACTGGACGAGTCAACTTCAAATGTCAGAAAGCTCTCCAAAGTCCATTAAAAATGTGAAGCATTTCATATGATACAGGTAGGTCTGCCAAACTTGTCACCCCTGTTGATGCCATCAGACAGTGTGGATAAAGTAAGACTGCAGTCACTTCACTCAAGATATTCAAGCTACAGAGGTTTCACCATCCTTCACATTCTGAGGAAATAAAATGTCAATGAAACAGATTGTAATATTTGCATTTTAAGCTCAAAGATATGGTAACAGTATTGGTTATTTCAGGGGTTTAAATTTACTTGAATTTTATGGTAGCCCACAGGACTTATGTCAAAATTTTACTAGTCTTTCACATTTTTTTAGTAGTCCTGAAAAAGGTGAAAACGCAGAATCTGTACTTGCATACAAGTATAGTTTTTATTTTTTTTATTTTTCACTAGCCCATTGGACTACCCGAACCCCAGCAACTAGTAGTCCCACTGCTAAAACCACTAGCCTTGGACTAGTGAACTAGTGTTAATTTCTACCCCATTATTTAAATAGTATCAAATTGTACAATTCCAACATATAACTGATTTGGTGTAAAGATGATGTTATCAATCTAACCTAGAAATAATTTTGTCTGAGATTTCTAAATTCACTGATGACCAGACTACAACTCAGGAACAAACTGTTTAGATTGAGTATACATGAAAATTTCAATTACTTTTTTTTTCTTCAAAATTCATTAAACCATATTTTTGACCCCCAAAAAATCATGATAAATACTGTACACTATATTTGATTTTGGAAAATTAAACAAATTCCAACAGTTTGGGATTACTGAGTTCGTGTGGCACCCACAGGCATATAACTATAGTGTAGGAGGGGGAAATCTCTACAGTAAACATGACCAAAGCAATATATTTATCAATAATTATATTATTAGTTTATATTCTGAAACTAACTAACCTACATCTTTCGCAACATCACAAAATGTTGGCTGATACACAGTAGAGTAATCACTAACATCCTTGTCAATTCACAGTAAGATGGTAAATTTTGGATTCATCTCAGATTTTGTCTAAAAATCTTCCAAATTGTCTTCAGGATGACCTGTGACCGCATGGCTGGTTGACAAAACGTGCTTTTCCAAAACTTTACCAAAAATTGTAAGATTTGCTGACTTTTGTTTTTTTGGGTTGGGAGGGGTGGGGGGGGGGGGAGGCGGGGGGGCAACATTAAGCTTGCCATCCTACTTCCTGCAGTGAACACATTGAAAATGGTACCCAGTGCACACAGGGTCACGTTCGACCTGTCCGGCCTTCTTCAAAGAAAAACTGAAATTATTGACAATAAAAAAAAGTCTGAGAAAGAAAACTCTTAAATGCCTTAGAATAAATGATAAAAAATCAGAATGCATTTTCACTATTTTCTCGAAAACCACTCATTGTAATATGCTGAAACACATTCACAGGTGGGTTGTTTTGTATTCAAAGAGAAAAGCACACCTGAAGAGGTTTTGCCAAAATTACCAAAGTTGTACCTTCACTTTAATACACTATATATTTTGTTTATCCCTCCTACAATCAGTGCAATTTTTGAAACAACCCATTCAGGCCACTCCAAGCCATTAGCTGTTGCCAGTGGCCTCCTATGGTTACCCTTCTGTGCACTGTCACACCACTGAGATTGCAGGGTAAAGTGGTCTCCCATCAATACAATGTAGGCCATACTAATATGTTCAAACATTTACAGTGGCCTTGGGTGGCACAGTTGATTTTGTAAGATTACTTGGAAAGGACAGCAGGATGTACTGAAGGTTGCTAAAGTACATAATTTAGTGGTTGGGAGTGGCCTCTTTAATTGAATGTTATAAGTTTCGCTTAGTGTTAAGTTGATCAATGGTATATCCATCTGAAAACCTCAATTTTAGAGTGAAACATCAAACTCATTTCAATATTTGGGTCATTCCATGAACGTGGGACACATGTGTTTTCCATGTATTTCAGATATTGGGGCCTGTGTTATTCCTTACATCGTACGAGCTGATGATTATAACTTTCACCTATTGTTGCATCTCATATACACCTACTATGACAACAAACAAAAATTTCTTGGGTCTCCCCAATTTTGATCCATTAACTTTAGTCAGTATATTACACAACGTAACAAGACGAGGTGCCCCCTTGTAATTTTGTTACATCGTTAACCTCATCAGGTGAAGCAGGAAGTAATACACGACACTAGTTTTAATGTTTGTATCTATTATTTTAAAAGATAACAACCTACAAAACTATGATAAATAAGGAAACAAAACTGAAATTTTTTTGGTTTATATAATGAACTTGAAATTTTGACCTGCATGTCACACTTTGGGTCCCACGTTCATGGAATGACCCATTTGCATTTCTGTTGATAATTTAAAAGATAATTTTACTAAACCACCCCTCATCCTTCAAAATCCAGCTGCTTGTTTTGTTGTACTGAAAGAATGTAGAATACAACCACCACTTTTTCTATCTATATCACAAATTTCACAGATTTTCCTTTAAAAGATGATAGAGGATTAAGTTAAGGAGAGGAAAGTGTAGTCAAGTAAGGATTGGAAATGATATTTTGGGAGATTTTGAGCAGTGAATGTATGCACATCCAATGAGCTGTTGGCAATTTTGTCGTCTGCTAAAACACATGCATACATGCACAATTTTGAATGGTTTCAAATGGTCAAACACTAGGAGGGTTAAAGAAATTTCTTGTCACCAAAACAAAGGTCTTGGCAATATTTGTTGTGCCTGGTAAATAAAAATACTGTTGCCACTATCAACAAACTAATAAATTATTAACATGTTCTGTTAGGGGCCATCCAAAGTTGTCAACATTTTCAAGGTAGTACACTGAGTACTACTTTTCAAGACCCCCTCCCCCCCCAAAAAAAAAAAAATTTGTACTTATCAACATTTTATTTTACACGAATTAAATTTGGGGTTAGAATGTCATATCCGATCGCCACTTTTTCTCATTCAATATAACCAATAATGTAATCTTACCTACCCAGTAAGGTGGAGAACATATGGATGATGATGGACATATACTTCAAATTATTCCAGGATATTTATTTCATGAAAAATCAGGCATTTTTGGTATACGATGACTTCCTCAGTCATGTCAATCTGATCTTGTCAACTCCCCCGTTAGTGACCAACATGGTCATTGTACATGCGCAGTGGCAACTATAATATGATCCTTCTATTTTCTGAAGGGGAGGATTTTTTTAGAAGGGCAATAAAGTCCGAAAACCATCATAAAAGTGGATTTTAAAGATTTTTTTCGCTTTCTGTACCCCCAAAAATCGATAGAATAATTTTTAACTGGTCAGTGGTTGCAAAAGAAAATCCCCAAAACCCTTAAAAAGTGGCGGTCGGATACGACATTCTTTCCTAAATTTGTTCCCATTGTTTATAAATATAAACATGTTAAAGTAGTACGCAGCCGTTGACCCCCCTCCCCCTGGAAGTATGCTTTGTACTACCCTGAAAATGTTGACAACTTTGGACAGCCCCTTAACAGCCGCTTAAGAATTTTGTGAATTATTTCTCACAATTTTCACATGGCATCCTAACCAAAAAAATAACAAATTAATTGATGGGGAAAGAATGTCGAACCCAACTGCAATTTGTGCACAATGTCACGTACATGCATGTGTTTTTAGCAGACGACAAAATGGCCAACATCTCACCGAATGTGCATACATTGCATTGCTCAAAATCTCCCAAAATATCGCTTCCAATCCTCACTTGACGACACTTTCCTCTCCTTAAGTGTGTCCTCTATCATCTTTTAAAGGAAATGTGATATTTGTCATATTTGGAAAGAAAAGTGGCGGTTGTATTCTACGTTCTTTCCATTTTGTTTTAAATACAATGTAACGTAGTAGTACTAGTAGTAGTATGCGAGACGTCTTTGGGGTAGGCATATTTGAAAATTCGTCAGTTACTTGTCATTTTTACAGCCGCCCACGGGGTATGCTTTACAGCACACATTAACAAATTTACGTGTCACCTACCAAATATTAAATAATCAGATAATAGGCCTAAGAAAACATATCAAAACAGACAAAAACTACTTACATTTTTATGCTGTGCTGCAAAACTTGTCAAATGTAGAGTATAAAACATGGCGGCGGTGACCACGAGGTTCTTGATGTGGTTGAAATTATCGCGGGCCAGCTTTGACTGGTAGCCTTTCTATGTGATTGTTATGCAAATTAATCTGTTACCATATGATTCTCCATTACCCAATGAACTGCGTCTACGTCTTATACATATTCATAAGAGAAGGTCGTGAGCTGGGCGTGGTCGGTTGGAATGTTAAACAAAAAAAATTGAGTAGTAGGCCTATTTCATTTTAATGTGAATATCTAATTTATCATTGTATTCAGTCGGTTTATGAAGTCCGCGAATCCATTGTGGGGTGGGGGGGGGGGGGAATCAGGATAGTTAATAAACAATAGCATTCTGAAAAGTTTTTTATGCATCAACTGATCCAAGGGTCGGGTGGGGGAGGGGGAATACCGGCGCCATGTCTGCCTATGTTGGAATTGATAAGGCAATGAATGTATGTTGCATTTGGCCATATAATTTTTAGTTCAACATTTAACACTATAAATTTAAAAAAGATTTTACTGGGGTTGGGAAGTAGGGCAAAAAAAGTCTCTAGTTGCTGGTCATAGGTCAGCTTCAAAATCAGTGCTGTGACGCACTTGTTTTCTTTTGGTATATATACTTCTTAAAATATATTTATAGAGCAATAGATAATTGGCACCGCCCACCAACATAGGGGCTGGTTAGCTCAGTTGGTAGAGCGCTCGTACGGTATTCGAGAGGTTGCGGGTTCTAGTCCGGCATCAGCCAATTTTTCTACTCAAAACAATTTAGGGAACACCGGATTTTTAACATCAAATAGGATTGAAATGTTCCATGAACCGGAATTTTCATTTGTAACCCCCTCTCTCTTTCAGTAGTCATGTCATGAAATGTGTAATCACTACATGCATCCTTTATCATCTGTTTCATTGTGCAACATTGTGTTTATCTGAAATAAATGATCTTGCTTTAACTGAGATTATTCCGGTGTTCCCTAAATTGTTTTGAGTAGTATATATATATACATGTATATATAATATATATATATATATATATATATATATATATATATATATATGTATATATGTATATATGTATATATGTATATATGTATATATGTATATATGTATATATGTATATATGTATATATATATATATATGACCCAGCATGACAAAACCCACAAAAACGTCCCAGAAATAAAAAATGAGTTATTGGTATCATATGAAAGGGCAACTCTTTAGCTTTTCAATGGTGAAAAAATTATATCCATCATGCATTCTGTTGGAAAGTTATGGACTTTGAAAGTCGAAAAACAATGAAATTACGATTTCGAGAAATACAGGATGTTTTGGAAAAAAAACGCACTAACAATCGCAAAATGGTGCTCGGAATTTCGCTTTTTCACACACTTATAAATCGATTTCAGTAATTTTGTTTGCAGGAAATTGTGAAATAAACATCCGGGAACTATAATCAGTAAAAACCCCAAAAGGCCGTATAACACCCCATTGGTCGAAAATTGGCTGTATCTTGGATTGGGGTTCAGCGACTTTATATATAAAAAATTGTTTGATGCCGGACTCGAACCCGCAACTTCTTGATTACCGTACGATGGCTCTACCAACTGAGCTAACCAGCCTCTATGTTGGTAGGCGGTCCACTTATGCCAATTATCTATTGCTCTATGGGGGCCAGGTCAGAGGCCAAACCATATCTGTCGAGTAGCCAGGGATCAAGCCCCGGTCAGATGCAAACAACCTGGGTAACGGCAGTAGCGGGGATCGCACAACTTGGGACACAAGCCTTTTACACACACACACACACATATATATATATATATATATATATATATATATATATATATATATATATATATATATATATATATATATATATTTATATATATATATATAAGCCAATTATCTATTGCTTTATATAAAAAATAAAAGCCAACCAGTTAACGGGGCAGTATCGTCCAGGCGCGGTTTAGAGACATTAATTGGGGGGGGGGGGCTAACATGATAATATGTGTGTTTGACATTTCATGTGTCCTCGTAACTACAAATCCATGTACTATGGGCAATATTTGGGGGGGGGGGCGGGGCTAAGGGACATTTTTGGGGGGCTGAAGCCCCCCCCCCCCCAGTAGAACTGCGCCTGGTATCGTCACGATCAAAGCAGACTTTCAACAGGGCATGGAATTGATGTCCTAAGTTTAAGATGAACACAGTGACTGCAAATGGCTGGCTCATTTATGCAGCAGCAACAACGGTAATATCACCTTATCACGTGGGGGTATTATTTTCAGTCACTGAGTTAATCTAAATCGAGCTCTCCGATTCCATGCCCTGTTGATAGTGACGATACTGCCCCTTGGGCATGACATCATTTAAGAATACCTACTGAACTGCTTAACAATCCAAAAGGACCCGTAGTATAAATGTAATCACGGTAGAGTAAAACACACTTGGACTAAAGCAGACTCTTTATTAATTGCAAAATATTTAATTCATACATGCACAGAAAATGATGTTAATGTGAAAGTTCCAGGACTGTGCACACATTCCTGAGAAAAACATGAGAAATTTTATTCACAAGACGGTGCAGTATTTGAATGGTATTTGAAAATCAAAGCAGTAATTCACTGTTTTATGTGAGGTGAGCAGGGAGCAAAGCACCTTACACCAAAAATAATTCTCAAGATATTTGGTAAATGTTAACTTAATATATATATATATATATATACTCCTTTCAGGCAAGATTTGTTTATTTATTAACGTATTTAATTATTTAACCCTAACCGCCCCATATCCTCCAAAATCCTCCAAGGGGCACTTTTTTGGGAGAAAAAATCAGCACTGTTGGAAACTGGTACTTTCACCTCTTCAAATGGGGCAAAATTACTGCCTGGCAAGAAGAAGTACAGGCCATAAGTGCTGAATATGAAAGATCAACGAAAATGCATGGTGCATTTTGAAAAATAAGGGCATGTTTCCAAAAGTGCACTGATGGATTTTGGAGGATTCAGGAAGGTTCCAAGCCAGAATACCTAGAGGTTTAGGGTTAATGTTTAATAGAAATGAAAAATACTGTACAATTCATTTAACAGGAACCTCAAGCAACTGACTGAAAATATTGGTATCCAAATTATGGACTTTATTCTACACAAATTGCAAAAAAAAAAAAACCCAAACAATTCTGATGCTCAAAATAAATTGCATATGCAATCAAGTTGCACTTTTCCACTTCGGCAAAGAAATTCACATATCCATGATAAAAAAGGCTTGTAAAAGTTTACATATAACAAGTTATGAAATTGTTCAGGCAACAAAAAAAAGAAAAGAAAGTTTTTTAAACAATGTACTGCCAAGTCGTTGTACACTCACTGGCCATAAGTATTGCAACATTGAAATTCACACCAAAGTTCAGTTTGGAGAACTGTGTTACAATAACTTATTTGATTTTATTTACACTACTTAAGACTTCTTGAAAGTGCCTGTGTTTTGAAGTCAATGTTTTTTATTACTGTTCTTGCTCGGAAACAAAGTCCTTCAATACTTTGTCGGGTAACCACGTGACCTGATAATTGCGGCAATCCGTCTAGGCAATGTTTCGTACAAATTCACGTTGCAATACTTTTGGCCAGTGAGTGTACATAATCATATACATGAACATAAAATATATTAATATCATCTGTTTGTGAATATGTACATGCATATAATATTCGGATGAAGCGAAACAGATGTATACATCACATTGCACATGGAATATGTGTCTTACAATAAGATTACATTCTGTTCATAAACTAAACCAAGCGAAGTATTAAACTGTAACTTTACCAAACTATGGCTGAAAGGGGATCGTTGTCACCCAGAGTATACTCCCTAATGCTAACCCAGGCAATCATAACAGTTCTCCATGTACATTGAGATTGCCCGAGTATCATTGGGGAGTACCCTAGGTGACAATGACCTATTTTTGCTAAGCATAACATTATTGTGCTCAGAAGCTTGATGAAATTGTCCCCAGGTCCCGTAGTGGCCCGTGACTGTGTACAAAAAGATTAACTGATCAGTTGCATGTGAAGATACTGTGTCATGAACCATGCCATTGCACAGGCTTCAGAAGGGAGCCTGGTAGACCGATCCCCCCTGTCTGTATCCTATCAAGGATTGAGACAGGCTCCGGGCGTACCATTCAAGGGGTTTTCGTTGGATACGTTGTGCTGAAGATCTGAACGTCACGCTTCGAGGCTCGTGAGCTGGCTACCAATCAAGGTCAAAGTTGAATCCCCATGCAACAGTGAGGAAGGTATCTGGAGCCTCGAAAGCGTGACGTCAGATTTACATCCTTAGGAGCAGGGTAACACAAGTGGTTTGCCATCCCCGTTCAGCTCAGTCAAGCAATGAATCCATTCTCGTTCATCCACATGTGCAATATGGCCGATGTTCAACACTTTTTTTTATAACCCTCCTATATAGGTTTAACAATCAAAGACACTCAAAATTTCCATGTACCTCCCAACCC
The DNA here is from genome assembly GCA_029582265.1 of Zoroaster sp. YZ-2022. NCBI lineage: Eukaryota > Metazoa > Echinodermata > Asteroidea > Forcipulatida > Zoroasteridae > Zoroaster > Zoroaster sp. YZ-2022. Next base: position 5,680,085 of record CM055819.1, read on the forward strand.
ATTGACTTTGTGCAGTGCACTCAAATAAATGCAAGGACATGTGGCTCTGGTAGGAGGTCAAACCAAAACCACTCGACTGTAACTTATGCAGTACATACACAGCTCTGTGTGACTCTGCATATAACTTATGTAGGACATACATGTACACACGTGTGGTTGACTGCCACTAACTCCAGCACTCTTAGAGAAAAATACACATGTGTGAACAATTGGCAATGCAACCAAAAATACTCAAGTGACTGTCTGTGGGTGCGGTGCTTACTGGGCCAAATTTCAGCCTGGGCATAGGAGGGCTAATCTACTGTGGAATAAACCCAATGGTGTAACAATACAGGCGTTTTCACTCATCACTGCCTCAATAGTTCCAGACTATACAATAATGTTAACAATCTACCACTGACAATCATGTTCTGTACAATATCTTACAGACGTTAAGAATAAACAATTTAATAATAAAAATAATATTAATCCCTCCCTCTCCACTTTTAGCCTCTCTTGTTCCACCTCTATTTAGCAAAAAACAAATCCATACTGTGTCATCAGTATAACTATTATCATGCATTTCTAATTTCTTGAAGAACTCGCCAAAAAAAAAAAAAAAAAAAAAAAACCTGGCTGCATCAACTGTCTAGGTTGTGCTTGTTTCAAAACGAAAAATCAAAATGAAAAATCAACTGGAAATTCAAAGATTTTCTGGATGGTTATTGCTTGTAAATATCAAACAAGTTTTTATAAAACCCCTGATGTTTAATGCTTGATACAAACACATGTATTCAGGAATGGATATGAGCTCAAACTTAAAGGGGCGATATCGTCACGATCAACAGGGCATGGAAACGGGAGTGCTAGTTTTAGATTAACTCAGTCACTGAAAACAATACGCACAATATGTAGCTATGCATGGTGAAGAGGATAAGTAAGACTAATTGCGGTGACACCATGTGAAATTCTCTATTGAGTAGTAATTAGTTCTGAAAAGAACTGGAGGTTACAACTCAACGTTTCGATCAGTATGCTCTGATCGTCTTCAGGAAAAGATGATCAGAGCGTACTGATCGAAACGTCTTACAATACCCACATGATAAGGTCATATTACCATTACTGCTGCATAAACGAGCCAGAAATTTTCAGTCACTGTGTTCATCATAAACTGGGACACCAATTCCATGCCCTGTTGAAAGTCTGCTCTGATTGTGATGATACTGACCCTTTAACCAGTTCGCGTCGGGAATAAAAAAGTTTTTCTGGGCCCCTGTGCGGGTTTCTTTTTCCCACACACACGTTAATGGAAGCTTCCACAGTGCGTGGCACGTCTTCCGAGCATGTCACCGTACACGCGTGGCTGAACCGAGCATGCATACAAATATTCCGGAGTTTCCTATGGCGTATTTAGATGCTCTCCGATCCGTAGTGCAAAAAAAATTTGCATGTATACACGGCCTCCGACGCGAACTGGTTAATGAATGTCTGTGATATTTGTTGTTGTCCATATAAAGCCCTTTTCACATGACAAAAAAAATAAAACATTGTGTGAGAGACACTCTCAATGTTTGAGAAATATTACAAAATGAGCTTCGTGTGAAAGGACACCAATGTTTGAGACTGTCCTACATTCCTTGAGAGATTTGACTCAAACATTGAGAAATATGGAAGTCAAAACTTATTATTGCATTGCATTGCGTTTACATGATTTATGCATGGGTTCAGATCCTCAAAATGGACATGTTCCTTATATAAAAAGTGAACAAAGACATCTTCATTAACTCTGACCCCCTAGCCAAAATCCAACAGCATGCACAAACACTACCACCCAAATGTTGGACTTGAATTTGGGACACCCGGCCCCATGCAAAGTATCCCTGTCTGGGCTATACAGTACTGAGTCCATCAAAATCCAACACCATGCAGTAACACTACCACCCAACTGTTGGACTTAGCTGGAATTGGGACACCCGGCCCCATGTAAAGTATCCCTGTCTGGGCTATACAGTACTGAGTCCATCAAAATCCAACACCATGCAGTAACACTACCACCCAACTGTTGGACTTAGCTGGAATTGGGACACCCGGCCCCATGTAAAGTATCCCTGTCTGGGCTATACAGTACTGAGTCCATCAAAATCCAACACCATGCAGTAACACTACTACCCAACTGTTGGACTTAGCTGGAATTGGGACACCCGGCCCCATGTAAAGTATCCCTGTGTGGGCTATACAGTCCATCAAAATCCAACAAACCCTGCTGTTGGAGTTTGAATGGTTTGGGGGTGGTTAGGGTTAAATAACACATAAGGCCTATGCATGATGAGAATAGATATAGTGAGAATTGCAGTGACACCATGTATTGAGAGAATCTCTTTTGAGTAATGAGGGTCCGGTTCTGAGAAGTACATTGCCTTTGGTTAACTCAATGTTTCAGTCAGTGTGCTCCGATCAGAGCATACTGACCGAAATGCCGAGTTTAAACTGAAGGTTCTTCCCAGAACCCTCACTACTTCTTCATTCTTCAATGATTACTTGGTTAGAAAAGAACTATTAATGACAATATACCAGATATTAATGTCATGTTTACGAGTAATCTAATATTTGACAAAATGCTGACAATTTATATATATATATATATTTTTCCAAGTTTTCAAGTCCTTAACCCTAACTCCCTAGGCCCATTTGCTTACACATAACCTGAATCCTTCCTAACTCCCTAGGCCCATTTGCTTACACATAACCTGAATCCTCCAAAACCCTTCAGTAGTAAAGCAAGCACATGACATGTATGCACACATGTGTTTCTAATCTGTGATACATGTACATGGCCAGGGACCCTCCCTGCATGCATGGAGCAATAAACAGTGTCCACTGACCCAAGCACTGACCTTGCAATCACTACAACAAACATGGATGTACATGTACCATGGAAAGGCAAGTATGCCTAATAACCTCAATCCTCCAAAATCCTTCACTTTAGCAAAGAGCATGTAGCATGTAACCTCAATCCTTCAAAATCCTTCACTTTGGCATAGAGGATTTTGGAGGCCGGGAAGGTTAGGGTTAATTGGACAAGTAAATAACTGCCTTCTGTTCATTTAAGCATTGAAGTTTAAAAAAAAAAAATTAAGAGCCCAAACAAAAAAATTATTATAAATATGTTCAAAATTCAATCAATTTTAATGCTGAAATAACCATTTGGAATGGTGAATATAACTCTTGGGTTGAATTTGTGAGCTCCGGTAATCATAAATGGTTGGTGGGATGCACAGAATTATTAACATTATTTGATGACCACAATTCTCCAGAGCACAACGCACTGAATATTGCTTTGCGATTTTAGCATTACACAAAAAGATCCTTCGTTACAACAAAACCTGCAACACCAAACTTCTTATTTTATGTGTAAGTTGCTGTCCAGTTGATCATTAAGCCTTAGATGCAATGAAATTGTGTTCATCATGGAGAATTGGATATATTCGCCTGGTTCGTGTTTTGCAATCTGGATATGTCTCAACAACAAAAAATACCAGGATACCCGACCGAAACGGTCATTATCCGGTTCCATTTTTCGGTTCCAATTACCCGTAAACGACTTTTTAAAATTCGGACTTAACATTTGAGCGGTGTGAACAGAAATCTGTGACTCTTGAACAATGTAATGTTTACACTTTTACAGACAATTATCTTTAAATTCAAGAGATTGCACTCCAATAAAGAAAAGATCGATTTAAGTATGGTATCCTCTGTATTATAAAAGTCAATTTGTTAATAATAATAATAATAATAATAATAATGTATAGATTTATATAGCGCACGTATCCACCAACTAAGTGGCGCTCAAGGCGCATTATATTATTATCCCTGCTCATAAGGCTCATAAGGCTCATAAATCATTCCTGAAACCATCTCAGCTCCCTGGGGAGTATACAGCTCAATTGCTGCCATTTCTAGCGCATAGAGAGCAAACCATCTCTGCCTTCACAGGTACCCATTTAACCCCTGGGTGGAGAGAAGCAATTATGGTTAAGTGTCTTGCTCAAGGACACAGGTGTCACTGCCGGGGCTCGAACCCACACTCTGCTGCTGGCAACACCAGAACTTGAGTTCAGTGCGCTAGACCACTCGGCCACGACAATCACTTTTCGTGCATTATACAACACACGGGACCTCTGACTTTCGTCCCATCCGAAGGGCGAAGCAATTATGGTTAAGTACCTTGCTCAAGGATACAAGTGTCACGACCGGGGCTCGAACCCACACCCTGCTGCTGGCAACACCAGAACTTGAGTTCGGTGCGCTAGACCGCTCGGCCACGACACTCCATTTACAGTACATGTATTTCAACCAAAATGAAAATGGGTGTTCCAAAAATATCCAAAAACGCATAGCCCTAATTAAATTAATTACTTAATCATTTAATACAAATTGTAGTATCGGCTTCTATAAAGGATTCTATACAGCCTATGTCAACAAGCTCGGTGCCTGCACTAGTAAGCAGGAGGTCGTGGGTTCGAATCCCACCTGAGTTGCCCGTGCATTTTTTTTCCACAGACACTCAGAAAGCACTGAGTACAGTGCTCCATACATACATCAGTATAGTGCAATAAATCAAATCAATTGTTACCAACATAGCTAACCTGCACTGTTAAACCCCCCCCCCCAAAAAAAAACCTATGTAGAACATTTTATTGCCAAATCAGTTTTGATTGAGTAAAAAAAAGCTTGTTGTAAAAGATCTATTAAAATCAATATAAAATTAAACGACAGGTTATCCCCCTTCCCCCCCAAAAAAAAGTCCCGTTAATTTCATTATTTAAAAACTACAAAATAAGTCACACTTAAAGATACATCGCCATTGTTTGGCTAAGACGACCCACAAAAAAAAATGTATAAAGCGAACAAATTTTGAAAGATAATATCATTGTTAAAGAAAAAAAACTGACCCTCCAAAACTAGAAGACAACTGCCCGTTTATGAACAATGGATAAGCTGTATATATAACAGTGTACAAATATTGACTGCTACGAGTGGTGCACTAAAACTAGCCTCTTGAAGTGATCCCTGGAGCATTCTATTTTCCCCGAGGCAAAGCCGATGGAAAACAGAATGCTCCAGGGATCACCGAGGGAGACTAGTTTTACTGTACCACGAGTGAAAACAGTCAATATTTGTTTTATAACACCTCGTACATAGATTCTGCACAATTTATTAACCCTAACTCCCTAGACAACAAAAGCAGTTGGAGGATTTTGAAGGATTTTTATTGTTCAGTAACAATGCTGAGGGAGTTAGGGTTAAGAGACCTGCTACAATAATAAACTGTGTAGATAACAGTACCATGGACAGTTTAGATGCATTCACCACACAGTACCATTTGACAACTGTCTGTTTATGAATGGTGGATTAACTGCGTAGATAACAGTACCATGTACAGTTTAGATGTATTCACCACACAGTACCATTTGACAACTGTTTGTTGCCCTGGTCTTGGCCTCTGTTGCCCTGGTCATGGCCTCTTTTGCCCTGGCCTTGGCCTCTGTTGCCCTGGCCTTGGCTTCTGTTGCCCTGGTCTTGGCCTGTTGCCCTAGTCTTTGCCTCTGTTGCCCTGGTCGTGGCCTTGGTGCCCCTTATTCTAATGGAAGTGTCCTCGACTCAGGAAAAGTGGCCTTGCTTCTACAAGAATGGAAATTTCAGCCCTGTAATATGTATTGCGATGATTTCATGATGATATATGCTTATCTTGTATTCAGCACAAGACGTTATCTCTGGAGCTAGTGTAAGGCTTGAAGAAATCGTCCGTATTCTCTGTCTGCCCCTGCACCGTAGCTTGAGCTATGTCATCGATCTTGACCTCGGGTGACCTCTCCTTTGCACATGCCCGCACAGTCAGGTGTTTAATGCCACCCTGTGCACAAATACATAAAGTCAAGTCATCATTAGTCAGAAATTCCTGCTTCAATATAAATCAGGATAGATAAGTAGATGAAAAGGAATGAAAAAAACCTAAATAGGTTTTTAAAGCAACATATAGGTTATTATAGGTTCACCAAATGCCAAAATATAGGCTCTTTATAGGTTATTTCCTGTGATTATGTAGTTTTTTTTATTTTTTAAGTAACACGTTTTTGGTAAATTGCCTACCTTCTGAGTACTTTTTGAAACAAAATCTAAGAGCGGTACACATGTTACAGTTTGGCTACTGTTTTGGCTTCATCTCTTTATACTTAGGAAGTAATTTTTCTTCAAAGCCAAGAGGATTTTATGAGGAAGTTGAAATTGTGTTGCAGGAGATTAAAAATATAGGTTTTTATAGGTTAATATAGGTTTCACTGGGAGGCCTGACATTCTGATATTCTAAGGGAAGTGCCCTTTACTCAGGAAAAGTGGTCTTGCCCCTGCAAGAATAGGGCTGTGCATTTTCGGATATTTTTGGAACCGGATATCCGAAATCAAGAAACTTCGGATACCCGGATACCCGTTTTAATTTTCAATTTCAACAACACTTTTTTTTATTAATAGTGCAACAATTAATGTGGACGTTCCCTATAATAATATCCCCTCTATTAACAGCTCATGCCACACAGTGCAGACATAAAGCATGCACTAATCCAGTAACTGCAAACAATAGGCAAACATCGTATAAGTTGGAGGAAAGTGTGTGGAAACCGCCCGTAAAATACTACAAAGTCGTTGTCTACTGTAATCTCTTGAATCTCTTCTCGGCGAAATAAAACTGTATAAGTGTAAACATTACATTAGTCAAGAGTCACAGAAGTCCGAATTTTAAAAAGTCGTTTACGGGTAATTTGAACTGAAAAATGGAACCGGGTAATGACAGTTTCTATCGGGTATCCGGATACCCGGAAACCCAGCATAGCCTTATACAAGAATGAAATGACAGGCCCGTCACGTCACATATTGCTGTCCAGAGAAAATGACTAAGACCCGTCTACATGTATCAGTGCAGTGATCCTGTCCAGCCAATATCAAAGTAGTGACTGACCCTGTCAGAACGGTCAATAATTGTGTTATGATTATAAAGTACATGTACAAGTAGGTCAGTCGTAATCTGCTTTGCCATCTGGGGCAATTGTCTGCTTTTATAGAGAAATGATTTGATCGTTTTGCAGATGCATTTATTTATGCAACACTGAGTCATTGTATCTTTTTTTCATGAGAATGACTCTCCGGGGAGCCGCGCTGTGAACAACACTTAGAGATACAATTACACCCTTAATCACCCTTCATTCAATGCCACTTGCATCTTTGCAGAACACTGTGAATGAGGTCAAGTGGGAAATGGGAGGTAAAACCTAAGGAAATCAGGGGAAACCCCAGAGACAGTCAGTACTGAAAACCCAATCAAAATGTTCATCCGAACCAAGACTGAAGAGGTCATAGTGGTGTAAGGTGAGCAGTGTCCCATTTCACCCTCCTGACCTCCACAGCTTATGACTGCGTTGCCACTTTAAACTGATCAGATACGGTCAGTACTGAAAACCCAATCTAAATGTCCATCCGAACCAAGAGGTCGTAGTGGTGTAAGGTGAGCAATGTCCGATTTCACCCTCTTGACCTCCACAGCTTATGACTGCATTGCCTCTTTAAACTGCTCAGATACGGTCAGTACTGAAAACCCAATCTAAATGTCCATCCGAACCAAGAGGTCGTAGTGGTGTAAGGTGAGCAATGTCCGATTTCACCCTCCTGACCTCCACAGCTTATGACTGCATTGCCACTTTAAACTGATCAGATACGGTCAGTACTGAAAACCCAATCTAAATGTCCATCCGAACCAAGAGGTCAAAGTGGTTTAAGGTGTGGAAATGTACGACTTCACCCTCCTGACCTAAGGCTGTGCGTTCTGGGTTATTTTGGGAACCAGATATCCGAGATGGGAAATCTTTGAATACCCGGGTACCCATAAACAATTTCGTAAAAAAACAGTTGGTAGCATCCCTACTCCCCACACACATTCAAAAAAAATTCACTTGTCTCACTCTCGTACTAATCCAATAACTGCGAACAACTCAAACAATCTAGACACATCAAACAAAAGCCGGCAAGTCTGTGAAAGGCTGTTGGCAAATGTTAATTCTACAGCCTTTATCCAAGTTTTCTTCATTTTGTTATAAAAAAAAAAAAATAAAAAAAAAATTAAAAATCAGAGATCTCCATTTGTGTAGCTTAAATATTCAGTCGGAATTTTAAAAAGTCGTTTAAGGGTAATTGGAAATCGAAAAATGAAACCGGGTAATGACAGTTTTGGTCGGGTGTCCGGGTACTGACAGGGTACACACATATATGCCAATTATTGGGTCAATGACCTGGGGTACGATGGACATACATATGTCAGAGACAGCCACAAAATTGGATAATTGGGGGCAGACTTTGGGTACCCGGATACCCAGATACCCAGCATAGCTTTATCCCAAACTCCAGCACTTATGACTGCAACGTCCCTTTAAGTTGATCATGGCCCATAAAACTCATCACTGGTCAGTCAAGAATAGTAAGGACAGTAGGATACCAACAATTTACAGAGATACAGGTTTTTTTTTTCCCCTGATAGAATCAGGAAGATTGACTTCCGAGACAATGTCAGTCAACAGGGGCGAGAGGAACACTTTGGGGAACCGATTGTGATTGATCTGTCCGTCAATCAGGTTAATCAACCCGGGCAGATTGTTTGTTTAAGATAAGTGGGCAAAGTTGGCCAATTATTGGTCAGTGACCTAGGGTCCCACGTACATACATATGCCAGAAATGGCCACAAAATTGAACCACAGACATTGGAATGAATGGTAGATTTCATCATCTTTTTTTTGAGAGGGGGGGGGGGGTTCGTGGGTACCCGACCGTCGAGTTCAATACCCGGTTCCTTTTTACCGGTTCGGGTACCCGAAACCCACTTTTTAAAATCTGATGTAACAGGTTCACAGATACCCGACCGTCAAGTTCAATACCCGGTTCCTTTTTACCTTTCGACTCTTTTTGTAGTCATAGAAAGGTTAACACAGTGTCACATGTGCTTCTGGAAGAATCCTTGGTTTCATTACAAGAAAGATATATATAAATTATAATTGTCATCTTACCCCAGCTCCCTTATCCCAGGAAGTGCCCGTGGGTCTCTTTGGCGTGATACCCTCACGGCGGCAAATCACACCCCTGGAGCCGTTTGACTCATCCGCGATAATCCAAACCTGTTTGACGAAATGTAAAGGCAATCTGTCAATCAATAGAAACAACTATGCACATTATTTATTCAGGACGTTCTAGGGAAATGAGTTTAAGTAATTCTAAATGGTAGATAATTTGAGGGGTGTGATTTGACAAAAGTAAAAAGAATCCTGAAAAATGGGTAGCAGGCCTGGGTCTCCCTTTGGTCTACAGAGGACAAAGCCCCCCTGAACCTCCTCCCTTTGGTCTCCCTTTGGTCTAGAGGTGGAAATGAACCTCCTGGATGTTTAATTTTGGAGGATTTACAGACTCTCCACATCCCCACAAACAAGAGACTAGAGGTTTGGACACAATACAGGCTACTTCTTTCTTTCCTTGGTGGCTACTTCTCTTCTTTCTAGAAGACTTTGAGGCAAAGGGAGATTTGTCGAAAATCCTGAAATCAGGAAAAATCCTGAGAAATTACAGGCCTGATTTGTATTTTGAAAGGAGAAGCTAAACTAAACCCAATTTTGAGACAAACATTCAGCACAAGAATAGACCATGTGACTTGCTTACACTGTGCATGACCTTTAGAGTACCAGGGTGATTTCCTGCCCAGGCAAAAAGTGTGTGTATTTGTATGCAGAGTTTGTACATTTTGTACTTCTCCACATAACATCAAGGAATTGTTTGAATTTTCAGATGAATAAGATTTCAGATGTAATGTAAGTGCCTTAATTTTGAAAATGCATTATTCAAAATAAAACGAAACGTCGAGTTGTCACAACCAGTTCGTTTCAGAACTAATTACTACTCAAAAGAGAATTTTTGCATTGTGTCACCGCAAACAGTCTTTACTTAAATCAAATTAAGAGTTTTTCTGCTGATATCTTAAAATATCAGATTGAATGGTTTCTGGTCGTAGACCAGTGTACATTTTGAGCCTGGCGCGGTTTGACCTTTGGAGCGCGGTTTGACCTTTGGGGCTCTTGTGAACAAGTCATGTCATTGGTCATATCGTCTACACATTGACTCTCCCATGAATATGAATTAATACAGTCTGAATTGCGTTTTTCCCATGGCGTAAATGATTGGAGGAAATTGTGTTTTTAATCATGAAACTAATCTCTTAGTCCTCAAATCTCTGGAGCCCACGTCACTTTACATTAAGACGAACATCCCATATGAAATCCATACTGCGGTTCTGTTTTGTGGGAGAATGTGATGTCTGGTCATTGCTTCTACTGACACATCACAGTGACTAGTGACTGGCAGGATAAATTAACCTCAATATTGAACATCAAGGAGGGAGGGGAGGGGTTTAATAAAATGATGCCAACAGGTCAACAAGCTCCAACAGATAAAAATGATATTTTCCCTTTTATTCAATAAAGGGGACTTGAGGAATCAGACAAGTGACGGGTGAGATGGAAATAGTTTCTAAAGAGAAATACAGACAAGTCTGATTCAGGTTCACCAGGATCTAAATGAGGGTATTCTGGAGATATGTTTTATATTTCAGGGCAAACTTTAAACATGTTTTTTTTTTTTTACATTTTGGGACAGACTTTGGACATGTAAGTAAGACTAATTGCGGTGACACCAAGTGAAATTCTCAATTCTTCTTCTTCGAGTCCATAGCAATCTCAGATGTCGTTCTGCCAGTATCGAGCACAGGCCACAGCTGATGGGGTAGGTTCTGCCAGATCTTCTGGGCTGCACCGGGGGGCATCGGCACATTCCAGCAGGTGGGACATGGTCTGCACCAATCCACAGCTGCATGTGTCTTCTGTTGTGTAGTTCCAGGCTTTCATCAGTGCTTTGCACCTCCCCTGTTCCACCCACAGTCTATTTACTGACTTCCAAGTTACCCATCCAAGGTCATGACCACTAGCAAGGCTTTCAATTGAGTAGTAATTAGTTCTGAAAAGAACTGGAGGTTACAACTCGATGTTTTGATCAGTGTGCTCTGATCGTCCTCAGAGCACACTAATCGAAACGTCGAGTTGTAACCTCCAGTTCTTTTCAGAACTAATTACTACTCAATAGAGAATTTCACATGGTGTTGCCGCAATTAGTCTTACTTATCCTCCTCACCATGCAAAGCTACAAGTTTTACATAGACTTTGGACATGTTTTCTGTTATTGGACAATTGGAAATAATTCATGAGAAATATATACAAATCTGATTCAGGTTCATCAGGATCAAAATGACATGACGGTATTCTGGAAAAATATTTTATATTTTAGGACAAACTTATATATATATATGGTTTGGCCTCTGACCTGGCCCCCATAGAGCAATAGATAATTGGCATAAGTGGACCGCCCACCAACATAGGGGCTGGTTAGCTCAGTTGGTGGAGCGCTCGTACGGTAATTGAGAGGTCGCGGGTTCGAGTCCGGCACCAGCCAATTTTTCTTTGCTCGCTACCTGAATATATATATATATATATATATATATATATATATGACATAAAACACAATAAAGGGGGCCACTTTGCATCCGTCACGTTAGCAGTTTTTCCAATGGTTGTTATTTATTTTTAAGTACCTGAAACCGACCAAAAAGTGTTTCAACATGTGAATGGACATGCAGGCTTATACTAGAACTAATTTGAGTTGATTTATATTTATTTATTTATTTTTTTATTTATTTTTTTACCCTCAAATTTCCATAAAAATTGGATGGAAAAAGTTACCTCACTTTTCCGTCCATTTGTTGATGGAAATTTTAGGGTAATTAAAAAAATAATAGTAATAATCAACTGAAATTATCTTTAGGATAAGCATACATGTCTATTCAAATGTTGAAATTCTTTTTGGGTGGTTTCAGATATTTAAAAAAAAATAACAACCTTTAGAAAAACTGCTAACGTGACGGTAGGTAAGTGGCCCCCTTTATTGTGTTTTATGTCATATATATATATATATATATATATATATATATATATATATATATATATAATTTTTTATTTAAAAGAAAAAGATTTTGGGACAGACTTGCAATTTTTTTTCTTCTGTTATTGAACAATTAGAATGACTTTATAAGAGAAATAAGACAAATCTGATTCAGGTTCATCAGGATCTAAATGAGGGACAGAGGGTATTCTATAAATATGTTTTAGATTTTAAGACAAACTTAAACATGTTTTTTTTTTTGGTTGTAAATTTGGGCAGACTTGTGAAATGTTTTCTGTTATTGGACAATTGGAAATAGTTCCTAAAAGAGAAATACAGGCAAATCTGATTAAGGTTCACCAGGATCTAAATGAGGGTATTCTGAAAATATGTTTTATATTTCAGGACAAACTTTAAACATGTTTTTTTTTCTTTCTACATTTTGGGGCAGACTTGTGACATGTTTTCTGTTACTGGACAATTTCCAGACACGTGTAAACTCAGCCCTATATACATGGATCCAATAATCCAAAAGAAAAAATCTGGTTAGACACATCCGTCTACTGCCCTCTATTTAGCATCAGGGTTCAATCCAAAGATTTGACAATGTACATGCATTCATATTTTGTGAGTAAGAAGCATCAACTACAATGTTTTTTTTTCTGAGTTGGAACTCTCCAACGTACAGTTTAGGAACACAAGAGGGAGCTGTTTTCAAGACAAGGAAAATAAAGTTTTAATTAAGAAAATCTTGACATTAAGTAATTTGATCTGATCTGTTTAAATTCAACTAAGCAAAATTTTGTAATTAATGTTAAATTTTGTTGGCCAATTTGGAGAAGTATTTTTTTTACCGACACTGGTGTGTGATTTCATTTTTTTACATCCAAGTAATTTTCATACAAAATTAAATTTGTTAATTAAATGTTTTTTTGGGAATACTAATTTTTTTTTGTATAAACAGTCATCGAAACTAAAACAAAAAAACATCTTTAAGAGATGAAATTTTGAATAATGATGTACAAGAAAAATCTTGTAACTCGTTATCTGTAACAATAAACCTGTACATATCTCTTCAATCATAAACCAAGCTTGCCTACAAAATAAATCAAACTCCCACATGGAACGCGACGCTTGAGTTTGTTAAACACGGCCCGTTAATTCAGAAGGGGGGGGGGGGAAACCACAAGACATCTCAATAGCGTATTAATGTGATTGTTGTGTTATCAAGGAAATTGATCTAATCAGCTCCCATTTCTGGCGGGAAGTCCCATCAGAGCGAGGGGGTATGTTGGACACACAACAGGCCCGGTATGGGGAGGATGAACTGGCAAAGGTGGGGTTAATTCAGAACATGAGTCCAGGGGGCTCGGTGCCCCGCTGGCTGGCACCGCAGGTTGTGTTGACAGGAAAGATTATTAAGATGTGCAGTTGCCAAAGTGGTTACACACATGTGAGCTCTATCATGCATGTGCAACAGGTGTTTCCACCCCGATTTTGCATGGGGGGGGGGGTTGTTTCAGAGAGGCAGGCACCAGACCAAAACCACAAACAAATGAGCTGCTCATAGCTAGACTAGCAAGGTTACTGAATACAAAGTCTTCCTTGTCTACAACTGGTTGTTCAAATTAGGTTTACTATCTGTTATCAACTTCAAGGTACAGTGTAAATCTATCCAAGAAGTCCACCTTAAAAATCAGCGTACAATTTGGGTCAAATGTCTGCATATATGCATGCATACACACTTGATGCAAAAACATGAGAGACACATACACAGAAAACCAACCTGTGAAGTTTTCACCTCATGGCCAGAAGGTGACTTTTTGCTCAGAGTGTTTTCCGTAAAAATTATGATTGCTTTTTCACACTTTTCTCTTGACTGAACACACCGCATTGAGCTCAATCTTTCTCAAGGTTGGTTGCTTAACCCTCCTTATGAGTACAAGGGTCAAAATCGGTCCACATGTTGATATATGACATAAAACACAATAAAGGGGGCCACTTTGCATCCGTCATGTTAGCAGTTTTTCCAATGGTTGTTATTTATTTTTAAGTACCTGAAACCGACCAAAAAGTGTTTCAACGTGTGAATGGACATGCAGGCTTATACTAGAACCAATTTGAGTTGATTTATTTTATTTTTTAATTTTTTAATTAATTTTTTTACCCTCAAATTTCCATAAAAATTGGACGGAAAAAGTTACCTCACTTTTCCGTCCATTTGTTGATAGAAATTTTAGGGTAATTAAAAAAATAATAGTAATAATCAACTCAAATTATCTTTAGGATAAGCATGCATGTCTATTCAAATGTTGAAATTCTTTTTGGGTGGTTTCAGACATTAAAAAAAAAAAATACAACCATTAGAAAAACTGCTAATGTGACGGTAGGAAAGTGGCCCCCTTTATTGTGTTTTATGTCATATACTTGCCAAGGTATATCTAGTGCACTTAAAAAGTCGAACACTGTCAAACCTTACATGTGGTATAAGTACATTTACAGGTCAAAATGAGTCGACCGTTTTTGACTGGTAAAAGCATTGTCTGGTTATTGTTGAGGGTGGTCAAAATGACCAGTCAAAAATGCCCCTGTGTGCACAGTTGGTTCAACAGTCAAAACAGTCAGTTGACTGGTTTTGACCACTATAGCTACTTGCCACTAAAGTGCAGCTAAAGTAGGAGGGTTAATGATTATCTTGATTCAGAAGAAAGTGTGCGTAGTTTTGTCAACATTACCAATGCTGTATCTTGCTTTTAACCCTAACCACCTAGGCATTTTGGCTAGAAACCATCCCAAATCTGCCAAAATCTATCAGCATGCAGTAAAAAGGTACCCCCAATTGTTGGAGTTTGATGGAATTGGTACAGTAGCAAATGCAAAGCATCCATGGCTTGGCTATACACAGTCCTGATATCCAACAAAAGCAGCCCGTGGAGTTTGATGGGTTTGGTACACATGGCTACATGCTCTATTCGCTGAGCTATACTGTGGAGTACTTCGCCAAAATCAAGCAAAACTAGGGGGTGGATTTTGATGGAATTGGGGTAGTTAAGGTTAATATTATAAGAGAACATTCTATGTGACTCATGGTCAACTTGGCTTCCTGAGGCTGCCAGTGCAGTGTGTTTAGTGACTTCACAGTCAAAGAAACAGGCAAAGAAACACGCTTCAAAATAACACAAAATGACCCTCAGGGTGTGATTTGACAAAATGGGTAGCGGGCCTGGATCTCCCTTTGGTCTAGAGGACAAAGCCCCCCTGAACCTCCTGGATGTTTAATTTTGGAGGATTTACAGACACTCCACATCCCCACAAACAAGAAACTAGAGGTTTGGAGACAATACAGGCTACTTCTTTTCTTTCAAGAAATATTTGAGGCAAAGGGAGATTTGTAAAAAAATCCTGAAATCAGGAAAAATCCTGAGAAATCAAAGGCCTGGACCCTACAGCATCCATGAACAAATTGAACATTTCTGAACTACCTATAAGAACTCTAATGAATGATTCAGAGATGAATGTCTTCACTTGGAACCAGCAATTATGCAATGAGTCTACATCAATCATAAACCAAATGATCGAAGAAAAAAAATCTAAATTCCTCACGCGAAGCTCAGGGGAGAAACCAACAGGAACACCTCAATAGTGTACTAATTTGAATGTTGGAAATTAATCGAACGTGCTTGAATGAATTGTACGTTTCTTAATATGTACCTTAATACTCGAATGAATGATTTGGAGTCAAATGCCTTCACTGAAAGGGCAACTACAGGGGCATGATTTGAATAAAGTAAAACAAAAATCCTGAAAAATGGGTAGTGGGCCTGGGTCTCCCTTTGGTCTAGAAGACAGAGCCTCCTGAACCTCCTGTGGGTAGTGGGCCTGGGTCTCCCTTTGGTCTAGAGGACAAAGCCCCCTGAACCTCCTGGATGTTTAATTTTGGAGGATTTACAGACTCTCCACATCCCCGCAAACAAGAGACTAGAGGCTTGGACACAATACAGGCTACTTCTTTCTTTCCTTGGTGGCTACTTCTCTTCTTTCATGAAAGTTTTGAGGCAATGGGAGATTTGTAAAAAAAAAAAAAAATCCTTAGAAATCAGAGGCCTGCGTCTATTAAGAAATGAGTCTGATGTCCCCTGAGGGCAATAAAGGCACTATAACAAATCCCAATAGGGTGTCTGGGTGCATGACCAAATGTGGTCATTCACTACCATGCAACTAGTGCTGCGAGTCTACAGGTTAATATTGTAATCCAGTAACCGAACGTAAAATATATGGTTAATCGGTTAACCGAACCAAATTTTAGAAACATAAAATTCAAAGATGGCAGGAAAATAAAGGTAGGAAAAAGGATGAGATGTTAAATTTATGTTACTCACTATATCTGGTAAATTATATCTGGGGTTATCGCCCAGAAAAGGTAGTTTAAATTTTTGGATAACTGAACTGTAAAAATTAACCGAGTATTCTGTATCAATGCTCTAATACCCTTCAGCATATTCTCCTGAAGGTGATTAGAGCATACTGGTTGAAACATTGAGTTGTAACCAACCGGTTCTTTCCAGAACTATTACTCGAAAGAGAAATTCTACATGGTGTAACTGTGAACAGTCTTTACTTAAATCCTTTTTCACCATGCAAAGCTACAAGACGTTTTTGTTGTAACGACATAGTTGATTTACCAACTTTATCAATTTGAAAAGTTAACCCAATTTCCCACAATGAATTCAAATCGCACCATGATCGAAAACTCAGCATATGTCACAGCAATACTATTAACCCTCCTACTATAGCTGAACTTCAGCGTCAAGTAGCTATAGAGGTCAAAACCAGTCAACTGTCTGTTTTTGACTGTTGACCCAAATGTGCACACAGGGGCATTCTTGACTGGTTTTTACTGTCATTTTGACCACCCTCAACAATACAAGACAATGCTTTTACCAGTCAAAAACGGTCGACTCATTTTGACCTGTAAATGTACTTACTACACGTAAGGTTTGACAGTGTTTGACTTTTAAGTGCACTAGATATACCTTGACAAGTATATCAACATTTTGGCTGATTTTGACCCTTGCAGCCACAGAAGGATTAAACAGGATGTGTTACATTTCATTCTCCCACCCCATATATTAGAGAAAGAGCAAAGTAACAGCCTTCTAGTTAAACAAAATGACCAAATATGTCTTGACGTTGATAATTACCTGATCTCGGGGTCCGACGGACACTTTCCTGACCTTGTTACTGATCAGAATCCAGCGGGTTCCCTCGGGGAAGGTTGGCGTGATGTTCTCACGGAACCACAGATTCGCTGATGGCAAAAAAAAAGGGGAAAAAAACCATATGTGTTCAATATCAAGTTTCTCATTCCGCACTTCCACAACAAGTTGAATAAAATAACACTTAAAACTATTAATTACTTACTGCCGGGAAGGAACCTGTATTTTGTTATGATTGAGTGAAGGGTAATGTGATTTCCAAAGATTTCTTAACTGAAAACTTGAACTTTGTGGATATGTTCAAATGCGAAAATCCAGTAGAACTCCAGTAGCACTCCGGTACAGAAGCAATTCTTAACCCCCTAACCCCCTAGGTATTCTGGCTAGGAACCTTCCTGAATCCTCCAAAATCCATCAGTGCACTTTTGGAAACGTGCCCTTATCTTCAAAATGCACCATGCATTTTCGTTGATATTTCATATTCAGCACTTATGGCCTGTACTTCTTGCCAGGTAGTAATTTTGCCCCATTTGAAGAGGTGAAAGTACCAGTTTCCAACAGTGCTGAATTTTTTTCCAAAAAGAAGTGCCCCTTGGAGGATTTTGAAAGGTTTGGGGTGGTTAGGTTAATGTTTGAAGGAGTTGATTTGTACGCGTGTCCAGCAAGCTAAAATCTGTGGAGTTTATTCTGTGGCTCCGACCATATAATGATTGTCAAAATTTATTGGGAAATAATATGAATAATTCTCTATTAAAAAACAGTAACACCTCAGAAATGTTTGATACATCGTTAACTGTAAACCATCTACCATATAAACCATCTACATGTGTTAAAGTGTTATAAGTGACATTTAAAAAAAATTATTATTTTTCAAAATATTAGAAATATATATTTTTACCAGGATTTAAACTGGGATTCGATAACCACTGTACACATGCTGACATAGGGTACTGTGTGTGGGGTACACATGCTCTGTTCGCTGGGCTATACTGTGGAGTACTGAATCCAACAAAAGCAGCCGGTGGAGTTTGATGGATTTGGTACACATGGCTACATGCTCTATTCACTGGGCTATACTGTGGAGTACTGAATCCAACAAAAGCAGCCGGTGGAGTTTGATGGATTTGGTACACATGGCTACATGCTCTATTCACTGGGCTATATATACTGTGGAGTACTGAATCCACCAAAATCTGGCAAAACCAGGGGGTGGATTTCGATGGACGCGGGAAAGTTGGGAGAGTTCTTGGCTCCCCTTTGACAAGTACAAGAGGTAACAATGCCAAACCAAATTTAACACCACATCCCCCTTTTTTTGACACTGAAATCACGTACGCGCTCTTTGGGGAAACAAAGGGGTTTTGTCTAGACTGTGTATTAGCTACACACAGGGGGGGAACAGTCAACAAAGCGAAACCGTCCAAGAGACCATGAAGTTAGCCCATTCAGTGACATTCAAATGTCTGTGCGTCTCATCTGAAGATGCTTATAGGGGTTCAGACTCAATCAAGTCGTCCCTTGGTGTGTGAGACAGTTCAGCCTACTTCTTCAAATCCTTTGGGTAACAAATCAATCACGCTCAGTCCGTGTCTGTTGTTATTATGGGGTTTTTGTTTTTTAGATCTTTTATCAGCACAACAGTGAAGATGGCACAAAGATTGCAACGAGTACAATCAATATTAAAGGGATGGTACAACATCTTTAATTATCAGATTATCACCTACTGTAGTTGGACGTTTGTGGCAAGTAGTTACTCATTTTCACCTAAAGCATACAAGCCACTGCTGTCCTTTCCAAGTAATCTTACAAAATCAACCCAGTGCCACCCAAGCTGTAAATAAGACCATCTCCGATTACATACTCAACACATACTGAAGGCCATTACAAACCAGTCTTTAGTGGTTTTGTATAGGTGTGTTTACAGTCAAAATACATGGTCAGATGGTTGTAGCTGGTTGTTTGAACATATGGCCTACAATGTATCAACGGGAGACCACTTTACCCTGCAATCTCAGTGGTGTGACAGTGCACAGAAGGGTAACCATAGGAGGCCACTGGCAACAACTGCAACAGCTTGGAGTGGCCCGAATGGGTTGTTTCAAAAATTGCACTGATTGTAGGAGGGTTATAAAAAAAAAAATTTAAATTTAAAAAAAGTTGTCCTGGTTAACGAGAAATGGTAAGAAACAAAAGCTTTAACGTGAATATATTTTTAGCAGTAACAGCAAAAATGACAACATTTCCTGGGGTATTTGTGGTGAACTTTATATTCTATTTTGGAAGTCTTTCCAGTCGTGTACATGTACATGACCTTGCATGTCACCCACTCATAGATTTGATGTCCCTTAAACCTGCCCGTTGATTGATCATTTAATATCATTCAAATGGTTGTGAATGCCAGCATGTGTCATGCTTGCCAAATGGCACTGTGTGGTGAATGCATCTAAACTGTACATGGCACTGTTATCTACACAGCTTATCCGCCATTCATAAACAGACAGTTGTCAAATGGTACTGTGTGGTGAATGCATCTAACCTGTACATGGTACTATTATCTACACAGCTAATCCACCATTCATAAACAGACAGTTGTCAAATGGTACTGTGTGGTGAATGCATCTAACCTGTACATGGTACTATTATCTACACAGCTTATCCACCATTCATAAACAGACAGTTGCCAAATGGTACTGTGTGGTGAATGCATCTAAACTGTACATGGTACTGTTATCTACACAGCTAATCCACCATTCATAAACAGACAGTTGTCAGATGGTACTGTGTGGTGAATGCATCTAAACTGTACATGGTACTGTTATCTACACAGCTTATCCACCATTCATAAACAGACAGTTGTCACATGGTACTGTGTGGTGAATGCATCTAAACTGTACATGGTACTGTTATCTACACAGCTTATCCACCATTCATAAACAGACAGTTGCCAAATGGTACTGTGTGGTGAATGCATCTAAACTGTACATGGCACTGTTATCTACACAGCTAATCCACCATTCATAAACAGACAGTTGCCAAATGGTACTGTGTGGTGAATGCATCTAAACTGTACATGGCACTGTTATCTACACAGCTAATCCACCATTCATAAACAGACAGTTGTCAAATGGTACTGTGTGGTGAATGCATCTAAACTGTACATGGCACTGTTATCTACACAGCTAATCCACCATTCATAAACAGACAATTGCCAAATGGTACTGTGTGGTGAATGCATCTAAACTGTACATGGCACTGTTATCTACACAGCTTATCCGCCATTCATAAACAGACAGTTGTCAAATGGTACTGTGTGGTGAATGCATCTAACCTGTACATGGTACTATTATCTACACAGCTAATCCACCATTCATAAACAGACAGTTGTCAAATGGTACTGTGTGGTGAATGCATCTAACCTGTACATGGTACTATTATCTACACAGCTTATCCACCATTCATAAACAGACAGTTGCCAAATGGTACTGTGTGGTGAATGCATCTAAACTGTACATGGTACTGTTATCTACACAGCTAATCCACCATTCATAAACAGACAGTTGTCAGATGGTACTGTGTGGTGAATGCATCTAAACTGTACATGGTACTGTTATCTACACAGCTTATCCACCATTCATAAACAGACAGTTGTCACATGGTACTGTGTGGTGAATGCATCTAAACTGTACATGGTACTGTTATCTACACAGCTTATCCACCATTCATAAACAGACAGTTGCCAAATGGTACTGTGTGGTGAATGCATCTAAACTGTACATGGCACTGTTATCTACACAGCTAATCCACCATTCATAAACAGACAGTTGCCAAATGGTACTGTGTGGTGAATGCATCTAAACTGTACATGGCACTGTTATCTACACAGCTAATCCACCATTCATAAACAGACAGTTGTCAAATGGTACTGTGTGGTGAATGCATCTAAACTGTACATGGCACTGTTATCTACACAGCTAATCCACCATTCATAAACAGACAGTTGCCAAATGGTACTGTGTGGTGAATGCATCTAAACTGTACATGGTACTGTTATCTACACAGCTAATCTACCATTCATAAACAGACAGTTGCCAAATGGTACTGTGTGGTGAATGCATCTAAACTGTACATGGTACTGTTATCTACACAGCTAATCCACCATTCATAAACAGACAGTTGCCAAATGGTACTGTGTGGTGAATGCATCTAAACTGTACATGGTACTGTTATCTACACAGCTAATCCACCATTCATAAACAGACAGTTGCCAAATGGTACTGTGTGGTGAATGCATCTAAACTGTACATGGTACTGTTATCTACACAGCTAATCCACCATTCATAAACAGACAGTTGTCTAGTTTTGAATAGTCAGTGAACTCGCTGGAATATTGTACCGAGATTAGGAGGTTTAAATGGACAATATCGCATGGAATCGGAGTGCTAGTTTTAGATTAACTCAGTGACTGAAAATAATACCCCACACGATAAGGTCATATTACCGTTGCTGCTGCATAAATGAGCCAGTAATTTTCAGTCACTGTGTTCATCGTAAACTAGGACACCGATTCCATACCCTGTTGAAAATCTGCTCTCATCGTGACGATACTGTCCCTTTAAAGTCATTATTTCAAGCAATTCAGAGATAATATGTGAATGTAATTATTAAGTTCCCTCATTTATTCTAAACCTATCATGAGAAGAATGATCCGATGTCGGAAAACTTTCCAGTAAAAATGTGAAGTATTTAACTGTACAATATATTCAGTTCTGTTGTCAGGATTCAATATAGCAAACGCTCGTCCATACCTTTAAAACAAGTCCTCAGCCAAGTTTGTCTGATATCACACGACATTTATTACCGTCATAATTTATGATTGATCCCCCTTCCTCCTTTACTGCTGCTTGTTAGATTTAGCATCATAATTTAGGACATGCTCACTGACATGCATGTATGGATGGGATTAAGGGGTTCTGACTAGCCCCCCTGGCCCCCCCTTTCCCCCAGAACAAGACATCATCAAATCAGTAGAAAAATATCATTTAATAATGATTAATATATTCCTGAAAGCACCATGCACGGGTTGCCATTAACTTTTTTGGTTGTTCTGGGCCGGCCGGACCAGCAGCTAGGGTCCAATTTTCAGGGGGCACTAGGGTGTGCACCACTTTTTCTGGGGGAAGGGGGGGGAGCATGTCAATACTTGAACATTTTGTATACTGCAGCCTCAAATGGGGACCTATTTATTCAAAATTCTGAATGGGGGAACCCAGACCTCTGCAGGGGGAATGTTCCCCTCCCCTCCCCCTCCCCCCATAGTTATGTCACTGCGGACCAGTAATTTTGACTTTTAGCTATTCGGCAAGCGTTTTCACTGTTTTTGATATGTACTTTTTATAAGAATTTTATGGACCACAATTATCAATATTTTCAAGGTAGGACAAAGAGAGTCAGTGATTACTTTTCATGGTCTAGTGGAATAAAATGTGTAAATATGAAATCAAAAGAACTAAGATTCAGTGTAAGTCAGTAAAGACTGTTTGCTGTGACACCATGTGAAAATTCTCTTTTTTTTTCAATTGAGTAGTAATCAGTTCTGAAAAGAACTGGTGGTAATATTATATCAGTATGCTTTGATCGTCTTCAGGAGAATGAAGATTCAGTGAAGTCTTTGTGATTTTGACGAGCCCACAATAGCCAGAGGGGTGTCTGGGTGTCTTTTGGACACCCTATTTCCATTTTGGACACCCTATTTCATCTGTCATTTACATGTACAAGTATTGTAAGTGAACAATTTGGACATCCTGTTTCTAAATGCTGGCTAATACCTTGCTAGCCCACCGGACTACTAGGAGAGGGGTTTTGACTAGCCCGTCTGACTACTAGGAGAGGGGTTTCCATTAGCCCATCTGACTACTAGGAGAGGGGTTTTGACTAGCCCGCCGGACTACTAGGAGAGGGCTTTTGACTAGTCTGCCGTAATTTTTACTGCTATTTGGCCAGCAGACCACTGGCAAAATTGAACCCTGTCCATTTGGGGATTGAGGTTAATAATAATCATGTGAATAGTGTAAATAAATTATGTGTTGCTTATATGCTTGTGTCCTGGGTCCATTTATTGTCAGTGTCATTGTCAGTGTCAGTGTCATTGTAAGGACAGGGTCGAGTTGGGTGAAGTCATAGGGGGGGACCCCAAGTTTGTGACAGAATGCATAAAGGTATTTGTAACTTTGAAAATGGTTCTAGTTTTTGCACTTTATGCGATTGGCTTAGTGGAAAACATTGTTTCTGACGTTGTTGGTTTTGTGCATACTTCCAGGAATTCAGGAAAATATTGTTTGTTTTTATAATAAAGGGATCGTATATTTTTGGTAAGATGTCTGTAAATGAGTCATTCCACCAGGGCCTAATTTCATAGCGCTGTTTACCGGTAAGCAAATTTTTGTGCTAACTATAGCAGCCAAATTGGCTTAAGCATAAATGTACAAAGGGCAAATATATTCTCCAATAAGCATACTTTACTGTTTACACTGTTAAAACGGTCTAGTTCATAGACCCTTTAACCAGTTCGCGTCAGAGGCCGTGTACACACGCAATTTTTTTTTGCACCACGGATCGGAGAGCGTCAAAACACGCCATAGGAAACTCCGGAATATTTGTATGCATGCTCGGTTGAGCCACGCGTGTACGGTGACATGCTCGGAAGACGTGGCCACGCGCTGTGGAAGCTTTCATTAACGTGTGTGTGGAAAAAAGAAACCCGCACAGGGGCCCAGAAAAACTTTTTTATTCCCGACGCGAACTGGTTAAGTGCCTATCCCATGATCCCTTACAACCCGCCAGGCAGGGTAAGCAAAACTCCTAACCAAGCTCGTTGTGCGTGCGCGCATTTGGAGTACAATGCTGTGGTATGGATTACATGAAGGCTGGCACACTTCATGTAAGTAACAGACTTCTGGTGCACTCTGTTATAGCAAGTCATAATCCACTGTTAAGTCATATATAAACTAACTTGTCTTGTGACTCATGCAGTTCTCTTTATCAGTTGATGTACGATGATGTACAAAGTACATGTACGGAGAGCTGCTATGTTGATTTGAATCACCTCGGGAATAACTGAGATCATGTTTGAAACCAACGGGGGATTTAAGTGTCAATGTGCCACTGCGTATCTTAATGGTGTAACATTAACATTGTCAGATACAATTAGCGGCAATTACAAGTGTGACTTCTTACTATTACCGGCTGTCAATGATATTGACCTATGAAGGAAAGTGCAATGGTGTCGTGCTTATTATTATCGATGGGGGAAGGGAGAGGGGTATTAACCCTCCTGTGACTGCAAGGGTCAAAATCAGTTAAAATCTTGATATACTTGCCAAGATATGTCTTGTGCACTTAAAAGTCGAACACTGTCAAACCTTACGTGTAGTAAGTACATTTACAGGTCAAAATGACAGTAAAAACCAGTCAAAAATGCCCCTGTGTGCACATTTGGGTCAACAGTCAAAACAGGCAGTTGACTAATTTTGCCCTCTATAGATACTTGCCACTAAAGTGCAGCTGTAGTAGGTTAATGTTCATGCACGTTGAATTTATAACAAAAAAAAGCCTTGGTTTCTGATCTCTGCGTGCGTCACCTCAGCATTTTTAGTTTTCATTTTTTGTTGTTGCTACGAAACGATGTCCAATTGCAGCCAAAATTTCTGGATCGATTGGAATTCTGCCGCGCTGCGTTTTAAACGACTTGTTCACATAGGGGGTATGAACGTTTGGCCGATTTGTGAGGCCTCTCTTAGCCACCATACTTTCTGTATGGGAAATTTGGTCTGGTTCCAATAACCGCATAAACATGTGTGACGTATTTCACTGGTTGGCAAAAAAAAAAAAAAAAAAAAAAAGATTACCAAAAATACATGTCACTGCCGACCTATGACCAGAAACAGGAGACTTTTTTTTTAGTCAATCCATATCCTGTTCTTAAGTCGATACGTAATACACGTGCGCATTGGCAGTATGCGCCTTCATTTCGCTACTTCTGGATCCAAAGCTGGCATACCGTTGTGTGTAATTTAACCTAAATTCCATGATTTTAACGTTCAAAAGTGATTCTTGAGGCAGAAATTGACTTTGTAAATAAGATTTTGAGTTTTTATATAACACATACGTTTTATACATGCAACACCCAAGCTGTCCCGAGCTTTCTGATTTCTTGTGCAAAATGAAAAGAGTGGTCAATGCATTTCCAATGGGCTTCTGATGATCGTTGGAGCCAGCACATGCGAAGTGGGCGTGGTTTATGTTGAAATTACCTCACACTTATGAAGAGGATAGGTAACAAGATTCTGTAAACTCTTAAATAGTAATGACTTACTTTGGCAGTCTATTGCCCAGACGGACGTAGCACCACACGATATCTGTATGAGTGGAGCAATGGCTGGTAATGCTATGTGGAACCAGGTATCCCCTGTAAGACACAAGAAAATTCATTTCAATTAAAACATAACAGTCAATATTTATGAAGAGTGCTATGGCCGAGCGGTTTAGTGCATCGGATTTGTGTTCTGATGGCCGAGTCGTCAGAATGTGGGTTCGAATCCCAACCGCGACCATGGTGCTTGTGTCCTTGAGCAAGACACTTTACCATAATTGCTTCTCTCCACCCAGGGGGTAAATGGGTACATGTGAGGGCAGAGTTGGTTGTTGTGTTTGATTAGCCCCGTATGTGCTGTAATGGCAGCAATTGAGCTGTATACTCCCCAGGGAGCTGAGATGGTTTCAGGAATGATTTATGAGCCTGATGACTATAATGCGCCTTGAGCACCAGTTTGGTGGATACGCCTTGAGCACCAGTTTGGTGGATACGTGCGCTATAAAAGTCCACATTATTATTATTATTATTATATCTATCTTAGCAAGACCCACTTTTTGGGCCATTCTCCCGCTTTTTGGGCCCTATATAATTTTTCTGTTGAAATAACTCCTCGGTAGCACGTTAGGCCCAAAAAAAAGAGAAAGTCTCTGGATTCTGATCATAGGTTGTCTGGTTAAGGTTGGGCCCAAAATCTCAAAAGTGTAACGTGAGTAACCGTGGAATTGCACATATGCAAATGTTTGCATCAATGTTTTGAAGTCTTGGTTTTTAACAAGTTGTGCATTTATGTCAAACTTGGATCGTTTATTTTGTTTATTTTGATTACCAAAACGGTGAAATGGCAGTATAGATTTAGGCAATTCCATGGTTACTCACGTTACATTTGTTTAAATTTTTTTTTATAGGTATTGGGCCCACTCTTGATGCCATAATTTCCTTACTTATATATTTCACTGATCATTTTTTTCACAGTAGTTGCATTATACCCAGACCGTACTCGGCACACAAAAACTATTTCAGAAATTTGTTATATGTACGCTATATTAGAGAAAAAATGTTGGTTACTCACGTTACATTTTTCAGATATGCATAAAATGTTTGAAAAAATGTTGGTTACTCACGTTACATTTTTCAGATATGCATAAAATGTTTGAAAAAATGTTGGTTACTCACGTTGCATTTTTCAGATATGCATAAAATGTTTGAAAATTTTTTGGTTACTCACGTTACATTTTTCAGATATGCATAAAATGTTTGAAAAAATGTTGGTTACTCACGTTACATTTTTCAGACATGCATAAAATGTTGATTTTTCTCTTATTTAACAAATTTATAAAATTCTTATTTTGTTCTGAGTAAGGTCTGGGTATAACGCAACTACTGTGAAAAAAAAACTGATGAGTGAAATATATATTATGGCATTAAGAGTGGACCCAAAACCTCAAAAAATGTAACGTGAGTAACCATAAAATTACAACAATAAGGGAAGAAATAGCAATTTAAATGATGACAACAAACCTGTAGGATTCTGCCGATGGATTCCGTTACGAAAGAATGCCGATCCGTCCTTAGCGATGGCCCAGACCCGGTAGTTACCCCCGACAGAGATAGACTGGAACGGCTGGTCGCTCGGAACGTGAATCCAGCTGTGACCCTTTAGCATAGGAAATAATCAATAGAACGTTATTTTCCAGACCTTTTAGCACATTGTGGCTATGGACTAATCTGCTGACCACTGTCAGTGTGGAAACCATGAGTCATCGAAGGTAAACAAAATTAACACCTTCAAAATTTAAGCATATGTGACTGGCTCTGGCAAAACCCTACACTTGGACACAATTTTTTTTCTCTTACCTCAGGACAGTGTCTGGTGACCCCGAGCCTTGTCACCACGTCCCCGTTTGACCCGATAGCCCATAGTACAATAGGCCCATCCCATGGCTCTTCCACATCAGGTTGCATTGAGACATCCATGAGGGATAGATTAGGTATCTCTACCCATGGACCTGTAGTTACTAGCTGGCACTTCCTGTAAAAAAAAAAAAAATAATAATAATAATAATTACATTTATATAGCGCTTAATACTGGCGTTTCTAAGCGCCTAAACCTTAAGTTATAAAAAGATGAGTCTTTAACCCTAACCTTCCCAAATCCTCCAAAATCCTCTTTGCTAAAGTGAAGGATTTTGAAGGATTGAGGTTACATGCCACATGCTCTTTGCTAAAGTGAAGGATTTTGGAGGATTGAGGTTATTAGGCATACTTGCCTTTCCATGGTACATGTACATCCATGTTTGTTGTAGTGATTGTAAGGTCAGTGCTTGGGTCAGTGGACACTGTTTATTGCTCCATGCATGCATGCAGGGAGGGTCCCTGGCCATGTACATGTATCACAGATTAGAAACACATGTGTGCATACATGTCATGTGCTTGCTTTACTACTGAAGGATTTTGAAGGATTCAGGTTATGTGTAAGCAAATGGGCCTAGGGAGTTAGGGATAATCCTTTCATTAACGATTTGTTTCAACAGAATGTCCCACTGGTTACCAAATTGTTTGCCCAGTCATGCATGAATTCACACATTATTGCACAACAGTATGCATCCATTTACAGGCACTTTTTCTAAACTCATTTTTCATCATGAAGAATTTGTTGGAGAAAGATATATTCAATGGAATGATTGTTGCTTAAGAAATTCCCTTTCATATGATACCGAAATCATTGGCATTGCATATAAAATGATCGGGTTATTTATTTTACTTCCCCTGACTTTGTTTCACAAACACAGAGAGCATTTTGTACACACGTGTATGGCGTTCCATAGCACAAATGGCCATTGAAAGGATTGACTTGTATTATGTCTGATTTCTATAATGTAGGTTGGGCTATACCATTAGAAAGATAAGGAATCAGTCTTTCCAACCATATATAGCATGGGTATGGACTGCGAAGAAGGGAAAAAATACAGCTGTTTTAAAAGCTGGTCATGATACTCCCAATTAAGTGCTGTGTGTGCGGTGACCTTGATCGACTAAAGTCACCAATGGTAAGCAACAGGGGGTATGTGTGTTGTCGACTAAAGTCACCAATGATAGTGAAAGGGTTAAGAGAGATTTGAATGAATCAGTAGAGGTAGCTTGACAGATATGAAGAGGGAGATTGTTCCATTGTGATGGTGCGGCTACGGTGAAAGCTCATTGGCTATAGCGAGTGTAAGTATGTGGACCAGTTGCAAGTTGAAATTGTATGGCGACCGTAAATTGAAGAAATTAGACTCTGAAGATAATGTAAGTGCATGGCCATTAACTGTTAAAAAATACTGCATGGAATTCATACAATCCTTCGTTGTCAAGTTTAGTTCAAGAGACAACATCAAAAGTAAAGACTTGTTTGCCGTGACACCAAGTGAAATTCTCAAATTGAGTAGTAATTAGTTCTGAAAAGAACTGGAGGTTTACAACTCGACGTTTCAACAAGTTCTTTTCAGAACTAATTACTACTCAATTTGAGAATTTCACATGGTGTCACCGCAAACGGTCTTTATTTATCCCTTTTCACCATGCAAAGCTACAAATATTACTTGGACAATATCATCACGATCAGAGCCGACTTTCAACAGGGCATGGAAATCAATGTCCTATTTTAAGATGAACACTGCATACTCCCCAGGGAGTTGAGATGGTTCTAGGAATGATATAACTGGCCCGATGACAGGGGTAATAATGTTCATGCGCCATGAACGTCAAACTTGGCGGATACCGGTGCAATATAAGTGTCTATTATTATTATTATGATAAGTTTGCATGCATGATGATACACATAAAAAAGTGCTTCCTTTGAAGATATTTCCGTATCATAAGACAAATTAAAATTTTTTTTTTTTAAAGTACAATTGAGGATGGCTGCTTACTAAGAAAAACAGCATTTACCTGATCCAACGTCTTCTCCTTGCATAGTCATTCCATCGCTTGTCTCTATGGTAACCCTTCCGACTAGAAAAAAAAAGAAGAAAGTCAAACAATGAAGTGGTATTGTTAGACATGCAAGATCATACTAGTGCTAGGAGTTATCCGGTTAAGAGAAAGTCGACACCCGACGGCCACATAAACTAGTTCTCAAATGCCACAATGTCACGGATTGGCACAATCTGTATGAATCAAAGAACATAAATAAACTTCCCGCAATGAAAATCCAGAACAACAAAACGGGCAGCAAATTCTAGATCGTCAGCAAATGGCACAATGTGTATACATTTCCAATCAAAATGCATCAATAAACTTTCCGCAATGATTGTTTTTAATAACCAATGCAGCAAAAAAAAAAGAAAAAAAAGAGTCTAGAACAACAAAATGAGAGGCAAATTCTTCCAAATTTGTTGAATGTTTTTTTTGTTTTTTTTCTTTTTCTAAATACTGGTTTTGGTTAGCCATTTGCAAATTTCATAATGGTTAGTGCAGTTTCCACCGGTTAATCATTTAACTGGTTTAACTGGTTATTCCAGTTTAACTGGATCTGGTTAACCGGTTAACTGGTTTAACTGGTTAACCAGTTAACTGGTTTAACTGGTTAACCGGTTAACTGGTTTAACTGGTTAACCGGTTTAACTGGTTAACTGGTTAACCGGTTTAACCGGTTTAACTGGTTAACCGCTTTAAATGGTTAACCGGTTTAACTGGTTAACCAGTTTAACTGGTTAACTAGTTAACCGGTTAACGGTCCCAGCACTACATCATAACAATAATTAGGATCTCATATAGTGCATAGTACTGGAACGTACTGATGCAATTTACAACAACAAAAGTCGTCAAGTTCACTGTTTCAGGACTCAATCAAAATCAAGTCAAGAACTCAAGACCACAGACCCACTCTGGTATAATCCTTGAACATCCTAGACTGGTCCCCTGTCCATATCCCATCAAGGATACAGACAGGCTCTAGGCATACCACTCAAAGGATTTCATTGGATATGTTAACGCGTTGTGCTGAAGATCTGACGTCACGATCGAGGCTTGCACGCTAGCTACCAACCAAGGTCAAAGTTGAGCATCGGGGAAAAATATGGCAGCTGCACGGCCAGGATCTGGCGTAACTCACGCGCCTCTAGCTCAAAGCGTGATGTCATATCTTCAGGCTATGAACATCCCAGCTTGGGATCCAGCGCAATCCTAGAATCACGCCCTAGTGTCTTGTACCTCTTATGGTCCTTGGCATACTGCCAACCTTCGTTGTCTGTACTTCCTGAGGTGAAATCAATCCGCCACTCCGTTGTCTGGAAACAGAGATACCAATGTTGGTCTGTGCTCAATAATAATAATAATAATAATAACTGGATTTATAGAGTGCCAAATTGCCAAAGGATACAAGGCACTTTTATATTATTATCCCTGGTCATTGGGCCAATATCAATCCTTAAACTTTCTCAGTTCCCTGGGGAGTATAAATGGAACCCTAGTAAGTAGCCCTGTGCAAATTTTCGTGCTAACTACAGCAGACAAATCTGCTTAAGCATAAGTGCATTTCACAGGCTAGCAAGAAAGTTCAGAGCGTTGCGTGCGCGTTCACCATGGATTTGTATTGTTGCGTCACTCATTTGCTAGCAATAACGGCTGGCAAGTTAGCGTGCCTTTATCTATGCTTAAAGGTTAGCAGCGCTATGAAATGACAAACATTTACATGTAGTAAGCAAACAAAAATGGCTGCTTAGTGACTCTACGAAATTGAACCCTGGTCTTGTCAAGACTCACCCATTGCCAGTGCCTTGTAGGGGGGTTCACAGCCTCCTTGGAACATTCCGTTTTGCCTGCTCCATCAGTCCACCCCGTCTCGTTAATAGGAAAGGCCCTAGGAATTAGGAATTAGGGAGCATAAAGTCAGTATTAAAACAATCACTACTGTACAACGTTCATTCATTGTGAAGTTGCAATGTCAATTCTTGGCCATTCCAAGAGAAGAAACAACAACAGTGAGGACTTGAAACCATTTTTACAAAATGTATCAATTAGTTATTATACTACTCAAAACAATTTAGGGAACACCGGAATAATCTCAGTTACAGCAAGATCCAGGCCTGATACTATACGGAGGCAATGGAGGCAATTGCCTTGGTGCACCCTGGTCATTGCTTTGGTGCCCCTTGAAGTGTTCCAATAGAAATTTACATTTTCCTCATAGAGGTGCCCTTAACCTAGCTTAAATTGCCTTGCCCCTACCAATAGATAGTATCAGGCCTGAAGATCATTTATTTCAGATGAACACAATGTTTCACAGAATTGATGAGAAACAACTGCACAATGAAACAGGTGATAAAGGATGCATGTAGTGATTACACATTTCATGACATGACTATTGAAAGAGAGAGGGGGTTGCAAATGAAAATCCCGGTTCATGGAACATTTCAAACCTATTTGATGTTAAAAATCCGGTGTTCCCTAAATTGTTTTGAGTAGTATATATGACGTGAGGGATTTTGATGTATAATGCATGACCGTTTAAAGAATCTGATTGGTCAGTAAGGGATTTTGATTGACATCATATTGATTAGCTGACAGACCGATCCATTTAGCCCCGCCCACCATAGTAACTGCCTAGCAACGGCACACAACACGTGAGCCTTGCTCCTCAATCGTTGAGTTGCCGATGCGCGTCATGCGCGCATAAACGTATCGTACATACATAATGGCATCTTGTTTAAGTAAGACTAATTGCGGTGACACCATGTGGAATCTCAATTGAGTAGTAATTAGTTCTGAAAAGAACTGGGGGTAATTCAAAACTAATTACTACTCAATTGAGATTCCACATAGTGTCACCGCAATTAGTCTTACTTATCATCCTCACCATGCAAAGCTACAAGTTTTAGGCATCTTGTTTGTCATCAATGCGATACAGCTATTCTAACCCGAACCCCCTAGGTATTCTGGCTAGGAACCTTCCTGAATCCTCCAAAATCCATCAGTGCACTTTTGGAAACATGCTCTTATCTTCAAAATGCACCATGCATTTTCGTTGAGCTTTCATATTCAGCACAATGTTGCCCCATTTGAAGAGGTGAAAGTACCAGTTTCCAACAGTGCTAAATTTTCCCCAAAAAAGTGCCCCTTGGAGGATTTTGATGGATTTGGGGTTGTTACGGCTAATGGACTTGTCAGACTTTTAGATGCGTAATCGTGCATGTCGTTGTTCAATGGTGAAGGGCTTAATGGATCGGTCTATGGTTGACACGATACCTAGCCACGCCTTAGCATACCTATCACTGAATCCAAACAATGGGTTCCATCGTTGGTTCTCATAGATCCAGACGTGTTTGTGATCCGTCTGAGTGCCGATACCAGAGCTCACACCTTGTACAAGAAACCAACAAAAATACAGGGTTTTTTTGAGGAACGTTTAGAGTCATGATTACATAATCAAATCTGTTCCATTTCCAAACAAAATCATTCTTTGACACACAAATTGCTGATGCACAAAATATAACACAAGAATCATTTCTACACATACAATCCCCCAGTAAACCACCGAAGTGACAACATGTCAAAAATTAACCTCCAAGCATCAACCTGCTGTGTGCGCAATTTGCTAGATCTGCTTGATCCTTTAACCCTAACCCCTAGGTATTCTGGCTAGGAACCTTCTTTAACCCTAACCCCCTATAGGTATTCTGGCTAGGAACCTTAATTAACCCTAACCCCCTAGGTATTCTGGCTAGGAACCTTCCTGAATCCTCCAAAATCCATCAGTGAACTTTTGGAAACATGCCCTTATCTTTAAAATGCACCATGCATTTTCGTTGATCTTTCATATTCAGCACTTATGGCCTGTACTTCTTGCCAGGTAGTAATTTTGCCCCATTTGAAGAGGTGGAAGTAACGGTTTCCAACAGTGCTGAATTTTTCCCCAAAAGTGCCCCTTGGAGGATTTTGATGGATTTGGGGTGGTTAGGGTTAAGGTATTAACATGCATGGTGCGCACGCTCAGTGGAAATGCGTATCCATTTTCACCAGTGTTGATTGGCTACCACAAATAAACATTAACATCAACAAGTACAGCCTATTTAAAGGGCCAACATCGTCACGATCAGAGCAGATTTGAACTCGGTGACTGAAAATAACACCCCACAAGCCACACTGGTTTAGATAACAAGGGGTCACATTACCATTATTACGCATTCCACTGGCTCATTATTTACCGTTTCCATGCCCTGTCGTAAATCTGCTGGGATCGTGACGATACTGTCCCTTTAATTAAACCTGTATTCAGGCTTTTAAAAGCATTTTTGAAAAATATCATTAATGATGCATGCACTGGTTCATTATTGATGCAACAACCACAGCAATATGATCTTATTGCAGCCTGTCATCAGTCACTAAAACTCGGACACCAATTCTATGAGCTGTCGGAAGTCTGCGCTGATCGTGACGATACTATCCCGTTAAAAGGGGTATATCATCACGATCAAAGCAGGCTTGCGACTTGACATTGAATCCCGAACTATGAACTCAGATGAACCCAGTGACTGAAAATAATATACCACGAGCACCCGCTAGCCTAGATGGAGTGCCATGACCGAGCGGTTTAGTGCATCGGATTTGTGTTCTGATGGCCGAGTCGTCAGAATGTGGGTTCGAATCCCAACCGCGACCATGGTGCTTGTGTCCTTGAGCAAGACACTTTACCATAATTGCTTCTCTCCACCCAGGGGATAAATGGGTACCTGGTGAGGGCAGAGTTGGTTGTTGTATTTGATTAGCCCTATATGCGCTGTAATGGCAGCAATTGAGCTGTATACTCCCCAGGGAGCTGAGATGGTTTCAGGAATGATTTATGCGCCTGATGAGCAGGGGTAATAATATAATGCGCCTTGAGCACCAGTTTGGTGGATATGTGCACTATATAAGTCCACATTATTATTATTATTATTATTAGATAACAGGGCGCACCAGATCCCGTTACTGCAACTGCTGCATAAGTCAGTCGAGGTAACGGGATCTGGTGCGCCCTGTTATCTCGGCCAGTGCATTGCTCATGGGGGGTATTATTTTCAGTCACTGGGTTCATCTGAGTTCATCAAATACGATGAATTCGGGAGTCAATGTCAAGCCGCAAGCCTGCTCTGATCGTGACGATATTGGCCAAGTTTCAATAATATTACAAATGATGTTGCTCACCTTTGAAAATGCCTCCGCCATAACCCCCGGTGTAGACCCAGGGGGTGTTGTCCAGACCCAGACCCCACACCACCCCAGCAGGACATGCCGATATCATGTTCATGTGACCTCCAATCTGACGCCAGAACCTGAAAAGAAAAACCGACATCGAAATTAAGGTTTAAATTCATTGGTTTGAAGGGAAGGTACAATGTTGGTATTTCGTACAAAAAAATAAATAAATAAAAATCATTTCAAACCTCTAGTTTCTATATCTATATATAAAACTAACCTATGAAAGATTCGTCATAACAGAAGATCACGTTTTGGAGAAAATGACGGCAAATGTTTAGTAATTTCCAAAACATGAATTTGGCCATTTCTATTTGGCTTTATTCAACAAAAGTTTGGTTTTACATTTTGAAAATGAAAATCGATACGGGCATTTATGAATGGTAATAACAGTTTGACGCTTGGTCTTGACTGCAGGATAATGACCAGTTTTGAGCATGGTCACTGTCGATAAGGACCAAGCCAAAGGTGAGGTCCTTATAGACAGTGACCACGGCCAAAACCGGTCATTAACCCTAACTCCCTAGGCCCATTTGCTTACAACATAACCTGAATCCTTCCTAACTCCCTAGGTCTGTTTGCTTACACATTACCTGAATCCTTCCTAACTCCCTAGGCCCATTTGCTTACAACATAACCTGAATCCTTCCCAACTCCCTAGGCCCGTTTGCTTACACATAACCTGAATCCTTCCTAACTCCCTAGGCCTGTTTGCTTAACACATAACCTGAATCCTTCCTAACTCCCTAGGCCCATTTGCTTACACATTACCTGAATCCTTCCTAACTCCCTAGGCCTGTTTGCTTAACACATAACCTGAATCCTTCCTAACTCCCTAGGCCCATTTGCTTACAACATAACCTGAATCCTTCCTAACTCCCTAGGCCCATTTGCTTACAACATAACCTGAATCCTTCCTAACTCCCTAGGCCCATTTGCTTACACATAACCTGAATCCTTCCTAACTCCCTAGGCCCATTTGCTTACACATAACCTGAATCCTTACTAACTCCCTAGGCCCATTTGCTTACAACATAACCTGAATCCTTCCTAACTCCCTAGGCCCATTTGCTTACAACATAACCTGAATCCTTCCTAACTCCCTAGGCCCGTTTGCTTTCCATGGAAAGGCAAGTATGCCTAATAACCTCAATCCTTCAAAATCCTTCACTTTAGCAAAGAGGATTTTGGAGGATTTGGGAAGGTTAGGGTTAAAAAAACGTGCGACAAACTTTTATTCCCTTAGTAAAAACCAAAGTGATGAACTTTTAGTCCCTTAGTAAAACATAAACCAAAACAAGGTGGCTACGTTATGCTGCCGCGGTGGGGACTAAAAAGCCGATGGCTCACTTTGAAGCGCCCTCTGCTGTCAACAACTTACATAAGAGATGATGGGGCGGTCTCCATATTTGGCAAGGTATCATAAACAAAGATGTCCCCTCTACACGTGATGCACCAGGCAGCTCTGGGTGACGGTGGCCCTGTAATGCCTCTACTCTCGCAGCAGGCAAGACTAATAGCCGACACCTGCCGGAAACCACAAGGATAAGTCAGAAATGTTTACAGATACAAACTAGAATATTAACCCTCCTACTATAGCTGCACTAATTAGTGGCTACTGCACTCACTGGCCAAAAGTATTGCAACATGAATTTGTACGAGACATTGCCTAGACGGATGGCCGCAATTATCAGGTCACGTGGTTACCCGACAAAGTATTGAAGGACTTTGTTTCCGAGCAAGAACAGTAAAAAAGAACATTGAATTCAAAACACGGGCACTTTCAAGAAGTCTCAAGTAGTGTAAATAAAATAAAATAAATTATTGTAACACAGTTCTCCAAACTGAGCATTGGTGTGAATTTCAATGTTGCAATACTTTATGGCCAGTGAGTGTAGCTGTAGTGGTCAAAACCAGTCAACTGCCTGTTTGGACTGTTGACCCAAATGACCCACACTGGGGCATTTTGGACTGGTTTTTAACTGTTATTTTGACCACCCTGAACAATACCAGACAATGCTTTTTCCCAGTCAAAAACAGTCAACTCATTTTGACCTGTAAATGTACTTACTACACGTAAGGTTTGACAGTGTTTGACTTTTTAAGTGCACTAGATATACCTTGGGAAGTATATCAACATTTTGACTGATTTTGACCCTTGTAGTAGTAGGAGGGTTTTAATAAGGGAATAAAAGTTTGTCGCGTGTTTTTTTTTTACCGCAGAATAAAGACAGAGGGACACGGCCACGAGCAATAAAAGGACCAATGTGAAAATGCCAAAAACAGTTTATACAATCTAATTGTATGAAACATGATCACGTCGGGGGCGCAATTAGCATCTGTCAAAATCAAAGCAGCCCGTATGCGTGTCGCGTGCCACTTGTCACATTATGCCAGTGCACTACATAAGCATTTCACATGTCTTTACTGCGGGATAATGACTGGTGATTTGTCGTGGCCACAGGCGATGGAGGGCCAACTAGCAAAATATTTATGTGTGTATTTGTTTTTTGTGAAACCATAACGACTAGCAAAGCAGATCAGAGATTCGTGCCACTCACCCATTCTTGGAGTTCTTTATCATTGCTGACCCTGAGCTTGATGGGTCGACGCTCCAACACCCGCTTGGCGGTGTAGATCGCAAAAGCCGGCATATCAAAGTTGTTCACCTCAAGAACGCAGGTTATCTCGCTCAACAGACACTGAATTTGCTGCGATAAGAATACGACAAAAGACTACGTTATATTATTGTCTGCCGTGATGAGGTTCAATGGCGTTTTGATGCGGTTCATAGAGTTTCGTACCTCAGAGGGGACACCGGGGTGAAGCTGAGGTCATTGATTTGTATGTAACACAATGAGTCAGACGTTACCTTGATTTTACCAGAGAGGTTATAATGACAAGTGAATGTAGTTTCTTCAAGTCCTTTACCGTCCACTCCTCTCTGTAGCTCCACGGTACAGTCTGTCCATTGCCGACGTTTACCCTCGCTGTACCACTGCATTCGCCCTCCCTTCACCCAAGATGTCTGCCAAAACCAAAGGTAAAAAGCAAGTTTAATACAGTGGCCTCATGTTTCAACCCCAGCAGTGGATTCAAAGGCCGTAACGACAAGGTGATCGTCCCACGTTGGCCTCACGTTTCAACCTCAGCAGTGGATTCAAAGGCCGTAACGACAAGGTGATCGACTCACAAACACTCATACAAGGTAGCCAAACTTGATATATAGTGAGATTTGCGGTGACACCATGTCTTGAAATCTGTTTTGAGACCTGAGGGTTCTGAGAAGAGTTAACCACAACACTCAATAATTTTTTATGTTGTTTTTTTTGTTTTTTTTGTAAGATTCTCCTTCTTTTAGGAACAATTTATATGTGTATTTTTTTAAATATTTTTAACTATGTAAATTTGGGCAATTAAAATAAGAAAGCTATCATTGTAAAGCTGAAGATCTCTACTTTCTCCCGAGGACGATCAGAGTATACTGATCGAAACGTCGAGTTGTAACCTCCAGTTCTTTTCAGAACTAATTACTACTCAATAGAGATTTTCACATGGTGTCACCGCAATTAGTCTCACTTATCCTCTTCACCATGCAAAGCTACAAGTTTTACCCATCTCTACTTTCATTATCAATAACCAACTCAATTTTGATTTCTTGCCCAAATGTGTCTGATTTCGGTACATCACACATATGTACGTTAAGGCTGTGCGTTTTAGGATATTTTTGGAACCTGATACCCGAAATCAAGAAACTTCGGATACCCGGATACCCATTTTCATTTTTGTTGAAAACATGCCTCCGGTGGTGTACAAATACATGTACTGTAAATGGTAACAAAATGACTTTTACAATACAGAGGATACCATACTTAAATTGATCTTTTCTTTATTGGAGTGCAATCTCTTGAATTTAAAGATAATTGTCTGTAAAAGTGTAAACATTACATTGTTCAAGAGTCACAGATTTCTGTTCGCACCGCTCAAATGTTAAGTCTGAATTTTAAAAAGTCGTTTACGGGTAATTGGAACCGAAAAATGGAACCGGGTAATGACCGTTTCGGTCGGGTATCCGGATACCCGGCACAGCCCTAATGTACGTGCATATATAAATACCCTTTCAACAGCTAGAGCTATGTTAGCAAAGCCAGTGGTTTCTCTCTCTTGCCTGTCCTTGAGTAATGCTAATATCTGCCATCTCCATGATCCATCCATTAGCCTATGCTTCAGACTAGCATTACTGACAACAGCTGGGTGTAAACAAAACAGAATATTAGATTACTTGCACTGTGCATTATTATTATTATTATCATTAATATTATCAGAAGTCTATTGCCTACATGAAGTGTGCCAGCCTGCTTGTAATCCCTACCATGGCATTGTAATCCAAATGCGCGCATGCACAACGAGCTTGGTTACGGGTTTTGCTGCCCCTGCCCGGCCTGCCGTGGGGCATCATGGGATAGGCGTTTTTATGAGAAGCTAGTTCATAGAGAACTAGATGCAATCTTAAACTACATGCAGGCTGTGGGGGGGGGGGGGGGGACGCGCTGAACGCTAAAGGTGCGCTCGCGAGATACAGTTCTATCACACACCGGGTTATAGTCTCCCAGACATGGAATCGGTGTCCTACACATAGTTTCAGATGAACACAGTGATTGAAAATTACTGGCTCATTTATGCAGCAGCAACGGTAATATGACCTTATCACGTGGGATATTATTTTCAGTCACTGAGTTAATCTAAAACTAGCACTCCAATTCCATGCCCTGTTGATCGTGACGATATCGACCCTTTAAACAACTATCCAAATTATTAAGCCTTCATACACCAATCTAGATTTTGACATAGTCACTGCCCACCTTAGCATACGTCAAGTCTACCATTAATACATGTATGAGAAAGCTGTTCACTCTGTACAGTGCACAACAAATTTAATTTCGCCAATTAAAGGTCTGGGCTCAAAACTAATGTCCTTCTTATTCTGCACATATCCAGATCATGATCACCAAACAGTCTGTACGGTTTTAGATCCGGATCCGGCATTTGCCAATCGTGCTGGTGCAGTGGATATGTGAAATCGAAGATGGTGATGGGCAAAAATAAACAGACGAAAATTAAGAATTTCTTCAATACCCATTAACCCTCCTACTTACTACAAGGGTCAAAATCAGTCAAATTGTTGATATACTTGCCAAGGTGTATCTAGTGCACTCAAAAGTCAAAACACTATCAAACCTTACGTGTCGTAAGTACATTTATAGGTCAAAATGAGTCGACCGTTTTTGACTGGTAAAAAAAAACATTGTCTGGTATTGTTCAGGGTGGTCAAAAATGCCCCTGTGTGCACAATTTGGGTCAACAGTCAAAACAGGCAGTTGACGACTGATTTTGACCTCTGTAGCTACTTGCCACTAAAGTGCAGCTTCAGTAGGAGGGCTAATAATTTAAAAGGTTTTTCAAACAATTTCTTTTAAGACCAAACAAAACAATCATTGCCATCGAATGATATCTTTAAATGGTTTAAACAAAAAAAATTATGACAATAAAATAATTGAGCGTACTTTGCTCAAACCATTTCGGTAGTTCTGTCGGATTGATGACACACCCTCCTCCATTCACAGACACCCAGAGCAGGCATCCACCCTCCCCGGATGAGGTCAGATCAAACAGGCTGCTGTCCAGGTACTCGGTCCCTGAGCTGATATCTGACGCCTGACTGTCTTGTCTCTGGACATCACTGATCTCCAGAACAGTGCTTCTCAAGGGATTATTCAGCAGGGTGTGGGGATCCGACTCATTTGCGGGGTCGCTGTCGCCGACTGTGATAACAGGCGCTGGCAAGGGGAACGTTATACTCCGTTTCCTGTAGGATGTGTTCTGCTCCTGACCGTCAGTGGAATTGAAAAAATCATTGCTCACAGTAGGCGATTGTTCACAGACGGGACCGTTATTTATTGACACTGAAATGGGTTCCGTTTGTGTGGCTTTAGTGGTGGCAGTGTCAAGATTCTCTGAGGAGCCGAGCTCATCGAGGTTGCCGACAAAATTGATGACGGTGTCTGAGAAATCCGATGAGTATGAGTCCTGCCTGGTAAGCTCTCTCTTCTTGTTGTCATCATGTAGATGCGACAGAGCATCGCACGATAACATATGGTTAGGTTTCGAAGACTCGGATGCAAAGCCGCTGTCTTCGGCCGAGCTGCTCAGCGAGGGATCGCTGGCAGTGTTCCGAACCATCCCCGGAACCTTGTCTCCATTCTCTACGCCAACATGCGCATTACTCTCAACTGTTTTGTGATTCTCTCGGACTAACGTGCCCCTGCTGTTCTTCTTGCTCAGTCCTGCCTTGGCGTTTATTTCCAGATTGCTTTTTGTGACTTCTTGCGCCGATTCGATGATGACGTCGTCGTCGTCGTCATCGCGAGATGACTGTGACCACTGTGCTCGGACCAGCATCGGATGCAAATCCACTCTGGTCTTATTCTCTTTGTTTACATCTATGTCCTTCTGAGGAGCTCTGACCGCATCAGTCTGAATGGCTATCGTCCTGACCACCTTCCCAGATGCATTCCTCGAGACCGTCTCGCGGCCTGTTTTCAGCGGCCTGGCCCCTAGCGCGAGGGCAGGCATGGTGACACACCTCGGCGTCCGCTGCAACTCCTCACTGTACATGTTGAGGGGCAACTCCCTGCCGTACCCCACGCCGTTCTGGCCAATGAGAGATAGTGACGACATGCTCCCATAGAGACTGGTCTCATCGTAGCTACATCCCGTCTGGCTCTGTTTCCTCTCGTGGATGTCAATCAGCTTCCATGAACGACCGCAGAGTTCTTCGTGGGTGACGGAAGCTCGGAAGTAAATTTGCCTGTCGACAAATCCCAGGGCCCACACCTATGGAGGATAGAGTTATACAGAAGTCATTTTAACACCTCATACATAGTTTTTGTCATGTGATTGGTAGAGAGCGTATCACATGATGTTCGCTGTTCTGTAATGCCAAGCAAACAAGGAAAGACTAGCCCATGGCAGCCAATGAACAAACAAGAAACTAGAGGTTTGGACACAATACAGGCTCCTTCTTTCTTTCCTTGGTGGCTACATCTCTTCTTTCAAGATAATTTTGAGGCAAAGGGAGATTTGTAAAAAAAAAAATCCTGAAATCAGGAAAAAATCCTGAGAAATCACAGGCCTGCTCCTATGTTGAGGAGATGTCAGCAGAGGGGATCTTTATGAAGATATCTGATTACCTGGTCATTAGGACCGACCGTTATAGCTGCCATCTTGCCAACCATCTCCACCCAGCTAGTCCCTGTACATTTTTCCTTGTCTACCAAGGCTCGGATGGCTTCGAATCCCTGACGGAACCAAACCTGTCAAACAGAATCAATCCCAAGAGCATAAAGTGTTTGTTATAGTTGCATATCACATTCATTATCCCCAACCTTCCCAAATCCTCCAAAATCCTCTTTGCTAAAGTGAAGAATTTTGAAGGATTGAGGTTATATGCTACATGCTCTTTGCTATTTGTGAAGAATTTTGGAGGATTGAGGTTATTAGGCATACTTGCCTTTCCATGGTACATGTACATCCACGTTTGTTGTAGTGATTGCAAGGTCAGTGCTTGGGTCAGTGGACACTGTTTATTGCTCCATGCATGCAGGGAGGGTCCCTGGCCATGTACATGTATCACAGAGTAGAAACACAT
Organism: Zoroaster sp. YZ-2022; assembly: GCA_029582265.1. Lineage (NCBI taxonomy): Eukaryota > Metazoa > Echinodermata > Asteroidea > Forcipulatida > Zoroasteridae > Zoroaster > Zoroaster sp. YZ-2022. Next base: position 5,722,647 of record CM055819.1, read on the forward strand.
GTGTGCATACATGTCATGTGCTTGCTTTACTACTGAAGGATTTTGGAGAATTCAGGTTATGTGTAAGCAAATGGGCCTAGGAAGTTAGGGTTCAAGTTGCATCGCACTGTAGACGAATTGGTATTTAAGAATCACAACACCCCTTGATCTGTGTTTTGGAATGTACCTTGTTATCTCTACTGATTGCCCATACTGCATTGAAGCCTACAGACACCTGGCCTAGACCAGTTTCCTCGGGGGGCGCTACATACTGCCAGCCAGTTCCTGTAATGAAATACAATACACTCAAAATCAAAATTACAGTCTATGGGGTGCCTTAGCCGAGCGGTTTAGTGCATCAGATTTTGCGTTCTGATGGCCGAGTCGTCAGAATGTGGGTTCGAATCCCGACTGCAACCATGGTGCTTGTGTCCTTCAACAAGACACTTAACTTTACATAGACTGGTCCCTTATCTTTATCCTCAATGATATAGACAGGCTCCAGGCATAACCATTGAATATGTTGTGCTGAAGATCTGACATCACGCTTTGAGGCTCGCGCGCTAGCTACCAACCAAGGTCAAAGGTGACTCTCGGAGGGAAAACATGGCAGCCGCGGCCAGTATCTGGCGTAATTCACGAGCCTTGAAGCGTGACGTCAGATCTTCAGGCGATGTGCTAGCCTGCTATAACCGCTAGCTACCAACCAAGGCCAAAGTTTGAATCTCTCCCAAACTGAGAGGCCGGTATCTGGCATAATTCACGAGCCTCAAAGCATGACGTCAGATCTTCAGGCTAAACTGTACATTGTCTTCACCCAGGTGTATAAATGGGAAACATTTACTTGTGAGTGTAAAGGTTGATATTTTGTTTGAGAGGAAGGTTCTCAAGCGCTAGAGTTGCTTGGGGCTGAATACTCCCCAGGGAGCTGAGAAAATGATTTTGGTCCAATGACCAGGGGCAATATGTAAATATGTTTGACAGAGTGTCGTGGCCGAGCGGTCTAGTGCATCGGACTCAAGTTCTGGTGTTGTCAGAATTTGGGTTCGAATCCTGGCCTGGCTGGTCTTGACTCTTGTGTCCCTAAGCAAGACACTTAACCATAATTGCTTCGTCCTTCAGATGGGATGTTAAGCCGTAGGTCCCGTGTACTAGATTATTAAAGTAATGCACGTAAAAGAACCCAGAACACTTATCGTGGAAGAGTAGGGGTTTAACCCCGGTGTTTCTGGTTCACATAACAAGCGCCCTTGTTTACAGGTTTCCTCAGGCTTCTGAGCTACAGTGCTTAAGTGTGCTTTTGAGGCATCCTTGGTTTCATTACCAGAAATGTATAATAATAATAAAAGTGTATTCAGACATGTGAAATGAGCTATATAAGAATTAAATATTATTATTAATAGAATTTTTCAGTCTGCTTCTAGCTAGCATCTCAAATTTCTTCCATCATATGGCATTGTCTTTGTACGTGTCCTATTTCTTAAAAATAGATTCCCATCGGACAAACTGTGTGTGCGTTGTAATAGTAGATGCAGTGTTTAAGACGTCACTGGCGACCTGTGCTATTGATTATCATTACCCAGTGGTTTGTCTCTTGATACTCCAGTTCTGACAATACCCAGGCCGTCCCATGTCACACCCCATACAACACCAGTAGGTCCTACAGATATCTGTACGAGGCCCTTATTGTCAGGCGTCTTCATCTCCTCCCAGTCTATCCCTTCTGGACACTTGCGATTCACTCCGGTGCGGCAATACACCTGAGGAACAACCAGAAACAGCATTGCGCTAAACGGCAGATATTACTACTTGAAATGGACTTCCCCTTTTTGTTCGATCCATTGTCATTTGTGGCAACAACCCAATTCAGGAGTGTGATTTAACAAAAGTAAAAAATCCTGAAAAATGGGTAGTGGGCCTGGCTCTCCCTTTGGTCTAGAGGATAAAGCCACCCTGAACCTCCTGGATGTTTAAATTTTGGAGGATTTACAAGACTCTCCACATCCCCACAAACAAGAAACTAGAGGTTTGGACACAATACAAGCTACTTCTTTCTTTCCTTGGTGGCTACTTCTCTCCTTTCAAGAAAATTTTGAAGCAAAGGGAGATTTGTAAAAAATCCTAAAATCAGGGAAAATCCTGAAAAATCACAGGCCTGCCAATTAGCCTAGGGCTGTGTGTTTTTGGTTATTTCGGGATCCGGATACCTGAAATTGGAAATCTTTGGATACCCGGGTACCCCTAAAGTATTTTGTAACAACACGTAAATACTCCTGAACGTATAAAATAACCAATACGAACACAAGTTTCAAATAAAAGTTGGCAAGTATGTGAAAGGCTGTCGGCAAATGTTACTTCTGAGGCCTTCAACCAAATTTTCTTCATTTTGCTAGCAAAAAATCAGTGGCTTCCATTTGTGTGGCTTAAAATGTTCAGTCGGAATTTTAAAAAGTCGTAATTCGAACCCGAAAAATGGAACCGGGTAATGACATTTTCGGTCAGGTATCCGGAGACCCTTGGTCTTTATCCTGATTTATTTGGAGATTGGTTGCCACAACAAAGACATACTACTGTGCAATATCAGCTTAGACATGCTAACAAATTAACTCAATTTAAGTGTAAGACTAATCGGTTTAAAAATAGTCCTATCCCTTATTTTGTCAATATTTTGAATGGTAATTAGTTTTGTGTCCTATTTTGTGCATGTATTTTTAATGTTTTATTATGTATTTAGTATTTGTTGAGTGTGGTTAATTGTATACTTTGCCTCAATTTAGCCTTTGGCTACAAGTGCAATGTTTTAATAAACCAGAAATAATAAATAATAATAATAAGAGAATCTGACAAATCCAACGTTTGAGAACGGATGATATTCCAACTTGGCCCGTGAGTCCGGGTGACACAAATACAAGCTCTGATTGGTTAATTCCAGCGTGGCGATAAGTGCCTTAGCTACCACTGCCTGAAAACGGCCCCAATATTACAACAGTAAGCAAAGTCTGAAGTTACAAGACCATCAGATCAGGGGCTAATTTCAGAAAATACTGCTCAGCATGTATTTCTGCTAAGCAATATAAAACCGACTGCCAGCCAAAATGCATACATTTTGTATGAGAGTTTGGTTGGTAACCAATGAAATTCGCTAAGCAAAAATGTTGTGGTAAGCAATTTTATCTGCTAAGCAGCTCAATGAAATTGGCCCCAGACTATAAAGGGCAATGGAGTACCACGGTCGAGCGGTTTAGTGCATCGGATTTGTGTTCTGATGGCCGAGTCGTCAGAATGTGGGTTCGAATCCCAACCGCGACCATGGTGCTTGTGTCCTTGAGCAAGACACTTTACCATAATTGCTTCTCTCCACCCAGGGGTAAATGGGTACCTGTGAGGGCAGAGTTGGTTGTTGTGTTTGATTAGCCCTATATGCGCCGAAATGGCAGTAATTGAGCTGTATACTCCCCAGGGAGCTGAGATGGTTTCAGGAATGATTTATGAGCCTGATGAGCAGGGGTAATAATGTAATGCACCTTGAGCACCAGTTTGGTGGATACGTGTGCTATATAAGTCCACATTATTATTATTATTATTATTAATGTTATTATTAATATTATAAATGGACCGCAGACAAGAGAAGGTTTCTGATCGAAAGTACCTTGCCAAGAGCTGTGATGGTCCAGACAGACAGGTAGCCTGCATCTTGACCCGGAAGCTCGTATCCACCCACTGCTATGTCATGAAAAGGATCCTCCAGTGCATCAGGAAATAGACTTGGTACCTACAGTATAGTCAAGAAGGAAAACAAATTCAGTTATACTATCAGAAGTCTGTCACCTACATGAAGTGTGTCACTCGTGTACTAACCTAGTCCACGGCATAGTACCAGAAGTCTGTCACCTACATGAAGTGTGCCACTTGTGTACTAACCTAGTCCACGGTACAGTACCAGAAGTCTGTCACCTACATGAAGTGTGCCAGTCGTGTACTAACCTAGTCCATGGCACAGTACCAGAAGTCTGTCACCTACATGAAGTGTGCCACTCGTGTACTCACATAGTCAACGGCACAGTACCAGAAGTCTCTTACCTACATGAAGTGTGTCACTCGTGTACTAACCTAGTCCACGGCATAGTACCAGAAGTCTGTCACCTACATGAAGTGTGCCACTTGTGTACTAACCTAGTCCACGGTACAGTACCAGAAGTCTGTCACCTACATGAAGTGTGCCACTCGTGTACTAACCTAGTCCACGGTACAGTACCAGAAGTCTGTCACCTACATGAAGTGTGCCACTTGTGTACTAACCTAGTCCACGGTACAGTACCAGAAGTCTGTCACCTACATGAAGTGTGTCACTCGTGTACTAACCTAGTCCACGGCATAGTACCAGAAGTCTGTCACCTACATGAAGTGTGCCACTTGTGTACTAACCTAGTCCACGGTACAGTACCAGAAGTCTGTCACCTACATGAAGTGTGCCACTCGTGTACTCACATAGTCAACGGCACAGTACCAGAAGTCTCTTACCTACATGAAGTGTGTCACTCGTGTACTAACCTAGTCCACGGCATAGTACCAGAAGTCTGTCACCTACATGAAGTGTGCCACTTGTGTACTAACCTAGTCCACGGTACAGTACCAGAAGTCTGTCACCTACATGAAGTGTGCCACTCGTGTACTAACCTAGTCCACGGTACAGTACCAGAAGTCTGTCACCTACATGAAGTGTGCCACTTGTGTACTAACCTAGTCCACGGTACAGTACCAGAAGTCTGTCACCTACATGAAGTGTGCCAGTCGTGTACTAACCTAGTCCATGGCACAGTACCAGAAGTCTCTTACCTACATGAAGTGTGCCACTCGTGTACTAACATAGTCCACGGCACAGTACCAGAAGTCTGTTACCTACATGAAGTGTGCCACTCGTGTACTACCCTAGTCCACTGCACAGTACCAGAAGTCTGTTACCTACATGAAGTGTGCCAGTCGTCTACTAACCTTGTCCACGGCATCGTACCAGAAGTCTGTTACCTACATGAAGTGTGCCAGTCGTGTACTACCCTAGTCCACTGCACAGTACCAGAAGTCTGTTACCTACATGAAGTGTGCCAGTCGTCTACTAACCTTGTCCACGGCATCGTACCAGAAGTCTGTTACCTACATGAAGTGTGCCACTCGTGTACTAACCTAGTCCACTGCACAGTACCAGAAGTCTCTTACCTACATGAAGTGTGCCACTCGTGTACTAACATAGTCCACGGCACAGCACCAGAAGTCTGTTACCTACATGAAGTGTGCCACTCGTGTACTAACCTAGTCCACGGCACAACACCAGAAGTCTGTTACCTACATGAAGTGTGTCACTCGTGTACTAACCTAGTCCACGGCACAGCACCAGAAGTCTGTTACCTACATGAAGTGTGCCACTCGTGTACTGACCTAGTCCACGGTACAGTACCAGAAGTCTGTCACCTACATGAAGTGTGCCACTCGTGTACTCACATAGTCAACGGCACAGTACCAGAAGTCTGTTACCTACATGAAGTGTGCCACTCGTGTACTAACATAGTCCACGGCACAGTACCAGAAGTCTGTTACCTACATGAAGTGTGCCACTCGTGTACTAACATAGTCAACGGCACAGTACCAGAAGTCTGTTACCTACATGAAGTGTGCCACTCGTGTTCTAACCTAGTCCACGGCATCGTACTCCAAGAACAATGGATGTGGGCAATTCATGATGTATTGTTCCACAGACTGACGCGCAAGTCTCAACAAGAAGCAGTGCAGTCTGGGAGACTAACCTGGTGTGTGAGAGAACTGTATCTCGCACGCAATTTTCCAGCAAGTTGGCATACCATTCAAAATTAGACAACTGAATGATGAATAATTTCTGTAGATAACAGTACCATGTACAGTTTAGATGCATTCACCACACAGTACCATTTGACAACTGTCTATTTATGAATGGTGGATTAGCTGTGTAGGTAACAGTACCATGTACAGTTTAGATGCATTCACCACACAGTACCATTTGGCAACTGTCTGTTTATGAATGGTGGATTAGCTGTGTAGATAACAGTACCATGTACAGTTTAGATGCATTCACCACACAGTACCATTTGGCAACTGTCTGTTTATGAATGGTGGATTAGCTGTGTAGATAACAGTACCGTGTACAGTTTAGATGCATTCACCACACAGTACCATTTGGCAACTGTCTGTTTATGAATGGTGGATTAGCTGTGTAGATAACAGTACCGTGTACAGTTTAGATGCATTCACCACACAGTACCATTTGGCAACTGTCTGTTTATGAATGGTGGATTAGCTGTGTAGATAACAGTACCATGTACAGTTTAGATGCATTCACCACACAGTACCATTTGGCAACTGTCTGTTTATGAATGGTGGATTAGCTGTGTAGATAACAGTACCGTGTACAGTTTAGATGCATTCACCACACAGTACCATTTGGCAACTGTCTGTTTATGAATGGTGGATTAGCTGTGTAGATAACAGTACCATGTACAGTTTAGATGCATTCACCACACAGTACCATTTGACAACTGTCTGTTCATGAATGATGGTCTAGCTGTGTAGATAACAGTGCTATGTACAGTTTAGATGCATTCACCACACAGTACCATTTGACAACTGTCTGTTCATGAATGATGGTCTAGCTGTATAGATAACAGTACCATGTACAGTTTAGATGCATTCACCACACAGTACCATTTGACAACTGTCTGTTCATGAATGATGGTCTAGCTGTATAGATAACAGTACCATGTACAGTTTAGATGCATTCACCACACAGTACCATTTGACAACTGTCTGTTCATGAATGGTGGATTAGCTGTGTAGATAAAAGTACCGTGTACAGTTTAGATGCATTCACCACACAGTACCATTTGACAACTGTCTGTTCATGAATGGTGGATTAGCTGTGTAGATAAAAGTACCGTGTACAGTTTAGATGCATTCACCACACAGTACCATTTGACAACTGTCTGTTCATGAATGGTGGATTAGCTGTGTAAATAACAGTACCATGTACAGTTTAGATGCATTCACCACACAGTACTATTTGACAACTGTCTGTTTATGAATGGTGGATAAGCTGTGTAGATAACAGTACCATGTACAGTTTAAATGCATTCACCACACAGTACCATTTGACAACTGTCTGTTTATGAATGGTAGATATTAAAAGCTGTGTAGATAATAGAACCATGTACAGTTTAAATGCATTCACCACACAGTGCCATTTGGCAAGCGTTACACACACACTTGCATAGTACCTTTATCATTCAAAACCATTTGAATGATATTGAATGATCAATCAACAGGAGGGTAAAAGAATTACGATGACCACAAAACAGATACAGACCTCTCGACATTAAAGGGGCAGTATCGTCACGATCAACAGGGCATGGAATCGGAGTGCTCGTTTTAGATTAACTCAGTGACTGAAAATAATACCCCACATGATAAGGTCATATTACCGTTGCTGCTGCATAAATGAGCCACTAATTTGCAGTCACTGTGTTCATCTTAAACTAGGACAACGATTCCATGCCCTGTTGAGAGTCTGCTCTGATCGTGACGATACCTGCCGCTTTAAGCTGTCTTAACTTACCACAGCCCATACACCCGTCGCCTTAAACCTTCTATAGCGGATCCATTTCCTGCGTCTCACACATGAGTTCCAATGCTTCTCTGGTGTAAAATGCTCCCTGGCGTTGAAATTCACCGCATACTGCCATCCCTGAAAGATAAAAAATTTGGCGTCACTTTCACATCAAATCTACATTCAATCAATACCCGAAGACTATTTATTTGAACAAAGTGTGTCAGTCTGCTCTAACACAGTCCACGACATTGTGCACAAATATGCACACATGTAGAATGAGCTTGGTATAATGAATTTGGCTTCCTTGCTGTTGTTAACCCTCCTACTGTAGCTGAACTTTAGTGGCAAGTAGCTATAGTGGTCAAAACCGGTCAACTGCCTGTTTTTGACTGTTGACCCAAATGTGCACACAGGGGCATTTGTGACTGGTTTTGACTGTCATCTTGACCACCCTCAACAATACCAGACAATGTTTTTACCAGTCAAAAACGGTCGACTCATTTTGACCTTTAAATGTACTTACTACACGCAAGGTTTGACAGTGTTCGACTTTTCAGTGCACTAGATACACCTTGGCAAATACATGTATATCAACATTTTGACTGATTTTGACCCTTGCAGTCACAGAAGGGTTAAAACCGTCCTACAATCAGTGCAATTTTTGAAACAACCCATTCAGGCCACTCCAAGCCCTTCTGTGCACTGTCACATGCTACTTCTTTCTTTCCTTGGTGGTTACTTCAAGAAAAATTTTAGGCAAATGTGTTTCTAATCCGTGATACATGTACATGGCCCAGGGACCCTCCCTGCATGCATGGAGCAATAAACAGTGTCCACACGGACTGACCTTGCAATCACTACAACAAACATGGATGTACATGTACCATGGAAAGGCAAATATGCCTAATAACCTCAATCCTCCAGAATCATTTTTTTGGACAGACCAACATGTACCATGTAACCTCAATCCTCCATTATCCACCAAGCAAATAATCACATTTGCCCTCAATCCTTCTAAATCCTTCACCAGTGCAATTTCCTAATAACCTCAAAGAGGATATTGGAGGATTTGGGAAGGTTAATAGGGTTAATATTCCCACTCTCAGTCCGTTTTGCCAGTGGGTTGACGGATCCGCCAAAACCCTTCATCTGTCAGTTTTTGACAGGTGGAATGACAGTGTGGAATGAATTACTCAAAATTACAGTGTAGGTATATGACATAAAACACAATAAAGGGGGCCACTTTGCATCCGTCACGTTAGCAGTTTTTCCAATGGCTGTTATTTATTTTTAAGTACCCGAAACCGACCAAAAAGTGTTTCAACATGTGAATGGACATGCAGGCTTATACTAGAACTAATTTGAGTTGATTTATTTAATTGTTTTATTTTTTTATTTATTTTTTTACCCTTAAATTTCCAGAAAAATTGGACGGAAAAAGTTACCTCACTTTTCCGTCCATTTGTTGATGGAAATTTTAGGGTAATTAAAAAAATAATAGTAATAATCAACTCAAATTATCTTTAGGATAGGCATGCATGTCTATTCAAATGTTGAAATTCTTTTTGGGTGGTTTCAGATATTAAAAAAAAAATTACAACCATTAGAAAAACTGCTAACGTGACGGTAGGAAAGTGGCCCCCTTTATTGTGTTTTATGTCATATGCATTCCCACACAAAGCCACTACACATCACTGGCAAGCACTTCCTTTCAAAACCTTTCAAAACCTTTCAAAACCTTTCAAAACCTTTCAAAACCTTTCAAAGGGTTTTGTGAGATCAAATTTGATAATCTGATAATGACCAATGTTGCACCTTCCCTTTTACACTGAATGCACATGTACAGACTTGGAATTTCATGAAGGCCTGGTCACAGAGGCCACGGCCTGCATTGCCCTGGTCTTGGCCTTGGTGCCCCTTAACCCTAACCCCATAGGTATTCTGGCTAGGAACCTTCCTGAATCCTCCAAAATCCATCAGTGCACTTTTGGAAACATGCCCTTAACCCTCCTATTATTAGTGTTGTTCTTTACAAAGTGGACCCATACTTCAAAATGTCACAACCGTGACATTTTGAGGTATACACTTTCTTATCTAAAGATTAATGGCATACCCCAAGGCTCTTTAGAGAGATGAGGTAAACTGAAGCAGCCACCTGCTTTGTTTCATTGCAAGGCTAACTTGAAATAAACCAGTGCAGTAACTTGGGGTATACACATACTGTGTGAAGGTCAGAACACTTTGTTTTTGTCCCAGACCTGAGGGGCATTTTGGGGTGTCCATGTACCATTCTTGTGTACAGTATGCAATATTTTAAGGCATGCATAGAAAAAGAATTTTTAAATTCAGCACTTATGGCCTGTACTTCTTGCCAGGTAGTAATTTTGTCCCATTTGAAGAGGTGAAAGTACCAGTTTCCAACAGTGCTGAATTTCTCCCACAAAGAAGTGCCCCTTGGAGGATTTTGCAGGATTTTTTTTGGGGGGGGAAGTTAAGGTTAAAAAGGTACCCATAAACATTCTGATATTCTAATGGAAGTGCCCTTTACTCAGGCAAAGTGACCTTGCCCTTCTAAGAATGACATTCTGTGCCTGGATGTATATTTTTTTTTACAGTGTGTATGTTTAGCTGTTTCCGGATGAGTCTTATTTCTAAGAATAGATTGACCTGGGACTAATAGTGTTGTGCATTGTAAAATTTGTCATTTTTGACAACTGCTCTCACAAAATCAGGACAATGTCGCCAGAAATACTTGATGGTTTTTAAAAAAAAGTTTTCAGGGCATTTTAAAAGTTGTTATCACCTGGTAATGGCACTAGGTGATAAAACCCTTTCAAAAACTACCAAAAAAAACACTCAAAAACTATCAAGACAACAGCTTCCCTGAACCTCCTGGATGTTGAATTTTGGAGGAATTTACAGACTCCACATCCCCACAAACGTGAAGCTATAGGTTTGGACACTCAAGGCTATTTCAAGAACATGAAATATTTCAAGAACATGAGGCAAAGGGAGATTTGTTTAAATTTTTTTTTAAAAATCCTGAATTCAGAAAAAAATCCTGAGAAATCACAGGCCTGTTAGAAAAATATTTACTAATCAAAATTCTCTGCTTAGCAGTTCTATGCAATCGGCCTCTGGTCATGCATGCTGCAAATCAAGGTGTTGGCCAGGATTTAGAAACAGCGTGTCCAAATTTGCTTGAAATTTCAAAACAGAGTGTCCAAATGATTCACTTACAATACTTTTACATGTAAATGACAGATGAAATAGGGTGTCCAAAAATTGAAACAGGGTGTCCAAAAGACACCCAGACAACCCCTCTGGGATAAACACTACGGTGCGAAAAGATTCCTGCGTGTTCTTACCCCTTTGCCCGTTGGCTTCCCTCTGATGCTTTCGTCAACGTGCCAGTCCGATTCCCACACCCAGTGGCTTGAGGGTAACTTGATACCATAGGGCTTTGGCAGGGAGTGCACTCCTTTCTCATCCGTCCAGCGTTGACGATCGGTTGGAAACAGACCCTTCTCTGAATAGCCATGCACTGGGGTCCATCTCTGTGAGTGTAGATTGAATGTACGCAAACCATAATTATACTCTTTGTACATTTACTTGACAAGGTGGAGACTATATTATCTGAAGGTATAAGGCTCACATATCGTCATGTGCACGGAAGAAGGTCGTAAGGCTACACGACCTTCTTCCGGGCACACAAAGTACAACTTTTTGTCCTAGCAGAAGGTTGTAAGCAATAAAATGGCTCCTTTGAAAAAAGGTAGGGCATAATATTTGTTGCTAGAATTACTCCCAAGACATGTTTTTCCATTCCCATGCGGAATTTAACTTTCCTACAATGACTTATAAATGGCAGAAAAACGACCAAACTTTCACACTCAGTTTTCATGAAACACAATTTTGCACATTAATTGCTTATGACCTTTTGCCGGTCACACTTTCTTCCGGGCACATGGCGATATCCTAGAAACTACAATGACGTGCACAACTTGACATAAACAAGGTCTACAATCAGTCCCCTCTCTCCCTTCGTCTAATGTTGAGTGCTTTGATTTTGGCTGGGATATCGAGCATTGTCTAATATTGTCTAGTATTGTTTAGGGTGGTCAAAATGACAGTAAAAACCATTCAAAAATGCCCCTGTGTGCACATTTGGGTCAACAGTCAAAACAGGCAGTTGACTGATTTTGATCTCTACAGCAACTAAAGAGGGTAAATTTACTTAAAATTCGATGACATTTGAAAGCGAGGTTGCCCCTGCAATCGGACAAAATTAGGCAGGTTACTATTAATGAGCATGTACAGGTACACAACCTCTTGTATTAAGGGAACAAGACGTAAGATGGCAAACTCATGAATATGGTGCATGATGAAAATTTCTGTTTATAGTACAGTGTACTTGTATACATCATGTACAGGGTTGTACACGTCTGTTGTTATCGTTAATTAAATTCTTACTCTGTGACACCTGCATATTCATAGAGGCAATTATAATCACAGACCATCTGGCACAGCAAACTGAATTTTACATACATTTATCTTTACAACATGAATAAAATATCTATTAACACGACAAATAGTCTGAGACAGATTAGTTGGGACACTGTGAAGATTGCACACATATTAACACTTTTTATTTTTTATTTATTTCCTCTTTTTTTTAAACCATTGCCATTTGCACTGAAGATTCTTTTTGGAGATTCTTTTCTTTCCCTTGAATAATCTACTAAATTTTGCGACAGATTGCAAAAAATCGCCCCTTGGAGGATTTTGCAGGATTTGGGGGTGGTTAGGGTTAATGGAACCCGACCCCGAACAAGACTTTAAAAAGCAACTCAAGGTAAAATGATACATATGACATAAAACACAATAAGGGGGCCACTTTGCATCCGTCACGTTAGCAGTTTTTCAAGTGGTTGTTATTTATTTTTAAGTACCTGAAACCGACCAAAAAGTGTTTCAACATGTGAATGGACATGCAGGCTTATACTAGAACTAATTTGAGTTGATTTATTTTATTATTATTTTTTTAAATTTATTTGTTTACCCTCAAATTTCCATAAAAATTGGACGGAAAAAGTTACCTCACTTTTCCGTCCATTTGTTGATGGAAATTTTAGGGTAATTAAAAAAATAATAGTAATAATCAACTCAAATTATCTTTAGGATAAGCATGCATGTCTATTCAAATGTTGAAATTCTATTTGGGTGGTTTCAGATATTAAAAAAAAAATTACAACCATTAGAAAAACTGCTAACGTGACGGTATTAAAGTGGCCCCCTTTATTGTGTTCTATGTCATATGACAACACCTACATGTAAATCACCTTAAAAGAAAAACCAGCGTGCACTCATGGGGTATTTTTTTTCAGTCACTGAGTTCATCTAAAAGTTGGACACCGATTCCCATGCCCTGTCGACAGTCTGCTCTGATCAATATGATATTGTCCCTTTAGGCCCCCCCAAAAAAGTCTCTGGTTTCTGGTCATCGGTCAGCTTCAAAATCGGCGCGGTGATGCGTTTTTTTGTTTTTTTTTGGTAATCTTTTTTTTTTTTTTTTGCCAACATGGAAATACGTAATACATTGTATACGCGGGGACCAAATTTGCCATATACAAAGTATGGTGGCTAAGAGAGGCCTCACAAATCGGGCAAACGTTCATACCCCTATAGTGAAAAAGTCATTTAAAACACAGCATGGCAGAAATCAAATCGATCCAGCAATTTTGGCTGCAATTGGACATCGTTTCATAGCCCCCCCCCAAAAAAATTTTTTTTTTAAATGCTGACACGCAGATCTGAGACGACGCACGTGGAGACCAGAAACCCGACTTTTTTTTTTTAGCCTTAACTCTCCTACTATAGCTGCACTTTAGTGGCAAGTAGCTATAGAGGTCAAAATCAGTCACCTGCCTGTTTTGACTGTTGACCCAAATGTACACACAGGGGCATTTTTGACTGGTTTTGACTGTCATTTTGACCACCCTGAACAATACCAGACAATGCTTTTACCAGTCAAAAACGGTCGACTCATTTTTACCTGTAAATGAAGAGTTTCATAACAAAACGCGATAAACGCCATATTTAAAACTGACATCGTTCACAGGTAGGCAAACACAAGTTCGAACTCAGTTTTTAGCAAAACTCGATATAACCACTATATAAACCGCGTTTTATTCCAAACCGCGATAAACGCCACGCCAGCTTCTCTGCAATCTGCAATATATCCTCTCCGCCAAATGGATATATAGCACTTTGCTATGCAACTCTTCAAATGTACTTACTACACGTAAGTTTTGACAATGTTAGACTTTTAAGTGCACTAGATACACCTTGGCAAGTATGTCAACATTTTGACTGATTTTGACCCTTGTAGTAGTAGGAGGGTTAAGGATATTTGCTCCTGTCGCAGTCCTGGGGGGGGGGGGGGGTAGCAACACAAGCCATACCTGATTCTCATAAGTATACTCCAGACATCTGATGGGCACATCACTAGGGTAGATGTACACATACAGCTCCTGATCACATCCCAATGCCCACGCACAGTGTCTGCTCGAGGTCACCTTCTTAAACTCGACGAGATGGCCGTCCGAGGCGTGACTCCGTTGCTGCCAGAGCTGCGAGCTAGTGGATAGGGTATGGGTGTGGCCGCAGTTATCCACCGCCCAAAGGTAGTTCTGTGGTGCCATGGTGTGTGAGGCTAGTCAATGGAAGCCACCCTTACCAACCACACTACTGTAATTTAAGTTAAATAAGGAGATTATCACATATCAGGAATACATACGATAGTATCACAAAATTGTAACCAAGTAATTTTCACTGTAGAAGATGAAGTCATGTCAAGTAGAGGTGTGTGATTTGACAAAAGTCAAAAATCCTGAAAAATGGGCAGCAGGCCTGGGTCTCCCTTTGGTCTAGAGGACAAAGCCCCCTGAACCTCCTGGATGTTTTATAATTTTGGAGAATTTACAGACTCTCCATATCTCCACAAATAAAAAAACTAGAGATTTGGACACAATACAGGCTACTCCTTGGTGGCTACTTCTCTTCTTTTAAGAAAATATTGAGGCAAAGGGAGTTTTGTAAAAAAATCCTGAAAATCCTAGAAATCACAAGTCTGTAAGTAATTTTTTTCAAGTTCTAAATCAAGTCACTTCAAAGTGATTTTATCCAAGTCCCACTGGCGACTTTTGTCCTGGTTTTGTGAGAGCAGGTCTAAAATGACTTATGCCAATACTTTACCTTGGGTTGGGATAATATAACTAACTCCTGAGGACGATCAGAGCATACTGATCGAAACGTTGAGTTGTACCTCCAGTTCTTGGGCATGGAATCAGAGTGCCAGTTTTAGATTAACTCAGTGACTGAAAATAATACCCCACATGACAAGTTCATGTTACCGTTGCTGCTGCATAAATGAGCCAGTAATTTTCAGTCACTGTGTTCATCTTGAACTAGGACACCGATTCCATGCCCTGTTGAAAGTCTGCTCTGATCGTGATGACAATGCCCCTTTATTAACTCAAAACACAAAGGAAATACATTTGTAATGTTTGTTCCTGTAGTTGCATCCATGACGTACTGTACATTACAGTGTAACAGGAAGTCAATTGGGTTGTACATGGACTTTACAAATGAAATGGTAAACAGGAAACACAACCGAAAATAATGTTATGAATGATACCTAATAACATTATTTATATCGTATGGTACCCCGACTTCACCCGATAATAATGTGCACATACCGTTCCCTTCTTTTATTTTTTTTTTTTTTTACAAAACGCACCTATACATTTCCACCTACGATTACTCAACCATCACACCCTCTTTCACTTAATAAACAATTTTGCCCCATCAAAAACATGGTGTACATTACCTTGACAGGATTTAATGCTTTGTACTTCAATAATAATAATAATAATAATAATAATAATAATAATAATAATAATAATAATAATAATAATAATAATAATAATAATAATAATAATAATAATAATAATAACAATAATGTGGACTTACATGTATATAGCGCACGTATCCACCAAACTGGTGCTCAAGGCGCATTATATTATTACCCCTGCTCATCAGGCTCATAAATCATTCCTGAAACCATCTCAGCTCCCCGAGTATACAGCTCAATTGCTGCCATTACGGCGCATATAGGGCTAATCAAACACAACAACCAACTCTGCCCTCACAGGTACCCATTTACCGCTGGGTGGAGAGAAGCAATTATGGTAAAGTGTCTTGCTCAAGGACACAAACACCATGGTCGCGGTTGGGATTCGAACCCACATTCTGACGACTCGGCCATCAGAACACAAATCCGATGCACTAAACCGCTCGACCATGGCACTCCAAGCTAAGACATAGGTCCCATGTGCTAGGTAATTCAAGTCAAGCACATAACACTTATCTTTGGAATAGTATGAGTTCCTGGGCTAGGGTTTACCACAGTGTTTCTGGTTCACACACCAAGAACCCTTGTTTACAGGTTTCCTCTGGTTTCCGAGCTACCGTGCTTAAGTGTACTTTTGGAAAGAATGTAGAATACAACCGCCACTTTTCTATCAAAATATGACAACTATCACAGATCTTCTTTTAAAAGATGATAGAGGGCACACTTAAAGAGAGGAAAGTGTAGTCAAGTGAGGATTGGAAACGATATTTTGGGAGATTTTGAGCAATGAATGTATGCACATCCAGTGAGATGTTGCAACTATAATACCCTATTTTAAATTTTTTTCCTCCAAATTTGTCAAGTTATACATCAAATTGAAGCTCTAGTTGAGAGAAGATCAACGATGCAATTTGTTTTTGAATAACTCTGTCAGTTCTTGAGATATGACCTTTAAAATTTGTAAAATCGTTACTTCGTGTGCCGCTAATTTGACCATCAAAGCATTTATGGTAACTCATTTCACAAAAATTACACAAAAATGTTAAGTTATACATCAAACTGAAGCTATTATGTGAGGAATTCAATGGTGTTTTTTTTCTTTTTTCTAATATTTAGGTCATTTAGTTCTTGAGATATTGGCTGTTGAACTTGGAAAAGTTGTGAGATTTAAGCAATAAATTAGAAATTAACAAGTGTGACTTGGAGCACTGTTTTATATTTTAAATTAATTTTTTTTATAGAATATAAAAATAAAAATAAAAAATAATAATAAAGTGTTAAGTCCAATCATTACAGGCCCAGTTAAATGAAAAAAATAATTTAAAAGGTTACACTTCATTGTTAAATATTAACCATGCAATGCATCAATCATTTGGGCGGATGAATACTGTACAACAGTAACAATATCTGAACATGAACTTGAATATTCCTCTGAGACCATATATACGTACATACATGACATATCCGCCATCATCGCGTAACAACTGGCCATGTTGATATGACCCCAGAAATACCCTTTTCGCGAGAGTTTGCGATAATTTTCACAGACAGTTTGTGTTTATATTGCTCAAAAACAGTCCAGATAATGTTGAAATCTGCATTGACAAAATGTGTCTGTTGATTTAATATAAATCTGAACACTTTTTATTTCAAAATCTTACATTTTTTGGACTAAAAATGCCGTAAAGTTAACAAATTCAAATACTTTTCCTCCATTCAAAATGGCTTGGTATATCAAAGTGATCATGTTTCACGCATTGACCCTTCAACTTTTATCAAAATATCGAAGAATCTCACGAATTTTTGTTTTTTTCAACGAGACCTCAAAACCTGGATCCAGTGTCAAAAGTGAGGTCAAACCGGCAATCTGTTGGAGTCGCAAACCAAAAAGTCGTCCTCAAAACCATGCATATTTCTGGACAAATATCTCACAAATTATCTTGTGGATGTCTTAAATTAAAGAGTATGTATATTATACTACATTATCTGTGACTCTTGTGGGAGGTTTTAAGACCGTTTAGCTTCTACGGATTTCAGAATTTCTATTTTTTTTACGTGGTGGCACAGAGGCAAATGTGTTAACTCACGTCTGGGTGTTATAGCATGGAGGTAGAACTACCTCATGATGGACTCCATGGTTATACTAGCTAGATGTTGGCCATTTTGTCGTCTGCTAAAAACACATGCTTACGCTAGACGTCATTGTGCACAAGTGACGGTTGGGTTTGACATTATTTCCGTATTTTTGAGGAATATTTTGTTTCATTACCAGAAATGTATAAAAAATAATAATGCAAAGGTTTTACATTAATAAATAGATTGTCCGTAAACTGGGCGCACCACCTGCCCACCAAGAGAGATACGGAGATCCGGGAGTGACTGGATCATCATGTGCGTCGACGTTCAGGCAAAACGTAAATAGACCTGGCGTTAAACACTCACTCCATTGACTCCAATATGTATCACTTTATTTAATAATTGCATGTCTGGTGTGAAGACAACAACAAGAGAAAAAGGAACAAAATAATTAAAGCTTTTAAAAGTTATTATTTTAACTTCATAGGCCTACCTGAAATTGTTTGTAACGTCGATGGACATCCATCCGATAAAGTTCATATATCCGGTGAACTTTGAACCAATTGACAACAAGGTCAAGGCTGGGTCATATGGTCACGTGGATTCACAAAATAATTATCGTTGGTAACCCGTGCTCTCTGCACACTGTATGTACAGAAGGTACGTATAGCTGCGAAGCAGAAAAAATTGCTTACCAGAAAAATTTGCTAAGCAGATTTATTTCGTTACCAGCCACACTGTCGTACAAAAGTATGCATTTTGGCTGGTAGTCTGTTTTATATTCCTTATCTAAATTATCTGCTTAGCAGCTCTATGAAATTGGGCCCTCCCCGGCCGGCCCCCTATACAAAGTACAACAGTCAACAGGCAATCGATTACATTACGTGAATTAATCACGTGCATGTGATCGTGAATCATGCATTGCAGTGTTAACGTTAGTGAACTGTCATTTTGTATTGCGTACCTACCTTTTTATTTGAACAAAACGTTAATAAATTAATCAATAGTAAAATGGTTATCACGAGACTGACTCTTGACAGTTGAAGCCACTGATGAACGTCTAACGGTAACGTTACTGTAGCTGTGACTTGGTAAAAAATAAAATATGTTTTGCTTTGTTAATGTTATTTTTTGTATAAAGTTAGGGCCTACTAGTACTACTACTACTAGTACTAGGCCTACTTACTACATTTAACGTTAACTGTTGTTAAGTTAAACATGATGATTGATGATGTTATAAACAGGGGAATGAATGTCGTGTCCGACCGCCACTTTTTAAGGGGTTTTTGGGAATTTATTTTGCAACCACTATGACTGGTATTTACTAGGCCTACTACTACTAGTATTTATTAGGGCAGGCCTACTAACCAGTTAAAAAAATGATTCCAGTGATTTTTGGGGGTAGGCCTACAGAAGGTGAAAACTAACCTTTAAAATCCACTTTTATGATGGTTTTCTGACTTTTTTTCCCTTCTAAAAAAATCCACTGCGCATGTACAAATACAATCAACAATGACCATGTTGATGGTCACAGTAACGGGGGAGTTGACAAGATCAGATTGACATGACTGAGGAAGTCATCGTAGGAGGATAGGATACCAAAAATGCCTGATTTTTCATGAAATAAATATCCTGGAATAATTTGAAGTATATGGTGTATATGGTGGACATATACTATATGTCCACCATATGTTCTCCACCTTACTAGGTAGGTAAGATTACATTATTGGTTGTAATGAGAAAAAGTGGCGGTCGGATATGACATTCTACCCGCAATATGATACATACAAATTGTGGCGTGAAATTATTGCATATATATCTGTCATCTAATTAACACAAATATAATAATTCCCGAATCGTGCAAATCCCTAATTTGTGCAGCATCATGAGGAGCGCAATCTCGAGATTGAGCACGCAATCTCAATGATTGTGCTGAACTTTGCTCAATCTGCAGATTGCGCAAATCCATAGATTGCGCTCAACAGTGCTTAATACTGGTGATAATTATTGCTATTACAAGATGTAGGTCTAGGTCTACTTCTACTGACATTAACTGTGTGAGTACTAGTAGGGCCTACTACTCAGTACTAGCCCTAACTCCCTAGGTCCATTTGCTTACACCATAGAGCTTACACGTAACCTGAATCCTCCAAAATCCTTCAGTAGTAAAGCAATAATAAATAAACGGGTATTTATATAGCACCTTAACAAGATCAAAGTGCTTAACAGATCAAGAAAGAAAGAAAACCTAGCAATGGCTACAAAGGAAATAAGAAGAGAAAGGTTTTGAGAAGTTTTCTAAAAATCTGGATTGAAGAAGAATTTCTGATGTGAACAGGGAGTTTGTTCCATTCCTTAGGGCCAGCTATGGCAAAAGCCTTGTCACCAGTTTTGTGTGATTTTTATATTAACATATAAACGGGATGTATAAGATGAAGACCGAAGCCCCTCCCTACCTGGGACATAAGAGGACAGTAGGTCAGTCAGGTAGGGAGGAGCTACGCCATGCAAGCACAATGACCACTACCATTGTATGCAGATGACATGTATTCACATTTCACACATGTGTTGCTTATCCGTGATACATGTACTTGGCCCAGGGCCAGGGAACCCTCCCTGCATGCATGGAGCAATAAACAGTGTCCGCTGACCCAAGCACTGACCTTGCAATCACTACAACAAACATGGATGTACATGTACCATGGAGGAAGGAAGGCAAGTATGCCTAATAACCTCAATCCTCCAAAATCATTTTTTTGGACAGACCAACATGTACCATGTAACCTCAATCCTCCATTTTCATCCAGTGTCAAATATAGCCTGATAACCTCAATCCTCCATAATCCACCAAGCAAATAATCACATCTGCCCCTCAATCCTTCAAAATCCTACACTTTGGCAAAGAGGATTTTTCAGGATTTGGAAAGGTTAGGGTCTAAGACTAACTGTAAATATTGTAACGGTCTGATTCGACCCAATGACAAGACCTTTGAGATACAGTAACTGCAACTATAATACTACTAGTACTGTTATGAGCAAACTGAGACAGTGCGCACTGTGAGTCAACAAATATATATGACTCAAGCAAAGTTGAATTTGATGTTTATTTCATTCTCGTTTTGTTTTTTTACAGTGAATAAAATCTGTAGCAGTGCATTCTTCCCCCAAGGACTGACGGTGAAATTTCATCAATGTCGAATCCAATCAACGCCGCAAAGGGCGAGCAGCCCCCAGCTTATAGCCCTCCAACTGGCCAAGCTTATGTGCCGCCTCCAGGCGGCCAGGCCTATGGGCCGCCCCATGGGCCGCCCCATGGGCCGCCCCAGCCTGTAAGCTACCCATCTGGACCAGGCTACCAAGGTACTTTTGGTTTTGTTTTGATGTAGGCATTTAAGTGTCCCATTGGAGATGAATAATCTCTGTGTTTAAATTGTTCACTTCCTTGGAGAATGGAAGTTAACAAAGGAATAAAGAGGTTGTGGCATGGTCTTCACCACAGGATAAAGACCGAGGGTCATGGCCACAGGATAAAGACCGAGGGTCATGGCCACAGGATAAAGACCGAGGGTCATGGCCACAGGACCGAGCCGATTAAATTAACCCAAATCCCCGAGCTATTTTGGCTAAGAACCTTCCTGAATCTGCCAAAATCCAATACCATGCAGTAACACTACCACCCAACTGTTGGACTTAGCTGGAATTGGGACACCCGGCCCCATGCAAAGTATCCCTGTCTGGGCTATACAGTACTGAGTCCATCAAAATCCAACACCACGCAGTAACACTACCACCCAACTGTTGGACTTAGGTGGAATTGGGACACCCGGCCCCATGTAAAGTATTCCTGTCAGGGCTATACAGTACTGAGCCCATCGAGATACAACAAACCCTGATGTTGGAGTTTGAATGGTATGGGGTGGTCAGGGTTAGAGATGTTACTTAAAGAAATATTGCCTGTGTTTGGGCCAATTTGACAGTAAAAAATAGATTTAAATGTTGAATTGTTATTTTACTGGGGTTGTGGAGTGTCGTGGCCGAGCGGTCTAGCTTACCGGACTCAAGTTCTGGTGTTAGCAGCAGAATGTGGGTTCGAATCCCGGCCGTGACATTTGTGTCCTTGAGCAAGACACTTGACCATAATTGCATCTCTCCACCCAGGGGTTAAATGGGTACCTGTGAGGGCAGAGTTGGTTGATTAGCCCTATATGCGCTGTAATGGCAGCAATTGAGCTGTATACTCCCCAGGGAGCTGAAATGGTTTCAGGAATGATTTATGATCCTTATGAGCAGGGGTAATAATATGCGCCTTGAGCACCACTCAGTTGGTGGATACGTGCGCTATATAAGTCCACACATTATTATTATTATCATTATTAAGGAAGTTACAAGCTTTCATTTGAGACATTGAGTGAAAAAAATAATCAAGGATTAGTACCAGTAAAATAAAAACTCAAATTAATAAAATGCTGGCCCACTGTTTTAATCTTCAGCTCATGCTAAAGTTTCTTGTATGGAAAAAGCTGAGGGTGTGTCATTTGCTTTTTAAATTCTATTATTTGGGTCTCTTGAGCGGGTGATATTTCTTGAAGTTTAAAGCAAACAAATAAAAAACAGGTTCTAGTTTCTGGCCTCTGCATGTATCGCCTAAGACCTGCCCATTTTTATTTTTATTAGCTGTTTCGTAGCGAAGCGCAGCGAAACAGCTATTGTTTTTGTTAAAGTTTTTTTTCTTTCTTTTTTTTCTTTTTCTTTTTCAGCGCTTTCCGTACCGGAAGTGCATTGCAATAACACATGTTTCATTCTGAACGCCATTTTGCAGTGTTCCATAAATGCGATTGCAATGAAACTTAAGGGGACCAAAGGCAATAGTGCAATAGTGTGCATATTGCAATGACGTCATAATTACGTCATCAGGTGTCAAGTTACACTAAATCAAAGATTAATAATGAAAAACATTAAACAATTAATAACTCCTGAACCACATATGCTATCAATTTCATCTATGTGGCATATTGTAGGTCGTTACCCACTCCGTATTTCGTTCACAGATATGACCCCATTTTGACCTTAGCTTCCGGTCCAAACCGGAAGTTCAAGTTTAAAGAGCTCTACAGCCAATATGATAAAAAATAATGCTATGATTTCAGTGTATGTAATCATCAGTAGGGTGTACTCGTTTGGATAGTAGGTATGATGACGTCATCATATGCAAGAGCGCCCTCTAGCGACAGGTTTAAAAAGACGTTATTTTCACATGTACACTTGCCAATGTCACATTACCACAAATGATATGTCATATTGTAGCTTATGAATAAACTTAAATATCAAAATAAATTACGTCATTATGACATCATCAGGTGTCAAGTTACACTAAGTTAAAGATTAATATTGAAAAACTATTTAAAAATTTATAACTTTTGAACCACAATAGCTATAATTATGATCTTTGAGCCATATTGTAGGCCGTTACCCACTTCACAATTCGTGCAAATATGACCTTATTGTGACGTTTGCTTCCGGTCGAAACCAGAAGTTCAAATATAGCAATATTGTTAGAGCTCTAAAGATACCGTGTGCAGAGAAAACAATTACACACGGCTGGCTCCGAGTTTTGCATGAAATAGCGCCTCTTCTGGTTGATCGTCATTGTATTGGTTACAACAATTTTTGTGTCATGTAATTACACTCAAGCCACCTCCTTTTAATAGTGTTTGTTCTTGTCTTTAAAACCCCTTTCGAATACCCATTTAATTGCTAAGTTTCAATAAATCAAGGAGCTGTGTTCAACGACTTTGTAATATCTTTCTTGTTGGTTTAGATTTAAATTTTATATTTAAAAATATCATAACTCAGTTACACTTTTGATTTTTACAAAATGTACATCATCAGAAGTAAGTCCTGTTTTGCATGGAATTGCCTTTTTGTTAAACTGCACATATGGGAAGATGAAATTTAATTACATACATTTGAAGCAACTTTCTACTTTGACTGTGTGAAGTTATTTCTTTTTCAGAGAAGTATTGTACCCCCCCCCCCCCCAGCTCAATGTTGAGTGATTGCATGTAGTCCCAACTTTGTACGCACAGACCATAGAGGTAGGAATAGACAGCCTAACATACACGCAATCCTCTACAACATTGAGCTGGGGCGCTGGGGTACGGTCGACCGTCAGACCACACTAGGACCGAAGTCCAACTATTGACCCGAAGCCAACGGATCGTAATAGGGCAGCCCAACAAACAAATGCTTCCCACTGCGCCGGTGACCTCCGTGGGTGAGCGGATGAGCTGTAATGATTCAGTCGTAGTTAGAATGTCCCGTTTTTATAAGGCCTGACACAATGACTCTCCAATGCATGCCTTCCTTTATTGTCCTAACAGTCTTACATAAGTCTCACACAAGTCTTCCATTCTCTCAAAGAAAAGACCTTCAATGTGAAACATCTGTCATTATAGTGGATGCTTGTAAATATTCAAACATTCCTGAGTGCACGATACGGCGCTTTACGGTGATTGGATGTCACCAGGGTTACGCGAAAACAAACGGTAAAGGTTGACGGTTTACCATTTTGACAGTAATAAAGATTAAAGATTATCAGACCTTTACTTGAGACGGTTTACCAAATGGTAAACCGTGTGCATGTTTCTAATGGGGTTGTGGTTAAAGTATATGGTAAACCGTTACAAAAAGGGACCAGCCTAGTTCAGACAAATACTGCTTATGTTAACTCCCAACGTTTATCTTTAATTTGACACCAGAATTATTGTTATATATTAATTTTAGTACGGGTGGTTTCGTTCAGCTAAAGGAAAACCACTTTTTTCATGGTTTATCAGAGGAATTGCACGAAAAAAACAGGGTGAAAGATAAGAGATTAAAGTCACCATATACGTATGGTGTTCATTTGCAGGAGTGCCAACATCATGGCCGGTGTACATTTACAGTTATTGGGGGGAGGGCGCCGATACAGCAAAAGTGGAAGTTAATGTGATAAAAAATAGCGAAACAGCTGGGTATTCGTTCACGAATACAATTGAGCTCTAGTTTATTTATTTTTTTGCTATGAAACGATGTCCAATTGCCAGCAAAGTTCTGCTAATATAAAAAAAAAAAAGCTTCAACAAAAACTTAATTTTTTTCTTCAAATAAATTAAAACCCTCCTACAATTAGTGCAATTTTTGAAACAACCCATTCAGGCCACTCCAAGCCATTAGCTGTTGCCAGTGGCCTCCTATGGTTACCCTTCTGTGCACTGTCACACCATTGAGATTGCAGGGTAAAGTGGTCTCCCATTGATACATTGCAGGCCATACTAATATGTTCAAACATTTACAGTGGCCTTGGGTGGCACACAGTTGATTTTGTAAGATTACTTGGAAAGGACAGCAGGCTTGTACATGTATGTACTGAAGGTTGCTCAAGAACAGAATTTTGTGGAGCGGAGTGACCTCCATGTGTAGGAGGGTTAATGTACATCCATGTTTGTTGTAGTGATTGCAAGGTCAGTGCTTGGGTCAGTGGACACTGTTTATTGCTCCATGCATGCAGGGAGGGTCCCTGGCCATGTACATGTATCACAGATTAGAAACACATGTGTGCATACATGTCATGTGCTTGCTTTACTACTGAAGGATTTTGGAGGATTCAGGTTATGTGTAAGCAAATGGGCCTAGGGAGTTAGGAAGGATTCAGGTTATGTGTAAGCAAATGGGCCTAGGGAGTTAGGAAGGATTCAGGTTATGTGTAAGCAAATGGGCCTAGAGAGTTAGGAAGGATTCAGGTTATGTGTAAGCAAATGGGCCTAGGGAGTTAGGAAGGATTCAGGTTATGTGTAAGCAAATGGGCTTAGGGAGTTAGGAAGGATTCAGGTTATGTGTAAGCAAATGGGCCTAGGGAGTTAGGAAGATTTCAGGTTATGTGTAAGCAAATGGGCCTAGGGAGTTAGGAAGGATTCAGCTTATGTGTAAGCAAATGGGCCTAGGGAGTTAGGAAGGATTCAGGTTATGTGTAAGCAAATGGGCCTAGGGAGTTAGGGAGGATTCAGGTTATGTGTAAGCAAATGGGCCTAGGGAGTTAGGAAGGATTCAGGTTATGTGTAAGCAAATGGGCCTAGGGAGTTGGGAAGGATTCAGGTTATGTGTAAGTAAATGGGCCTAGGGAGTTAGGAAGGATTCAGGTTATGTGTAAGCAAATGGGCCTAGGGAGTTGGGGAGGATTCAGGTTATGTGTAAGCAAATGGGCCTAGGGAGTTAGGAAGGATTCAGGTTATGTGTAAGCAAATGGGCCTAGGGAGTTGGGGAGGATTCAGGTTATGTGTAAGCAAATGGGCCTAGGGAGTTAGGAAGGATTCAGGTTATGTGTAAGCAAATGGGCCTAGGGAGTTGGGAAGGATTCAGGTTATGTGTAAGTAAATGGGCCTAGGGAGTTAGGAAGGATTCAGGTTATGTAAGCAAATGGGCCTAGGGAGTTGGGGAGGATTCAGGTTATGTGTAAGCAAATGGGCCTAGGGAGTTAGGAAGGATTCAGGTTATGTGTAAGCAAATGGGCCTAGGGAGTTGGGAAGGATTCAGGTTATGTGTAAGCAAATGGGCCTAGGGAGTTGGGAAGGATTCAGGTTATGTGTAAGCAAATGGGCCTAGGGAGTTAGGGAGGATTCAGGTTATGTGTAAGCAAATGGGCCTAGGGAGTTGGGAAGGATTCAGGTTATGTGTAAGCAAATGGGCCTAGGGAGTTAGGGAGGATTCAGGTTATGTGTAAGCAAATGGGCCTAGGGAGTTAGGAAGGATTCAGGTTATGTGTAAGCAAATGGGCCTAGGGAGTTAGGAAGGATTCAGGTTATGTGTAAGCAAATGGGCCTAGGGAGTTAGCGATAACCATAAACTGGAGACTTTCAATTAACCATATTATTTTCTTTCAGGGTACCAGACTGGAGCACCGCCGGGTTACCAACCAGCCCCAGGGGGCTATGTCCCAGCCCAGCCCATCAGGGTCTCGACAACCAACGTCGTAGTCGTTGGCGGTTGTCCGGCTTGTCGTGTAGGCATCCTGGAGGATGACTTCACGCTGTTGGGTGTGTGCTGTGCCGTGCTGTTCTTCCCGATTGGAATCCTCTGCTGTTTAGCCATGAGACAGAGAAGATGTCCAAACTGCGGCGCTGTCTTCGGTTGAGTGTCATTGTAGAATTTTAAATCTGCGAGTACTTGTGTTGAGGAAAGGATCAAGGCTATATATATTATTACACATTGCATTTCCTTAACCCTAACCACCCCATATCCTCCAAGAGGCACTTTTTTGGAAAAATTCAGCAATGTTGGAAACTGGTACTTTCACCTCTTCGAATGGGGCAAAACCCCCAACCCCCTAGGTATTCTGGCTATGAACCTTCCTGAATCCTCCAAAATCCATCAGTGCACTTTTGGAAACATGCCCTTGTCCTCAAAATGCACCGTGCATTTTCGTTGCACTTTCATATTCAGCACTTATGGCCTGTACTTCTTGCCAGGTAGTAATTTTGCCCCATTTGAAGAGGTGAAAGTGCCAGTTCCCATCAGTACTGAATTTTTGGTGGATTTTGATGGATTGGGTGTAGTTGGGGTTAAAGATATATTTGCTAAAAATTCCACTGTCAAAACAACCTGTTTTGGCAAAAATAACATTTTAACCCTAACCCCCCCCCCCCCCCCCCCATGGTTTTGGCTAGGAACCTTCCTGAATCCACCAAAATCCAACACCATGCATGGGCTATACAGTACTGAGGCCATCAAAATGCAACACAACCAGCTGTTAGAGTTTGATGGGTTTGGGGTGGTTAGGATTAATTGTGTACTGTATAAAGATATACATTACGGTATCGATATATACAACTCAAAACAATTTAGGGAACACCGGATTTTTAAACATCAAATAGGTTTGAAATGTTCCATGAACCGGGATTTTCATTTGCAACCCCCTCTCTCTTTCAGTAGTCATGTCATGAAATGTTGTAATCACTACATGCATCCTTTATCATCTGTTTCGTTGTGCAGTTGTTTTCTCATCAATTCTGTGAAACATTGTGTTTATCTGAAATAAATGATCTTGCTTTAACTGAGATTATTCCGGTGTTCCCTAAATTGTTTTGAGTAGTATTACATTGCATGATCATCAAATTGTCCAAGTCTAAACAAAACAAAACAAAACAAAAAAATCCTCTTGTCCTTTTCCATGGAAAAACTTTAAATGGACAATATTGTCACGATCAACAGGGCATGGAATCGGAGCGCTAGATTTAGATTAACTCAGTGACTGAAAATAATACCCCACATGATAAGGTCATACTACCGTCGCTGCTGCATAAATGAGCCAGTAATTTTCAGGTCGCTGTGTTCACCTTCAACAAGAACACCGATTCCTCACCCCGCTAACACCCATATGGTTTTACATGTTGCCAATCAAAGTATTTTGTTGTCTGTACAGAATCTGAAAGCAGACTTGTAGTCAAGTCTTTTTTTTTTGAGTACGAGTATGAGTACAGAAAAATGTTCATGGGTGCAAATACTCGTACTCCAACTCAAAAGTTGTAATTGAGTACTTTTTCATGAGTACGAGTACAGAAAAAATGTACTCGAGCACGAGGAGTAGAGAATATGCCCTATGGTTGTTTCAACCAAAATGACTATATATAAAACATTTAAAAATGAAATTAAGATGGACATTTATTTAAGGGATTAAAAATTAAGGAAGACGCTTGCTCTTTTATGCAGGATTAAGCCTAAACCCCCCCCCCCCCCCCTTTAGGTATTCTGGCTGGGAACCTTCCTGAATCCTCCAAAATCCATCAGTGCACTTTTGGAAACATGCCCTTATCTTCCAAATGCACCATGCATTTTCGTTGATCTTTCATATTCAGCACTTATGGCCTGTACTTCTTGCCAGGTAGTAATTATGCCCCATTTGAAAAGGTGAAAGTACCAGTTTCCAACAGTGCCGAATTATTTTATCCCCCCAAAAAAGTGCCCCTTGGAGGATTTTGATGGATTTGGGGGTGGTTGGATTTGGGGGTGGTTAGGGCTCTTTTAAGCGTGTCAACAGACCTTCAGCTGTGTCCGTTATCTCTAATGGCCACACTCCAGCACTCTGTATCCTGCGTCCAAGACTTTGCAATAAACATTTGTGGGATATTGTGCCCCCCCCCCCTACAGCCCTGATAGGGTTAAGATATCCTCACAGTAAGCGGGAGGTCAAGGTTTTGAGTTAAATTCTGTAGATTGTTTTCTAAAGCACGGTGCTTAATATATACATGTACAATGGTGAAGGATAAAAACTAAATCAGATTAATTGTACATGACCAATTACGCACATATGTGCCTTGATTAAGTTTTAGCACACAAGTGCCTGATTACAGAAATACTTACAGAGCTTTTAGCAATTGGCAGTGGCGGCCATTTTGTAGTTCTAGCTGTGATATTTTGTAGTTTTCCTGCGGCTACTGAAGAGCTGACTTGATCGTGGCTAAACAAAATAATAACCCATTGCGCTTCATCAAACGAGACTTCGGACTGAAAAAAATGTTAAACATTCGGATAAATATCTTAACATTTGTGACGTGTTGTACTGAAATCAGATGGAATTTGGCAGGTCTAGGAACTCATTCAGAAATAGCTCAAAAATGAATGTATCATAAGGCAATATTATTCTTCTGTAATGCCCGTTGCTAGGGAAAATGAAGTACCTTTGTAAGACGTTTATTATTTAGATTATACCAAATAAAACTAGTATTACTTTAAAGGGCGATAACTTCGTTTTGAGTTTTCATAGAAGACAAACTTTAAAAATTCTGTAATTCTGCTTTTGCACGTCCAATTAAAATAAGAAATCTATCGTTGTAAAGCTGAAATCCTACATCTCTACTTTCATTATCAATAGCCAACTCAATTTTGATTTCTTGCCCAAATGTGTCTGCTTTCGGTCGAACGCATCATTTTTACAAGAATGCTAAAATATTACATAGTGCATTATGCATATATGATTTTCCTGTAGAGATCTTGAACAACTGTTAAAACAATTTAGTGCACGAGATCTCAGGATTTTAAAACAAACAAGGCAGTAATGATTTTATTTTGTCAAGCGCGTCCGTCTGCAAGGTGCGTGCAGTCCAGTCGAGTGTGTCCGAATCACTTTGCCATAGAGAGAAGACAGTTCTAGTCACAGACGCAGTCAACCACAAAATATGCTGAATTCAGCCTTGGTGTAACATTGCTAGGATTATATGGAGTTATAGGATTCTATGCACAGTCAAATTTACTATCCTTTATCCAGCCAATATTTTTACGGTGTGCAGTTCTTTTGAAATCTTAGGATTTTTCCTGATTTCAGGATTTATTTTTTACAAATCTCCCTTTGCCTCAGAATTTTCTTGAAAGAGGAGAAGTAGCCACCAAGGAAAGAAAGAGGTAGTCTGTATTGTGTCCAAACCTCAAAGTTTCTTGTTTGTGGGGATGTGGCGAGTCTGTAAATCCATGGCGCTCCGTAGAAGAGTTAAAAAAGACTGTGGAGAGGAATTTAAATTGAGTATGATTGGTCAGAAAGTTTGAGTTATTACACGTGCTTTGACAATTTTGTCAAAAACTTGACTAATTGAGGTGAAAGTGGTTGGTTTTTGTAAAAAAAAAAAAATTAAAAAAATTCCAAAAGTGTACTTTCTTTAAATGGACAGTATCGTCACGATCAGAGCAGATTTTCATGGTAATTTACCAAATTCAGATATGTGTATATATGCGACCATAAATTAAATATCACTGCCTTATAACATAGCTGCAGCCTATTGTTGTACCTACGCTAAAATGTGACACCCCGACTTGATAGCCCTGTCATGATAACCACTCTCGCTGAGTCTAGCGGGCTTTTTAATTGGTGTGTGGTAACCACTGATGATCTCTGTCACACTGACTGGATAGAAGATCACATGCTTCTATTCAAAGCCACTGGATGCCATGTTGGTCCTCTCACAAACCACGTTTAACAATGTGCATTCCTTTGTATGCACATTCCTTTGTGAATTCATTTTGTATTCCTTTGTATAGTGGAGTACCAACATGGCCCTGCTGTGGATGCCTTTATTTGTTAGACACCAATAGGCAACCCTCTATCCAGTCATAATAATAGAGATATAGTGGAGTACCAACATGGCCCTGTGGTGGATGCCTTTATTTGTTAGGCACCAATAGGCAACCTATCCAGTCATAATAATAGAGATATAGTGGAGTACATATGTATTGTAATTTTGGTTAGTTGTATTTCGATTTTTAGGAAACTACCAGATCAGCAGACTGGTGAAACAAAAATGGTCCGAGGATTGAATTGTTGACCTTTCCTCTTCCTGTAGTATTCAAAACATCCCATTGTTTTATCTAATATTCTAGTAGGCTATCTTAAAACTGATGTCACTTCCTATGAAATTCATTCTTCTTTTTTTGGTTCATTATCAGCATGTGGTATAATGTGGGGAATGTATTATTACAAATATTCTCTGTAATAGCTTGCAATTTAGATTAATTGAATTTATTTTATTCTGTTATTTAGATGTATAATTCTCCAAATTATAAATATATCCTCATTAGTTTAAACATAATATACATAACAGCAAAAGAAACGTCACCCCCTAAATTTTGTTATGTAATTATATTATTAAACATAACAAATATACAATGTTGTGGGATGGTTGGCTGCCAGGTCAACCAAATTTGCCACATTGTGTTCGTGTTACACTCCATACTCATATTCTTCATTAAACAAATTATATTAATTATAAAATGAAAATAATAAATATTTTTAGGGGTGACGTTTCTTTTGCTGTTATGTATATAATTTAGCAACTATATATGATATTTAATTATGATGGTAAAGTTTATTTGCTGGATTAACCTTCCTACTACTACAAGGGTCAAAATCAGTCAAAATGTTGACATAATTGCCAAGGTATATCTAGTGCACTTAAAAAGTCAAACACTGTCAAACCTTGCGTGTAGTAAGTACATTTACAGGTCCAAATGAGTCGACCGTTTTTGACTGGTAAAAGCATTGTCTTGTATTGTTGAGGATGGTCAAAATGACAGTCAAAACCAGTCAATAATGCCCCTGTGTTGACCTCGATAGCTACTTGCAGCTATAGTATAGGAGGGTTAAAATGCAATAATGGGAGATTTGTCAAGGTTTGTCAGTTATTCACGTACCTATTACAGGACTAATAATTCAAGTATTGTTTTTTTGAAATGCAATAACTTTATTTTTTCCCCAGGATTTTAGATTGGATTAGTAAATGACAATTATTTTAATATTATGAATTCAGCCAATTAAAGTAATGTATGTATATGAGAGAACTATTCTTTATCATTAAACAACAAATTATTGCTCCAATACGTTTCAGGTTTCCAATAAGTTAAGGTTATATTTTAAAGGTTTTTTTCCACAAATCCTCATAGATATTATTGGTTGAGGTATTTTAAGACATTGTAGACGAACCAATTCTATTCAAACATGTTCTTTCTACTGATCCACAGAATGGTCCATTTGCCAAATAAACCAAGTCATATTATAAAATAAAAAGGGTTGGAATTTCCATTCTGAACCTTGCTGTTTTTCCTTAATAAAAATATGATATTTTCCCCAAGTGATTATCCAAATCTGGTTAAAAGATGTACTGCACGTGTTTTTGGTTATATACTACTCAAAACAATTTAGGGAACACCGGAATAATCTCAGTTAAAGCAAGATCATTTATTTCAGATAAACACAATGTTTCACAGAATTGATGAGAAAACAACTGCACAATGAAACATGATAAAGGATGCATGTAGTGATTACACATTTCATGACATGACTACTGAAAGAGAGAGGGGGTTGCAAATGAAAATCCCGGCAAACCTATTTGATGTTAAAAATCCGGTGTTCCCTAAATTGTTTTGAGTAGTATATTACCGGAGTAGTGCAATTTGCGGTTTCATCGAAAAAATTCTAATTTTTTTTCTTTTCGAAAGGAAGACAATTACTTTGAAATGAGATATTTCACGAAATGATTGTCAGGAATTTGGTTTAACAGCAATTACGTGCCCAAATGAATTTATGGGAGCAAACACCATAACCAAGTTTCGAGAGGTAATTATTGTTTTTCCACAAGTAACTTTTTCCACAAAATCATTTTTAAATTCATGGTTTAACAGTAGTGCACAAAGGGACAATATCGTCATGATCAACAGGGCATGGAATCAGAGTGCTAGTTTTAGATTAACTCAGTGACTGAAAATAATACCCCACATGATAAGGTCATATTACCGTTGCTGCTGCATAAATGAGCCAGTAAATTTCAGTCACTGTTCATCTTGAACTAGGACACCGATTCCCTGCCCTGTTGAACGGCTTTGGGTGTTTTCAAGAACTTTCCCAAGTGCCGTAACCCACCCTTGGGGAGAAGGATGGACCCTTCCCTATCAGTGGTGAGACGAGGGGAGCATACTCACTAGAGGTAGGAGAAATCTCCCTCTCTCACCAGGCGTATACTCTACACAGCTTCCCCCATGAACATTAATGGTTCTAAATTTAAACAAAATGTCTACCTTTGTAGCGCCACTAAAGCATCCCCATTTGGGGAAAACAATATGTGTGCCATGTTGTTCCCCCACCCCCACATTTAAGCCACACAAATGGAAGTCTCCGTTTTTTTGTTAATGAATTAATATGAGTGGGGAATGTGAATGCTATGAGTCGTTTTTAATATTAAAATATTAATAGAGGGCGGCGGGAAAATAATTACAGTTCACATTTATTATGACTAATAAAACAAGAGAAACTTGTGTTCATATTGGTTATTTTATACATTCAGGGAGTATTTATGTGTTTTACACAATTGTTTATGGGTAGCCGGGTATCCGAAGATTTCCAATTTCGGGTATGAAATAACCGAAAACGCACAGCCTTAGTTTTTTAAATAGTTTGTTGGGGGGTTTTTGGAGGTGTTTTTTTTTGGAGGTGGCCCCTTACCATGCGCCCCCTTTTTTCCACCATAGACCGATCCGCCCTTGCTGGGGTTGGTATGGTTTTGAGTGTCTTGTATGGTGGGGATATTGGCAATTTTATGTGACAATCCCCCAGTGTTACATGATTCAGTTATAGGGGTCACTGCAATCTGGCAGATCTGCTCGCTGATACTATCGTGTAGCTTTGTCAAATCCATTTGTAATAGGCTGATCGGGTCGTATGACTGGAAGCCTCACACAACATCCGATTATACTATCAATTCATTATACTACAGCAGGACTGGTTTTTTAATCAGTTTTTTTTTTTTAATATTCTCTTCTCCAGGAATACATCAGATGGATCACTCAGTCATATGCTGTGTGCATTACTGCCTGTGATCCAGAATTATTGTCCAATGGGGTGGCGCGCGCTCTCTCAAATTAGCCAAAAATGTTCAATGATGGTTTCCCGTTCTTGAGTATTTTTAACCACCGAACCTGTGAAAAGTTGTCATATAATTATTGGCGAACGGTGATTTGTGTTTTAAGAATATATTTGGAAATAAACTTTTTTCTTTCTTTCTTTCTTTCTTTCTTTCTTTCTTTCTTTCTTTCTTTCTTTCTTTCTTTATTTATTTATTGTATTTATTTATTTATTTATTTATTTATTTATTTATTTATTTATTTATTTATTTATTTATTTATTTATTTATGTATTTATTTATTTATTTATTTCTGTTTCTTTAATTACGGGCTCATTTTTGCAGCAGCAACGGTAATACACTCACTGGCCATAAGTATTGCAACACACACTAAAGTTCAGTTTGGAGAACTGTGTTACAATAATTTATTTTATTTGATTTACACTACTTAAGACTTCTTGAAAGTGCCTGTGTTTTGAAGTCAATGTTCTTTTTTACTGTTCTTGCTCGGAAATTATGTAATACACGATCGATGAAATCAGATTAAATGATCATCTCACCTGTTACTTGTAAAGTGCTATTTTGAGCATGTTGCAATACTTTTGGCCAGTGAGTGTATGACCTTATCATGTGGGGTATTATTTTCAGTCACTGAGTTAATCTAAAACTGGCGCTCTGATTCCATGCCCTGTTGATTGTGACAATATTGTCCCTTTAAGTATTTAATTGAACAATCAGTAAATGATTTAATGCTGTGTCGGGTATCCGACCGAATATATCATTACCTGGTTCCATGTTTCGGTTCCAATTATCCGTAAACGACTTTTTAAAATTGACGATGCTAACACCGATTCCATGCCCTGTTGAAAGTCTGCTCTGGTCGTGAAGATATTGTCCCTTTAACATTTGGTAAACTCATGCAAACTCATGCAAACTACAAAATGTTAGATTGGCCTGCTAGATTGGCCTGTAAGCTTCTGAGGAAAGTGACAACATGTCACCGGGTAAGTGACAATAAATTCCTGGGACCTCGGTGCTTGGGCCGCGGATCCAGAAATAAGGCAAGTTGACAAAATTATGGACTGGGGGCGCACCCCAAGTTTACCTCTCTGCAGCAAGGATATACCGTTTGTGAATATAAATCGTTTACATACATCATATTGCCTGATTGCAACGGCGGATCCAGGGGGCCAACGGGGCCATGGCCCCCCCCCAAAAACCGAAGCTGTACGCCCCCCCCAAAAAAAAAAAAAAAAAGAAAAGAAAAGAAAAGAAAAGAAAAGAAGAAAAAAAAGGGGGAAAAAGAGAGACAAAACAAAACCCCACAACTTTACGCCCCCTCCTTGTGCAGCTAAGTCTTGCTTATACGTTCAGCTTTTGTTAAAGTATGCAAATTACAACACACTGATTGGCTACATGAATGTGTTCATAATCCTACTCACGATCCAACATTGCCACAAAATTTGCAATGGTAGTTTGTGCAGTTAAGCCAAGCTGCATTAGACGAGGCGTACACGGTGATTGTATGCATGGCTTATGCACACGCGACTGGTTGTGTGGGGTTTCCTGGATATTAGGTGAGCCATGCAACGTCCGCAATGTAGGCCTACGTTTAGACTTGGCGCGAACATCGCGTGCATAAAACGCATTTCAATCTTGTGAGTACGAGCAGGAGCAGTGACTTGAAAGATTCGTCTTCCATCGTCATATGAGCAGTAAGTATCAACGTAATAATATTTGTCCGCTCAGAGCAACCAGAAGCTAAGCATTTCCGGAAACCCTGCATTAGTCAAGTGGTTAGACCGCAGGACCTAGCCTACAATCACAAGGTTGCGGGTTCAAATCCAAAGCTTATCACTGAAATTTCATACTAAATCAAGTATTGTCGTCTAGACCCACAAAACAAACAAACCCCACCAGAAACGTTTTGCGCTCGCAAATACGCCCCTCCACTGAGCATTTGGCCCCCCCTAAACTTTGGGCCTAGATCCGCCGTTGCCTGATTGGTGTAGTTTGTTTTACACTTAACTATGTTGAGGTAAACAGAGCTGGAACGGTACCCATGTTGTGACAGAATTGAATTGGAAACTAGGAAAGTATAGGCCTACGCCTAGTTTTTGAATTGGTATTTTGAAAAAAAATAGAAATTGGTCCAATACCTACTTGGGTGTAAAGCTGACAATAGTAACAATCTTCCCTGGAAGATATTTTGTCCGAGGTAGCAGCCAATAAGTTTATCGGAAATAAGTTTATCGCTACTTTTTCCTAGAATTCCATATTACGTCACTGTTTTCACGAAGTGATAAATCGGCCCGCACAACTAGCTGCAAATCCATGTTTTGAATATAATCAGCTTTGAAGTTGAACTGATTTGAAAATCGCAATTTCAAAGAGTTTTTAGCATTAAATATTGAAGATTTTGTTTCCTACTAAAAGCTAATAACTCAAATTACAGAGAAGTGTTGCTATCTTTTTCATAGATGTTGTAATTAATGAGTAATTACTTACCATAATTATCCACCACTTCGTGAAAACTATCCACGTAGCCGCATATACAGCCGGGTCACACGATTCGTCACTTCGTGAACACTCAAAATCAACAATTCCCGCGTTAGCATTTTGCCAATCGCTATGTATTCCAATGTATAAAGCGACGGTCGGCGACTCTTCACTTTGTGAAAACGGAAAACAGCTCAGCTAAGTGATTCGCCGAGTAATAATTAGCGTAATTACAAAACTATGACTTTTTTTGGGAGGGGGGTGTATTTTATTGTTTTCTTAAATGGGGGGGTATTCAAAGAGAGTGTTCTATAAGTCCCTAGACTTCTACATCTTCTTCATTACTTCAATGTTTCAGTATTTAATCTTATGTTGTGTTTATACTATATTACTTTGTTTCTTTTGTTACTAGATTTGATTGAATTCATTGTTTTACTAAGGAAGTTATGGAAATAAAATTTGAATTTGAATTTGAATGACGTTTCAACACTTGAAACTTGGCAGAAATGTCGACGACAATGAATACACCAGGTAACCCCCCCCCCCCCCCAGTATCTAAAAGGAAAACTGACTTATTTTGACAAAAAAATTAATTTTTGACGGATTTTCGTCACTTCGTGAAAACGTTTCATTAGTATGCATTTTCACTTCGTTCTCTTTAACGAAAACAAGTTGATAGGTTGAAACTGTCACACGTTGTTCATTTAACATCTTGTTCCAAAGAGAGAAAACATACATTAAAGCAGTTTCGCAAACGTACGTAACCAAATTTACCTTTAATAAGGGGAACCCTTTGGGGACTAATTGGGACTGTCCCAGTGAAACATCCGGTCTTATTAAATTTATGTCACCCGTGAAGTTTACCAGCAATTACCGGAAATGTTTGTTTTCATTGGAACATGATTAATATTTTCCTGAAACCAATACATTGCCTAAAAATGGGATAGTTTGGTTTCACAGCAAACAAAAAATGCCAACATTAATTTATGACGGGACCTGCCATAGGTTCATAGTACGGAAACATGTTTACTGTAGGCCTAAAACCATGTTTCTCAAGATTATTTGGAGAAATGTGAAATTTTAACTTAGCATATGTGTTCACTTCCTGAAGTAAAATATCAATGTTCCGATGTAAAATAAAAATATTTTCGTAAACATCTTTAATTTGGGGAAACAAAGGAAAACAATAGGCCTATTCTTTCCCAAAATTAGGATCGATACACTGATGTGTTGGCAGGGTTGACCATAATTATTAGCCCCCCCAAAAAAGTCTCCGGTTTCTGGTCATCAGTTGGCTTCAAAATCGGTGCGGTGACGCGCTTTTTTTCGGCCATCTTTTTTTTTCCAACAAGGAAATATTGTATACGCGGGAACCAAATTTCCCATAGGCCCCCTATACAAAGTATGGTGGCTAAGAGAGGCCTCACAAATCGGGCAAACGTTCATACCCCTATATCGTTTAAAACACAGCACAGCAGAATTCCAATCGATCCAGCAATTTTGGCTGCAATTGGACATCGTTTCATAGCACAAAAAAGAAAATTAAAAATGCCCACGCGTGGGTCTGAGGCGACGCGCACGGAGACCAGAAACCAGAGACTTTTTGTCCTAAGATAGGTCCTATAGGTGCATATCTATGTGTTAGAGATTTTAATTGAGTTTTGAATGAACGTGGATGAGTACCTGGTATCTCATAGTGTTTGCTTTGGGGACAGTTACAAAAATATATACGGAACAACCAGCAAAAGACCATTTGAGCACATTCAATGCTCAGTGAAGCTATACAGAGCGACATGGTACTTAGAACAGTGAGGGACATTTCCTGGAATGTTTGCTTACCGTATCGTTAACATCACACTGAGCAAGTTTCCTTGAAAACTGTTCTTTTTGAAAATAGGATTTTTTTTTTTTTTAAGTCAAAGTGATGTTTTACCGTCAGCGGCTGGCGATTTCTTCTGACGATTGGTGGAACGGTGTAAAGCTTCATCTTGACTGACTGACCCCTGACCGATCCCCTCCCCCGTCCGGAATCTAACCCCACTCCATGGTAAGCACAACCTCTCAAATATTGCGAGTTTGAAAGTTTTTCTCTCCTTTTTTTGTGATTATTTTAACTTAACAGGGAGCATACGTTTGTAATTTCGCAGTCTGTTGAACAGGGCCGTATAGTGAAGGCTTAATCTTTGTGGGTGGGGAATAGGAGGAGTATGGAAGCCAATTTGCTGACTGACTTCAAAATCGGTAGACGAGAGGGTGTTATTGCACTGTAAAACATTGTGTGAGTTCACAGTAATTTTTCTGTTGAAAAGAATCAAAAATTTACAGCAGATTTTCCTGTGAATATACAGAAATGTGCCATTACTAAATGGTTACGTTCCTATTCTCTGTATGTAAAGTTACAGCAGGTCTGCTGTTGATGCACAAGGGAAAATTCTGCTGTATAACAAAGAATCTGCTGTATAATAAAGAAGTCTTCAACATGTTCAAAAGTATTTTGACTTAATCAGAAGTCTACTTTTCCTAATTGTTATGAAATAAAGTTTGGTAAATAAAGTCGAATTTATAAAAATTGCAATAAAATGATAATTTCTTTCATAAAAATTATGAAATTTAAAATTATAATTTCTTTCATAAAAATTATGAAATTAAAAGATTTTTCATTAAAATGAAAATTTATTTCATAAAAATTAAGAAAAGTGGACTTATGACTAAGTCAATATACTTTTGAACATGTTCAGTCCGTAATGCCTATTGACAAAACAGCTTACTGTAAATCAACAACAATTTTTTTAACAGTGCATGAAACAATTAAAATGTATGGGTGGGGAGGGGGTAAGCGTGAGAAGAAAACAAATGGGGGGCGTTGGAGGGGAAATCTTCCCCTCGAAAATCGCCGAACGAGAGGGGGTATATAGACGTTAGAAATTCCCCCCGAAATTAAATCACCTCGGGCTCAAAACTACAAGCCTACTTCGATGGTGTGATTTCATTGGTGGATTATTTTGCCGACTGAGGGTCGATTTTGCCGACCGTGCCATGATTTGCCGACTGAAACTCGATATGGGGGTGGGGGTGGGGGTGTGGGGTCACGGGATCGGGGTCACATCCCCTTCGTTCCCTTTTGCTACAGCCCTGATGTTTAAACACCTTTGGGTGTGGGCAATGGCAAAGCGGGGAAATCAAAGGTAGAATTTGATATCGAATAGTGCAGTTAGAATGTCAGCGCAGCTGAGGGGATGGAGGATAGGATTGCCACCAGCAGCTGATTGCCACCTTGCCCACCCCCCCAAAAAAAATCTTCTCTTCTTAGTTAACGCTGTTATAAATTGCTTTTGTTAAAATGGTTAGGCGCACTTATACTGTGAATAATTATCTAGTTCATGTTAAAATGTGTTATTTATGCTTAATATTTCCAATGCTGGTTTGCTAATTGGCATGTCTATCGTTTGTCATCTGTTTGTCCTAAAGTTGCTGTAGAGGTCAAAACCAGTCAACTGCCTGTTTTGACTGTTGACCCAAATGTACACACAGGGGCATTTTTGACTGGTTTTTACTGTCATTTTAACCACCCTGAACAACACCAGACAATGCTCTTATACCAGTCAAAAACGGTTGACTCATTTTGACCTGTAAATGTACTTACTACACGTAAGGTTTGACAATGTTTGCCTTTTAAGTGCACTATATATACCTTGGCAAGTATATCAACATTTTGACTGATTTTGACCCTTGCAGTAGGAGGGTTAACTCATACTCATGCTGCCTGTGCCTTGAGCTTTTCACCATAGAGTGTGTTTTTTTCTTAATGAGATGCCATTTGACCTGACCCTCATGTACTCTTATAACAGCTCAAGACACATGCATGCACCATGCACTAAAGACAAAAAAGTCTCCGGTTTCTGGTCATCGGTCGGCTTCAAAATCGGTGCGGTGACGCGCTTTTTTCCGGCCATCTTTTTTTTGCCAACAGGGAAATACGTGATACATGTATACGTGGGGACCAAGTTTCTCATATGCAAAGTATGGTGGCTAAGAGAGGCCTCACAAATTGGGCAAACGTTCATACTCCTATATGTGAAAAAGTCGTTGAAAGCATAGCACGGCAGAATTCCAATCGATCCAGCAATTTTGGTTGCAATTGAACATCGTTTCATAGCAAAAAAAAGACCAGAAAGCAGAGATTTGTTTGTTGGCCTAAAAGGACCATGCCTACAAGCTTTGCGTTTTAATGGGTCCCTCCACGGCAATCCATAAATATGTATCTTGAATTGTGTTTTTACTGTGGAAATAAATCAAATATGTGTGCATTAAAACATATCTATATTTGCCTCGAAACTATGTTTTACTAAAAAAGAATCAGCGACCCATTTAACCTGTCATAAATTCACAGCAAGGACATTTAAGACGAGTGTTTTCCCTGTAATTTTTTTTGCGGGCCTTTCACATCTTAATGCCAAGGCGAGACCCTCTAGGGGTACGCGATAATCATGATTATATAGGCCTATACACACCGTAAGGGACTGTATTCGACGGCCGCTGGCTGTCACGTCACCAAAACCCTTACAGCTGACATGTGTAGTCAGCAGTTTTCTTAAAACCCATCCAGCCATGTTCTAAATAAAGAATGTGTTATGCTATTTTGGCATAGAACCGAAACATATCTGTCTATAGTTCCTGCTGATCAAAATCCGTTGACAAGGATTAGAATGTATGGAGTCCTTTCTTTTTACAGACACGCTGATTTTAACACTGGCAGTGCTTACTGAAAGACTCGATTGTTTATCTTTAAAAAATCTCCACTTAAATCTATTTATTGCTGAGTGAGAGACGTCTGAGGTGATTATGCTCACTGTTTGCCGGATTCATTTGGCATCAAAAACGACATGACAATGTGTTTATATTGGACACAGCTGGTCTTAAGTCTAATAAAATGATGTCTTCTGTTTGATTCGGAAATAGAGCATGGCGTAATTCGGTGGAGGTTCGTTTACCTTGCGCGTGAACCATCAAGGCATGTTACGTTTGTGTTCACGTCAGTCATCGTATGAAGTCATCGTATGAAGTCATCGTTGAAGTGGGCTACATTGAGCTACACGGTGTATGCGTTAAATCGCCGGTGAAGGACATTGAAATCCACGTGTCAAAACTAAACGGTAAGTGGACAATTTCGTTTTGAAACTACACTGGAATGAATGCACTGAGAACATCGTGCAGCGACACATTTTGTGTGTCAAATAAGGCCATGTTATTAATATTGCAGTCAACATTGATGTCATCAAGGTATAGGGATGGATGTGGTGTGTGTGTGTGAGGGGGCGTGTGTGTGAGGGTACTGGTGTGTGTGTGTGGGGGGGGGGGTCATGTTTCTTTATTTCGACTCGTTAAACAAATGGTAATAATACACACGAGTGGACGAGATGGGAAACGATTACTTTTTCATTCATTCATTCATTCATTCATTTTTAATTTTTTTCCAACGCTCAGAAAATAGATAATATACAATATAATATACATTATAGAATAATAACAACGTATGGATGAACAGCATTAGAGAATATATATAATAGACTTCTTTTTTATTTGTAAAACTAATGTTATTTTACTAAAATCCATTAATTTAATTCATTTCCAGTTATATTACTTGTGGCCACTGTATTATCGTTACAATGGTAGGGAGGCGAATACAATTTTCAAAATGCTTTGGCTCATCAGTGTTATATCAATTATTTACAAAGAGGAGATCATTTGATACAATCTAAACCACGGATGAGCTTCATGGGCCCTTGCAAAGCAGAGATATGACATTTTTTTTTATAGCGACCGTAATGCGATGGCACCTGCCATTACCTGTAACATAAAAAATTTGTGATTATACATGCATTGAATAATAATGATGGACCTGTGTATATTATGCGTACAGTGTACATGATGTACAGTGCGTATTTTATGTGCATGTCTCTACTGGACAATTGCTGATTTAAATTATATATTTTTACTTAAAGCAAATGGCCGATGTCATCTGCCAGATCTGGTCAAGATGTCAAATGGTTGGGTTAACTTTGGGGTCAGGTCAAAGGTCAAGTAAATCGGGTCAAAGGTCATAGCCGCAACTTTGTCCAAAAGCACTGTTGTATACCAAATGTTTCTCAACAAAAAAGTTGTTTTCTTATAAAAAAACATCTAATTTTATCAAAAAATATGCAAATAACAGCAAATAAAGTCAGTAAATATGAAAACTCATGCATTTAAATTTACAGGTCAAATTTCTTCACTATTAAAAATTTCGTCTGACTTCAAAACACCCACCACAATGGCCGCCAGAAACTCTATTTTTAGTAACA
Source organism: Zoroaster sp. YZ-2022 (assembly GCA_029582265.1). Classification (NCBI taxonomy): domain Eukaryota; kingdom Metazoa; phylum Echinodermata; class Asteroidea; order Forcipulatida; family Zoroasteridae; genus Zoroaster; species Zoroaster sp. YZ-2022. Next base: position 5,765,499 of record CM055819.1, read on the forward strand.
ACACTAAAAATTAACCATCACGCATGATTACAATCTTTAAACAACTGTTTTATGAAGGATTCACCAATGTGTAAAATTGCATCGCATTTCATAGGGATTTTCCATCTCTAAACGAACAGCGCCCTCATGCATTTATTCACCTGCCTAACTGTCCATGTTTAAAAAAATCAAGAAATCAATACCAATATGTTCCTTATTTCGTTTCATTTGATACCATGACCCCAGAGTAGCAGCGATCATTGTGGGGTAGGTGGGGAGTGGGGGGAGTGTAGGGAACAGGACCAATGACGTATCCCCAAACGAATATTTTCGTGAAGGGGGGGGGGGGGGACGCGCACATCCATATCTAGATCCGCAATTGATACAACTAATAAAGACAATTAATTATCTGGAACTATTATCGTTAAACCAATGCGTTACTGCAGACCTAACTTCTTGTAAACAAATATCGTACTTTGTGTATAGGTAACTGTTCGATGAATGAATGTTCACGCTGAAATAACCAAAATGAACATCATAGACATCTGTAGCACTGAAAATGATACGTACGTTGTCCGAGTACGGTCTAGGGCATTGTGTATACGAAACCATTGTACGTGTTCGGACCGAATTGAGGGCGTTATTTTTTGTCAAACCACCTCATCGGGCAAACAAAACCATAAAGCCTGTATCGATGGTTTCATTTAGTGGTTTATTTGCCGGCTGAGGCCCGATTTGCAGGCTGAGGCGCAATATTGCGAGTGTCACACCCCCACACCCCCTTGAGCTACGCACCTGCGCAAAATGCTCCGATCCCGAAGCTGAAATTGCATTTCAGCACTATAGAGTGCTGTACGTTGGGGCCAACATCAATTTTTAATAGGGTCCCGTCATAAATTAATTTTGGAAATGTTTACTGTTAAATACTGTTTAACTGTTAGATTCCTCTTTCCTAAATTTCACATAAGAATGGACACATAAAATGCCTGTTCACTTTTGTTTCTCGTGCCTAATTAACCCTCCTACTCCAGCTGCACTTATAGTGGGAAGTTGCTATAGAGGTCAAAATCAGTCAACTGCCTATTTTGACTGTTGACCCAAATGTGCACACAGGGGCATTTTTTTGACTGGTTTTGACTGTCATTTTGACCACCCTCAACAATACCAGACAATGCTTTTACCGGTCAAAAGACGGTCGACTCATTTTGACCTATAAATGTACTTACTGCACGTAAGGTTTGACAGTGTTTGACTTTTAAGTGCACTCGATATACCTTGGCAAGTATACCAACATTTTGACTGTTTTTGACCCTTGTAGTAAGTAGGAGGGTTAAAACACAATATAAATGTAAAAGGTGAACAGTTGGTTGTCTGATGCATACATCTTGATGCAAAGAAAGTATGCATACTCGTAAAGGCAGTTTTGCCAACATTATCAATGATGTACCTTCTCTTCAAATTTTTACAAGTGATTATGTATGATGACCTAACTATGGGTCACAGTGATGTAAACATGCAAACAAACACTATAGTCGTGCTTTCATCTCTCAATTAAAGGGACATTATCGTCACGATCAACAGGGCATGGAATCGGAGTGCTAGATTTACATTAACCCAGTGACTGAAAATAATACCCCCCATATGATAAGGTCATATTATCCGTTGCTGCTGCATAAATGCGCCAGTAATTTTCAGGTCCCTGTGTTCATCTTAAACTAGGACACCGATTCCATGCCCTGTTGAAAGTCTGCTCTGATCGTGATGATAATGTCCCTTTAATAATGAACAACAATTTGTTACCGTAAACTGTGACATCATATGCATAAAGTATTTAGAGGTGTTAATACTCTGTCAAAATGTTTTGAAAAGCAGAACGGTTACATAACTTAGTGGAGATGGTTCATAATTTGATTCAGAACTACAGCGTCAGTCAAAGGGAAATAAAATGTTGAAATAATTCTTTATTTTATTTTTTGGATAATATGTTCCTATCGGCACAGTACATGTATCTTGAATGGTTATCGATTGTTGATTGTTATCGATTGTTTAATGGTTATCGATTGTTGATCGTTATCGATTGTTTAATGGTTATCGATTGTTGATCGTTATCGATTGTTTAATGGTTATCGATTGTTGATCGTCATCGATTGTTTAATGGTTATCGATTGATGATCGTTATCGATTGTGTAATGGTTATCGATTGTGTAATGGTTATCGATTGTTTAATGGTTATTGACTGTTTAATGGTTATCGATTGTTGATTGTTGTCGATTGTTTAATGGTTATCGATTGTTGATTTGTTCAATGAAAATGGTGATTCCAAATTTAAAACTTAAATGTTATTTGAAGCTAAGTCAACTGGCCACCTTCATGTGACTATACAAAATGTTACCTGTGAGAAAATTCATTTGTCTTATTCCCCTCAGTAGCCTTTACATGTGATTATCTGTCTGTTTTGTTTTCCCGTTAATGTTTAATGTGCATTTTGGAACATCTTGGGAGGGGGTTGTATTTTGTTTTGTTTTTCTAAATGGGGGGGGGGGTAGGTTATTCAAAGAGAGTGTTCTATAAGTCCCTGGACTTCTATATCTTCCTCATTATTTCCATGTTTCAGTATTTAATCTTGGCATGTGTATATTATATAATTTTGTTACTTTTGATGCTTATATAGATTTTATTGAATTTATTGTTTACTAAGGAATTTTTGGAAATAAAATTGGAATTTTGAATTTGAAAATGTCCGGGTTTATTGTATGTAATATTTCCCACTGAAATGCTACAGTATGCGTTCGAACTGATGGGAATGCCAAAAAATCGATATTTTAAAGCCCAGACCTATAGTTTAAGGAATCCAATACGCACTCCCTCTATTCATCTCAGCTACTGACGTCACTCAGTTTAATTTTGAGAGATTTTGATCGTTTTTTTCCCCCCTGAAGGATCTCTTGGTCATATCTACCGTGGATTCGCGGACATCTCTAACAAGTAACCCCTTTTAACGAAATTCTGCCATGCGTTCATCCATACTCGCCCGGTAGCAGTTTGTTCCATGGGCCCCGTTCAGTGGGCACGGAAACACGCTTTTCCGGCTCCATTCACCGATGGTAAGCCGTCGATTTAGTGTTCATTTACCTGCTAAATAACGCCGTACCAGTCCGGGAGCCCTGCGTGAAATTGAAGCTTAATGAAAGCCTGAAAGTGGAGGTGTTTTCTATTTAATAAGAGCTGCTTCTAATAGGACTAGTTCTAGGGGAATAAATAGTCGCATTGCCCGCAGTAAAGACGACAACGAAGAGCATGGCTTTTGAAAGGAAGATCTACACGAGATTGAGGAGGCATACACGATTTGGAAGGGGAAGATTTACTGGCTTTCCGTTATTTAGCACACGGCTACGGGTAATAAAAAATCTATATTAATTTTGGCTAAGGTGTGACGGCATCGGCTGTGGTTGACAGTAATCATATGTGAGGTCTAGCTTGTGGTTGACGGTAATCATAGGCGATGTCTATAGCTGTGGCTGACGGTGAATCATATGTTAGGCGATGTCTTCGCTTCGCTTGTATGCTGCCGCCATTTTTAAGTCTAGTTCCTAGACGTGTTGTTTATAAGACATATTAATTATATTGTGGAGGTCAATTCCGTGTCATGAGGATTTAAACGACCGTAATATCTAAAAAAATATCTGAAGGCAAAATATTACATGTGTGTTTATTAATGTATGTTATTTGTAAAAGTCTGATAGGCCTACATCCTAAGGCAGTGACGGGTATCCGAATACCCGGATAACCGACCGAAACTGTCACTACCCAGTTCCATTTTTCGGTTCAATTTTTTTGGTTCCAATTACCCGTAAACGATTTTTAAAAAAATTGTCTGAACATTTTAAGCCACACAAATGGAAGTCTCCGATTTGTTTTGTTTTGTTAACTTCACTGAGACCAATCGTGGAGTGTCGTGGCCGAGCGGTCTAGCTTACCGGACTCAAGTTCTGGTGTTAGTAGCAGAATGTGGGTTCGAAACCCGGTGTCACGGTCTCAGCTATCCGACGTACTCCGCTATCCGGATGACGTAGCCGGGCATTTCAGCACACTGTAGTCATGGTCTCGGTATTCCGGCGTGCTTGGATATCCGGGTTACAACATCGCACAATTCCGCGTGCCCTCGCGAGTTCTCTATGGTCCCATTAATTTTAAGATTATTCTCTGCCCAATCACATTCTCTTGGCCCATCTTTATACGCAGGTTACACTTTTTCAAAGTCCCTTCTTTCTTTAATTTTGTATGGCAAATTGTAAACACAATAATGGATAAATTCCTCGTACAAAGTCCCCCTTTTCTGGTTGTATTTTTTATGTGACAAATAAGTAAAACGTACAAAGTATAATCTGACATGACTGTTCTTGGCTTTTTTAAATAATAATAATAATAATCATGGCATTTTATCGTGGTTAATAGTTAAAATATAAAATGCTGCAGAAAAAACTGAAAATAAAGTACAAATTCGTTGAAACGATCCGCACGTTCACTGCTCGTGGAGGCCGCCATGACAGTTCCAGCAAGTGTACAGTACGTGTACGTGTAGTGTGTACGTGTACACGACTCAGCACGGCACTAAAATGGACTACTTTCGTACGCTGTGCGCAGACATAGCATGGCGTAATTTTACCATATTTGGTCATCCGGATAGCTGAGCACGTCGGACAGCTGAGACCGTGACACCGGCCGTGACACTTGTGTCCTTGAGCAAGACACTTAACCATAATTGCTTCTCTCCACCCAGGGGTTAAATGGGTACCTGTGAGGGCAGAGTTGGTTGATTAGCCCTATATGCGCTGTAATGGCAGCAATTGAGCTGTATACTCCCCAGGGAGCTGAGATGGCTTCAGGAATGATTTATGAGCCTTGTGAGCCTTATGAGCAGGGGTAATAATATAATGCGCCTTGAGCTCCACTCAGTTGGTGGATACGTGCGCTATATAAGTCCACACATTATTATTATTATTATTATTATTATTAATCCCATACACAAAGTATGGTGGCTAAGAGAGGCCTCGCAAGTTGGGAAAACATACATGCCCCTATGTTTAAACACATCAGCACGGCAGAATTCCAATCGATCCAATAATTTTGGCTGCAATTGGACATCGTTTCATCACAAAAAACAGAAAACTAAAATTGCCGACATGCGGGTCTGAGGCAACGCGTGTGGAGACCAGAAACCGGAGACATTTTTTGGCCATAAAGGTTCGATTTGGAGTAGTATTGTAGACCCCCCCCCCCCCCAACCATTGTGGGAGGAAGTCACTATCGCGCTGGGTAGTGCAAACATGTTACGGGGGCGGAAGAGCAATCGATTGCCTCCCTCACGCATTGATCGTACTCCACTTGGGTGATATCAAATCACAGGTCAATCAAATAATGAGAAAAGAAATCAACTTATACGTGATATGCCCACGTAGGTCCTGATATATAGGCCTACGGGCCGATGACACCAAAACAAATAACACCCACTTAAATGGTTGTACCTGTTGTACCTTTAAACCAGAGCAGATGCCATTTCAGCTCTTGATAAAGCGTGTTATTCTCTCCCCTAATTGCTTACCAGAAAAATTTGCTTTTTAGAGTTTTTTGGTTACCCAGCTGAATTTTCATACAAAATGCATGCATTTTGGCCGGTAGTCTGTTTTATATTGCTTAGCAAAAATAGTTGCTTAGAATAATTTTCTGCTTTAGCAGAAATTGGCCCCAGGTTCAGCGCAGCCAGCTGGTAAAACCAGAAGTGTCAACATTTAGATTCTCCATTGAAGAAACAAGAAAAATATGTTATTGGGAATTGTATGAGTTTCCCCAAAAGGCAAGCACATAATTCATGTTATTACATTCACTGGGAAAGTGTTAAGTCAACCACCTTTATTTTAAATTCATAAATGCCCAAGACAGTTTAGACGATCTGATTGGACAAAACGTAATCACGTGGGGATGTAGTAACGGATGGTAAAGACACGGCTTAGCCTATCAAAATCAGAACAGCGCGTATGTGACAGATGTTTTGTTGGGACGCGCGAAGTGGATTTCAACCAATCAGAGTGACGGAGATTGGAATCACGTGCCTGACTCATGTAGTTTGGAGGTGTTTCGTGTGTCCCCAAAACGTGAATTTGCCCATTTTTATTTGGCTTTATTCAACAAAAATTACATTTTTGAAAACGAAATCGATAAGGGCATTTATGAATGGGCATATCGGTTTGACGCTTGCTCTTTACTGCAGGTTAATAACGACCGGTTTTGCGCGTGGTCACGGGCGATAAGGACCTGGCCTTCGGCTTGCTGTCTTATTCCCTTATTAAAGCTTATCTTTCAATTCAATTGGAGAGATTCTATCACTTCAAATAACATTAGAACATAAATAAATAGAAAATTAATGAAGAGATGTGTTGATCGGGGAGGGGGAAGGGAGAGTCAGGGGGTGGAGAGGTTCGTGGGTAGCTAACAGGGTCCTGATTCCTACTGTCCCTCCGAAATCGAAACAAGAAATTACTCCAACGTTAGGGCTGGATTGCTCAGTTGGCAGAGCATCAGTACGGTTTTTATTCTGGAGATCTGACGTCACGCTAACTTTGAGCTAGAGGAGACAGAGAGAGGGAAAAATACGTAGGCCTGCAATAATACCGTTCACCCCATTTGTTTGAATGCTGCCCTCTGTTGTTCGGGTGGTGGTCAGAAATATAATACATATTTTTAATATGTATATTAAATGGAAGGTACACCATTGGTTATGTTGGCAAAGCTGGTTGTATAAGTATGTTTACTCACTTTGAATCAAGATAAACAATAAACAACCAACCTGTGAAAGTTTGAGCTTATATTGTGTTGTTCAGTAGAAAAAAATACTGAAAATGCAAGAATATATCGTCTGTGTTTGGCTCAAGAGACCCCAAAATATAGCATTTAAAAAGCGAGCGAATTTTGACAGATAATATCGTTATTAAACGAAGAAAAACAAATTATGAAATTCAGATGTCGGAAACTGTATAAAAGCGATATTTAAAACGCGCTTGATTCTGATTGGCAGCCGCGCTGGCCAATCGGAAGACTGCACACGCCCTCGTGCAATATGAGGATTAAAACAGTGGGCCAGCATTTTATTAATTTGTATTTTTAATTAATTGTCACTAATTGTGGACGGATATTTTTTTATTCACTGTCTCAAATGAGAGCTTGTAACTTCATTAACGCCTGAATAATAGCAATTCAACATTTTTAATCTATTTTGTTACCGTCAAATCGGCCTATAAGTACGGGCGATTGTTGTAATTTTAACGTGGAATATAGGAAGGAGTACTCTTTTCCTAAATTCAAACTGAAAAGTATTGAAAATGAACATTATCTTGAAAATGACAGCATCCAGATACAAATTATATTTTGGGGAGATTAGTACTATCATCAGCCTTACACCTTATATCAACCTTAAAGTAAGTTATACTTTAAAATTCGATCATAAAACCCTCCTACAATCAGTGCAATTTTTGAAACAACCCATTCAGGTCACTCCAAGCCATTAGCTGTTGCCGGTGGCCTCCTATGGTCACCCTTCTGTGCACTGGCACACCACTGAGATTGCAGGGTAAGGTGGTCTCCCATTGATACATTGCAGGCCATAATATGTTCAAACATTTACAGTGGCCTTGGGTGGCACTGGGTTGATTTTGTAAGATTACTTGGAAAGGACAGCAGTGGCTTGTAGCCTATGCTTTAAAGGTTGGTGAAGAACATATTGAAAATTTAGTGGATCGGAGTGGCCTCCGTGTGAAGTAGGGTTTTAATAAGCTTCTCAAACACCAATCATATAACTTATCGTTTTCTCTCATTGCTCAGACTTATACATAAAGGTTTATTTTTACTCTTATTTGTACATGTTTGCACATTCTGACGTTTAACTAGAAGTGCATTATTATACATAGCTAGGAGCTTTTAGTCCATTTGAGTAAGCCGCCTTTTTAAATTATATTACACGCCCCCACCTCTGAATGTTTGGACTTAATAAAAATTATGCAAGGCACCGCCATTCGTGCCAATGGCACCTTGAGCTCGACCGTAAATTAGTGTTGTCGACGTGAAAAGCAAAGATTGTACAGAGACGCTCGCGCCCCTATTATATAGCGTGAGATATCAAAAGCAATGTACAACATTGGTTATGTTGGCAAAACTGCTTATATGAATATGATTACTCTCTTTGAATCAGGATATACATTAAAGGGAAGGTACAACATTGGTTATGCTGGCAAAAATGCTTAGTCTCTTTGAATTAAGTACAACATTGGTAATGTTGGCCAAACTGCTTCTATGAGTATGCTTAGTCTCTTTGAATCAATATATACATTAAAGGGAAGGTACAACATTGGTAATGTTGGCAAAACTGCTTCTATGAGTATGCTTACTCTCTTTGAATCAAGATATACATTAAAGGGAAGGTACAACATTGGTAATGTTGGCAAAACTGCTTCTATGAGTATGCTTACTCTCTTTGAATCAAGATATACATTGAAGGGAAGGTACAACATTGGTAATGTTGGCAGAACTGCTTCTATGAGTATGCTTACTCTTTGAATCAAGATATACATTAAAGGGAAGGTACAACATTGGTAATGTTGGCAGAACTGCTTCTATGAGTATGCTTACTCTCTTTGAATCAAGATATACATTAAAGGGAAGGTACAACATTGGTAGTTTTAGCAGAACTGCTTCTATGAGTACGCTTCGTCTCTTTGAATCAAGATATACATTAAAGGGAAGGTACAGCATTGGTAATGTTGGGCAAAACTGCTTCTAGGAGTATGCTTACTCTCTTTGAATCAAGATATACATTAAAGGGAAGGTACAACATTGGTAGTTTTAGCAGAACTGCTTCTAAGAGTACGCTTCGTCTCTTTGAATCAAGATATACATTAAAGGGAAGGTACAGCATTGGTAATGTTGGGCAAAACTGCTTCTAAGAGTATGCTTACTCTCTTTGAATCAAGGTAAACTGACCAACCCGATGTAAAAGTTTCAGCTCAATTCATGTTATACATGAGTTAGCCATCTCATATGTCTTATTCCCTGAATACAAGAGGTTGTGTACCTGTACATGCTCATTATAGTAACCTGCCTAATTCTGTCTGTTTGCAGGAAGCAAACTCGCTTTCAAATGTCATTGGATTTTATATAAACTTCATGGAAATAGCTACATCCGTTTATTTCTTCCTTATGTCAGGAATGAACATTTCTTTGGAACTATCAGATTATTGGGCCTTCTCGCTGGTGCATGCAGCATGTAAGCTACAGAGTGTGGTTGTGAGAATTACAGCCTCATTTTCGTATTTATCATGAATAAGGCGTGTGTGGTGTCTAAGTCATGAGAAAAAGTACAGAAAATGATGGCATCCAGGCTCTGTTGTGTTTTCTCTGAAATAGGAGCACTTTAGACAGAATAATTGTTCAGAATTGTTGATTGTAATTACCGATGTTGTATCTAATAAGAACAAGGCTTAATATTACCTTCCTGTTGTCAGTATTAAAGGGATAATATCGTCACGATTAGAACAGACTTTCAACAGAGCATGAAATCGGTGTCCTAGTTTAAGATCAACATTATAGTGACTGAAAATTACTGGCTCATTTATGCAGCAGCAACGGTAATATGACCTTATCATGTGGGGTGTTATTTTCAGTCACTGAGTTAATCTACAACTAGCACTCCGATTCCATGCCCTGTTGATCGTGACGATATTATCCCTTTAATGACCTTTATGTTTATTGAATGTTATCTCTAAAAACTACCCTAACAATCACGACCTTTCCAGAATAACGATTTCTTTCTCTTTTGCGTGGTGAGTTTGTCCGGCTAAACACTCGTATCGGTCAACTCGCCTGATACGAACGCAATGGAACAATTCAATTGACTCCCTTGTTAGGCCGGGGGCGGGGGTTGGAATGTAATGGTTAGGTCGATACATTCCCTCAAGGTTTTTTGTCGGTACATTTCCCTCAAATCTTGTTGCGCTCCCTCCTACTCTGAAATCCTGGCTACGCCGCTGAAACCATAGGCACGTCCCCCCCCCCCCCCCCCCCCGCTGCGACTCAATGATACCGACGGAGCTTTGCACATTAGCGTTATTGTCGCAGCTTGGAAAATACTAGTGACTAATCTGTTGAAATTCAGTCTGTAAACACGTGTGTTTACAAAAAATGTTAGTACATAGGGCATGTACCTAATATTGTTGTTTGTTTTTTCATTAATATGCATTATCTTAATGGCGTAATGTGATTAATATATGGCATTTTTGTGACGTGGACTGAGTTGAGAGTACTCAATGAGATCGTGTCGCGTCTTTTGTTCATAAACCTCGGTATCAAATATGTATGTTGAACCATCTGTATTTGTATATGCTATATATTAGTGACGAGAGTTCCTTTATAAGCGCATTGGAAGTGAAACAAATTGGGTCCTCTTGGCTTGTATAGCGTTTATTTGTTATCAAAGGTGGGGTGTGGCTTGTGATTGGTTTGAAATTTCCCTGAACCGGTGACCCTGTCCTAATCTCCTAAACCCACCCCTATCACCCGAAACACGTATAAGACTTTGAAACCTATGGGTTCAAAACAATAAATAAATACATTTACATTTGAGAATACATTTTAAACATTTGGGAACAGATTTTCGACTTTTTGGGGGAACTAGTTTTGGAAACTGTTTTGACCTTATTTTGGATTGTGTGAAAACAATGGTATATTGCTAAATCATTGAAAAATGAGTATAACGCGCTACCGGGTCGAGGAGTTTCTTTATTTTGATCCTATGGACCACCCCGGACAAAATGTGGGGGTATATAACCCTACATCTGTGATTTACACCCATGCTTTTGGGTCAAATTGATAAATAGTTGCTGAAGGGCGAGGGGGGGGGGGGGGGAGGTAATCTAACATCCTCTCACAGTCTGTGGAATTGCATTATGTTGATCCTCCCGTGAATACAATCTCTTCTTTTCGTTTCGCATTTCTGTCAATTCAGCCATGTGTATAATGAGAACTATAAGCTTCTTAAAAGGTCTTTGACTTGAGAATTCCCTCAGCTCACAGCAGTGGCGTATAACCAAGATTTTCCAGCAGATCCTGCGGGACCCCGAGGCCTCAAGGACTCCGTATAAGGACATAGGGAGGCATTAAGCTTAAACTGCACAAGAGCCGTACCCAACAGGGGTGGGGTGGGGATGTGACACCCACCCCCCAAATATCGATTCTCAGTCGGCACTAAATCGAGCCTCAGTCGGCAAAATCGAGCCAAATAAACCACCAAATCAAGGGGACTCTTTTGTGGGGGGGGGGGGGGAATTATTTACGCCTAACTACCTCCAAAATTTCTCACTCCCACCCCAAATCTCACGCCTCCCCCCCCTCAAAAAGTACTATGCCTGCCCCCTAGACAATTTATCACGCCTACATCCCTTAACATTTTTCACGCCTACTTCCTCCATCAATATTGATTTTGAAGAGGTTTAGTTGTTTACCGCCGCCAACGTCAGTCGGCAAATTGGCTTCCAGCCCCCCCTCCCTCAAGATTATTTATTCCTTCGCTACGGCCTTGAATATGGAAGTCCCTATTCTTTTAATAACAATTTCGAATTAGTGGGGATACCTTCTTTGTTGTCTGATTCAGGAACTTGAAATTACTTGAAATGACCTCTCCTTCTTCTTCTTCTTCTTCTTCTTCTTCTTCTTGGTTGATTCGGCAGGATGACTTCTCCACATTTCAACATCAACTTAAAGGGACAGTATCGCCCACGATCAAAGCATGACTTTCAACAGGGCATGGAATCGGTGTCCCAGTTTATTAAGGTGAACACAGTGACTGAAAATTACCGGCTCATTTATGCAGCAGCAACGGCTATGTGACCTTATTATGTGGGGCATTTATTTCAGTCACTGAGTTAATCTAAAAACTATCGCTACCGATTCCATGCCCTGTTGATCGTGACGATATTGCCCCTTTAAGGATGAATTTGATTTTCCCAGTTGTTATTTATCTGCAGAGTCTATTCTTGAATAAATTAATTAACATCTGGGGAGGTCAGTGGAATGTTATGTGGGAATAAGGAGTATAAGTGAATAATAACCCCCCCCCCCCTTTCCTTCTTCCGTCTATCTATACTATAGTCTGCAATGTCTGTCTGGCTGTCTGATTTGTTGTCTGTTTATAAGTGCCGGGGTGTTTGTTGATCTGTTTGTATTTTATTCCCGTGTTTGTTAGTATGTCCCTACGTCTGCCAGTACCCCAGAGTCTGTGTTTGTTTTTTGGTTTGCTCGTCTTCTCTTAGTCTATATATCCTTCCATATCGTTAATAATTTCCTTCTATTCTATATACCGTTTGTTTAATCTCGTTGGATCGATCTATAACAGTACAGTTCTCACGTCCGCCCTCTCATCTCTGCTCATCACCCACTCTTATCTTACGCTTCGCCCACTCTCGCCAGTCACCCCCCTCGTCCTTATCTCCGTCATCATTCCTTTTCCGTTTCTTCTTCGTTTGCCTTTCTCCTTGTTAATTAGACTCTCCATCCCTCCCCCTTTCGTATTCATCATAAGCCACGCCTCCCTCACATGGAGTGGTTCCAAATAATATTCTGCCAACGTACAACTAGATGCATTTTTTTGGTCATTTTTGTTTGTTTGTTGCCAACCAGTGAATTACGTGTACATAACCTACCCCTGTTATTGGAACCAGACCAAATTACCCATTTACAAAGTATGGTGGCTAAGAGAGGCAAACACTCATACCCACTATGTGAACAAGTCGTTTAAAACACAGCACAGCAGAATTCCAATCGATCCAGCAATTTTGGCTGCAATTGGCCATCGTTTCATAGCAAAACAAACAAACAAACAAACAAAAACTAAAAATGCCAACGCACGGGTCTGATTTGTATTGAAGAAAAAAAACAAAATGACATGTGCCGTGATAAAGGTCTATAGCCAGGAATTTTTTACCGTGGGTACATTATTGATTTCATAGAGGGCGCTCGTAGCATTTTTCAGAGAGGGTATCTGAGGGGTACAGCCTTGTTCCCTGGGGTACATTCCCCAAACCCCCGTAGCCACACCACCCCTCCCCTATCCTCGGTCTAATTATCTTCTCTTTAAAACAATGTCTCACTCTTCGAATGTGAACGTAATCCCTCGCATCATTATATTATTAGCATTTTATTTTCAATAAAAACAAGTGGTTTTGTGTTTCTACGAATCTTGCAGTAGTTCCCTGATGACTGGTCACGTTCCGTTTAGAACATTCGAGACTAATTTTGAATTCGAAATTAATTTCCAGGATGCAGATCCTCTGTGATTTCTTTGAGTGTCGTTATGCAATATTCATTAAAAATAGAATGAGTAAAAAATTAACGTGGAAAAGAAAAGAAAAGAAAATCAGGCGGTTGCTTCAATAAACGTTTCCATAATTTGGACAATTTCAATTAGTACTACACTCCACCATCTTTATACTGGTTTCCTTTGATGCTGATTTTCATAATGTATGGATGGCGGTTCGTTTGAATAACTAAAGAATTCTAACTACTCAGGCCATGCAGCCTAGCCGACTGCAAACATATGATTTGTAGACAACGGGATATAGGATTGTTGTCATCGAAAGCATCTGTCCCGCTTGGCCGCCAGAATCTCTCTGTTTTCCCGATCCCCCAGTTCGAGAAACACGATCCTTTCCGAAACGTCAATTTAAATCACCGGTGAAGGGTATTTCATTATCACGGACACGCGGTGATGAATGATACACAGAACTGTATCATTGTCCCTTTTTTATGATCTTGAAGATCTTATGGAAGATGGGGAGATGGAAGAAGTCAAGTGCACATGTGGGGCTGTCATTAGATAGTTGATGGTGATGCGTGCTCAGTGTTCCGGCTGGCTTATTTACAGAGCCGGTGTTCCGGTATGAATTTCAATGCGTACGCATTGTCTTGGAAGAAAACCGGCCGCCTGTCCAAATTTGAGCACCCACGGAGGGCTAAAAACGTTGACACTCCAATTCATTAATTATAGTTGCGAACAAAGAACTACAGACCATTCTTATTAATAGAAGCAACCATGCACGCATTCATATCGCATACCCGCAAGAATTGTCTAATAACAGGGTCCACACACAATAAACACGTTAATGAGATCCCCACTCAAGCATGTTTTTTTGTCTACAGTGCCATGGTAAAAAAAGTTAAACACCACAACCGTTCAAAATGTTTCCTGGTAGCCTAATACTTGTATGTCAGTCATAATTTAATTAACTTCCAATAATTACCATTCAGTGTGAAATCCATGAACGTGGAAGTATATACCCTGACATCTTGCAAAATAAAATAGATGTTATTGGAAAATAATTATTTCCTCAAAGTCGTTTGAAATTCAGCGGGTCATTTGTGTACTAAGTGGCGCGCGTCTGGTTTCCAATCAATGAACAGGGCTATATGTATATAACATGTGAACAAGGTCATATTACCGTTTCTGCAACATAAATCAGCAAATAATAAAATTATGCAGTCACTGTCTTCATCTTAAACTAGGACTCCGATTCCATGCCCTGTTGACAGTCTGCTCTGATCGTGACGACACTGTCCCTTTAAGGATTGATATTGGCCCAATGACATGGGGGGGGGGGTGTAAAAATCTAAAGCGCTTAAGAGTATGGCATTGTGATATATTTCTCTCTTTATAAGATTCAACAATTAATGTTATTTTACAGAACTCTACAATTTTATGCTCAAGGTTCAATGTTCATTTATTTCATATATTTTATATGAAGAGTGATATTACCGAGAATGGACCCATTAAGAAGCAAATCTTGAAAGCCGCTGGCCCCTGGTACGTGCAGGTGTCTTGAGCTGTTATCGTACAATCACGTTACCACGCTCATTTATTCTAAAAGAAAATCGATTTAGAAATTATAATTGTGTAGGCTATTTTGTGTCACAATTAGTAACACAACAACCCTCCAATGCCACCAGACAATTATGATATCTCATTCTAAGGTTGGGACGTGTACACATTTACACATGTACACGAAAAGAAATTCACTGAACGCTTTCAAATTCACGAAACGTGTAAACGAATCCTATATAACATTTAAAAAATGGAACCTTCCATTTCCACGATAATTGGCTGGTCTTTTTTTTCACGAAGTGCGACCAACGGGCCGCTATTATTATATCACAATTCCCAGGAAGTTCAACTGATAATTTTAATACAACCAGCAATTTCGGAGGATGTTTTGTGCCAAGCTTGGAATCTTCAAGTTGTACTGTTTTTTTCTAAATCAGTGTTGCCGTATTTTTGAATTATTTTCTGTACTAAATACGAACAATCTGTCTGCATCATGCCGTTTATAAGTGATAACAATATTCGTTTACACGCGTACACGGTCTGTGTCAAAACGTGTACACGTTTCGCAAATTAAACTGCCAAAAATGCCAAGCCTACCTCCTTATTATGTTGAAAAGTGAGAGCTGTATGTTCACGAGGAACAGTGGAAATGCATTTAGATTCTTTCGGTTGCATCTGCGGCGTAGCCACGGGGGGCCTGGGGGGCACGTGCCCCCCACAAATTTCCAGTGCCCCCCCAGGTGCCCCCCCCACGAAAAATCCTCATAGTGCCCCCAAAAACAGAAAAGATAAAGAAAAGGGAAAAAAACCATACCCCCTGGGCCCCCCACTGAAAACCAATGCTCCCCCTGTGCCCCCCCCCCCCCCACTGAAAAAGTCCTGGCTACGCCGCTGGGTTGCATACAAACCTGGAGTGTTCGTTCGTCCCCCTGAAGTCGCGTATTCAATTTACTAATTTTACTAAAAATGAAGACTCCTCATTGACAGTAATATTACAAGGGATGTTTTATACCATATTCAACTTTGTGCCAAGTAAGCTTTGGATCAAAATAGTCTTCGGTTTCTGGTCATAGGTCAGCTTCAAAATCGGTGCGGTTACTTTTGTTTTTTTTGGGGGGGGTTCGCCAACAAGTGAAATACGTGATACATGTATACACGGTTATTGGAACCAGACTAAATTTCCCACACACAAAAGTATGGTGGCTAAGAGAGGCGGCACAAATCGGCCAAACGTTCATACCCCTATGAGAACAAGTCGTTTAAAACACAGCACTGCAGAATTCCAATCGATCCAGCAATTTTGGCTGCAGTTGGTCATCGTTAAAAAATGATGATGATAATAATAATAATAATAATAATAGGCCTAATAATAATCTAGGAATTCCAAGGATTCTAACTGCAAAATATGAAGTCATTCTGAGCTTGGCAACTATGTTTTTTTGTTTTGTTAGACAAGTCTCATCGAGAAGAAGGAGAAGAAAAGAAAAACCTGAACAATATCAAATATATTAGGTGTTTGCGCTCAAGCGCAAACACCTAATAAATAAATAAATAAACACAATAAATAAATAAATAATTGAAATGCCGACGTTTGGGTCTGAGGCGACGCTTCGTCGAGACCAGAAACCGGAGACGTTTCTTTTGGCCTTATATCAAACTGTGATGAATTATTATTTTTTTGTTAGTTTACCAGTGTATAGACGCTCTACACGAATTCATTTCAATATCATTACCGGGGTATCGTCTTCTGTTCAATGAATTTCATTGCCTTGTGAGTACTTCACAATTGGTCAGCCCAAACTGCATTCTGAAATGCAATGATCTTTTTTTACAAGTGTTAATACTCGTCGTTGCTCAAAAGGACTGCATAAGATTCTAATAATTTGTATAAGAATTTTAAAAAAATCTTACATTGAGCTCTCTGGAAAGAGCAAACGTAATTTGATTATTAACAAAGGGAGCTTTCTCAGTTGAGGTTATGAACAGCAAACATTCACTGAAGCGACAGACGGGTTGTTCATCTATGAAATCAAGTTTTAGGAAAAACGTGAAACCCCAACGGGCTCCCGAGAGCGGCAAGCATTATCATAAAGATCTCCACATTAAAGGTACAAGTATGTGTTCTCAAAAAAAAATCACAGTTTAGTAAAACACTTACTTGTATAGTTCATGAAGGTGTCACTCACTCATTGAAATAAACTAAGGTTATCGTTTCCACTAAGTGAGGTACAGGTTCAGAAAAGAACCTTTTCGGGCAACTCGTATCTCGACTGTCGCTAAAGTGAGATTATGGTTCAGGGAGAACCAATATCAGGCAACTCGTTTCTCAACAGCGAGGATGTGTTTATCTCAGCTATTGCTATTAATGTACAGGTTCTGAAAAGAACCTTTTTTGGGCAACTCGTATCTCAACTGTCGCTAAGTGAGATTATGGATCAGGGAGAACCAATATTGGGCAACGCGTGGTTCAGGGAGAACCATGGGGTCTTCTCCACGTTTGGATTAGTATGCTCTAATCACCGTCAAAAGACTTAGGTTCTTTCATTTTAGTAAAATTATTTAAACAAAAAAAATGAAACAATGAAGTCAAGACCAAAATCCATTCAATTGAATATGAAGTTCGTGATTGCTAATCATTAGGCCTATGCATGTTCACTATTTATCTTCTTGTAAACGGAACAACACTGTGAGTAGAGGTTTTCACAGGTTGGTTGTTTAATGTAAGCCTACATGGGCCCTTGTCTTTATTAAAATATTAGTATCAGTACATTCGTACAGGCACAAACAGTATCGCCAAAAATTACCAATTGATACGGGTCATTCCATCAGGTTGGGGCAAGCTTTTGCGATAGGTGTCCCTTGTTACGTAGGTAGATGTACCATTCATTATCATTTATTATGGCTCCTAATTAACATTATTTTAACTTCCTATTCAAGGCACAGAGATTGATTTCATTCTAATTTGAAGAACAACTGAGAATGTGCACTCATAATAAGGATAATGAATGGTACATCTACCTACGTAACAAGGACACCATGTCATAAAGCTTGCCCCAACCTGGTGGATTGACCCAAGAATGTGCACTCATAATAAGGATAATGAATGGTACATCTACCTACGCAACAAGGACACCATGTCACAAAGCTTGCCCCCAACCTGGTGGAATGATCCATATATACCTTCCCGTTAATAGGCTACTAATTGTCCCTACCATTACTAAACCCTCTGAGCTTAAAAATAAATACGCCATTACACAGCCGAAAAGTAAGAGATCGCTTACATTGAGTGAAATTTTGGAAATAATACACTTCAAATACCAGATTTGTATTAAAAAAATGTCTAGCTCTGCAAAGCTACATTCATGAACAAACATTACAATAATAAATATATGGAGAAGACGTACGTTGAATTGAGATAATTTATCATTTATATTCGTGACCAGAATTTACTTCAAATATGAAGATTATTATGCAAGCCTGTGTCTGTATTAGCCAATATTCAACGAGCACATTCTTAATAGCCATTATGAAGCTGAAATTGACATTATGGTATACGACTCCCAGCCACAGTGTCGACGCCATTTCGATAAGTTCATTTTGTCCAATTATATAGAGTCTATTAGCTGGAAAGCTAGATGCGTATTTGGTCCGAGGTTGACGGAAGAATGACCCTCGGTACACGTACCGTAGTTGAAGGATTACTATGACCGCCATCCCAGATCCACTCCACTATGAAGAGGTCATCCTGGCCTAGTTGGGCATCCTCCAGGGATCTCAGTCACTAATTTAGTCTCCTCGTTATCCCCATCAGTCCAACCGCTCATCACTTTTATCAAGACATTTGTCTGTGCGCTCATTATTCCAGTCGTTCAGCGCGAGCCGAACGGCCTTCACTTGGTGCCTACAAAATCCCACTGGGTTCGGCATCTTTCATTCGGGCACGTGCGGGGATTAAGGCGATAACAGACAGTTCATTTTTTAGAGAAATGCCGTATACAACATTCACGAATCAGTTTGAGTTATACATGTTTTTCAGAAGTGTTTGGCCAAAAAATATGTCCGTAAAAATTGCTTTATTCATATTTACCTGAGTATTATTGTGTCTAATCATGACTGCAAATAGTCATGTGTCGTACACGTCGAAAAAAAAAAACCCTGTACGACGTGTATATATGCCTTTAGAGTTTATGTAAAAGTTTGTCGTGGAATAACGACCTGTGTTTCTAATCAATTAGCAGTTACACCTGTGTCGTCCCTATCTTCAACTGTCTTTTTGCTCCCAAATCGATTGAATCAGTAAGCGCTACAGAACACGGACTCGCTAAATTAGCGGTAACAACAGCGTTCATTCATCCCAGGGGGTCACATGACACGGCAAACCAATGATATTCTTTCAGTCATGTCTGTGTATTCAGCGCTGTGCTCAGTGTTTTTGTGTTTTTTTTTTTTAAATTGAATAACAAAACGTCATTGGAGCCCGTTTCCTATTTTGAATGTTTCAAACAAACAGACATGCTTATCTTTCGCCTATTTATGAGCTTTAAAGCATGTGTTCGCTCTTGGCGAAATATTCCGTTCATGCATCCATACTTTTTAAGATACATATCTAAGAACCAATGTGTTGGAGTTTCAGCTTATCACATGGTATCGTTAACGTAAAAAAAAAGAGTAAAATGCGGTCATTCAAGAGTGACATTTCTGTCTTCGGACGATAGAATTTAATTTTGGAATTTATTTCACTAATTTAACACCTGCGACAGAAATATCAGTACAGGGATGTTTAATACCTAGATGTAGAACAAAACTATACTAATAGCTTTTACCCACGTGCTGCATCTCTTTGGAATTCCTTGCCTGGTGCATGTTTCCCTTCATCCTACGATCTATCCTGTTTCAAGAGGAATCTCAATTCCCACATTCAGCTTCTCTGAGTCTATTTACTTTTTATTTTTCTTCTATTGTAGCCCTGTAACCTTGAGTGGCTTATAGCCTTGTTCGGGGGCGAATATGCATTATTTATTTTCAAAAATACCATCATCAACTTTACAAGTAATTTATGTACATCAGTGGGTAGTTATGTTTCTCGAGATTATCCATAGTGTACTGAGGCAGTTGCGTAAATCTGTGTCAAAAAGGTGTGGCGGACGATATTGAAACTTGTGTGTATAATGTACAACGAAGTACTGCAGCGCACAACCGAGCCTGAAGATCTGACGTCACGCTTTGAGCTAGAGGCGCGTGAATTACGCCAGATCCTGGCCGTGCGGCCGCCATATTTTCCCTGATGCTCAACTTTGACCTTGGTTGGTAGCCAGCACGCGAGCACAGTTGATGGATGTGCCCTGAACTAGAGGTGTGCGTTTTCGGTTATTTCGGGAACCGGATACCCGAAATTGGAAATCTTCGGATACCCGGGTACCCGAAAACAATTTTGTAAAAAAACACAAATACTCCCGAATGTATAAAATAACCAATACGAACACAAGTTTCAAACAAAAGCCAGCAAGTCTGTGAAAGGCTGTCGGCAAATGTTACTTCTAAAGCCTTCATCTAAGTTTTCTTCATTTTGTTAGCAAACAATCAGAGACTTCCATTATTTTGTGTGGCTTAAAATGTTCAGTCAGAATTTAAAAAAGTCGTTTACGGGTAATTGGAACCGAAAAATGGAACGGCGGGTAATGACATTTTCGGTCGGGTATCCGGATACCCGGCACAGCCTTACCCTAAACCATGTGACTGATATTGCTAATAATAACCAGTCTCATTATTACCCGGATGTTACTGATTCCCTTTCAGTTGCAGACGACGAGTTGTCAAAGTCCGCCCTTTTAAATGTTGCCACAGAAACTCAACGGCCCATCCTACTATTGGTATATAATTATCTGTAACACACCAATAGTCCCTGCCCACCTGAAAGACTAGGACATGTCTAGTCTTGCACCGAGACATTACTATAATATATGAAACAAAATATATTCGCAATGCACAAGTGTACAAAATACAGCACAGCGCGGTGGGTGCACCCCAATAAATAAACTCCCATAGCCACCAATGTTAAATACAAAATGTTCAAAAACCATTCAAAATACTCAAAAATATTAATTGATGTTTAACCCTTTGTTTTATTATCAATTTGATGTGGATAGTCCAGAGGCCCGCCGGGTTATTCTCATCCCAATGGAAACCACCCTCTACACTACTGGAAACGTCCACACTGGAAAGCATCCGTTTTGGAAAAAGGCCTGACGCTTGGAAGCAAATTATGACAATTTGTCCAGGGCCTAGTGTATCCAAAATACTCAAAGTTGGAGGTCAAGGACCCCCAGGTCATGATACTGGACCATTTTACATGCACAACCCTTCAAATGTATGAACCTCGAATCTTTGTTTTTTCAGAATACAAATTATGATAAACAGCTCGGCGCATGAATTTGTCACTATTTAGGGGGGTGCAGCACCCCTATGTGAGCACATTTACAACACATCTGGGCTCAAGACTTAGCCGTACGTGCAGTCAAGTTCAACTTCATTCTTACCCCTAACCCCCTAGGTATTCTGGCTAGGAACCTTCCCGAACCCTCCAAAATCCATCAGTGCACTTTTGGAAACATGCCCTTATCTTCAAAATGCACCGTGCATTTTCGTTGATCTTTCATCTTCAACACTTTATGAGCTATACTTCTTGCCAGGTAGTAATTTTGCCCCACGGTTTCCAACAGTGCTGAATTTTTCCCCAAAAGTGCCCCTTGGAGGATTTTGCAGGATTTGGGGTGGTTAGGGTTGAGGCTACCAGACTGGCGATGGTGAAAGAACATAATGGCTTTCTCCAAATTGATGTGGATACATGGTGTCAGAATGAACAAGTAATGCAAGCACAGCATTTTACCATGGAGGAAGGGTTTCAAGATAAACAAATTATGATTTTTGTTCACCCCAAAAAGTAGATTAAGATCACATACACTTGGAATGCGATTGGAAACATTTTGGAAATATGCAAATCGAATTTTTTCAAGTACAATTTGCAGCCCTTATAAACCTCCTTTATAACAGAACAGAGTGAAATACATAATAAATACTATATTTATGAAAGCAGTCTTCAAAGATCCTGTATGGGGAGGCAATTGGCAGCATTTATAAACCTCCTTTACAACAGAACAGAGTTAAATTTGGTTGCTCCACAAATAAAACATTGGTTTTTCAAGATTAAAAGAGTGTTTGTTGGTAGGAGTCTTGTGGATGTGAAATGGAATTGAAATTTATTTGAGAATCGTTACTTCCAGTAAGAACAAAATGTTTCCAATTGCGTTTTGGAAAGGTTGACCGGCAAAATGGCGGATAACTACCTTTGCCATGTATAGAGCGTGACGTTTTTTTTTGGGTCAATCTGTGCTGTTTGGTTGACAGGCCAAATATGCAATATTCATCAACATTCGCCTACGTTAACACCCCCCCCCCCCCATGTTTTCCAATATTGATCGAATTATACTTGCTCTATATAATCTAAAATGATTTTGTCTATCATGTTTGGAGTAAAATCGGAAGTCTTCTGTAAATAATTTCATTCTGGACAGAGTTGCGGGATCGATCATAAGTGGAGAGCGTGGGGGGGGGGGATCAATCAACATTTATACACACAATAGCAAACAAAACCTCAAAAGTTACCGCTTTTTAAAACAATTGATATTCATAAACATTAAAGATTTAATGTATAGAATTGGTAATAATCATTCCACTGTGTTGGCCTGTGGTATCCGTGTAGGTTTTGTTGTTTGGTATACATGTAATATGATAAATATAGTTTTGTGTGCAATCTGTGTGTTTTCTGTTGTTTTGATGGGAAACATTCTTAATCAATTATTTAAAAAAAATTATAGCCTGGTGTGCAACCAGTTCTTAATCATGAATAATCCTGTAAAATGGGAGAATCCTTTTCCCCATTTTTTTTTACCTCATTCATGTCTTTAGTCTGATCGTCCTTTCAAGTGCTCTTTAGTGTCTCTGCTTGTGTTTTTACCCTTTCGTCTATTTTGATGTTTTTTGTTTTTTTTTTGTTTTTAATAATATTTAATACAAAGACAATAAATTTATATCGTTATGTATTTTTGTATATTGATACACTCACTGGCCATAAGTATTGCAACATCCCCAAAGTTCAGTTTCGAGAACTGTGTTACAATAATTTATTTTATTTTATTTACACTACTTAAGACTTCTTGAAAGTGCCTGTGTTTTGAAGTCAATGTTCTTTTTTACTGTTCTTGCTCGGAAATTATGTAATACACGATCGATGAAATCGGATTAAATGATCATCTCACCTGTTACTTGTAAAGTGCTGTTTTGAGCATGTTGCAATACTTTTGGCCAGTGAGTGTATTTAATAATCTTTAACACTTTAAGTCCAAAAATGTTCGAATTGTAATGAGAAACTAACTTGGTGTTAAATGGACAGTATCATCACGCTCAACAGGGCATGGAATCGGAGCGCTAGTTTTAGATTAACTTAGTGATTGAAAATAATACCCCATCACGTGTGATAAGTTCATAGTACCGTTGCTGCTGCATGAATGAGCCAGTAATTTGCAGTCACTGTGTTCACCTTAAACTCAGCACACCGATTCCATGCCCTGTTGAAAGTCTGCTCTGATCGTGACGATATTATCGAATATGACATAACCGAATTATGGTATATTGCAGCAGTGTATAAACATTATCCCATGCAGGATTAAAGGAAGAATATCGTCACGATCAGAGCAGACATTCAACAGGACATGGAATCGATGTCCTAGTTTAAGATGAACGCAGCGGCTGAAAATTACTGGCTCATCTACGCAGCAGCAACGGTAATATGACCTTATCACGTGGGGGTATTATTTGCAGTCACTGTAGTTAATCTAAAACTATACCTTCCAATTCCATGCCCTGTTGATCGTGATGATATTGTCCCTTTAATTTATCGATTATTGTCGCTGGGTCTGAGCTGAAATATGGCACACATGGTGGTAAATCATTGAGTAGTATGTACTATTCCCATCCATTATTATCATCCTACAAGCACTTATTTTTTGATGTTGTGAGAGTAATGCGTCAATGAGTTTCAGTGTTCGCGCACCGTGATTCATTCGTTCTCGTCGCTTATATGTGAATCCCCCCGAAGGAGGTCCTTATTCCCTCATTTTATACGGATAAAACGAAACAAGTCACGTTGACTCGTCTTCGTGTACATTATTCGTTCCACCCCGGGAGTATATAATCCAACAAATGACAATTCTTGAAAATCGCGGACAACATCGTCACCATCAGAGCAAACTTTCAACAGGCATGATGGAATAGACAAATCCCAAGATGACGAAATTAACGTTGATCTGCGCACTTCCGGGTTTGATAACGAGGCTCTCAGTGTTGACACATGCGCTGTATGATGGGAGCGTGAGTCGTTCTATTGTCTACCTCGCATCGGTGTTGTGACTTGACACAGAGAGACTCGGTTTCAATGCGGAAGTGCGCAGACTGGGTCAATTTGAAATTCGTCTATCGATGTCCTAGTTTAAGATGAACACGGTGACTGGAAATTACTGGCTAATTTATGCAGCGGCAACGGTAATATGACTTTATCACGTGGGATATTATTTTCAGTCACTGACTCGAAAACAGGCCTTCCGATTCCATGCCCTGTTCATCGTGACGATATTGTCTCTATAATGTGTAACTTCTAATCATAGGCTACGCTATGGGATCGTAAAGCCCATAACCAGTACTGGTTATTTCTAAAAACATTACCGTATGTGATCACAGATTTACATGGAACTTTCTAATTGGTATAAAGTTCTCTTGAAATTCTTGAAAACATCTGTCTCTGGTGCTATCGTTCTTGTAAAATTAGTACAACAATTTCTTAAATTTGATATCTGTCATCGGCCGATTAAGACAAATATTACTTTGGAGTGAACACGAACAATCTGAATGCAGTTTCACTATTTTTCTCGGTAATAACACAATGAAATGAACTTATTAAACTAATATATTTATAAGAATTGTTTACATGTAATTCTTATGAAGTATATATTCATTTTTCATTTTACCAATATAACCAGATTTAAGTCGATGCTTAAAACTCATCTTATGTCACAACTCTTCAAAGATGATGTATATTTGTAATTGCATTGTAGGTACATGTATCTCGGTACATAATTTTTTTTCCCCCTATGCTATCATTGTATATTGTTTGTAATTCATGTTTTTCTTTGTTTCCGCGCCTTGAGCGCCCAGCAGGGTGGATATGTGCGCGCTAAAAATCTGTATTATTATTATTATTATTATTATTATTATTATTATTATTATTATTATTATTATTATTATTATTATTATTATTATTATTATTATTATTATTATTATTATTATTATTATTATTATTATTATTATTATTATTATTATTATTATTATTATTATTATTATTATTATTATTATTATTATTATTATTATTATTATTATTAATAGAGTGTAATCCAAGCTTAGTGCGATGACAGACGGGTAAATGAAATCTTAAACTTTCACATTTTTAATATTTTTATAGAATTGTTTTAATATATATATATCTTTATTCTTATGTTCTTATTAAGTATGGATGCACTTTCAGACATGTTACCAACAGAGTGTAATCCAAGCTTGGTGCGATGACAGACGAGTAAATGGAAGGGCTAGGACGGTCATTACTTCCTGTTAGGGATATGCCAAACAGTTCGGTTTGCCGTGAGTGGAACCGTGAAGCTGTTGGTCATATTCAAAGACGCCTATAATAATTATGATTTATTCAGTGCTACAGCTAGTGTTTTTGTCTGTCAGTTGTAGCTATGGTTGTAGCATGGTTATAATTCATGAAGAGCGTGCATGAACCATTACATACAACAGTCGTAAACATTTTCGTTTTCTCTTATTGCCATCATGGCACTTTACAAGTTAAGTTGGCCTTGAAAATGTACACATTGTTGTAAGGCTGTGCCGGGTATCCGGATACCCGGGTATCCGGATACCCGGGTATCCGGATACCTGACCGAAACTGTCATTACCCGGTTCCATTTTTCGGTTCCAATTAGGCTACACGTAAACGACTTGAAATTTTTGACTAAGCATTTAAACCATACAAATAGAAGTCTCTGATTTTGGGGATGCAACGAGTCGTTTTTAATAAAGAGGCGGGAAATTATTACAGTAAGTCCACATTTATTATGACTCTAATAAAACAAGAGGAACTTGTGTTCATATTGGTTATTTTATACATTCGGGAGTATTTATGTGTTTTTACAAAATTGTTTACGGGTACCCGGGTATCCGAAGATTTCCAATTTCAAAGTTACACAGTACCTGGCCGCTCTATCCATGACAACATCAGCCTCATCCGTGACAGCTTGTTGTACGCTGATCCCGAAAACATTCCCCTTGCTATTCTCAATCTGGATCAGAAAAAGGCATTCGACAATATAGATCATTCTTACCTGCTACAAACTTTAAGGAAGATGGGTTTCGGGAAAAATGTCATCTCTTACATCAAGCTCTTGTACAACAACACAGAAAGTTTGGTCAAAGTCTCCTCCTCACTTACTTCCCCTTTTCCTTTCGAGAAAGGCATCCGACAAGGTTGCCCTCTCTCCGGCCTCCTCTTTTCAATCACCATTGAACCCTTACTTCACTCCCTTCGAAATAAAGTGGACAGCATGGGGCTCCGCGTACCACAGAGTGACAAACACCTAGTCGTAACTGCCTACGCAGACGACATAACTATCTTCATTGGTTCAGAACAAGTTTAAGGTCGTCAGCGAAGTTTACGACGCCTACAGCAGGGCCTCGGCAGCCAGACTAAACCTACATAAATCCCAAGGTCTGTGGGCTGGCTCATGGGTCTCCAGAGAAGACAAACCCCTTTACTTTATGTGGAACAGTGAATGTCTAGTCTTCCTTGGAGTTCATCTAGGAAACTAAAACAATTACACCCAAACAGAACTGGCAGACCTGTAGAGATAAACTCCAAAAGGCTCTTGGCCGTTGGAGAGGAATCTCAAAAACTCTCTCCTACAAGGGCAAAATCTTGATTGCCAACCAAATAGCCGCCCCCCAAGTCCTCAACTGTCTTGCCGTCATTTCTCCTCCTGACAACATCATTGACGAACTCCAGAAAACACTAGTTGATTTTGTCTAGTCGGGAGGGAAACATTGGCTCGATAGGAAGACCCTCTTCTTGTCACCTGACAAGGGAGGTCTGGACTTGACGAGTCTTCGAGCACGTGTCTTCACCTTTCGGCTCTCTC
Organism: Zoroaster sp. YZ-2022; assembly: GCA_029582265.1. Classification (NCBI taxonomy): domain Eukaryota; kingdom Metazoa; phylum Echinodermata; class Asteroidea; order Forcipulatida; family Zoroasteridae; genus Zoroaster; species Zoroaster sp. YZ-2022. The sequence continues at coordinate 5,792,694 of CM055819.1, forward strand.
TCAACGTTTTCTCAATATGAACAAACACCCAGCCTTTCACTTTGTTGTCTTCTTTCTGCGGCAATATCGCAACATCAATCAAGACTACCATCTCTTTCTTACTAACCTCGAACCACTTTACCTCTACAGCTTACCTAAATTTCATAGAGAGATCATCCATGCTTGGATCCTCTCTGGAGCTCAAACCGATACACCACCTGTTTCAGTCAATTCCCTCCTTCACCTCCCCATTAATAGCTCATACCTTGAAGGTATAACACGCGAACGGGCTCTTTCACCTCGGCTCCTGGCGTGCGGGATCACACTAGTTGGACAGCTTATCGACCTTCACACCGGAGCGTGGAAACCTGCAGAAAACCAAATGGAACTGAACCACATCCATTCAATTCTGGCAGACGCCTTTCCCCGACACTTCGACCAACATGGTCTACTAACTCTCACGGATCCTCTCCAAGAGCTCCCAACATTCTCTGAGCCTTTTCCGGCAGTGATTATACCACCAGACATTGACGGACTCAATCTAGCACCCAGAAACATCTATAAATTGCTGTGCTGTACCGTCCACTCTCTGCCGGAACAACCACTAAAGACACCCTGGCACAATAACGCCACCGTACAACCCTCCACCAGAGTCATGTGGAAGGAAGTATACAGCCCACTAACATCCAAGAGAGAAGCCAACGTACAATACCGGCTTCTGCACAACATATTACCATCCATGCCGGTGCTACATCACATCAACCACATCACTCCCAAGGAATGCGGCTGGTGTGGTGAGAGGGGAACCTGCACTCACATGTTCGTCGACTGCCCATCAATCCGGCCTGCTTTACTGCTTCTCCACAGACTGCTCAAGAGGATCCTCCCAAATGTGAACATGAACTTTGAACATTACTGGTGTTTGGTACCGCACGCCAGAGGTCGAAAGAAAGAGCACGTTTGACTCTCCAACTACCTAATAATCAGCCTGATAGCCACCATGTACTGGATGTATTCTAACCACAATTTCCTCTCCCCACTCATTGTGTGGAAAAACCGCATCCAAAGTCGTATCATCCTCGAATTTCACTTCTACAATTCCCATCATAATCTCCCCCTCTTCCTTCTCAAATGGGGTGCTCAGAGCGCCCTTTTTGTCCTAGACAATGAGGGGCTAAATTGGACATTCTGAACGCTCCTTTGTGGGTACCGTTCCGACAGGCCCTTTAGGGTGTCACACCCTGTGAGCACACTCCACCCACTGCTCGGGCTTGTTAGGGTCTTTGTGTATAATCATGTATTAAGTTTACACGATTTATACCGTCATAGTTTATGAATTTTGCAATGAATCAGAATCAGAAAAAACATTGTTCTGTTCACTTCCTTTTTACCTTTGTATACAATGTGCACTCACTGGCCAAAAGTATTGCAACATGCTCAAAATAGCACTTTACAGTAACAGATGAGATGATCATTTAATCCGATTTCATCGATTGTGTATTACATAGCAAGAACAGTAAAAAAGAACATTGACTTCAAAACACAGGCATTGTCAAGAAGTCTTAAGTAGTGTAAATAAAATAAAATAAATTATTGTATAACACAGTTCCCCCAACTGAACTTTGGTGTGAATTTCAATGTTGCAATACTTATGGCCAGTGAGTGTATATGTATGTATTAAGTCCATACGATTTATATCATTACCGTTTATGAATTTTGCAATGTGCCTGTGTTTAATTGTTTACTACTCCGTACTGCCATAATGCAATGCTTGATTTTTTCTTTATTCATTTGCCATGCCATTTTCACCGCCTTTGATTAAACGCCAAATAATCTTTCGTTTGCAAACACACAGACTTTCTTTCCCTATAAATTTGCTACCTTTCCATTATTGTTTACATACTTCTGTCCTTCCAATCAGAAAACAAAAACATCGTTTTGTTAATTACCTTTTTACCTCTGTATATAATGTATCTATTGTTTATTGGAAAGTGTTTTTTGTCTGTTGATGAAATAAAGATTTTCCTTGAAAAGTCAAAAAGTCATGGCACTTTACAAGTTAAGTTGGCCTTGAAAATGTACACATTGTTGTAAGGCTGTGCCGGGTATCCGGATACCCGGGTATCCGAATACCCGGGTATCCGGATACCCGACCGAAACTGTCATTACCCGGTTCCATTTTTCGGTTCCAAGTACCCGTAAACGACTTGAAATTTTTGACGAAGCATTTAAACCATACAAACGGAAGTCTCTGATTTTTGGGGATGCTACGAGTCGTTTTTAATAAAGAGGCGAGAAATTATTACAGTAAGTTCACATTTATTATGACTCTAATAAAACAAGAGAAACCTGTGTTCATATTGGTTATTTTATACAATCGGGAGTATTTATATGTTTTTACAAAATTGTTTACGGGTACCCGGGTATCCGAAGATTTCCAATTTCGGGTATTCGGTTCCCGAAATAACCGAAAAAGCACAGTTTTATAATGTTGACAATACTAGAAACTGAGATGATGTTGCTGGCAAGCAACCGGGTGATACCAACAGAGGGCGCTTTAAAAGAACAATACCGTCACGATCTACAGGGCATGGAATCGGAGTGGTAGTTTTAGATATTATATCAGTCAGTGGATGACTCATAATAATGGATATACTACTCAATGATTTACCACCATGTGTGCCATATTTCAGCTCAGACCCAGCGACAATAATCGATAAATTAAAGGGACAATATCATCACGATCAACAGGGCATGGAATTGGAAGGTATAGTTTTAGATTAACTACAGTGACTGCAAATAATACCCCACGTGATAAGGTCATATTACCGTTGATGCTGCATATATGAGCCAGTAATTTTCAGTCACTGTGTTCATCTTAAACTAGGGACACCGATTCCGTGCCCTGTTGAAAGTCTGCTCTGATCGTGAAGATATTGAGCCTTTAAATATAAAATAATGTTATGTGGTCGTTGGTATTACTCTTGACTTAATGAGAACAACGCCTAGTTTCCCAGGCACTGAGTTACCAGGTGCCGAGTTTTGTCAGGTCCCGAAGTGATCACCAGGTACCATTTGTGACTGGCTCTGGCAAAACCCTAAACTTGGACCCAATTTTCAAAAGTGAGATTTTGGTATAGTTTGATTCTCTAGATTTTCCTCTTTCATTTGATTACCAGATTTGTAGAAATCAGAAAAAAACTTCTAATTTCTACAAGTTTTTTTTTCTGATTTCTACAAATCTGGTAATCAAATGAAAGAGGAAAATCTAGAGAATCAAACTATACCAAAATCTCACCTTTGGAAATTGGGTCCAAGTTTAGGGTTTTGCCAGAACCAGTCACATTTTGTGTTCGTGTATATTATGTTTATAGCAGATCGAGTTTAATTTTGTGATAAGTTATTTTGTTTTGAACTGAATATGAATTATGCACATGTAGGCTTCACCATAATTATGCTATTTACACCAGATGAACTATTCACAAAACTAGTGCATCAACAGGCCACCAGACAGTAATAGTTAAAGTATTGTGTGTATATTCAAAATAGCTACAAAAGTACTTGTACCGGTACGTGATACGCATGGCGTGTCTTGGACACAGATGCTCCCTGCGTGGTTCCCGTCTGAATAATTGGTCTGGCAGAAATTAAAGCAAAACTGCTGTGATGAATTATTTCTTAATACCAGCAGAAGTGAGAAGATGATTCGATCCAACAACTTGACAGTTGTGGGATTTATCTTTTGGCAACATCACTGTTGTGGGCGCGACTATGCTGTATAGATTGCTGGTCTCTCTTTAGAATATTAATGTACAATAAGATTATAACGTATTTGTAATTAGGTCAAAGGGTAAAGTACAGAATTGGTAATTTAAAAAAATAAAAATAAAATAAATATATTTTCGACTGTAAAGTGAAACTTCCTTGGTCTATATCTGGTCATGATGACAAACTTCCCTGCTAACAATTTGTCTGATGTGCAGAAACGTACTTGGTCTATATCTGATCATGATGACAAACTTCCCTGCTAACAATTTGTCTGATGTGTAGTTACTTTTAAAAATGAAATCATATTTAGTTCGAATTTAGGAACGATTACTGAAATGAAAACTTTGCATACATTTTCACATTTCTTTTCTCGTGAACCTCACAATGTAATAAGTTGAAACCAGTTTCACAATTTTGATGTTTACTTTGGTATCTTGAATTAAACAGAGTACGCAGCTCATGGAAGCAGTTCATTTTTTACCAATGCTATCCCTTCCTCGTAGAACGCCAAATATGACGTAGGCCTATGTGATTGTGCGTGTTAAAATCAGCAGAAAAGTAGTGTCGTGGCCGAGAGGTCTAGTGCATCAGACTCAGGTTCTGGTGTTGTCAGAATGTGGGTTTGAATCCTGGCTTGGACGGTCACGGCGCTTGTGTCCTTGATCAAGACACTTAACCATAATTGCTTCGTCCTTCGGATGGGACGTTAAGCCGGTAGGTCCCGTGTACTAGATTATTAAAGTAACGCACGTAAAAGAACCCAGCACACTTATTGTGGAAGAGTAGGGGTTTAACCCCGGTGTTTCTGGTTCACATAACAAGCGCCCTTGTTTACAGGTTTCCTCAGGCTTCTGAGCTACAGTGCTTAAGTGTGCTTTTGAGGCATCCTTGGTTTCATTACCAGAAATGTATAATAATAAATAAGTCAACTAAAAAGTAAAAATGGCGCCCTACGATGTTTGAATTTCAAGACATTTAAAACAGTATTTTTGCGCCCCACTCCCCCCTCCCACACGAGTGGGAATGAGCTCGATATATCACCTATAGACGGCGATTCATTTTACGTTATCAGTTGTGACGGGCGCGAGGCCTCCAATTCCCACGCGACATGTAAATTTCACAAAGCTTTGCAGACAATTACAATTGTAATCTGCTATAGGTGTAAAGATCTCACATTGACACAATGAATGATGAGGCATACAGCCGTATTATCAGAAACAACAACGGCTTTAAAACGAGCATCGCTTTGTTTAGGGTTGCTAATGATATCGTAGGCGAACTATCTTAAGCCCACTGAAATCTGTGGTTTATGCTGAAACGGAAGAGACCGGCGCTATTATCATTGTGCAGCGTGGATAGCTTTTACAAAAAGGAAGGGTGAATAGTGCATATTTTATATCAGAAATATATTGCATATATTATTTTCCCTAATACAGCGAATATTTGTATCAGAAATTCGTCAATAAACACCATTTTACATGCATACGAAATGGTATATGTTTTTCGAACAATGGATAGTTCAAATTTTTTTATTACTATTTATTTCATCATTATTTTATTTGAAACTATTCTTAATCTCCACGTCATAATTGTTTTACTTAGTCTCGCGATACTTTAAACATCATGTTTTCATTCACCCTTAAGCAGTGTATACAGTGCCACATGACTTACAATTGCATGTTTTAATCACACGGTCTGATATAACACGTGTAGCGGACCGTATAAGCAGTCGCATATAACTGCATGGGTTGGTTCAGTAGGGGGTGGGGATACACCAGGATTTCCAGGGGGGGGGACCATGAGGCACTTTATTTTCACAGACTCCTATGTTTTTCTTGGGGATCCTATATTCTGAGGGGAGGGGGAGGGGATTGGAAGGGGAGAATTCCTCCATTTCAGTCATTCATTTGATTTGATTTGATTTCATGACATTTACACTGCATGCCTAAAACTTAGTAAAAGTGGTGTTTAGAATTTAAACACACGCCAAAATAAACGCGTTTAGGAATGCGTTTAGGAATGCGTTTAAATGCTAAACGGCCATCCTCTGTACATGTCACAAAGCTAAACGTGCTTAGCTTTTTGACACCTGTTCATATGGTTTTTAGTATTCAAACACACATTGCAGAAAAAGCATGTTTTAGGCTAAACATGTGAAAAAGTGAGTACAAGCTACGTGTTTAGAAATGTGTTTAAATTCTATTCACCATTTTTACAGTGTATTTCCATTCCAACAGTAATTTACAATGTTTTTAACAACAATTGAACAGTTTCAGAGAACAGTGGAAATGGGACCATAACCGAGAAAGCCAAAGCTTGTGGTAGGCCACCACAAGACATGCCCTGACACGTAAAACACTACAAATACTAACAATAACAAATTATTGTTTGCCTTTGAGAAATAATCTACTGAGTACTAGCTTTGAAGGCCAATAACCATTATTTTGCAATGACAAGTTCAGTGGAAAAAACAGTTTAAAAATACGCCCTGTTTCAAGATCTACGGAGAGGGTTCTGGTTCGAGTAGGATTCGAACCCGGTTCCTCAGGAGTGAAAGGCGAGGATCACTATTCTTTCATTATGCAATACATAGGAGTAACTTGCATACCCTTTACGTTGGGTGAAAAGGGTTACACAATATTATCCAAGCATTATTCACTATGGATACTTAGCCTGATATTATTTTCCAAATAGCTGATATCATACGTTAACTCTACTCACAATATATCATGGCAATTAGTTCAGAAAGCATACAGCAATACTGCTGTGTGTATTTTAAATATGCTATTCAGTTTGTATGCATATAATTGTGGCATTAATCATATTTAGAGGCTGCGCTAATTCTCAAAGTCAAACTAGACATTGTATTCTCCCAAAACAAAGGGAAAATATGTATTGTATATAGTCGCAAACAACCAATTGTGTTAAGGTTTATCATTTTATTCAATCAACGTGTGAATTATTACATCTTCGTCACCTGTTGGTTCTGAAGCATGTTCCAAATTTAGCATTTAGTCTTTGGCAGATTACAGCGGAAATCGTGAAGTCAAAACATGTTTGTCTGTCGATTCTCCATCAGTTATTATAACCGATGACTTTGAATAACTTATCTCTTCAGCAAAATTCAAACATTGATTGATTTACTCAAAGGTCATTTCTTAATATCGGATCCCCTGTTTTAATATATACGAATCTGCATTGATGCCCCTAGTGGGTTGGTTTCTGAAAATAATGAAATTAAAATATAAAAGATTTTTACCAAATCAGTAAAACATTTCAGGCAAACCTGTATGCTTTCTTTCACTTGAAACATCAAGAGAAACGTCAAGAGTTTAATTAAAATATGAAATAAATAACGAGCACTTTGCAATCGATCCGGCAGTGTGTTTTATACATGGTATTTGATACATAAACGGCTGTTGTTGGGCCAGTGACTGAAACAAAGACTAAATTATTCATATTGAGTATAATTTTAAATCTATGAACGATGGTTACACTGTACGTGTAGTGGAAAAAACATCCGGTGACTATTTACTGAGTGACAGACACCTGTGTACATATTTGAACCATCGCAAACAAACCGAATTAGATAGAAATGGCTGTCACATTTCATTATTTTTTTATCATTTTATTATCAACCCATCTAACTTGAAACAACGCTTCCCCCAAACAAACAAAAATACATATAAAATCAATAAATAAAACAACAAATTAAAATACAAATTAAAATCAGTACATAAAGACCTATTAAATTAATTCTACGTAATTTCTCTTCCCTTTGAATATATTTCTAAATATTGTAGAATATTACAAAGTAATTGTGGTAAACGCGAATATTTGTCTCAATAAATAGAGTTTCAAGAAATATATCAGATAGGCCTAGGGCCTATAGATTTAGTCCGTGGGGGTATTTTCTCCCGCTATTTATATCGCAAATAGAAAAGCAGTCTGTTTTTCTCATTAATGAATATCATAATAACTGACCACACGAGTACAGTACGAAGCGGATACAATGACTGCACTATTAATATGAAAAAATGCTCGCCAATTGTTTCCGCCGGCGGCCAGGCGATCCACAACCATCCATTCATATCACAATCACGTGGGCGTTGTGCTCCATAGACTGTGATTGGCTGACGTCAGACCGCCGAGTGACGTCAGATATTACGATGGCTGTAATCCTGTTTGTTGTATACCCATCCACGGTCGCCCGTCACTTAAACCAGTTCGTCTCGCTCGCGAGGACAACATAATACACGCGTCTCCGCCACGCGCTCGCATCTTCCTTATATCACTTCCCTCACTCACTTTGTCTCCTCACAGCAGAAAAGATCAGAAACATTGGCGGCTTTTTCTAAAAGGATTACTCCTGTCTTGTTGCATAAATCCACGTAATAATTTGCTTCAGTCTTTTCCTCTGTACTGCAGTATTTGAAGACCCGTGAATAATACGTGGATATCTACTCAGCAGACACCTGCGGAACACCTGCAAGATTCGGTGATCGGCTCAAGGTATGTACGGTTGCTATCCAGTGGTTTATCAGCCGAGAGGGCAATTTATAATCTTTAATGTCAAACTGTTTTTTTTTTTTAAACCTATACATCCCTCATAGTATCATATACAAATCTGTATCCTATCAAAAACATGATGGGGTAATACTGGCCAATTTACAATTAAATGTTATTATTTTTATTTCATACTATCCACTGAATTGATATCCACGTGAAAAACGAATTTCAGAAATAGTTACCATCTTGAAATTATTTTAAGCTTTGTCATGATTTTCTTGATGGCTTATAGTAGATATCGGCAGTTCAGTATTGATGCATTATAATTCGCCATCCTACTTCAAGGTCCATTATCATTGATCCTGTTAATATGCGAGGAGTCCTCGGCGATCGAAGCTCGGGTCTCCATGTTTGTTAAATTGCAAACACGCAGCGATCAAAAGGAATCAAATATCACCCTTGGTCTGTGGTAGGAGTTTCGTATCACTCTTCGCATTTTTCATGTGACCTTTTAAACACATTGCTGACATTAAAAACATAAAGTGTTTTCTGATACAATAACGCATCTTTTCGTTTGGCTACGATCAGCAATTTCCAGGTATTGTCCTATATTGCTTGCTTTCAACTCCCACCCCCTCCTCATTTACGGCATCTAAACATAATGCATACTTGGCCATGATTCGTGAAGCATTAATCGTATAAATTGTGTAATGGCTTTGAATATTTGAAGCGATCTCTCTATTATACACCGATATACCCTGTTAAAATAACACAATGAGGCGTTACATTTATTATGTCATGTTTTGTATTTTGAGTGAATGCCTAATATAACCATCTCCGGTGTAGTCATTCAGCAACTAACTGATATATATATCAGTAGATATATCTATATTTGTTTATAATTTTAACTGAAAACATATAATGAAATGCTTATATATACATGTAATTAAATATGTATGTCTTCAGATAGACATTGATATAAATAAATTATGGTTCTATGAATCAAGTCAATTATATACATGTATATGCGTTAGTGATAACTTCAGCAGCTCATTTCAGTTTTGTTTTCAGCTGTCAAACGTATGTTGTTGAAGGTAAAGTACATTTCATGCATTTGCATTTGGCAATAAAACAATAGCTCAGGCTTTATAATAATGGCATTGTGCAGAAATGTTAATGAGTTACCGATCATAAACCATTATGTATTTGAAATAGCTTGAAGGTCTCTTAAAACGGGATTTGGTCATGGACATGTGGCTTGAAATATTAGATTTCTGTGCAGTTCACTTGCCTGATATCATTAAGGACTGTGGGCTCGATATGTGTAATGAGGGAGCATTTTTCCCCTCGGACAAAAAATAATGTAAGCTCTTATCACGAGCGGAAACTACTACATCCAGCGGGTTTTTTTTGGTCAAGGTACGGTATCCATCAAGTGCTTTTAGTGGAGGATGTGCGACTGTTATTTGATGTTGCCGAGGTGCGGATGAAAGAACTAATTTTATTCATGAATTCATTGCCCTCAGAAAATTACACTCCGTTAGGTGGCTCATCTGAGCCAGTTAGCAGCAATTACTGATCTGTTCTGCAGAATCAGAGCAATAGATGGCCTATGTAGTAGTGTCTTGACCGCAGGCGGTGGCCACCCGAGCCAATTAGCCCGTGGTATACCGCCTATTTTGGATATGTTTTTGGGCTTTAATCTATCGCAATCTGTTTCTGTATTACAGACTGTTTTCTTCAGAATGTCTTGGAGTCAACTTGAGGAAGAGTTCCATTCTCGCGAGGGTTTACAGGCGTGGTCGGCGGCCATGGAGCAGCAGGCTGCCGCCAACGACAGACATCGTGTTCAGAAGAGGCAGCTACACCGTACTAACTCCGTGGAGGAAGGATCAAACGATGGTTCCGCTGAGGGGGAGTCTTCCACGGGATCCATTGCCGAGGAACCCGAGAGTATAAGCAAGCGCGCCAAATCAAGTCGTAAAACCGGCGGTAACCGGCGGCGGAAAAGCGGAAATGCGCGGGAAAGGAACATGCGGCGCCTGGAGAGCAATGAGCGAGAGCGCATGCGCATGCACTCTCTTAACGATGCCTTCCAAGATTTGAGGAATACCATACCCCACGTGACGTGCCAGAGAAAACTCTCCAAAATCGAAACACTGACCCTGGCCAAGAACTACATTGAGGCTCTGTCCGACACAGTGGTCAAGTTGAAATCAGACCTCGATGATATACAGTCCTTGTATGGACTCAGTAAAGATGTGGACTCTAACATGAACATCATCGCAAAAAAAGATATTTTGGACGATGCAGCCGACATGGAAGACATACAGCTGAAATTCTAACATCAGCTTTTGTGGGGAATCGCTGTCCGTCTTATCGGAAACTAAACGTCCAGCCAGCGTTAATTGGATCTATATTATTGACCAAGCCTGATGGGAGAAATCTTCCGTACATCCGACAAGCCCTTTCGGGCTCTCGCCTTAAGTCCTGTCAGGTCATACAATGGCTTGTCATGCCTTGTATATTCAATGCTTCGAGCGGTTGAAGACTTGCCTATCAAGCGAGTGACATTTAACCGCACAGGGAGACTGTTTTAAGGGACAGGTACCCGAGATGATGTACTCAGGTACAAAATACTCTTCCAGAACCTGCAGCCATATTGAAGAACGACAAGCTTGGCTTTAAAGCTATTTGTGTGGGGATAGCGCCGGCCTGTGTATTTGTTACACACTGCCTCAATTTTTGCACGAGGACAGGAGGAAATAAACTATATTTTTACAAAGAATGAATTGGAAACAAAATTTAAGTTATAAGTTGATGCAGTTAAGACAGTGCCGATTTCCGAATGAATCAATGACAGTATTCAAGACCAACGCCAAAAGCTGAAAACTCCATATTCTGAGATTGTTTGTTTCACAATATTCATCAATTTTAACAGGCGTCTTCCTACTCCCTGCTACACCCATAGATGGTGTTATGTAAACAGCAAACAACAGATGTATACACATAATCAAGGAGTGGTACAAACGACTGTTACCGCCAGCCCTTTGCTGAATTCATCGTTGATGTATGAGTTTTGTTTTACCCCCAACTTATAGTCCTTCGCTCGAGATTTCCCTGACGCACCAAACCTCCTTGAATGTGCATATACAGATCTTGCTGAGGCCGACCGCATATGAAAGCATCTTCTGTACGTCAGTCTCACCTTACGATGCCGGAAGGTGCACGGGCAGGAGCTAAGCAAAACAGCAGAGATGGGGGGACACGTCAATCCTCTCAAACATGGGGCAAATGTGGAAACTGAAGCAACCAGTTATAAGCTCTAGGTTTCTCGCTCTATAACAGCTCAAGCATGTTTGCATTAATCGCATCACCACAACAACATAATAAACCCATCACGAAAATGCATTATTTTTATATATATTTTTTTTCTTCTTCAAATTACCCGCTTTTATTCCAGGGCTTAGGACATTTTTCATTTGATGGGCCGCCTGACTGATCTAGGCAAAATTTTCAATGCACGACCTATCGCGTTACTTGCCTACAAAGAATAAATAAATGGTCCGAGAAATGCATTCATGCAAGCAGCCCTGGCTGAAATAAGTTACAGTCAATGCTGGAATAACTGACGCAATATAGGCTATATTGATGTGTATAATCTAGCGACCAAATTCATGCATTATAAAATGGTATATGTGTGGCATACGTTTACTATGAAGCCTATTAAGCTCCAAATGTATTCATTTATTCTGCTGTTCGGTAGACCAAAGCGCGATTTTTCTGAATAGGCCTAGCCTCATCAAGGTGAAAACTGATCCTAGCGTGTATGTTTGTTTTTGTTTTACAGTAGAACCGCCAAATCATATGCAATTATTTTGTATTCGTTTGGAATTATTACCATGCTCTTGTAAGTGGCCATTTTCCAAAAATGTCGATGCGATTTAGGATCATTGAAATAATTACCACAGAAACTGTACTGGAAAGAGCTTGTCAATTTAACTTTGATTTCAAACACGTTATTTGATCAGCGGTTTTATTGATACACACATTTGCGTTGAGCAAAGTTTGTCCAGTTAAATAATTAAATAAGCGACTACGTCTTCCGTTCCATTGATGGTGTACATTGAATTGCTCTGCGGTTATTAAAAAAAAAGCATTAAGAAACACGGACCAAAATAAGTGATTGTCTCATTATGCGTATACGTATATCGATGCTTGTTTTCTGTCTACACATATATGTATCTGTTAAGTATAGTATAGTGTAAAATGTGCATGGTTTGTGGCTTCTTATAGTTTTTCTTCATACGGTTTTTGTGAGACAAAATAACTGTTTAAAAGGACAAGTCTGTCTGTAATAGAACCACTATATATGAAACGCCACATGAACGTATTTTCAATGAATATGTAGTCGTTAAATTAAAGAGAGAAACTAAATCTAAATCGACATCAGCGAAATGAAATTAAAATCAATAATGTGTAAAGTTTGTGCCTTTAATTTATGAGCTATAGATTTAAGGGTTGTAACTTGCTTAATATTCATTTTGTTCGTATACAGCTGATACTGTTTAAAATCATGTGTAAATTACTTTTCAGAAAAATTGGTTGAATAACTATCCGGGTTACTGAGGTGCATATTAGTTAAGTGTTTAATGTACTTGATGGCTGCTCTGAAAAAAAGTAGTCCTTGATCAAAATAGTTAATATGTCATTGAGCAATTGACATTCATAAAATGCAACTGACCTTAATTGGTCGAAAAACTCCTTTGCTTACCTAGATGACTGGTATTTCTTTCTGCTAAAATGCTAAAACAAATATGTCTTATGCTTTTAATTATTTAAATGCTTTTTTTGAGAATATTTTTTTTCTAATCACAAAATAGTTTTCCCTTGTTTAAATGCACCGCGCCTTTAAGATAATTGAAGGCGCTATTATTAATTTCATTCATAATTTCATAGCTGCTCTTTGGACCATAGTTTGGACACCTGACGCGCTTCGCACAGTCTTTATTGTAACAGCTCTGTATAGTTCAAATAGATTGGCTATAGATTGTAGAAATAAGCTCATAATGGTAAATACACCTTATCACTAAACATTTATTTTTTGATAATACTATGAACACTTTGTTAAGATATAGAATTTTTATCATCATTAGTAATTTATTTGCTTACTTTTGCGTCTGTACATGATATAAATGTGCCACTTGAAAGACCAGCGGTCCGATCCATGCTGGGAAAAAAATGAATATTTTGTCAAATGAAAAGAAATACTTCCAAAATATTTTATGCCTATAACGCCTTAGAAACTGATGAAACCTAATCTTAACACCGAAAATAATCTATAGAAAATTATGTCAAATGAAAGAATTTAAGTTATTTTAAATACATAAAGTAACACATTTATAAATATATATTAATATATATTTATTTAAATTTATTCATCGGTTGATATATACCTACACAATGTATAATACGATAATATGTGAGCTGTAGCAGGGTATATTCGCAATGATAAACATAGTTGATGATCTGACAAATTTATCTAAAAAATATAAATATATATTTAGAAGCTTCAACAAGATTTAATCGTCAGGTTTCTCTTCATAGGTGAATACATTCAATATACTTTTCTGTGAAATTCTGTGGCGTAGCCAATGGGGTGAAGGGGCCTTCTAAAAATAGCGTCTGTCGGTAAATAAAAAAACTTGTTGGTATTTCTGAACTTCTGAACCTCGGGAATTCAGTCTGTTTTTTTGCATAATTTGTTGGTTCATTTCAGTTTTTTTGTCGGTAAATTCCCCCTCCCCCCCCCCCCCCAAAAAGAAGTTTCCCCCCTCTGAAAATCCTGGCTACGTTACTGTTAAATTATACGTAAAACTTGTAGCTTTGCATGGTGAAGAGGATAAGTAAGACTAATTGCGGTGACACCATGTGAAATTCTCTATTGAGTAGTAATTAGTTCTGAAAAACTAGAGGTTACAACTCGACGTTTCGATCAGTATGCTCTGATCGTCTTCAGGAGACGATTATACTTAAATTATACTTCTTGGAAATGACATACCGTTCAAATGTTTTGACTACCTTGAAAATGGTATTTCTGTCACAGCGTTGGCGTTTCCTACAAACCAATTGATGAATTTTACAAACCATAGGGGGGCCTACTAAATTGCAAATGTGAGGGCTGGGGAGGGGGGGGGGGATTGTAAGGTATCTCAGGAAAGTGACGAAGACAACCAATATGTTTCTAATTGTTCTAAAATGTTATGAAGCTCCATTTATCCAAATGTCCGTCTCGTATATAAACTAAATTGGTATACCCCGAACATTCCCATAGTCACGGTGTAAAAAAAACACCCTAATATTAGCCTCTCATACCTAATTATCTGATATCATTATCCCTAGTATTTTCAGATCTAGAAAATCGTATATGCGTACATTTGACTACATTTCACTGGAAATACATCCATTAGAGATATTCTAAAATTACGAATGTTAAATTCTTACTGGTTATAGGCCAAAAAAGTATCAGGTTTCTGGTTATAGGTCAGCTTCAAAATGGGTGCTGTGACGCACTTTTTTGTTTCGTTTGGTAATCTTTTTTTTTGCCAACAGGGAAATACATGACACATTGTTATACGCGGGGACCAAATTTCCCATATACAAAGTATGATGGCTAAGAGAGGCTATACAAATCGGGTAAACGTTCATACCCCTGAAAAAGTCGTTTAAAACACAGCACGGCAGAATTCCAATCGAGCCAGCAATTTTGGCTGCAATTGGACATCAGTTTCATAGCAAAAAATAAAATAACAAAATAAATAACAAAATTTAAAAATGCCGAAGCCCGCGGAGACCGGAAACCGGAGACTTTTTTTGTCTTTAATAAATTAGTAGGAGCACACTGTACTGATTAATGAGTAATGTCATCATTGGGGTTCCTAGGGCGGGACCAGAGAAGGGAGGACGAGTCCAAATATGGCACTGAATGTATCAGCACGAAATGAGCGAAGCCCTCCCAGCATGTGGTACAGAGGGGGATGGGGGAGTGGCGGGGGGGGGGGGGTTCAGCAGTGGAACGTTTGGTGATACAAAACTTCAAGCCAACATTTTGTATTTGGTTTTTATCAAGGGAGGGAGAGGGTGGGGGGGGGGGGTGTTCTGGACCGCTTACCCTCAAACCAGGTATCCGCCCTTAGGGTTCACTGTTTATGAGTGTGGTTGCAATAAAACCAGTTACTGTATTATGTGATTTGTGTCAAGTTCCGTTTGGAATTGGAAATTGCCCATGCATTGATAATGGTCAAAAAAATATTTAAAAAAAACAAAAACAATATGGGTACATTAAACCAAACTATCGACAGAAGCAAACAATATCTTGAAAAGGAATTTGATTGATTTTTGTTGTATCCTCGATAACTTCAGTACTCTAAATTGAAATTCACTCCAATTGATTGAGGCTGTGATGTTTTTTTCACATTTTAACCGCAGTTTCAATCTATTAGAGTGTTTTTTTAAGACATCAATTAAGAGGGAAATTGTTTTTCATCCATGCTGTCGTGGAAATAGCAAGTCGTTGTCATGGAAATAAGTCGTTGTCATGGAAATAACCGGTTGCACAATCTGTATAAGTAGTATATAAGACGGCAGGTGGTTTTAATACGGGGAAAAATGTTAATTATGAAGTGGAAATGTGACCTTATTAATGTTGCTCAGACATGGACGGGAATTATATAAATTCTTTGTGCAGTTATCATATGTAATGTTGTATTGAATAATGTACATTACTTTAATTAAATTATCAGACAAAAAACCTGAACATTCCACTGTAAAGTTGGATCAACCAACCCATAAACATATCAATTAGTAATAATTCTAATATTATTTTCAATCATTGTTCTTTGTCGTTTGTTTTCTTTGATGGTGTTCAGACTTCAGCAAGTTGGATAAATTTATGGTGAAAGAAGGGAAGTTGAGAGAAATGGATGAAATGAAAATGGGGGCGGGCAGTGTTTAACTGCAGTGAACGCAAGGGGAGTAGGGCGGTCAATGTCTATGTTCAATCAGTCAGTCTTCCTAGGCTCGCTCGTGCATGCCCAAGTGCCTTATATCCAAAAAGGTAACTTGAAACTACTTGCAACTGTTCTAATTGGAGAAAATAATCGACTATTTCTGGTTTACTGTAATGCTTTTGACATTTTTGTTAATGTGTTAAGTTTTATCTAAAAGGGAACTTGCAACATTAGTAATTACCGTACCCGATTACAAAATTATCTTATTGTTATTCAAAAATTAATTTGATTTGAAGTTGGGTAACAAAGCAATCAACATGAATAATTATTATTTCTGAAAACACGAACAAATGTGACTACTTCTGGCACAACCCTAAACTTGGACCCAATTTTCAAAAGTAAGATTTTGGTATAGTTTGATTTTCCTCTTTCATTTGATACCAGATTTGTAGAAATCAGAATTTTTTTTAAATTTTATTAATTTATTTTTTTATTTTATTTATATTATAAGAAAAAACATTTTTGAAAGAGGATAATCTAGAGAATCAAACTATACCCAAATTTCACTTTTGAAAATTGGGTCCAAGTTTAGGGTTTTGCTAGAGCCAGTCACAAGGTTTCCTTTCAATCCTTGTTCTCGTAACTTGGTCTCTGCATTGAGCTGAGAATTCCCCTCCACTAGTTGGTTGTTCAGTTTAGTATCAAAGAAAAGAAACATATAGGCCTCCTGAATCACTATTGTTGTATCTGCCCGTTAAACGTTAAATAAACCGTCTAAATTGAAACCATAATCGCCCATGAACTGGATTACAAACATTATGATAATGTAGTAGGAATTCTTGGCGAATTATGTCTCCAAAAATCCGCGGCTGAACCGTTTTTCCTGACGCAACGGTCGCGGATAAACCGTTGGTAAATGGTTTCAGGCAAGGGCCACTATCAATACCCTCTCCACAGACCGCATGCAATGACTGGGGAAATTATAATGGTTGTCATTTCGAAGCGAACCTGCGGAATAATGGTATTCCGCTGTGGGTATTTCCGCTGGGTTTTTCCGTTTGGTGTATTTCTGCTGGATTTCAATCATAGGTTGATGAACCCTGTATAAGCCATCTCCTTGAGTACAGAAATATAATTGCCTTAGTCGATGGAGACTAAACGGTATCCGCTTTAAACCTGTAAATGCTTAATTAATCAAATATAGGACATGCTCTACAATTTAAAAATATACATAATTTGAAATAGGCGAAACCGGTTTGGGCAGCGAAGCGAACGAATGCGACATCATTCATATTTTTTTTAAATTCTATTGTTTATCCTTCGTTATTATTCACTGCAAGGTCAACGTGAAAGTGTTAATACTCTATAATACTTTCGCTGTATTGCACAGAAATTCAATTAAATTGGAAGGTAATTGAGATTCTTATGGAGGTATAGTCGAAGTGAAACTTAAAGGGGCAGCCCATTAGAATCTAAATCCTTCGAAAAATGTATTTCATGATTATTATACGATGAAGTGTCATTTTAACACCTGACTTTAAACGTTAGGTTGTGTGGCTTATGCTATACTTTGTAAATTGATTGGTGATGACTGGATTGTGAAACAAGTCTTTGATCAAACAAATCTATTAAAGGGACAGTATCGTCATGATCAACATCAGGGCATGGAATCGGTGTGCTAGTTTTAGATTGATTCAGTGACTATGGAAAATAATACCCCACATGATAAGGTCACCGTTGCTGCTGCATAAATGAGCCAGTAATTGTCAGTGACTGCGTTCATCTTAAACTAGGACACCACTTCCATGCCTTGTTGAAAGTCTGCTCTGATCGTGACTGATACTGACCCTTTAAATAATAACATGCCCTATATAGAATCCACAGTAAATAACAGGAAGCTTTATTCCCAAGACATCGCATCTATGTAAAATCAACACAGGCATCAATCTACATGGCTCCATAGTAAACATTACCCCCAACATTTGGATATTTGCCAATAATTTGCATAAAATCATTGATTTCTTTTTCAAGCCAAATATTGGAGACTGTATAGTGGTTATCTACAAATGAACCTTCCGTGCGCAGCATATGACCACTTTATTGCAGCGGTGAATAATTGTTATTTTTGGCGTTCTTGTGAGGGGGGGAAATTTGACCTAAGTGAATTCGTGATAAGCACTGCCAAAATTGCCTCGTCCTTATTAAAATCGCAGAACTGTCTTTAATTGCCTTGAGGAGCTGTACACAAGGAGCAACGTACTTATAGTTCTAGTGATATTAGCATAACCTGGATATTCAGGTTGCGTTTGAGAGATTCATATTTAGCCTATATCCCATGAGACTTTGTTGATACTAGTCAGGAACATGGAGTTGTCATCACACCGTGTGCCAAGTCCCTGGACGGCAGCAATCTTCACTCATACTCATCATGCTATATGTGCATTGTTAGAGAGTAGTTCAAGGCGGTTGTGGTAGACCCTTCCTTGATAAAGATATATCTCCCATTGTTTGGGCTTATTTGATGGTTAAAAATAGATTTAAATGTTGAATTGCTATTTTTCTGGGGTTAAAGGGGCAGTATCGTCACGATCAACAGGGCATGGAATCGGAATGCTAGTTTTAGATTAACTCAGTGACTGCCATAATACCCCATGCACATGATAAGGTCATATTAGTTTGCTGCTGCATAAATGAGCCAGTACAGTAATTTTCAGTCATCGTGTTCATCTTAAACCAGGACATCGATTCTATACGCCCTGTCGAAAGTCTGCTGTGATCGTGACGATACTGCCCCTTAAGGAAGTTATATACTTTCATTTGAGACATTGAACGAACAAGGATTAGTACCAGTAAAACAAAAACTCAAATTAATAAAATGCTGGCCCACTATATCTTTAACCGACGTTATTCCATTTGTCTTGCTGTGGGGTGCCATGGTCGAGCGGTTTAGTGCATCGGATTTGTGTTCTGATGGCTGAGTCGTCAGAGTGTGTGGGTTCGAATCCTTGCCGCGACCATTGTGCTTGTGTCCTTGAGCAAGACACTTTACCATAATTGCTGCGAGGGCCGAATTGAACCCAGCCACTGGGGATGTACAAGCCAGTGCATGCTTAGTGCCGGTCCCAAGCCCGGATAAATGGGAGGGTTGCGTCAGGAAGGGCATCCGGCGTAAAACCTATGCCAAATCATATATGCGGATCATGATCCGCTGTGGCGACCCCGAACGGGAGCAGCCGAAAGAGGACAACATTTCATTTGTCTTGCTGTAATTTTTTGAGAAAATGGCTCACTACACTGTAAAAATGGTGTTTAGAATCAAACACATTTCTAAACACGTGGCTTGTATTCGCTTTTTCACAAGTTTCGCCTAGTATAAGACATGTTCAGATTGTGATTTTCTGTGACGTGTGTTTGAATGCTAAAAACCATGTCAATAAGTGTCAAAAAGCTAAGCACGTTTAGCTTTGTGACATGTACAGAGGATGGCCGTTTAGCATTTAAACGCATTCCTAAAAGCGTTTATTTTGCGTGTGTTTAAATTCTGAACACCATTTTTACATTATAGCTAATGATCTATACCCACCTTTATCCAGCAAAATATTACAGCCATGGGCAGATCCAGAATATTTTTAGGGGGGGGGGGCTGAGAATCAAGAATGATTTTTCAGTATTACAAAAATTACAATGAAATAATCAAAGGGAGAGGAAAACAAAGCACAGTGAGGGGGAAATGAGGGGAAACATGAGGGGGAATACCTTACCGTTTGTATCAGATTCTGTTTTTTTTAAATTTAATATTTTTTTAAAACGATTTTAGGGGGGGGGGGGGGGCTACAGCCCCCTTAGCCCCCTTGGATCCGCCAATGGCAGCACTTTATTTTTTTATTATAACGAAACTGAATGAAATATGCTTTACAGCACTGGTATTCGGTATGTAACGTACGTTAATTTCAACCACCTTGTGTCCAGAAATATATCATAAAATCATCCTATAATTTGTTTTTGAAAAAAATTACAATTTCTGTTTTCTGTAAGATGACAGCACTTCAAACAAAATCATTTCTCATGGTGAATGATGTGTGTACCAACCGTATAAAAAAGTTGGCTTTTCGATAATATTCTATTAATTTCATAATCTGGTAATTACATTGTTATACTTTCCCTTTAAACGTTTACAGATTTAAAAATAAAAGTAATTTACTTTCCTCTTCAGAAGTTACTGATTACAAACCAAAATTATCGGTGAAATAGCGAACTCTTTAAAACCATCACCATTTTAACACCACCCATACTTTCTTGTAAAAACAAACAGTTTATTCCTGCAATTTCTATAATATTTAATTACTTGAAGCGGTTCTTTTCTGTCACACGGTGAAGATTGTCTTTAATCGTCACATAGATTGTCGCATCATCATATTGGCATTGACCATTGTCTCTGGCTCTATATTGTCGCATCAAAATGTCTCGGTTCGTACCACACTGTCAACTGCCTTGTAGGCTTCGCAGTCTGCCTGTTTAATGTTTTCTAGTGCGAGTGAAACAAGCGAGCGAACTAATCTCACCAGTTGTCTCTCATATCCCTTCAGGAAAATAATCTCAATGAACAAAAAAAAACGTTGTTTCTCCAAAAGCGATAAATAATTGATAAGATGAGTTGGGTTTCTCCTATCGGATTTTTATAGCGAGACTTGATGTATAGATTTTTTATACATACAATATAAGCTTTCACTTTCTCGTGACGAGTAGTTTTGTCATGAAATCAGTTCTATATTTACTGAATAATAACAATTTTTATCCCAGACTAGTACATGCTATTCCTTACTTACATTTGGATTAAACATGTTTGCCCTTTTTTGTACAACAAGTAAATTTCATAGCTGCCAACAGATTGAAATAATTTCTCTCACGCGCGTATGTCCACAAAAACATCGTGACATCCTGGAAATGCGCCTTGGGTCTATTTTCACTAATGTTGGATGTCGCATTCAAGGCACGTTGTGATGGTGACCTCAGTGGTGACGTCAGCAATGACGCCCGAATAACTGACATTTACTCTTGATGCAAGTACTTAGATATTGGAGACATGTTTTGGCAGATGATAATTGCTACGTAGTGCCGGGCCGAGCGATTGTCTTCGGCTAAATTTGCTGTCCTTCTGAAATGTATTTGGTTATTAAGAACGAGTGAAGTAAACGAGGGGGTGGGGGTGGGGTTGGACTATGCTGCGTCCACAACTAATCTACATTTCAAACATAAGTCATATGTATCTTTATTTATTCATTTAATTTAATCTTTCATTGGCGTTTTATATATTCTATTATATGTTTATTCACATAAACACTTGTTATGATTTTTTCCCTTTTTATTTGGCGATTCGGCTATGCTTGTTCAGCAGACATTTAAGAACAAAATATTAATATTTATCAGAAGCAGAATATTCAGTCACATTAAATTTCGGGCCTTTGCCAGTTATATTATGGGTTTCCATCTAGGCTAGCCATCAATGTGCGACCATATTTCTCAAAAATGTCTTCAAATTAATTTTAAACATTTAAGAGCAATCTGCTGTATTTTTTTTGCTCCTTATATAGAGAGTGAATTCTTAAACCCTACATAACATCCCTAATTGTAATGTCGTTAATATTGCATGAAGTCACACCAATGTTATTGCGATCTGCTCATTCGTGGGCATCCATTTTGGTGACTAATTACGATTTGTACCGTTGAGTAGTTTCAGCATATGCAAAATTAATCCCTCGTCACCCTTCTTTTTTGTTTAATTCGTTTATATCGTACTATCTTCAGACTGACGCCAAATTTTAATTGGAAAATACCGTTATACAGAAATACTGAAAAATTATACAATACAGGAATTTTATGAATATACATAATGGAATCCACGTATATAACTATGTTTGACAGAGGCCAGCCCGACAGAAGCCTTCAGCTATTTACGAACAAAACCTGATATGTTTTAGAGCATGACATCATAAGACGTCTAAATTGAATTTAAAGATGAAACGCATTGCCTTCAGACAAAAGAGATCGAACTCCTTCAATGTGTTTAGACAGTATGTGACTCCTGTGATACCGGAACTTCTTATGTGTATATATGGTTCCATCTATAGTAAGATATATCCTCACTTGCTAATGCCTCAAAACTGTCAGTTGTGCATTTTCATTATGTGCTTTCGAGATTTACCTCAGTAAATCACGTCATATAATTAAAGGGACAATATCGTTACGATTAGGGGCCAATTTCACAGAGCTGCCTAGCAGATAAAAATTGCTTACCAGAAAAATTTGCTGAGCGGATTTCTTTGGTTACCAGCCAAACGTTCATACAAAATGTATGCATTTTGGCTGGTAGTCTGTTTTATGCTGCTTAGCAAAATTATCTGCTTAGCAGCTCTATGAAATTGGGCCCAGAGCAGACTTTCAACAGGGCATGGAATCAGTGTGCCAGCTTTAAGATGAACACAGTGACTGAAAATTACTACTACTACTAATAATAATAATGTGTGGACTTATATAGCGCACGTATCCACCAACTAAGTGGTGCTCAAGGCGCATTATATTATTACCCCTGCTCATAAGGCTCATAAGGCTCATAAATCATTCCTGAAACCATTTCAGCTCCCTGGGGAGTATACAGCCCAATTGCTGCCATTACATCGCATATAGGGCTAATCAACCAACTCTGCCCTCACAGGTACCCATTTATGCAGCAGCAATGGTAATATGACCTTACCATGTGGGGGTATTATTTTCAGTCACTGAGTTAATCTAAAAACTAGCACTCCGATTCCATGCCCTGTTAATCGTGATGATATTGTCCCTTTAATGAGTAGAATGTTGAAAACTGGAAGTTTACTCGCATTGCTGCATTGCTGCATAGGCAAATTCACGCCAACAATATGTAGATTGTCTTTGTTTTGAATTATTAAAGAAGAGACTGTATGTGTGATTATGTATATTTTACAGCAAAATGGTAGGTCGATAACCCTGGTGAAATGCGAAATGCCGTGAATCCTCTCACTATCCTGTGAGAATCCTCTCACTATTCTGTGCATCGAGTTGTGAACATGTTGTGAACGACGTCACAGGAGAAGAAGAAGTGATGATGGCGTTATCCATAAAGACATCTTATTGTTCACGATGTCGCACGTATCAGCAATGTCTTGAAATGTATAATGTCTTGAAACGTCTGGTACGGCAAATTTCAAGATTTTAAAGAAAATTTCAAGATTGGTGTATATAATTTGTATATACACTCTTAAAAATGAAAGTGTTGAATCAACATTTCAAGAATTCAGTCAGTGACAACTCTTCATAACTGAGATGGATTTAACTTTTAAAAAGTGTTGAATTAATAATAATATTTATACCGTTAAATTTAACTTGACTACATGTTGAATCAACACTTTCTTTGAGTAAAATTTAACTTAATAAAGAGATGTTTCAACACTTCAGTTTTAGAGTGTAGGTTAGTTTTTTTTTAAATGAGTACGAGAAGGTAAGTTTGTCCACATCAAGGAATGTGGCCATTATTATAGTTAAACATAAACTTGACAGACTTTAATTGTATTTTAAAAGAGATATCGCCTGTATTTTGTTGTGCTTTGTTTACGGCAAGTTCCTCCAGCATCCAGTCATCGCGTGATCCTCCAGCAGCCTACTTAAGCAGCAGCATTTCCCAGAGTCCGGCATTCTCATGAAGACGATCAGAGCATACTGATCGAAACGTCGAGTTGTAACCTCCAGTTCTTTTCAGAACTAATTACTACTCAATAGAGAATTTCACATCATGGGTGTCACCGCAATTAGTCTTACTTATCCTCTTCACCATGCAAAGCTACAATTTTACCTAAGTTCCTTTTCATCGGAAAACCTATATTTTTCTTGAGGAAAGGGAAAAAATGCTATTAAATGACGTATTTCTCACCATAATCTGAAACATAATCATGATGAGAAATTATGGTTTGACTGTAAATAGGCATAATTATGTCCCGAAATTATTTTTTGGTGGGTCCCGCCATAAATTAATTTGGGCACTTAATTACTGTTAAACTGAGTTTCCGACAACTATTTTGTGAAATATCTCTCTTCAAAGTATTTGTTTTCCTTCCTAAAAGGAAAACTTCAATGTTCCGATGAAAACAGTCGTAAATCGCCGGTAACAAAACAAAATGGGCGATACCACATGAAGTTTGTTGTGTTTAATAAACAATAAATAAATACCAATGAAGACGAATGTCATCAAAATCAATGTATAGGTCTTTCACAATATACCCACGCCTTCTTGAAATCTTGATATTGTTCGCCTAAAAAAACACAGAGACATGGTTAATTTGGAAATGTGACCAGCGTCAATTATTCATATACAGACCCAATACAGACACAAAATTTAGACTTTATAATTACATTTAAAACACCAGTCACCATCAACAAAAGAATGCACTACAATAGTTGCTACCAGCAACTTGGTTTGCAATTTCCGATCGTAAAACCAAAACACCGGCAGTTTTGTTTTAACAATTAACATTGTAATGGCTACACGCGACAGCATCAATCAAGCGAGACGCATGACTGTATAATGGCTACCTGAACTGAACAAACTATTATAGCATGGTGGATGTGCAATGCACAATGTGCATTGCCAGTCTAGATGACATAAATTATTGTACTCAACTCGCTTCATTTGACCATAGAGATTTGACGTTGCATACTCTAGGGCTAGGCCCTATTCTCATTAGACTGACTTCCAGCCCGTTGTTTGATACTTTACGCTGTACTTTATAATTCCTTCTTTCGTTTGTGTTCATTTCACACCTGACTAACTTCTGCTCGCTCTTGTGTTTATGTATGTTACGCGTTCATGTTTGTATAATATCGTTCATTTTCCCTTTGAGAAAGAACCCCCTAGGTTCGAAAATACTATAGAATAACAGACTTTAAATAACCCACAAGAGGCGATACGTGCATTTTATAAATATCGTCAAAGATGGATTCTTTATCTTTTCGATCGTCTGCGCACCAAACTTCATTGTTGATGCGAACATTGGGTTGAAATGTAGTCCAGGGGCGGGGGGGGGGGGGGAAATAATTTCGGACTTATTTTTACAATCCTCCCCAGCCGTTAGGCTAGCCTTTTTAGTCAACTGGCCCACGCGACAACCTGGAACACAACGCACAAAAAAGACCACGTGGCCTTGACTAAAGGCTACCGTTTGGCCAACTAAAACAAGTCTCAGCGTGATAAGTTAATTTCTTGTCAAATAATGTCACATAATGCACGGTTGAACAATGATTCAGTCAATTATTTGGTGAGTAAACACATTTGAAATATAGGCCTACTGACACAATTACAGACACCGCCAAAGTATACTGAATGACTCAGTTGGTATAGAGCGCCGGCATGTACATGTACATGTACATTAACCCAGACATCGCCCACAAGCCATCTTAAACGAGGGCATCGATTCCATGCCCTATCGAAAGTCTGCTCTGATCGTGACGATACCTGCCCCTTTAACCATTATAGACCAAGTCTGCTGAGCAGTTAAACTCTGTGAAGCAAAGTTAACTAATTCTGGCAACCATTTGAATACAGACTTTCATAATGGTTAGTGAGTCATTACGTGTATTGCAGCGTGTGTTCCTTCCTTTATTATTACTGGCACTCGGTTGTCCTTCGCACTGCGGTAATTACTATACGTTTTGCCCTGTATTAAAAAAGGCTCTCTGTGCACAACTATATTGACATCATTCTTCTAGAGCAGGTTTACGGTAGAACCGTATAATAATCTTTCCGGTTTCTGGTCATAGGTCGGCTTCAAAATCGGTGCGGTGAAGCTTTCTTTTCGTAGTCTTTTTTTTTTGCCAACCAGTGAAATACGTGATACATGTATACGCGGTTATTGGAACCAGACCAAATTTCCCATACACAAAATATGGTGGCTAAGAGAGGCCTCACAAATCAGGCAAACATTCATATCCCTATGTGAAAGAAAGTCGTTTAAAACACAGCACGGCAGAATTCCAATCGATCCAGCAATTTTGGCTGCAATTGGACATCGTTTCATACCCAGTTCCCCCGCTCCCCTCACCGAACACTAAAAATGCTGACGCGAGGGTCTGAAACCAGAAACTGAGGAGTTTTTTGGCCTAACTGAATGTCTGGTTAACCAATCACAGGTAGCCCGTGTTTTCTTAAAGCAAGGTTTGAGGTTTTCATTCTGTGCACTTTCAGTGCTGCTGCTGTGGCACTGAGTTCATGTTGTATTCTCACAAAACATCGCATCCCGTATGCTAACGATACACATAAGCATTGTATAAACGTATTTTTACACAGTACACTCAATCTTCGTTCAAAATAGATTCCCTTTTGTTAACACTGCCAAGAAGCATGAATATTTGCTAAAATATGTATTAACGCATAGGCCCTAGGCCTACATTTGTCACGATACAACAGGGCATGGAATCGGAATGCTAGTTTTAGATTAACTCAGTGACTTCCATAATACCCCACATGATAAGGTCATACACTCACTGGCCAAAAGTATTGCAACATGAATTTGTACGAGACATTGCCTAGACGGATGGCCGCAATTATCAGGCCACGTGGTTACCCGACAAAGTATTGAAGGACTTTGTTTCCGAGCAAGAACAGTAAAAAAGAACATTGACTTCAAAACACAGGCACTTTCAAGAAGTCTTAAGTAGTGTAAATAAAATAAAATAAATTATTGTAACACAGTTCTCCAAACTGAACTTTGGTGTGAATTTCAATGTTGCAATACTTATGGCCAGTGAGTGTATTACCGTTGCTGCTGCATAAATGAACCAGTATTTTTCAGTCACTGTGTTCATCTTAAACTAGGACATCGATTCCATGCCCTGTTGGAAGTCTGCTCTGATCGTGACGATAGTGCCTCTTTGAAAGATGCATCAATATGAGGTCTTGCAATTAACGGAAAATTAACACTTTTTATTGTCATACCAACTGTGTGACAGTCCAGAGGAACGGGAAAAATACTGGTACCCGTGCATAATAAAACTGGGAGTTTGCTTACTGTAAATTTATTTTAATTAGCAATTGCGATGATAAACGTTCGTTTTCTGGATGGTCGATCGTTCGTAACGAGATCTGACAAAGTGTAAACGGTCACGTTTGGGGTATACTTTTACATTGTATGATGTTGAATGAATATAGTCCATACTCCTTACGTCTAGCTCAAAACTCATTAAAACGTAGATCGCGTGAAAAGGCATCCAGTGCTGTCAAAATAGCATCTCCTGACAGTGTTAAAATGCGTTTTACAAGTAGCATCGCCCGTGTTTTGGCTATTTTACCGGAAATGTTCAGTAATTGTCTTCTACTTCAGGAAAGGAAATGAACCACTTTTAAATTACACATTTCTAAAAAATGGTTTTACAGTAAATATGTCCCAAAATTAATTTATTGTGGGTCCAGTCATCATTTTATTTGGACAGAGTTTCCAACAACTTGTTGTGAAATAATTATAGCACTCCAAAAATGATATATTACCTAAAATGATATACAGGGCAGTAGCCGGGGGGGGGGGGGGGGGGGTGTGACAAACTCAATATCTATTTTCAGCCAGCATATCGAACTTAAGTCGGCGTAATTGAGCCTCAGTCGGCAAATAAACCACCAAACCAAGCCATCGAAAGAGGAATGTCATGCTTTGTGCCAAAGTTGATTTAATTTCAAAATGCCTACCCCCGCCTCGTTCGGTGTTTTTTTCAGGGGAAAATTTTTCACGCCAACCCCCCCAAAAATAATTCTGACAACTACCCCCCTCGTCCAGCGATTTTAGAGGTTTTGTTTAATCCCGAAGTCAGTGCTTCCACACCCCCAAAAAAATTAAAAAAATAAAATAATAAAACATAAAAAATTTAAATAAACAAATAAATAAATAAATAAATAATAAATAAATAAATGTTAATGCTATTTAATGGTAATTTGTTTATTATGGAGTAATTTTGTTATTGTGGATTCGTATCAGCGTATGTGATGTTGTGAAATAAAATGAGTCGTATAACTTCACTCAAGAGAAAAAATAAATAATTTACCTATTTATTTATTTATAAATAAATAAATAAAAAAATAATAAAAATAATAATAATTATTCCTTCGCTACGGCCCTGAGGATATGATCAATGTTCAAATGAAAAAAAACCAAAAACATGTTGGTAGGAAATGTGATGACATGCTTGGCCAGCATTTATTCTGCTTGTAACATTATGCAAGTTTAGGCGCGCCATACGAGGTCAGCCTTTGAGTGAGGTCAACTACCAGACGAACATTTTTTACACATATTTGTAAAGTTTTGGCGGAGTTTAACGTACTGCGGTAGTGAACTTCAGTGGTGAAATTTCACCGTTCCATCTGCGTTTAATTAACCTTGCCACTGGAATATGTTCGTGTGTTCTTTCTCTGGATTTATAGAGAGACTTTTGTACCTCAGCTTAGAACTTTCGACGTGAAAGTGAGAGTACTTTTTACCGCGGAAACTTTGCCACACACACATGTGAGGTAACGTTACCTTGTGAACGACTCCATGTTTTATTAATTATAATACAGTACAACACTACGGTAAACTCCATCATTTATCTCTGTTCACCATTGTAAATAACATAACATTCTTCGTCTCGTCTTTGTCCACTTGCGTCTCATTGTAAAATAATCGACCTTATAAGGTGTGAACTTTGTGAACTACGTATGGAAGTGTGATTCCGTGAACTGCTTCGATCATAATTAGTGATCTCTTGCACCGGGTCGACCTAGTCCTAGTCCTAGACTTAACCTGCTGTGTGGTCAGCGACGAGACCCGGCCGCCGACACGGACGCCCTGATCGTCATCCACGACAATTGGTGAGTTCACATTGTAACACAATTTCCACACAGAATAGTGGAAAACACGGTCGATATAACTTTAAATTAATATTGAAGTTTATATTGTATAGACAATATGTAAAGAATGTTGAACCAAACCGCTACTTGTGCACAATGTCTAGCATGTGTTTTTAGCAGACGACAAAATGGTCGACATCTTACTGGATGTGCATAGTACATTCATTGCTCAAAATCTCCCAAAATATCGTTTCAAATCCTCACTTGACTACACTTTCCTCTCCTTAAGTGTGCCCTCTATCATCTTTTAAAGGAAAATCTGTGATATTAGTCATATTTGGATAGAAAAGTGGCAGTTGTATTTTCCATTCGGAAAGAATGTTGAACCCAACTGCCACTTGTGCACAATGTCAAAGCATGTGTTTTTAGCAGACAACAAAATGACCGACATCTCACTGGATGTGCAGACATTTCATTGCTCAAAATCTACCAAATTATCGCTTCCAGTCCTCACTCGACTGCACTTTCCTCTCCTTAAGTGTGTCCTCTATCATCTTTTGAAGGAAAATCTGTGATATTTGTCATATTTGGAGAGAAAACTGGCGGTTGTATTCTGCATTATTTTCTAATAGATATTAATAATAATAGGCATACGAAGTTAGATTAATGTGACGGAAATTTGACAAATGGGCCTACATGAAAATGGTATTTTATCTATTCCTAATCATTGTCCCCTCACATGTTAAACTCCATTTGGTATCAGACTCTTGTGTCTGGGATTTAGCTTTCCTATTTTTAGATGGGAAAATCGTTCAATATTCTGACAACCCATACATATCATCGGATTAGTCCATTACACTGGTCAACAATTTTTTAAAAAGTTGTCTGCTTCGGAGATAAAATGTGCTATTTATTATGGATTTTGATGTGCTGAATTCAAATATGACAATTAAAATTGCTGATTGGCTACTGTTTCCAAGATATTTAAGTTTTTACATTTTACGTACTATGTATATGGTGTACATAGCAGATTTTTAATCATGAATTATCATACGCTATTCCCATACGTGTACACATGTACATGTAGATCTTGAAAACTAGAGCCAATCAACAATTTTAAGCATCATTTCCATTCTCAGTGACCCATAATTAGTCAAGTTTGACTTCATTTGTTTCGGAAGCATTTTGGCTGTAGACCAGTGTTATTGGAAGAAATATATTATTCTGTAGGGTCAATTAACATGTTTAACCATTGGAGCCCCGTCTGAAGGTACTAGTTCTGACAGTCCATTGTTTCGCCATGTGGCAGAACATTGGACTGTCGGACTAATGGAACGTCAGAACTATGGACACTCATGCAAAAGGTTCATTTGTCCGACTATTAGGATCATCAGCAGGAAGGATGAAATAATCTTATTTTTTCCCCCTTAATTGTCGTTTTTTGTCAACGGACAAATGGCCCGTGGGGACATTGTCCCCCGTCGGACAAAGTGGGTCGTTGGGACCAATGTCTTATGTGACGGAACATTAGGCCGTCAGACTAATGGGCCATCGGAACTACGGGATATCACAAAAATGCAAATTTTTGTCGTTAATGGGCTGTACTAATCCTGCACCCGCAAGACAACATCGCCGCTGTATTAAAAAATACTGTTTTCTTGGAAGTTGTTAATATTGCTTTATTAATAGCATAGCGCTGTGCTGAGCTCACGATTTATGACTGTGCAAGATCATTTGCCAGCATGACGCATAGTAATGAAAAGTGCTTATGTGTACATATACTGATATAGTATCTTAAGATCATTATAATTCCGTGGTTAAAAGCTCACAAGGTCGCAGCGTGCCCGAAACAAGTTGATCGGGCACGTTGTCTTCATAATGGGTGAATCTAATTGCCGGACTTTGAGAGCAAGTCTGCCCGAGAACAGGACCACTACACTTCACATGGTGCCGTTCTGCCGCCCGGCGTTTTTTTTTCTGCGGATATATTGAAGATGCAAATCAGCAAAGCGCTGTCCCATCATCTTGGTGTAGTATTATATTTCATACGACCATAGAATCGATTCCCAAGTCATCGTATTTAATTTCACCATGTTATAGGATCGTACATCTGATCATGTAGTTTGCAGTGGCCAAACGTCTCGCTATGCATCAAAAACTGATTTTCTTAAGTAACTGCCCAGGCCTCAGGTACCGTACCGTACATAGGAGTTCAAGATGTACTGGTACTAGTGGTAGTTAAATGGGGCTCGGTACATTGTAATTAGGCCTAGCCGAAAGTAACAATAACGTATCTGACTATCTTAAGCGTGTCTATTAATAATACACTCTGAACCGATACCAGAATTGACCCAGAAAAGCATCTACAAGCTGTTTGTTATCCATCCTTTCTATCTGGTAAAACACTGCTCTCGTTGCAAGCTGCCTTTTGTGCGCCTGGTCTATATTCATTACAAAGGCATAAGTCCGTCACAAGCTAGCCACACGACCGCCACGCGACGGCCACGCGACCACCACCACACGCCCATGTTAAGGTTGTGGCATAGAGGTTGTGGTTTATACATTTGCTATTTCCCTTGATTGGTTTATGGATATTCAGGCATTTCAGCTTTGAAAAACAAAACTTAACGATCCCTTTCTTCGTGTACTGTATATATATATACATTGTAGAAAGCAGAATGATGCATGGATCATAACACAGGGAACCAGGGATTATATTTCACCAGCTTGTACCCTGCAGAAACTAAGGTGTTAAAATAACACCAGTGGTGTCAACTTTATTCTTCCATGGTGTTTATATTGTGCCTAATATAAACACCAGTGGTGTAGTTTTTAACACCACAGTTTTTGCAGTGTATTTGCAGCTTGTCGTAGAGGTGCCCCTTCTCACCTTATCCAGCATGAGTTACCCATTGTATGTCTTGTTCCCGGAATACAAGAGGTTGTGTACCTGTACATGCTCATTATAACATAGAAAGGATATCCTTTCTCTATGATTGTGTCTAATTGTGTCTGTTTGCAGGGGCAACCTCGCTTTCAAATGCCATTGAATTTTAAGTAAATTAATGGAAATAGCTACATCCATTTATTTATTCCTTATGTCAGGAATGAACATTTCTTTGGAACTATCAGATCATTGGGCCTTCTCGCTGGTGCATGCAGCATGTAAGCTACAGAGTGTGATTGTGAGAATTACAGCCTCACTTTCGTATTTATCGTGAATAACTTGAATAAGGCGAATATGCCATATAGCCACCGTGCGGCTTCCTGTAATGTCCAAATAGATATAGGCCTATTGTGAGTTGTGTCCTTACATAGAATACAATTCAAGACATGTACACAGCATATAGATCTACAGCAGGTTGAAGATAATGGTTGACGGTATAAGTACGCCGGTAACGTTGGCAAAACTGCTTTGATGAGTTTTTTCCCCTACTCGCTTGAATTAACATAGCCTATACATTAGACTATAGAAGCAACAACGTATACAGCTTCTCATTAACAAGAATCCTGTTGTGAAAATGAATTCAGAGATGTTGCATTCAACTGGCTCCCTAAAGAGACAATATCGTCACGACCAGAGCAGACTTTCAACAGGGCATGGATTCGCTGTCCTATACCGGTAGTTGATGAAAATGAAACCGTGACTGAAAATTACTGGCTCATTTATGCAGCTGCAACGGTAATATAAACCTGACCATGTGGGGTATTATTTTCAGTCACTGTGTCAATCGAAAACTAGCTCCGATTCCATGCCCTGTTGATCGCGACAATATTGTCCCTTTTGTTTAAAGGTCACAGTATTAAATTAATGCTAGGAAAGAGTTATACAATCACCATCTTTATCACCAAGTAAGTTTCACATTACAGTTTGACCATCTGGCTATTTTTTAATAACCAGTTCTAATTCCTTAAATTATGGCACGGTCTTGATGTCGGCCGAACTTTTTACCCAGTGTGTACTGTCCCTGTTACCCTACAGCACGTGTGGGTAATATGGATTGTATAGCCGACACTCGCATGGGTAATCATTTCCAGAAAGGGGGTCTTCAGGCGCCAAACCCATTTCTAGGTAGGTCAGACATTAAGCCCTTTTCACACGACGAAAAAAAAAAAAACATTCCTTGAGAAATTTTCTCAATGTTTGAGAAATATTACAAAATGAGCTTCGTGTGAAAGGACACCAATGTTTGACATGTCCTACATTCCTTTTGAAACGGTTTCAAAAAGGAAACATTTTGAAACGGTATCGGGATCAGACTGCCCCCAACAATTATCCAATTTGTGGTCAGATCAGTGTTACTTAAGTTCCCATTAAAATGTGGGTGGATGCGTGTAACATAATAGCTACCGTGGCTTAGTTGGCTATGCTAAATTCAATTCATTAATTTCGTCACAATATAGAAAATTAATGGACTTCAAAAAAACAATTATAGGGACAATAAACTAAACCTCATAATCATAATATTAATTACACTTTTGGTAAAATGTCTGTATTAAATACATCCATATTTATTTAAAGGGACAATATCGTCACGATCAACATGGCGTGGAGTCGGAGTGCTAGTTTTAGATTAATTCAGTGACTGAAAATAATACACCACACCATGATAACGCAGTCATGCATAATACCGGCGTTGCTGCTGCATAAATGAGCCAGTAATTTTTAGTCACTGTGTTCATCTTAAACTAGGATTCAATGCCACAAGTCTGCAGTGATTGTGACGCTGCTGTCCCTTTAAGCTCCCACTGAAATGTGAGTGGGTGCGTGCAATAAAATAGCTACTGTGGCTTTTTGGCTCGATGCTAAATTCAATTAATTAATTTCATCACAATATACAAATATATGCAATTATGCAATTCAAAGAAACAATTAAAAATACTATTCACATCACAAATAACATATAGAGACTGCTGCTTGAAATGGCAAAGTGACAACGTGTTTTTTATACAATTGAAAAACAACATGAAAAACTAGTTACTAGTTTTTATGAGTTGAGCAACTATTAAATGAAAATTGCACAGGATAATCTTAATGATATATATCTTTTAAACTAGAATGTTGAAATGTAACGATATGTTGTACCCTCCCTTTAATTAAAATATTTAAACATCTGTTTTCACATTTTAGGAAATTACCGTTTCTCTCTTTGCATATATATATACGGCATGTTTATTGGTGTGGAAATGATACATCATCTGCTACTTGAAACTCGATAGTCAAACCTGATACTACAGTGAAATGACGCTATAACGAACATCACTTATAACGAGCATTTGGTTTTACTGAACATGATAACACATGGCTCCTGTTATAGCATTGCATCCAGGTATACTGCAGTATATTGGGAGAAGTGCTGGAACTCATGCATGCTTAAGTTTAATGACCCTAAACAAAACAGTCAGAGTTTAAAGTGGATCTCCATTCATTGGTGGTGGTAAAGTTACTTGAAAGAGTGTGAAATAACATGGTGATTGGATTTTGTAATAATTCGCCCGCTCTGGTAATTGTCTAAAATTAAGATTTTGTCATGCAACCTTACAGTCTTTAGTCCGGGATATTGTTACTTATTGTCTGCCACTGGAATGGTCAGACTCGGACAGCGAGCGCCGTGCAAAGAAACTCAACACGGCAGAATCATAACAACTTCTCTGCATGTCATGTCAAACCTCCTGTCATCCACACGATCCTGCTCATATCGAAGAAGATCCTTGAAATTAAGGCAGTTTTGTCAAGCTTTTGCTTTCGGAAAGGTCTAAGATTGGTTCCAAATAAGATTGTTCCAAATAAAGTGGTCGTTTTCTGCGAATGGTTTTGAAGACAATCTCCTGGCACTTTTCCTTTTGTACACTGTAAAAAAAAACATGTAAATTTACAGCAAAATGCAGGCAACTCTATTTCCAACAATTTGCTGTATTACAATTTTACATAACAAGTGTGTTAAACTGATTTACACAATTTCTGTAAACGCTTAATAGGGTCATTCCGTGTCAAATCACCTAAGGGTCCCCTGGTGACCCCCTCAGATTTGGCTGAAAAAATTGAAAACATAGCTTCATCCTTCAAACTTAGACAAACAAAATTTCAGAGCCAAATTCCAAGTGGATTGGGATTTACGGCCCTCCAAAAGGGGCGTGTCACCTCCCTTTTTGACAAATGCAAATGTTGCCTACACTTTTACACCAATTTCATTTGCTCATAAATACTAATTTGAAAAGATATGAATCTCAAAGTTGATTTATTGGGTAAACACTGCCTGTTCTCTTCATAAAAGGCATCAGAAATACTGTACCTGCATCACATCTTGAGATATTCTCACTCGAAAACCCTGCTTTAATTCTTCGACAAGTACTTAATTGGAATTTGGACCCCCCCTATTCTTCACAAATAATTTCAGAAATGTTATACAACACTACATTTGTATAATATAGCAACTGGTGTATCATATACAGCAAGCACATCAATTTAAAGGGCATATATGTGTTTAATGGTGGGTCAAATATGGTCCGTAGAAAAAGAATACTAAAATCCCGTTTTTCTGACCCAGGGATGACCCCGTGGTCAGTTAAATTTTTGTTTCAAAGTTTAACAGTAGAAACATACATATGTAAACTCCATTTGTGCCAAATTAAAAGTTTTGTTCTCACCTCCTTCATATTTAATTGATTTTTTGAAATATCACCTCCAGCATAATTTGGCCCTGTAGGAATGCACACATTGTTGCCTATTGCAATGCGTATTGCTGTAATTACATGTAGAAAATACAAAGACAAGTGGACTTTACATAGGAAATTGTACACACACACAC
Source organism: Zoroaster sp. YZ-2022 (assembly GCA_029582265.1). Lineage (NCBI taxonomy): Eukaryota > Metazoa > Echinodermata > Asteroidea > Forcipulatida > Zoroasteridae > Zoroaster > Zoroaster sp. YZ-2022. Next base: position 5,828,648 of record CM055819.1, read on the forward strand.
TGTATTGTACACACACACACTTTGTATGTAAACATTTAATGATGTTACTCTTTAAAGTCCCCTTTCCCAAATACATTGACAATACTGCAGCTCAAAGTTTGATAAGTCATTATTATTGCCCAGAGTTGCATCTCGGGACTACCCAGTGTTGTATCAAGGGGACTGCCCAGAGTTGTAACAAGGGGACTGCCCAGAGTTGTAACAATGGGACTGCCCCGAGTTGCATCAATGAGAATTCCTGAAGGTGCATCAAGGGGACTGCCCAGTGTTGCATCAAGGGGACTGCCCAGTGTTGCATCAAGAGGACTTTCTTAAGGTGCATCAAGGGGACTTTCCAGAGTTGCATCTGCCCAGAGTTGCATCTGCCCAGAGTTGCATCATAATAATTTTGGGAAAACCGAATGCTGATTAGACATTACTACTCTCTGTCTCAGATGAGATCTGATTTATAATAAATATTGTTCAGCCGTGCAAAGCAAGACTTTCAAGCGAGTGGAACATTCAGCAAAAGTTGATTTAATATTTTTAGATATTAGAAACACTGCTTCAATGGATCCTGACACAAGTAACTGCTCTGTTGGAATAGCTACTGATAGGCACTGTCACAAAACAAGTTACTGGGTGCCATTCGCTCATGTTATCAGTGTCATTGATGCTCCCCTTGCTCATGGTCATGGTGGCCGATACTACAAATTCCCAACAGAAGAACTGGCACAACTACAGACACTCCTTCCAAGCCATGTTTAATTTTGTTTTAGCACAGTCATCAATGTCAACTGTAGGTACAGTATTATTCATTTTAATTCCCTCTTTCATGGGAAAGCAAATAACTTCATTTTTCTGTTCCAACAATAGTATGCATTGTACATAGGCAACAACGTGTGCGTTCCTATAGGGCCAAATTATGCTGGAGGTGATATTTCAAAAAATCAATTAAATATGAAGGAGGTGAGAACAAAACTTTTAATTTGGCACAAATGGAGTTTACATATGTATGTTTCTACTGTTAAAATTTGAAACAAAAATTTAACTGACCACGGGGTCATCCCTGGGTCAGAAAAACGGGATTTTTAGTATTCTTTTCTCTACGGACCATATTTGACCCACCATTAAACACTGTATGCCCCTTTAAAATTGATGTGCTTGCTGTATATGATACACCAGTTGTTATATTATACAAATGTAGTGTTGTATAACATTTCTGAAATTGTTTGTGAAGAATAGGGGGGGGGGGGGTCCAAATTCCAATTAAGTACTTGTCGAAGAATTAAAGCAGGGTTTTCGAGTGAGAATATCTCAAGATGTGATGCAGGTACAGTATTTCTGATGCCTTTTATGAAGAGAACAGGCAGAGTTTACCCAATAAATCAACTTTGAGATTCATATCTCTTTCAAATAAGTATTTATGAGCAAATGAAATTGGTGTAAAAGTGTAGGCAACATTTGCATTTGTCAAAAAGGGAGGTGAAACGCCCCTTTTGGAGGGCCGTAAATCCCAATCCGCTTGGAATTTGGCTCTGAAATTTTGTTTGTCTGAGTTTGAAGGATGAAGCTATGTTTTCAATTTTTTTCAGCCAAATCTGAGGGGGTCACCAGGGGACCCTTAGGTGATTTGACACGGAATGACCCAATAGTGAAACTGCAGTACGTTTACATATTCTTTGTGGGCCGAAAAAGAGAATCAGAATGGGTAAAACAAACAAATATGTAAACGTACTGCAGTTTCATTATTAAGCGTTTACAGAAATTGTGTAAATCAGTTTAACACACTTGTTATGTAAAATTGTAATACAGCAAATTGTTGGAAATAGAGTTGCCTGCATTTTGCTGTAAATTTACATGTTTTTTTTTAAAGTGTAAGATACGAGAAGGGCGGGGATGCCCAACAAACCTACACAGCGCTCGGTGTGAACACATTTGTCACAATTGCCCTGAAGTGGCGGGAATTTCCAAACAACATGCATGGATGCGCCATACATTGTGTACTGCTGAACATCAAGCCATTTTGAATACAGAGGACTCGCATTTCGTTCGTTATTGTAAGAACGAATAATCAACTCTATGTTAGTGTTGGGAGTTACCAGTTAGTTCGCTAACTTTCACAGTCGGTTAACCGATTATCCGAAAGTCGGCACCCGACGGCCGCACAAACTAGATATAATCGGCAAATGATACAATGTGTATGCATTTCTAATAAAAAAGCATCAATAAACTTCCCACAATGATTGTTTAATACCCAATGCGGCAAAAAAAATTAAATAAATAAAGTCTATAACAACAAAATGGGCGGCAAATTCTTTCAAAATTGTTGTTTTGTACTTTAAAATATTAGTTTCGGTTAGCCGGATAGCAAATGTCTAAACGGTTAGTGCAGTTTCGGTCAGTTAACCGGTTAAAACCGGTTAACCGTCCCAGCACTATACTCTATGTGGATCATTTTATTGTATGTTCTTTCACATAGGATTATATTTTATTGATCCCTGAATTCCCCTTTAAAGAGTTCTTCGAGAGCGTGCATTAGAGTTATTTCTACAGTAGATAGGCTTCGTGACTCTCATGGTTTCGTTCAGATTTATCAGGGATATAACAACGAGTGTCAGTGAATAGTGTAACATTTCCAAGTTTTAATTTAAATTGGGGTGTATCTAGAGGTTACCGTCTTGGGTTTGTGTTGCTCACGTATCGAAGCACTTCTTCATGTTTGCGATATCCTCAGTCTCAATTTCAGTGTTAGTCCCAGTGAAGTCGGCAGGGACCCTTTCTTATTTCACGCCTGCTTTTTGGGAGATAATCTTACATGCATGACGTTGGACATTGATACTCAAACTTGATATTCGTGCGGTCAGTTCTAATATAATTACAAATCAAGCGATTACTTTTGCTGCAATGGATAGTTTCATCAAATATATATAAAGATGGTTGCTAAGCAACAGGTGATTTGACCAGAATTCATGATCACGTCGTGCTCGGCAGTTTGCTATAATGAATAGGAATAGGCCTAGCTATCGAGTTTGTGTCTCAGAAATAGCGTACTTGGTTGGGTCATTAAAGTGTACACATAGAGCGTTTCAATAAATAGATATCTATTGATTCATAATTTTATTGAGGCTTCATTTCACATTATTTGTTTGTATACATTTTAGTATACATTTTAGTAAAATGATCTTGAAAATGTTACTTGTAAACGTTTAAATTGTTTTCTCTACCATAAGCCGTATACGTAGGATATATTCTTTGTGGGCCAAAAAAGAGAATCAGAATGGGTAAAACAAACAAATATGTAAACGTACTGCAGTTTCATTATTAAGCGTTTTTACAGAAATTGTGTAAATCAGTTTAACAGTGTAGGCATTACTTAACCCTAACTGCCCCAAATCCTCCAAAATAATTCTTAGGGTTTTGCTTGAGTTTGGTGGATTCAGTATTGTACATGTATAGCCAAGCGAATAGAGCATGTAGCCATGTGTACCAGATCCATCAAACTCCACCGACTGCTTTTGTTGGATTCAGGACTGTGTATCTAGCCAAGACATGGATGCTTTGCATTTACTACTGTACCAATTCCTACGAAGTCCAACAATTGGGGGTATACCTTTTTACTGCACAGTGATGGATTTTGGCGGACATGGAATGGTTTCTAGCCAAAATGCCTCGGGAGTTAAAGAACATTTATCAATTATTGTTTCTTTTATTGTATCTTTAAGATTATCTTAACAAGATTTTAAGCTTTGTATGGTGAAAGAAGAGTAGGTAATATTTTCAAATGACGAAAATCTCGCCTGTTGGACTGAAATCATTTGACTATATCCCCAGGTGAGGCCTAGGATAGCCCTGTAGGGGTAGGGTGGGGTGGGGGCAAAACTTGACAGACGTGCATCAAAGCCAGTGGATTGTATGTAGTATACAGAGAGCAACGAGTTGGCTGTTTTTAACGCACTATTTGCGTTATAGTGGTGTTTGCCTTATGATTAACCAAGTGCTTCATTTTTGGTCCTCCTCTGACCCTCATTTATTCACCCCTGAAAATTACTCTGAAGTCATACTTTGGGGCGAGACTCCTATTTCAATTTAACAACAACGTGTCATCAAGCCCCTTAGTGTATAAATGTATGCTTACAGTGAAAAACCACTCTTTTAAAGAGCTATATGGTGGACAAGTCTTTTTGGAGTGAAACCCACTCTGATTCGAGTGAAAAATACAGTATATACTTTATACACTCCCAATTTTACTCTTTATCCACTCCAAAAAGACTTGTCCGCCATATAGCTCTTGGAAAGAGTGTTTTTTTACTCAGAGTATATAACACATATCTGTATATAATCTATTTTGTATATATATAGACACTGCTAGTATTATCCCTGATAACGTAATACAAACAAGATTCAGTCCAGATATCAGCCTTATGGCCCTATCACACTGTTGCGTATGAGAGAAACGTAAGAGTTGCGTATGAAAATTCATAATATAATTTTCATACGCACAAAAAGCCCTTGAACATACAGAATTGTGCGTATACTTACCGTATTGAACCTATGAGTAGCGTATGAGTAGCGTATGGCAAGCGTATTGACAGCGTATGGACAGCGAATGTCAGCAAATGCCAGCGTACGACCAGCGTATGTCAGCGTATGAACAGCGTATGACCAGCGTATGGACAGCGTACTCTGCGTATGGCTAGCGTATGAGTAGCGTATGAACTGCGCATGCCCAGCGTACCGCCTATCCGCCTATCACGTGACAAAGTACCTATATAATCGGCGGCCTTTCAATGCGCTATCAATACGCTAGCTGTACGGTACACCTTCATGCCAACGTATGGCAACTTATGTCCAGCGTACTCGACCTATGAGTAACGTACCTATATCGTACCTCTAGCGTATTCAGCGTATGCCTAGCGTATGCTTAGCGTATTAACCATACGTCCGCATACGCACAAAATTTTTAAGCATGCTTAAACATTTATTTCTGCCTCAGCGTATGCCAGCGTATGCCAGCGTATGCCACCGTGCTTGAAACGTATACAACCTATGCCTAACGTACCCCTAGCGTATGTCACCGTATACCAGCGTATGAGTGATAATTTTCATACGCTGGCATACGCTAGTACGATACGCAACAGTGTGACAGGGCCATTAACCAATATAAAAAAAAGACATGAAGTGCGAAGAAATGCCCTCCTCCATTAGCATAATTATCCTTTTTTTTTAAATAAGTGTTCGTAGCAACGAACCCGCTTGTTTTTAATAGTGGATGAAAAATAGTGGAATCCCTGGGAGGGTTAAGAATAATATTAAATTGTGTTCGCAACTCGGACATTTGTCTGCTCCTGCCTGACAGGACTATAGCAGACATATAGATAGATATTTTACACTAATCTTAAACATGATCTAATGCCATAACCAATCTTTGTGCATGCACTATATAAGTAAAGCCTAAATTGAGTTATAAGCAAAATACTACAGGAAATTACTTAATTCACAAGCGTATGTATCATGATAGAAAAAGTGCATTTGTAAGCATCTTTATAGAGGGTTACCCATCCAGCACAGCTGATCATTTGTAACCATCTTTATAGAGGGTTACCCATCCAGCACAGCTGATCATTTGTAACCATCTTTATAGAGGTTACCCATCCAGCACAGCTGATCATTTGTAACCATCTTTATAGAGGGTTACCCATCCAGCACAGCTGATCATTTGTAACCATCTTTATAGAGGGTTACCCATCCAGCACAGCTGATCATTTGTAACCATCTTTATAGAGGGTTACCCATCCAGCACAGCTGATCATTTGTAACCATCTTTATAGAGGGTTACCCATCCAGCACAGCTGATCTTTTGTAACCATCTTTATAGAGAGTAATCCATCCAGCACAGTTGATCATTTGTAACCATCTTTATAGAGGGTTACCCATCCAGCACAGCTGATCATTTGTAACCATCTTTATAGAGGGTTACCCATCCAGCACAGCTGATCATTTGTAACCATCTTTATAGAGGGTAATCCATCCAGCACAGCTGATCATTTGTAACCATCTTTATAGAGGGTTACCCATCCAGCACAGCTGATCATTTGTAACCATCTTTATAGAGGGTTACCCATCCAATACAGCTGATCATTTGTAACCATCTTTATAGAGGGTAATCCATCCAGCACAGCTGACCATTTGTAACCATCTTTATAGAGGGTTACCCATCCAGCACAGATGGTCATTTGTAACCATATTTATAGACATCAAGATAGAATTAAAAATACTATACATACAGCGACAAGACTTTAAAAAAGTATCATCAACAAACGAGTAAAAAAAACATACAAAATAGAAAAACTAGACCCCTAAAATTGCACAAGCACTAAACGAAAAAAACACTAAAAATTAAGTAAAAGAAGTAAACCTTGATTCCTCCCCCCCCCCCCCCCATCGCCTATGTTATCCGTCGCAACCAACAACACAGGCATTGAAAATCTGACGTAATGCGCTCTCCCTTCATTTGATACGGTACCTCTGCGCACGGATGCATGCAGTGGAAACATGCATATAATTATACCTATACGGTACGTCACTGTGGCATTTCTCTGAATTTCACCATCGTTCGGCATAGACTTGCGGTCCGTGGGCGCCTCGTTCTCAAATTGCAATGGGGGCGCACCGCTGGAGGCGCCGCCATCACCCGTTCTCGTTCAGTCGCCGCTTAATCTGTCAGCCCATCCACTTCGTGACGCTGTTTAATATTTACCCAGCGCAGATTGGGGGTGTACTCTGCTGCGTCTCGTACCCACAGGCAGACCGTCAATTACTGTGCAGGGCAGAACCCCTTGTATCATTCCTCCCGTAACCTCAGAGCTTTTCGCTGTACCGCCTCCTCACCCCTAAGACACCAACTTCCGCCGATTCATTTCCGATGAATTTGAATTGAAACAAACAAACAAACAAACAAACAAACAAACAAACAAACGAACAATTCAGCTTTATAATTAAGTAACATATTGCTCAGCTCAAACGGCACTATAATACGTCACATGATTTGTGAATCTGGTATAATGGGTGTATATAAAAAAAATGGCGGAGTGTGTACGTTCTCGATGGCAAATGCTTATTTGTTATAATCCAACGTGTTTACGACCCACTGTAGCCACAGGGAGGGTGGGAGTAGATCATATCTGATTTTTTTTGGTGTAAGTCTTCTGGCTTTGGTAGCCTTTAATGGTTACAGACAGTTTGTGCTTTTTGTCCTCAGTTTTGTATATATGTACGCTGTACGGGTAGAGCACACGCCCATTTAATTGCATGTTATACCGTGCACATTGATGTATCCATGTTAGATCGGCATCATTTGGGAAAACAGGGTCGTGTGTGAAATGGTCTAGGCCCTGCATCACAATATTTTGCACTCATGCATGCACGATCAAACAATCCAAGCGTGGATACAATTACTAACAAGTGGTTAAAGGAACAGTATCGTCACGATCAACAGGACATGGAATTGAAGTGCTGGGTTTAGATTAACACAGTGACTGACAATAATACCCCCACATGATAAGGTCATTATTACCGTTGCTGCTGCATAAATAAGCCAATACTTTTCAAGTCACAGTTCATCTTAAACTAGGACGCTGATTCCATGCCCTGTTGAAAGTCTGCTGTGATCGTGACGATATTGTCCCTTTAAAGTCTTTGTCATGAACCTTCTTATGTTTCATGGTTTCCTTATAGTGACATAACCTCTCCACAAATAAGGAAAGGTCAACTATTAGTATTTGCTTAGAGCCATACTTTAAATAGGCTGCTGCATGGAAATATTGCCCTTCACTGGTTGTCAGATTCGCGCTTGCTTTCCCATTGCCTCTTGCCTCATTTCGCTGGTTTATTGTTATCAATATTGGCCCTTGAAGGTTGCCACAGAGAGCTGTGCATCTCGCTGGTTCGCATGGATGTTGCCAGCCATAACGTTTTGCAATAGATAGTTCTGCTCGCTGGTGGTCATTAATTGCCTTTAGCCGGTTGTCATGGATATTACCATTCACTTGCCACAAAAAAACACGTTGTTGTGCAAAGAATGATACCTTCTAGTTGTTTATAGACATTCTTTTCCTACGCTAATTTTGCTTAAATGCCTGTACGTGTCATATCCATGCAGTTTGGGGAGTATCTGAGCGAACTGGCACCCTGACGACGCAAACACAACCACGGTATACAGACATGTAAAACTACAACATGTTCCCTTCACATGTAACATAATGAATGATAAATACGAATCTGCAACAATTGCGTGTCTTGTATCTGAAGGTTAGGGGTATCAGTAATTTGCGAATGAGTAATTTCACCGTAAAAGAATCATTCAATATTAATGCTAGAGAAAAGTTTATGTTGCGAGCGCTCGGATTCGCCACCCCCCAAAAAGATTCTTTATAGAACATCTTTGGATTCAATAGATTATTAGTCATTGGGTACACTCTAAAAAACGAAGTGCTGAATACCGGTATAGCACCTCTCGTGCATTCACTATAGCCTACAAGCTCCTAAAAAGTGCTAAAATTAACACTTGAAGTGCTATATTCAGCACTTCGTTTTTAGATTGCATATACAAAGTACACTCGAAGTGCTGCATATAGCACTTCAAGTGCTAATTTTAGCACATTTTAGGAGCTTGTATAGCGACTGCACTAGAGGTGCTATATTCAGTACTTCGTTTTTTAGAGTGTGATGTTTTAGTACTCCCGATATTCCTCTATTGTAATTACAAATTACAGGCTAACATGTGCCTATTAAAATTTTTCAGACAGTTTTTTTGGTATAACTTTGATGAATAGAAGCGCGCCATCCTTTCAATTGCTATTCTTGTTTCATTAGGCACGTCAAGGACAAGATGAATAATAATACATATACACTCTTCCGTATTGTGTATCTATAATTGTGTATTGTATTGTGTTCTACTAATGAACACAAAGGTTAACGAATGTGACGTCACATGTATTGTGTTCTATTAATGAACACAAAATTAATGTGAACGAATATGACGTCGCATGTATAGTTTTCTACCATTAACACAATTCGTATTACCTCATGCATACGTTTACGTTCGATAATCTAATGTCTCTAATAATAGCATGATAAGCAGCTTTTCATCTCAACGATACAACTTGCAGTGGTTTAAAAACCACGAAGACATGTCCAGCGACTTGAACTTCCCTTAAAACAATAAGAACCACTCCAGGAACTGTTACTTTGACGAGTGTGTTTGCTTCATAACTATACCTTTTCAGGAAGTATTCTTTCTAGTAATCCGGCCTTACGTTTCGAACCAAACAGGTAATTCTTTCTCAAAGGCAGAGTTCTGTATGCGTTTCTATGTGATTCAAAACTTATTATTTTTAGTTAACTGCCGTTCTGCTGTGGCCGGCTCACTTGAATATATTAAAGCATCTGTGACTGTTTCAGCTCATTAAGTTGTGTCGTTAACGCAAAAAAAGGGGGTAGAAACGCAATCAACACATTTTGATCAGCAAAGACGATCTCTGTATTTATTTTAACGCGGAGTTTGTATATACGGTTCGTCATAACAGTTCCGACGTAAATTATTGGGGAATATTATTTGACTTTTCTTTTAAAACGATAGTACGTCAGACGGAAAGATTTCAAGGGATGATTGTCTCATTATCATCGTTCCATCTAAGACTGTGCGTTTTCGGTTATTTCGGGAACCGGATACCCGAAATTGGAAATCTTCGGATACCCGGGTACCCGTAAACAATTTTGAAAAAACACGTAAATACTCCCAAATGTATAAAATAACCAATATGAACACAAATTTCTCTTGTTTTATTAGAGTCACAATAAATGTGAACTTACTGTAATAATTTATCGCCTCTTTATTAAAAACGACTCGTAGCATCCCCAAAAATCAGCGACTTCCGTTTGTATGGTTTAAATGCTTAGTCATTTACGGGTAATTGGAACCGAAACATGGAATCGGGTAATGACAGTTTCAGTCGAGTATTCGGATCCCAGGATACCCGGCACAACCTTAGTTCCATCTAGAAGGTTTTTATGTTAATCTGTGATCATTTGCTTTATGAGAAAATCAAAATTGTACTCGTATTATTAAGGTAGCTGAAACAATCCATCATTTCCAAAATTCGGAATAGGCCTAAGTCCAAAAAAAGTCTCTGGTTTCTGGTCATCGGTCGGCTTCAAAATCGGTGTGGTGACGCGCTTTTTTCGGCCATTCTTTTTTGCCAACAGGGAAATACATGATACATTGTATACGCGGGGACAAAATTTCCCATATACAAAGTATGGTGGCTAAGAGAGGCCTCACAAATCGGGCAAACGTCCATACCCCTATGTGAAAAAGTTGTTTAAAGCACAGCACAGCAGAATTCCAATCGATCCAGCAATTTTGGCTGCAATTGGACATCGTTTCATAGCACAAAATAACTAAATAAAAAAACTAATTAAAAATGCCCACGCGCGAGTCTGAGGCGACGCGCGTGGAGACTTTTTATTTTTGGCCTAATGAAAGTATTTTGGAAGACTCAGCTTTACCGTAAATAATTCAATCGCAGTTAGTAATTCTAGGTGATAGACGCTGCCTGATCATCCTTGGGGGACAGCCATCAAGTTATATGATGTATTCATAAAGATACATCGGCCTGTCAGCCAGGGACTTAAAGGTTAAAGTTTCAGTGCTGGGAGCGTGCTTTGTCTAATCTTCCGATAGTTACTTTGACCAAAATCCTATAATAATGAAAACGATACTGCAACACAATATATCGCGAAAGTATTTTGACTTAAAGGTATGCTCTTATTGTGTTGTTACTCAGACACTGACAAGGGCGGTAACATTCGTGTTTTTTTTTAAATCAGAAAATCATGTTTAACAACCACAACTCCTTTCTTCATGTTCAAGAGTATGACAGCGATACAGCAAATCGCATTATTAAGGGTTTGAAAATTCAGTGAAGCGCCGTGATTTTCACCAGGGCATTGAATCGATGTCCGAGTTTAAGATGAACACAGTGACTGAAAATTACTGGCTCATTTATGCAGCAGCATCGGTAATGACCTTATCATGCGGGGTATTACTTTCACTCACTGACTTAATCCAAAACTAGCCCTCCGATTCCATGCCCTGTTGATCGTGACGATATTGCCCCTTTAATAATAATATTTGTAGCTCCAAAAGGTAATATTTAAATCAACTAAACGCTTTAGGAAAGGTACAGCATTGGTTATTACCAGATGATCAAATTAACAAATTATTACCTCAACAACTTACTTGCTGTAAAGTCGGTACACAGATCAATAGTTATTTCGGCTGAATTGCTGTCATCTTAAGAGAGAAAACAGGAATTATTATGTCGAACTTAAAGGGACAGTATCGTCACGATCACAGCAGACTTTCAACAGGATGGCGTGGAATCAGTGCCCTAGTTTATGATGAACACGGTGACTGAAAGTTTCTGACTCATTTATGCAGCAGCAGCAACAGTAATATGACCTTGATGTTGCATCTGACTTCGAAGTGACATCACCGATTTGTTCATGAATATGCAAATTTATTTATTTATTTATTTATTCCGAAGGCAGCAACTTGGCCTTTGCGGCATTTTTAGTTAAAGTATTGTTTTCTGGTTTTCATTGTCTTAATTCACTACTATAAAGGTACTGAAAGTATTTCTTTATAATTCTTTTAATTTTGTATATATCTGTATATATGCTGCTATTTCAAGGAATTTGAAATAAAGTTTTCCTTTGAAAAGTAAAAAAAAGAAGTATTTATTTATTTATTTATTTATTTATTATTTTTATTTTCATTTTTTTTTTTGGGGGGGGAAACCTAATTGGGATGCGTTTCTGACTTATTGGGATGCGTTTCTTCAGAGGTTTCTTTCACAGTTGGGGTTTCTGTTTGTTCCGCCTTTTACCGGATGTGACCTGTAGACTCTTCGTTTAGCCATCAATAAAACCCATCATCAATCGGATGTCACTTCAGACCAAAGGTTCCTCTGTTCATAAAAGACGGTGTATTGATCAAAGACTACGGCATTGCTAATAATAATAATCATCATCATCATCATAACAACAAGGGGTACGTTACATACACTTTTGTAATTCTGCAGATGATTTGAGACTCGGGTTGATGTGGTTAACCTTGGGGCTAGAGATTTAGGTTATAGCTCCATGAAAACAAAAGATAGGGACTTGATGGAAATCATCATTGTTTATTAAGTATTGATCTGATCTAACCGTCGGTTGTTTTGTTATATGTCAGTAATAAATGAAACGGAAAACAGCCCCATATTATCATCAAAGATAGATAGAAAGATGTATTGTTGGTGTTCAAAGGTTGTACCTGTGTCTTAAGGCCCCCCCCCCCCAAAAAAAATTTTTTTTCTCCGGTTGCTGGTCTCCACGCACGTCGCCTCAGACCCGCACGTCGGCATTTTTACTTTTATTTATTTATTTATTTATTTATTATTATTATTATTATTTTTTTTTTTTGGGGGGTGCTATGAAACGATGTCCAATTGCAGTAGGGCTGTGCCGGGTATCCAGTCATTTTCAGAATCGACGTCCTAGTTTAAGATGAACACAGTGACTGAAAATGACTGGCTCATTTATGCAGCGGCAACGGTAATATGACCTTATCATTTGGGGCATTATTTTCAGGTACCGAGTTAATCGACAACCAGCACTCCGATTCCATGCCCTGTTGGTCGTGATGATATTGTCCCTTTAAATATGGATTCATTTAGTACAGACATTTTACATAAAGTGTAAATTGATTGCTTATGGGTTTGGTATTTTTAATTTTTTTAAAATGTTTTTTTTAAATTGTATTTTTCCCCCTGGTTAACACGTCACTGTTAACTCGAAATATTGACACATTCATTACAATTATGAAGACTCATCGGGCTTGGAGTAGGTTGATTGAAAGTGAGAAATTAACAGGAAATATCAGACAGCTCGACTCAAATACTGTTTGCTGTTCAGCTGCCAGGCCAGCTGCTCGCTGTTCGGCCAAGAACTTGCTTAATATGCCTATATGTGTGTTTGTCTAGACTTGGTTGACGGATGGCGTAGGTACGGAGGGGCCTTAGAGGGTCGGGAGGACAAGTCCCCTCATGGTCATGGAAAATATATGCCCCCCTCAGAGAAAAACATAGGAGTTTCCTCTTAAGTGTCGCCCATGTATTTCTTTTGCCACACTGAAACAGTCCGAACAGTTTATTATACGCTGTTGTGTGTACCTCTCAAGTCAAGAACAACATGTATACATTCACCCAACGAGAAAACATGCATGTCGAATGACTACTAATTTAGATCTTCAAAACCGCAGTCTCTTTCGAAAAAAAACAAAAATACAAAACAAAAATTAATTTTTTTATCGATGAATTCAGCCCGAGGGCGCGCGGTTTTATATGGCAGTTTGAAACCGAGGAATTGTTTTCTTTCGATTGCTTTGACGTACTCGTGACGACAATCGGTCGGGGGGACAAAATGAAAATGTTTGCAAACTTGGTCGGCACCCGGCGGCTGTTATCACGCATCGTTCTTGCAGCTATCACATGATTGGGTTTGTCATTTTCATCAAACTCGTTGTTGTTCTAGTAACTGTAAACGGTTGTGTAAATTGTGTTATCGGTTGTGAGGAGGGGGGAGGGGGGTAGATGTTTCAGAATTTCCATTTCCAATGACAGCCCCTGAAAGCCACTCCGTCCTTAACGTCACCCACCCCATGCACTCCCACCCACCCACCGAGTAAAATATGTATTTTAAAACTAGGACTGTGCGTTTTCGGTTATTTCGGGAACCGGATACCCGAAATTGAAAATTTTCGGATACCTGGGTACCCGAAAACAATTTTGTAAAAAAAAAAAAAAAAAATACTCCCGAATGTATAAAACTGCCAATACGAACACAAGTTTCAAACAAAAGCCAGCAAGTCTGTGAAAGGCTGTCGGCAAATGTTTCTTCTAAAGCCTTCATCTAAGTTTTCTTCATTTTGTTAGCAAACAATGTGGGACTTCCATAGTTTTGTGTGGCTTAAAATGTTCAGTCGGAATTTTAAAAAGTCGTTTACGGGTAATTGGAACCGAAAAATGGAACCAGGGTAATGACATTTTCGGTCGGGTATCCGGATACCCGGATGCCCAGCACAGCCTTATTCAAACAGTTGGATTTAAACATTAAACATTCTGGGGACAAAAATGTATGTAAATATTTTGGGCCAATTTCGGTAAAAATTTCTTTAAACATTTAAAAAACGGAGATTTTTTCAATTGAATATTTGCATTTGGGCCAAAACGAGCAGGTATAGGCCTACCTATACTTCCTAGGACTTGATAACAAAAGGAAACGATAGAAACAATAGTCCCCAGATGAAGTCCTCATGGTCCTCGGAAGTCATTCGTGTACAAATCCTATGGGACATATCCAAGAAAGTCCAACAACAATAGGAACAATAGAGGAGAACAATGGGAGCTAGGTTCTCTGAAGTATAGTATAACCAACACGTAGATGCGTGTACTTTTCTGTCTATACAACCGAGGAATCTGTAACAAAGGGACAATAGGTCCTCGGTTTCTGTATTGGGAACAATAGGTCTTTGGTTGTCGGAACAATAGAGGGCACAATAGGAGGTTTACATCAATTACATACCTGTGTGTGTAGGTTGGGGTGGGGTTCAGGGGTGGGGAGATCATATTAACCATCCCTGGACAAAAAAAGGTGGGGGTGTATTTATACTTTGTGGATTTACGCCCAACGTCAGGCCTGTGGTTTCTGATGGATTTTTCCTGATTTCCTGATTTTTTTTTTTAAATCTCCCTTTGCCTCAAAGTGTTCTTGAAAGAAGAGAAGTACCCACCGAGGAAATAAAGAAGTAGCCTGTATTGTGTCCAATCCTCTAGTTTCTTGTTTGTGGGGATGTGGAGAGTCGGTACATCCTCCAAAATTAAACATCCAGGAGGTGACGGGGCGCTAGCGCTTTGTCCTCTAGACCAAAGGGAGACCCAGGCCCGCTACCCATTCTTCGGGATTGTTTACTTTTGTCAAATCACACCACTGAAACGTGACATCATTTTCCAAACGTGATCTATGGCGAAATCGAGAAATGAAAACCATATAATATGAAATCGATATCTTCTAAAAGATTTTTATTTCCGGATAGTGGCATCGTGTGTCAAGATCTAGAATGTATACTTTATGAAAAGCGCAGAAAATGCTGAGTTGCTGGCTTCATTGGCTCCCATAGGCTAGCTCCATATAAACTCAACTTGTATAAATCAACGGCTGTTCAGTTAGCCCTTTCCATACATATCAGTAATGAGCAACAAAAGCGTATAGCCTATACAGTGTTTTTGTTGGTTACGTTTGAATCAAGGTGCCAAAGGTCTATAGTAAAAGTCGAAACTAGATATGTACAAAACAAATAGATTTAGAGTTACACACGGAACAAAGTAAAAATGCAGACAGTAAACAGCCGTTGGATATCATCACCAGCGTAAGAAACATGGCTTTATATGGTAAAGTTCGATAATGAATATTCATACAGATGAGATAATGGAGTGCACATGACGTCATGACTTAGTGAATGACGCTTTCATGTCTTAGAGAAGGATGAACAGCAGTGGAGAAATCTTGTTTGATCAAATCCTGTCGTTTGAATGTTCAAAATTTATATCATTAACGGATTTTTTTACGTCAGTGTGTTCTTACTACGATCAAGCTAACTGAAATCAGATCTTCTCCATCAATCGCTCAGCCATCTCCAAATTGAAGAGAAGGCCCAAGGAATTGTAAACATCTACTGTGTATATTAAATCGAATTTGAAGCTTTGTTGAAGAACAGCAGAAGTAACGTGTGTGGTAGCACCACGTAACAATCTCTCAAGACCCAAGAGTTGTAAATTGTGTTGGGTTTCTGAGAGCAACCGGTTGTAAAAGGAACTCGGCGTTTCGATTAGTGTACTCCTATCGTCTCCTGGAGAAGATCAGGCATGTAAATCGAAGCGTCGATTTGTCTCACCACCGTTTATTGTAATATAGGATTTCAACGTGTCTACCGTATTAAAGGAATTGGTTCCTAAATAAAATGGTTATTTTTTTACAGTGATGCTTAGACTCAATATGTTAAATTGCTGTCCTCTGCAAAATTAACACAGTATTTGTAAAAGGTACGTAGGAGGTAATTAAAGATGTAGGCTATATCGCCCGTGTATTTCGGTATTGGATTGGCATAATCAGTGTTATATCCATATACCGGTACTCGGACTCGAGTACATTTTTCTGCACGCGTACTCGTCCCCGTACTCATGAAATTGTACTCGTAGTCGTACTCAAAAGAAAATGTAGCCTGAAGATCTGACGTCACGCTTTGAGCTAGAAGAGGCGCGTGAATTGCGCCAGATCATGGCCGTGCGTCCGCCATGTTTTCACCCGATGTTCAACTTTGACCTTGGTTGGTAGCTAGCGCGCGAGCCTCGAAGCGTGACGTCAGATCTTCAGCACAACGTATCCAATGAAACCCTTTGAATGGTACATGAGCCTGTCTATATCCTTGATATAGGATAAAGACAGGGGACCAGTCTCAAGAAAATGTTGCCATGCCATGGGGATGTATACTCTTATAGTTCTCGTAATCATGACGAGTTCTCGTACTCACCAATGTATTCGCACTTC
The DNA here is from genome assembly GCA_029582265.1 of Zoroaster sp. YZ-2022. Lineage (NCBI taxonomy): Eukaryota > Metazoa > Echinodermata > Asteroidea > Forcipulatida > Zoroasteridae > Zoroaster > Zoroaster sp. YZ-2022. Next base: position 5,845,337 of record CM055819.1, read on the forward strand.
CAGTAAAGAGTCTATACTAACGGAGTGTCGTGGCCGAGCGGTCTAGCTTACCGGACTCAAGTTCTGGTGTTAGCAGCAAAATGTGGGTTCGAATCCCGGCCGTGACACTTGTGTCCTTGAGCAAGATACTTAACCATAATTGCTTCTCTCCACCCAGGGGTTAAATGGGTACCTGTGAGGGCAGAGTTGGTTGATCAGCCCTATATGCGCTGTAATGGCAGCAATTGAGCTGTATACTCCCCAGGGAGCTGAGATGGTTTCAGGAATGATTTATGAGCCTTATGAGCAGGGGTAATGATATAATGCGCCTTGAGCACCACTTAGTTGGTGGATACGTGCGCTATATAAGTCCACACATTATTATTATTATTATTATTATTATTATTATTATTATTATTATTATTATTATTATACTGTAACAATGTATGGGATGGGGTACAACTTTTTTCTCTCCATCCAGTAAAAGGAGGTGAAGCACAGTTATGTATAGTTCAAATAATTGTTTATGCGCGCAATTCTATACCTCTGGCAGAAAGAAACTATTTCCCCTAAATAGCAAAATATAGTTTATAATGAAGGTGGTCGCCGTAAATAATTCATCTTTGGTGATTTTGGTAAATGTTACGTCAAGAAGTGAAATCTTTCTTTCTACATACATTCTCCTGAGGACGATCAGAGCATACTGATCGAAACGTCGAGTTGTACCTCCAGTTCTTTTCAGAACTAATTACTACTCAATTGAGAATTTCACATGGTGTCACCGCAATTAGTCTTACTTATCCTCTTCACCATGCAAAGCTACATGTTTTACCTTTCTACATACACGTACACTCTAAAAAACGAAGTGCTGAATATAGCACCTCTTGTGTAGTCACTATACAAGCTCCTAAAAAGTGCTAAAATTAACACGTGAAGTGCTATATTCAGCACTTCGTTTTTAGATTGCATATACAAAATACACTCGAAGTGCTGCGTATAGCACTTCAAGTGTTAATTTTAGCACTTTTTAGGAGCTTGTATAGTGACTGCTATATTCAGCACTTCGTTTTTTAGAGTGTAGTAGTATACTGTGTGGTAACTTTAATGTTACAAAAAAACATGGACCATTATTTTTGTAGCATTATAGGCTTATACATAAAACATGTAAACGTGACGAACAGCAAACAGCAACAACGTATTTTTTTCAATGAATTCCGCTGGGAAAATGAAAAGGCACACATTAATTACCGGTCTGTTGTTGTTAAAATAATATTATGGCATATAAGCCATCCATGTATATCCACATTGTACGTTTTGCTGGCTTAAAAAAACATTGGCAGTGCATGAAATAATTTGCACATAGGTCTATGTATTTATAATTCATGGTCTATACGTAACCTACAGTTTTTCACCCCTCCACAGTCCCCCCCCCCCCCCACACCCACACACCCACACAACCTTACAGATCGGGTTTTTGGGGGTACCACCATTGTCCTCCTATTATTGTCCCTTATAATTGTCCCTAGAATTTCTCTTGTGGGGTTCACGGAAACAAAGACCGACTTGTGGGGGTACCATTGTCCCCATTCAGAAAGTACCCCACAAGTGGCCTCCTGCGTGCACACCCACACCCGCACACACCCACTTTTTGAGCCCAGTAAACAAAACATTCGGTAGCACTTTACATTATGTTTGGAAATGACTGGTGGGTCACCATTGTTTTCAAATGTACAACGTGACAAACGAATTCAAAAATCTCACAATATATACTCTTGGTGGTCTATTGGAATTGGACAAACCTGTATGCATCCCCCGCCTACCACCAGACATTTGACGAGCAATTTACATTTCGGCTGTAGTAATCACAGGCCTGTGATTTCTCAGGATTTTTTGCTGATTTAATTATTATTATTATTATTATTTTTTTTTTTACAAATCTCCCTTTGCTTCAAAATTTTCTTGAAAAAAGAGAAGTAACTATATACCCAGGAAAGAAAGAAGAAGCCTGCATTGTGTTCAAAACTCTAGTTTCTTGTTTGTGGGGATGTGGAGAGTCTGTAAATCCTCCAAAATTAAACATTCAGGAGGTTCGGGGGGCTTTGTCCTCTAGAGACTCAGGCCGGCTACCCATTTTTCAGGATTTTTTTTAGTTTTGTCAAATCACACCCCCAGAAGTAACACAGTAAGTATTCCATCTTCATGTTCTTTCAAACAACTACGAGTCCAAATGGAGGCTTGATGAAAAATGGGCTTGCTCATTGGTTATGTATGGACATCAGCGCTGTGATCGTGTTTAAGAATGGTCCCAGCATAATAAACGTCATACACATATTCGCATGCACGCATTCTGTCGTTACACAAACATTAAGTGAAACCCCATAAAAACATTACCCATGAATGCCAATGACACTAATAACATTGTTTTTCAGTCAGATGCACGTTGAATCGGGTCCTTACAAGTATACAAGAATTCGTTATTTTACTCATGGTAAGGCCAAAAAATGTATCCGGTTTCTGGTCATAGGTCAGCTTCGAAATCGGTGCGGTGACGCGCTTTTTTGTAATTTTTTGTAATTTTTTTATTTTTTAAATGTTTTTTTTTGCCAACCAGTGAAATACATAAATAGATACATGTATACGCGGCTATTGGAAGTAGACCAAATTTCCCAGACACAATGGTGGCTTAGAGAGCCGCACAAATCTGGCAAACGTTCATACCCCTATGTGAAAAAAAAGCCGTTTAAAACACAGCGTGGCAGAATTCCACTCCGGCAATTTTGGCTGCAACTGGACAAAGTTTCATTGAAAAAAAGAAAGAAAACTATTTAAAAAAATGCCAACGCGCGGGTCTGGGGCGACGCGTGCGGAGACCAGAAACCGAAGACTTTTTTTGTTTGGCCTACTCGCCCTCGAATACTCGTTTGCATGAATGTTCGCACTTGTGCTCGTGCCATGACAAAGTACTCGTACTTTATGCCAAAATTCACAACTGCATATACAACTCTGCATGGGTATAATCATTACCAGAAATTTTGGTTTAAATCATTCAGGAGCTTGGATGAACAGTTATTAATTGACTGAATGAATTTATGACAATCAGACCCGCCAGTTGGGACATTATATCTAATACTGTTAAAACCATGTTTCTGACTATTATTTATTTTAAAAAAAGTCTCCGGTTTCTGGTCACCGCGCGCATAGCATCAGACCCGCGTGTCGGCAGTTTTAATTTTGTTGTTGTTGTTGTTGTTGTTGTTGTTGTTGTTGTTGATATGAAATGATGTCCAATTGCAACTAAAATTGCTGGCTCGATTGGAATTCTGCCGTGCTGTGCTTTAAACGACTTTTTTTCACATAGGGGTATGAACGTTTGCCCGATTTGTGAGGCCTCTCTTAGCCACCATGCATACTTTGTATATGGGAAATTTGGTCCCCGCGTATACAATGTATTAAGTATTTCCCTGTTGGAAAAAAAATAAATAAATAAAAAAAATTAAAAAAACAAAGATGGCCGGAAAAAAAGCGCGTCACCGCACCGATTTTGAAGCCGACCGATGACCAGAAACCAGAGACTTTTTTTGGCCTAAGTCATCCTTTCTACACTGGTAAAATAGCAATATTCCGATAAAAAAAATATAATACCGGTAAACTAACAAAAAGCACGGGCAATACATAGTCGAGTGGTTTAAGTGCATCGGATTTGTGTTCTGATGGCTGAGTCGTCAGAATGTGGGTTCGAATCCCAACCGCGACCGGGGTACTTGTGTCCTTGAGCAAGACACTTTACCATAATTGCTTCTCTCCACCCAGGGGTAAATGGGTACCTGTGAGGGCAGTGTTGGTTAATGTGTTTGATTAGCCCATATGCGCTGAAATGGCAGCAATTGAGCTGTATACTCCCCAGGGAATTGAGATGGTTTCAGGAATGATTTATGAGCCTGATGAGCAGGGGTAATAATATAATGCGCCTTGAGCACCAGTTTGGTGGATACGTGCGCCATATAAGTCTACATATTATTATTATTATTATTATTATTAAAGGGACTGTGTCGTCACGATCAACAGGGCATGGAATCAGAGTGCTAGTTTGATATTATTTCAGTGACTGACAATAATGCTCCACATGATAAGGTCATATTACCGTTGCTGTGGCATAAATAAATGAGCAAGTAATTTTCACTGACTGTGTTCATCTTAAACTATAGGACACCGATTCCATGCCCTGTTGAAAGTCTGCTCTGTTCGTGACGATATTATCCCTTTAACCTTAATACCACGTCACAACTGTTTATGTTTGGACCATCTTCTGTCAACAGATTGAGTTTTATGGCAGACACAAAAGTGTGTATCTTTATAATAATGTTTGTTTTTAATTATAGTTTGTAAATTACGTTGACAGGCTGAAAACATCAATATTTCAGAAAGTAACCATGATTTATAAATGCCCAAGACACTTTAGACAATCTGATTGGGCGAAAGGTGATCCCGTGGGGGTGTAGTAAAAAGGAAATGTAAGATCTTCGCGCGGTCTGTAAACACAAAATCAAGACCGCGGGGTCGTGTGGCCACGGGCGATTATTTGTTTTGCTGACATACTGTCAAAATGTAAGATTTTATGATGACCTCCACTGACGGCATTACTGCTGATGATGTGAGGCTGTGCCGGGCATCCGGATACCCGACCGAAAATGTCATTACCCAGTTTCATTTTCGGTTCCAATTACCCGTAAACGACTTTTAAAAATTCCGACTGAAATTTTTACGCCACACAAATGGAAGTCTCTGAAATGTTGCTAACAAAATGAAGAAAACTAGGATGAAGGCTGTAGAAGTAACATTTGCCGACATCCTCTCACAGACTTGCCGGCATTTGTTTGAAACTTGTGTTCGTATTGGTTATTTTATACATTCGGGTTATGTGTGTTATGTGTTTTTTACAAAATTGTTTACGGGTACCCAGGTATCCGAAGATTTCCAATTTCGGGTATTCGGTTCCCGAAATAACCGAAAACGCACAGCCCTATGATGCCAATGTTTCGAAGAGGGCCTTGTTGAAACAAACATGTGATGTCACTTGAGTCACATCGCAGGTTTCATATGGGTTCCCCCACTAAATAGTGACAAATTCATGCGCCGAGCTGTTTATCAAAATATTTCTTAAAAAACAAAGATTTGACTCTTTGAGGCCCATACAATTTGAGGGATTGTGTAAAAAATGGTCCATTATCGTGACCTGGATACACTACAGTATGTCCCCCCAAAAGTGTCACTCTATAACTATTTCTGAAAATATACCAAAACCCCGAAATACATTTTGGAACTTTTTCAATTGCACAGATACTTCTTGGCCTAAACACCTGTGAGTTTTATGTAATTTCTCACAGGTGTTTAGGCCAAGGATTAGGAGTATCTGTGCAATTGAAAAGTTCCAAAATTTATTTCGTGGTTTTGGTATATTTTCAGAAATAGTTAGAGTGACACTTTTTTGGGGACATACTGTATAGGCTCTGAAAAAGTAGTCCTAATTTGCTTCCAAGCGCGCGTAGGGCGGTTCCCCATAATGGCTGTTTTTCAGTGTGGGCGTTTTCACTAGTGTAGAGGGTGGTTTCTATTGGGATGAGAATAACCCGACGGGCATCTGGACTGTTCACATTAAATTGATAATGAAATAAAAGGTGAGACAGCAATCAATATTTTGTTTTTTAATTTGAACAAATTTAAGATTTCTTTGTATTTTTGTTTGAATGATTTTTGAATATTTTGTATTTAGCGTTGGTTGCTATGGGAGTTGATTTTAGTGGGCTGCACCCTTTATGTTGCCTGGAGAAGGAATATAGGTGCATGCGCTTTCTCACCATGATAAATCAAAGCTCCAACCTTCATCCTGTGACTGCAATGCACTGTATTATAGATACGGTCTACAATCGGTGATTAAAATTTAACCAAAGGGCCCAATTGTAATGTAAAACTTATTAATTTGGCGAAGGCGGAAGTTGAATATAATAGCAGTATTCCCTAGAAAATGTATGAGGTGTTTTTTTTCTTAAGGAAAGTAAAATTATTACCAATATTAGGTTATCAGAACGAGTTTGCTTTCCAAATTTCAACATTAGACTGAATTCGACAAGTCTATTCTTTTTAAATATAGGCCTATATTTTGGGTCAAAGATAGTAAGCACATAGCCTACACTGTAAAAATGATGTTTAGAATTTAAACACATGCAAAATAAACGCGTTTAATAGGAATGCGTTTAAATGCTAAACGGCCATCCTCAGTACATGTCACAAAGCTAAACGTGCTTAGCGTTTTGACACCTGTTCGTATGGTATTTAGCATTCAAACGCACATCACAGAAAAGCAGAATCGAAACATGTTTTAGGCTAAACATGTGAAAAAAGTGAGTACAACCTTTGCGTTTAGAAATTGTGTTTGGATTCTAAACACCATTATTATGGTGTATAGGCCTGTCGATGCTTAAAACTCATCTTATGTCACAACTCTTCAAAGATGATGTATATTTGTAATTGCATTGTAGGTACATGTATCTCGGTACATAATTTGTTTTCCCTATGCTATCATTGTATATTGTTTGTATTAATGTTTTTCTTTGTTTCCGCGCCTTGAGCGCCCAGCAGGGTGGATATGTGCGCGCTAAAAATCTTTATTATTATTATTATTATTATTATATATATGACATAAAACACAATAAAGGGGGCCACTTTGCATCCGTCACGTCAGCAGTTTTTCCAATGGTTGTTATTTATTTTTAAGTACCTGAAACCGACCAAAAAGTGTTTCAACATGTGAATGGACATGCAGGCTTATACTAGAACTAATTTGAGTTAATTTATTTTATTTTTTTATTTTTTTCAATTTATTTTTTTACCCTCAAATTTCCATAAAAATTGGACGGAAAAAAGTTACCTCACTTTTACCTCCATTTGTTGATGGAAATTTTAGGGTAATTAAAAAAATAATAATAATAATCAACTCAAATTATCTTTAGGATAAGCATGCATGTCTATTCAAATGTTGAAATTCTTTTTGGGTGGTTTCAGATATTAAAAAAAAAAATTACAGTGGCCCCCTTTATTGTGTTTTATGTCATGCAGTTATGCAAACCGTATACAAATGTGGTATTGTAAAAATGGTACTGTAAAATGGTGTTTAGAATTTAACCACACGCAAAATAAACGTGTCACAAGGCTAAACGTGCTTAGCTTTTTGACATGTTCATATGGTATTAAGCATTCAAACGTCACAGAAAAGCACATTCTAAACATGTTTTCGGGCTAAACATGTGAAAAGATTGAATACAAGATAAGTGTTCAGAAATGTGTTTGGATTCTAAACACCATATCAAGATATCAGTTTTTGAGGAAAACGAAGTTCATTTCTCCTTCTTTACCACAAAACCCCCAGAGGTCTGTACATGATAAACAAGGAGAGGAATCACCCACGGTTGTATTTCCCCAGCGAGACTTCCAAGACGGCATAATTTCCCCAGCACCTTCGATCGACGAAACGCTGTGAAATTACCAAAAGTGCGTAAGGACTTAAAAATCCAATCGAACATTATCTTCCCCTCCCGGCCGTGCAGACATTATATACGACCTTGGCCAATCACGCATGACATCTTATAGCGAAAGAATCAAGTGTATGGCGAGGCTACATCAGACCAATCGACCCAAATAAATATGCCGATGTGTGATGCATGCGATAGCTGTGGTGCTTGTCAGCGAAAACGATTTGTGTTTTGTGACGAAGATACTTAAAAATCAACCACTTTCCGGTAAATAATTCACATCTGATTTCAAGTAAATGTCATCCATGCCTGTAACATGCACCAACACTTTATAAGAATCGAGACAGATGTACACAAACGAAGTTGTGAAAGTTTTAGCTCATTTCATTATTAAGTCATTAACGAGAAAATAGCATATAGTTGGAATGCATTGAAGTCTATTCAGCATTAATTCTAATGTGGAAAATGCATCAGAGATTAGGTTAGCCCTATAGGACGATACTAGGCCCTATACATTAAATCTTTCGATTAGGCTATCCTCTTTAACCCATCCGCGCTACATGTTCGGTTCATATCCATTATAACATGCACTTCGTGTCGCCATTATGTTGCCCGCGTAATTGTGAATTACTGATGTACGGAACACGGTCAATGAATTATTACGAATGAAAAGCACTTATCGGTCTCAGAGAGGAGTGGCGCACATTATTAGGGCTGTATTGTTTGTCATTAACGTGGAGCCCGGATCAAAATTGTGACAATCCTGAAAAACAAATGTCACCTGTGCGGCACCATATAATAATTAGTGACGTCATGAGGTGCGTGATGGAATATCTCACGGGAATAATTAATACTATTTACCATTGGCACAAAAGGTCGATGTTATTTATTATAATTCAGGAGATAAATATAGCAGCAAGTGGTACTTCCTTTGTTTTGTTTAAGGTTGGATGTAGGGCTGTGCCGAATAACCAAATATTCGAATATTCGATCGATGTTCGAAAATCCGGTTGGTTTTTTCCAGTTCGAATATTCGAAGAAAAAATGCAGCTTCCGAAGAAAATAAAGTTTACTTTAATTTTTTTTCTTATTGGAGTTTCCATCATTACCCCCCCCCCCCCCCCTTCCCCCATCATCCTCTCGTCTACATTTGCAAGCCCATCCTATTCACAATGTTATTTGCGTGGTGTAGGTCAGGCAGTGCCAGGCCTTATCCATCGTGCGTGCTCGTTGTATCACATGGCGCAATTTACAATCGGCAGCCTTCGAATATCGAATATTCGATCGAAATCAAAATCCGAATATCCGGTTACCAAATTATTCGAAAACACAGCCCTAATTGGATGTGTTATACACCTTTTGTAATTACTCGATTACAAAATATTTGAATTATAATATATGTTGAGAATGTATCAAAAAGCCTGATAAATGATCATCTCTGACAAGCTGTCGTTTTGGGGAAAACGTGAAACATATTAACAGGCTTGTGATTTCTCAGGATTTTTCCTGATTTCAGGATTTTTAACAAATCTCCCTTTGCCTCAAAACTGTCTTGAAAGAAAAGAATTAGCCACCAAGAAAAAAAAAAAAGTAACCTGTATTGTGTCCAAACCTCTAGTTTCTTGTTTGTGTGGATGTGGAGAGTCTGTAAATCCTCCAAAATTAAACATGCAGGAGGTTCAGGGGGGCTTTGTCCTCTAGACCAAAGGGAGACCCAGGCCTGCTACCCATTTTTTCACAGGATGTTTTACTTTTGTCAAATCACACCCCTGATATTAAAGATTTGAAATTGACTCGATAATGACACATTGAAATGAACTGAATTTTCCACATGTTTGTTTTGTGTACATCTCTCTTGATTCTTATAAAAAAGGATGCATTTACCGACACATTATTGTACCCAAAACTGCTTTTAAAGCCTGTATACAGGTTTGCTTAAAGGGACAGTATCGTCACAGTCTTAGCAGATTTAGGACAGGGCATGGAAACAGTAAATAATGAGCCAGTGAATGCGTAATAAGGATAAATTATGCAGCAGCCACGGTAACATGATCTTATCGCACCCTGTTATCTAGGCCAGTGCGCACTTGTGGAGTATTATTTTCACAGTTACTGTATTCATCCAAAACTAGGACACCGATTCCATGCCCTGTCGACAGTCGGCTCTGATCGGGACGGTGTTGTCCCATTAAAGGTTATTTTGAGTGAAGATGAAAATAATAATGAGGATGACGAGAACGTTGATTGGAAATTGTTTGGGGGAAACGCCTGATAGGTTGATGTACGTTTTTAAGCCCTCCAGAATCCAGAGGTAAGTGTTGATTGACGTATCTGGGAAGGGTACCGGGGTAGGTGATACTGGAGTCTAGGCCAGCATCATAAAAGGTTTATTGCCTGCCGAGGAATGACAAGTGAGTAAGGTTATGAGTACTCTCTCTAATTCCTCATAGATTGTGTGATAGGTTATATTCAGCTATAGAAAGTCACTTAGGATCGAGCGTTAATATATTGATCACTACACCGTTTCTTCCATGGTTCCCCCCCACCCCGAAACGTGCCGAGCTCTCACGGAAACATCCTATTTGATGGAAGTCACTTGCAGCCCCAAAACGAACAGTTCAAGTCAATGGCAGTACAACGCAATTCCACTGAGCACGTACTACACGTTCAATGTACAAACAGGGTAAAATCTAGAAACTATGACAGAAGCAATGGACTGATTGTAGCATATCGGTCGTAAATGCCAACCAGCCGGCAAAAGTCACATTAGAGATTATCGATTGTAATGGAAACCTTCACATGCATTGTAGCTACAGGTGGAATGTTCACACAGGTTGGATTCAATCAAATGAGCTCGAAATTTGGTATTTACCATGTTGAAATTAGGGCTGTGCCGAATAACAGAATATTCGAATATTCGATTGATGGTTCGAATATCCGGTTGGTTTTTTCCAGTTCTAATATTCGAAGAAAAAAAATGCAGCTTACGCAGAAAATAAAGTTTACGTTAATTTTTTTTCTTATTGGAGTTTCCATCATTATCCCCCCCCCCCCCCCCATCATCCTCTCGTCTACATTTGCAAGCCCATCCTATTCACAATGTTATTTGCGTGGTGTAGGTCAGGCAGTGCCAGGCCTTATCTATCGTGCGTGCTCGTCGTATCACGTGGCGCAATTACAATCGACAGCCTTCGAATATCGAATATTCCACCGAAATCAAAATCCGAATATCCGGTTACCAAATTATTCGAAAACACATAGCCCTATAAAATGAAAATGAACATCGCGCTGTACTTTTTTGGACCTTTAGGCCTACTGCAAGTTTTCAGAAGTGGGCCACGTGATCAAAACGCAAATAATTGGTTTACAAGAAATGTACGAGAATGAACTAGTGAAAGTTACAACTCGGTAAAAGATATCAGTTTCTGAGAAAAAAACGAAGAATCAAAGTTCATTTCTCCTGATTTACCACAAATCCCAGTGAGGTATGTGCATGACAATCAAGGAGAGAAATTTGGTATTAACCATGTTGAAAAACTGGCGAAAGAACGAACATTGCGCTGAAAGTTGTTGACCATTACTGACAAAGATTTCAGAAGTGGGCCCCGTGACCAAAACGCAAATAATTGGTTTAATTTTTACCGAGTACTGGGTCACCGGCATACAATGTAACAAATCAACGTAGGTGTTTGATTTAGATACCAGAGGGTCGACATGCTGACGGTCGGCCCCGTAGAGAGCAACTTCAAGACGTATCGCCCGTGTTTTCCCGCTATTTTACCGCCAATAGTCGGTAATTACTAATTACTAAGGGTGGCCGTTTTCGGTTATTTCGGGAATCGGATACTCGAAATTGGAAATCATCGGATACCCGGGTACCCGTAATCAATTTTGTAAAAACAATAAGTACTCCCGAATGTATAAAATAACCAATATGAACACAAGTTTCTCTTGTTTTATTTGAGTCATAATAAATGTGGACTTACTGTAATAATTTCCAGCCGCTATAATAAAAACGATTCGTAGCATCCCTACCCCCCCCCCCCACACACACACAAAAAAGTTAACAAAAAATCAGAGACTTCCAATGTGTGGCTTAAAATGTTCCGACAAAATTTTCAAAAGTTGTTCACGGGTAAGTGGAACCGGGTACAGTTTCAGTCGGTTATCCGGGTACTGGGATACCCGGCACAGCCTCAAGTATGGAAAAGAAAGTAACTTGACAGTTAGGTTACTAGAATAAGACATATCATGGCCACAGTTATTCTGCACTGTTTTAGTTTAGATATGCATCATAGATTGTTCTGCATGTTATTATAATGTATCCCACATAATTTATACAGTCGTTTTATTCACCAAACGAGGCTTGTGTAGATTACGCTTGGGCGATATTGATTTGTTTTCATCCACGATATATCGGCAAACATATATCGATAGTATTATCGATATATATATCGCGATTACTTTTTTCATTCATGCATGATTGCTTTAGAGCTGATAACAATTAACAGGCATGTACCCCCTCTACAAGCGTCACAATAAATTGAAGTAGTTCGCTTCCTAAAGCTGAAAAGACTGTCATAATTTTTGTTTCCATGGGATTTCTGACTTGACTCACAATGGCGATTTTTTTAAATCTCGATAATTTTTTTAAATCGCGATTTGCCACTATCTCGTAATCGCGATATTCGATATTATCGTGTTATCGCCCAAGCTTAGTGTAGATAGAAGAGCCTTATACATCTTCGTCTCAGGTGACAGATATCTCTTATCGGGCCAATACACGGTCCAAAATATGCATGGGCTCACGGTAATTTTGGCTTGAACTAATTTGGGGGGATAGCGCCCAGCATATTAAACAGCATGCGCCGTAAAGATTTACACTACTGAATAAACTTAATAATCAATTGAAAACTAGTTTTTACGGCCAAAATAACAAGTTGATGTTAGGATAAACAGCAAAAATGCATATTCTTCACCGGAAACAAAATTAGCTTTTAAGGGACAATGTCGTCACGATGAACAGGGCATGGAATCGGAGTGCTTGTTTTAGATATTTAAAACCCCAGATTATTTCTTGTTGGCTTAATATAGGTTCACGTAGAATGTCTTGAGAGCGAGGGAAGTTAACAGTCAATGGTCTTGTTATCCCTGCTGTCCTGTGTAGGATTCTGATATGCCTCCCAAGCTTGTAAGCTCTATGTAATTTTGGATATTAAATAAATATATTGGTTCTGCAACAATTTAATTCAACGAACCGCTCGGCTGCCATACCCACTAAGCTTATAAATGAGAGCAATTTCAGAAAAACCCATTAGGCAGACTATCTAGGAAAAAAACAACTGGTCACATTCCCGCGCATTTGATCAGCATAACCACGACACACACTCGGCGCCCGCAGGGGGAGAACTCACAATTGGAGAGATTGCAGCCCTCTTTCCAAATCCAAAAACGGAAAAAATAAAGTATGTGTAATCTCGTCCATTTGCCAACAAACGCACGTACTTGCAAGCGTATACAAACATTGTGGCTCATTACTCTTTCGAAAGGGAGATAGGTTTTCAGCACAAAAAAGGGGCACCAGTAATCCAGCCAAGCTAATGCTTCACGTCCCTCCGTGTATAGTTCCTCCCACACAAGTCATGACAAACACAGTACGTATGGTTGTTTGCCTATACCGTATGTCGGCTTGATTATGATTGTGTGCTAGGCCTATATCCCCTAGGTAGTATTTCCGAACAACAATAGAATTGCGCTGCAAGCGGATGAGTTCCATTCGACTAATAATTTTAATTATGAATTTCTCCCAAAGAGCCTTCCCTCAAACTCGTTTGTAATTATAGATTATTAAGAGAGAAAACATGAAACCACGCGTATTGCGTCGTTAAATTAACGGTAAAGACTTTATATTTAATAACGGTTTATTTTAAAAAGAAAATAATATCATAACATATACACAATTATTATAATAAAAACACTGAGTTATTCCTAAGTCTAGTTCCTGCTACATTTGAATTTCCAGTTTGAAATGCTAAACCTTTAAAGAGTCATCAGATACAGTTTCGTACAATATTTGATAAACATTGATTTTGTTTTCTTTGATAATCATTTTGTTAGTATCGATTATAGGCCTAGGCCCTATAATTTGTAGCACCAAATTGTGAAACAATAGGATGTGTGTGTAATTAAGCAAAATAATTATTATAGGTGAACAGGCATGTGTACGTCCTCTTTAAACCAGGCCTGTGATTTCTCAGGATTTTTCCTAATTTCAGGATTTTTTTTTTCAAATCTTCCTTTGCCTTAAATTTTCTTGAAAGAAGAGAAGTAGCCACCAAGGAAAAAAAGAAGTAGCCTGTGTTGTTTCCAAACCTCTGTTAAAAAATTGTTCATTTATAGTAAGTTGTTTTGTCAATAGGCATGACGGAGACTTCTTTATTATACAGCAGATTATACAGCAACATTTTGCCTTGTGCATCAACAGCAGACCTGCTGTAACTTTACATACAGAGAATAGGAACGTAACCATTTAGTAATGGCACATTTCTGTATATTCACAGGAAAATCTGAAAACAGCAATTTATGCTGTATTTAAAAAAAATTCTTTTCAACAGAAAAACTACTGTGAACTCACACAATTTTTTAGTGTAGTTTCTTATTTGTAGGGATGTGGAAAGTCTGTAAATCCTCCAAAATTATACATCCACGAGGTTCAGAGGGCTTTGTCCTCTAGACCAAAGGGAGACCCAGGCCCGCTATACCCATTTTTCAGGATTTTTTACTTTTGTCAAACCACACCCGTGATAACTCATTATAATATCCATAGAAACCTCAACTGTTATGCCAAATTCATGCAAATACTGGATTTTATATAGGTTAACTCGTGTTCGTGGGTCATTAGCAAAGGGTCCGTGTTTTTTAACGCGGTTAAATCGAGTAGATGAAGCTAATTACGGTATCGCAGAATACAATCTACGTAAGTTCATCCTTCAATTACACTTCAGCGCAGTGTCAAGTCCCGCGCGCGCTTCGATTCTCTTCACTCCCTTCATTTGCTTCACGTTATTTACAGGAGATCATAGCGGCCCCGGCCCTAATTTGGTCACATTTAGACCTATATTTGGAGGGCGCCGCTGTGTAACGTCAACACAGTGTGACGATGGCGTGACTGAACTGCAAGATGGATACTGAACTTGTACGTCAAACAGTTGCACCCATTGATAACGTGCGTTTCTGCACGTAAAGCACCAGCATACTAAAAACGACCTATACCTGGGACGGAGCGCCTGCTCGGATAGCGATATTGCAATGAATATAAGCCTCTGGGAAATATCAGTCAAATTTTACAAGATTGGCAAGACACAAATTAAACTGACAGATTTTGATATTAAGAATTCTGTTAGTAATTTCATTACTTCCTGTATTTATCTATAGACAGAAAAAACGGTTTCCAATTGTGTGCTCTGGCTATACAATTAGCATAAAAACGTAAACATACAATAACACAATACGTTAAAAGGGGGTGTACACCACATGGTAATTAAAGGGAACGATTAACATGGCATGGAATCAGAGTGCTAGTTTTAGATTAACTCAGTGACTGAAAATAACACCCCGCATGATAAGGTCATATTACCGTTGCTGCTGCATAAATGAGCCAGTAATTTTCAGTCACTGCGTTCATCTTAAATTAGGACACCGATTCCATGCCGGCCCCGTTGAAAGTCTGAGATCCAGTTCCTCATTAGAATCAATTTTTTTAATCTTCTTTAATACGATAAACTGAAACAAACTGACACTTTCACAGGTTAGTGTTAGAAAACAATTCAGCATTCATAGTGTCCACAGTAGTTTTTCTGTTGAAAAGAACCAAACATTTACACCAGAAATTGCCGTTTTCAGATTTCCTGTGAATATACAGAAATGTGCCGTTACTAAATGGTTACGTTTCTATTCTCTGTAAAGTTACAGCAGGTCTGCTGTTGATGCACAAGGGAAGATTCTGCTGTATAATAAAGAATCTGCTGTGTAATAAAGAAGTCTCCGTTATGCCAATTGACAAAACAACTTACTGTATATGAACCCAAAAAAAATTAACAGTGTGAATAATGAATTAGATAATGCTTAAAGTAAATGTGTTAAATTATCGCCGCTGACAATGTGCCATAACAATTGGAGCAATTCTCTGATGAACGATACTCAATCAGTGTGTCATTGTTTCATGAAAACCGAACGTTAATTTATTAATTTGACGTATTTTACTTGTATACAAATTCAAGGCGAATTTATGCAGTAAAGAATATGTAGTCTTATCAGTTTAAAAACTTAAAACATATGACAAAAGTTACACAGCATCAGTTCGCGTTGGGAATAAAAAAGTTTTTCTGGGCCCCTGTGCGGGTTTCTTTTCCCCATA
Source organism: Zoroaster sp. YZ-2022 (assembly GCA_029582265.1). Lineage (NCBI taxonomy): Eukaryota > Metazoa > Echinodermata > Asteroidea > Forcipulatida > Zoroasteridae > Zoroaster > Zoroaster sp. YZ-2022. The sequence continues at coordinate 5,861,258 of CM055819.1, forward strand.
AGAACACGTTAATGAAAGCTTCCACAGCGCGTGGCCACGTCTACCGAGCATGTCACTGTACACTCGGCTCGTTGCCACGTCAACCGAGCATGCATACAAATATTCCGGAGTTTCCTCTGGCGTGTATAGACGCTCTCCGATCCGTGGTGCTAAAACAAATTGCGTGTATACACGGCCTCCGACGCGAACTGGTTTTAAGGCATATTTCATTGAAAGATTAGTTTTTTTTCTAAAGCAATTTCAGTGAACAAGTCAGGGATATGTAATCTTATTAGATTAAAAACTTAAAAGATAAACAAAATTACAGAGCAGTATAAAGGCATATCTCATTGAAAGATTAAAAAAGTTTTTTAAAGCAATTTCAGTGAACAGTTCGTGGATCATAACTGTCATCTTAATCCAAAATAAGAGCCAATAATAAATAAGAATCCATTGGGTATAAGGGTAACAGATTACAGCACTAGTCTGAAACTACATTAAGATTGTAAGTTTTGTAAGAACAGGCTAAGTTACTGTCATATTTCTAGTACATGTGATTTTATATAAACTATACTTCCTCAAACCATTTTCTCCCCACAAATCAAATTACGGTTCCCGCGATTATTTTTAGAATGCAGAAACACGTACTTTTTCAGTGACGTCTTTTAAGATGCAGCGTCCGTGTGACTTTTTTTCACCGGTGATTTCCCGCCAACTTTGATTCTAACCTGAACATGACTTGTTTATTTTCGTAAAAGAATGGAAAACGACAATTTAAATTGAAATCTTTCACAAATTTATTGTTAAAAAGCATGACTTAATTGTAATTAAATTCAGATTTCGGAATTTATTTAGGCCTACATTGTTAAAAAAAATTATTGTTCATTACTGTAAGTTGAAGAGAAGAGAAGTAGCCACCAACTTGGTGACCAAGGAAAGAAAGAAGTAGCCTGTGTTGTTTCCATACCTCTGTTAAAAATTGCTGTTCATTTACAGTAAGTTGTTTTGTCAATTACGGAGGCATTACAGAGACTTCTTTATTACACAGCAGATTCTTTGTTATACAGCAAAATTTTCCCTTGTGCATCAACAGCAGACCTGCTGTAACTTTACATACAGAGAATAGGAACGTAACCATTTAGTAATGGCACATTTCTGTATATTCACAGAAAAGTCTGAAAACGGCAATTTCTTCTGTAAATTTTTGATCGTTTTCAACAGAAAAACTGCTGTGAACTTACACACTTTTGTACAGTGTACTGTGAAAAACAAGCCTCTAACGCTTTTGTATTCATTTTAAATGTTGGTATAAATTTGTCATTTTAAAGAATGCTTCCTACACGAGTAATAGTGTTTTTCAGATCTTCCGTGATTCAGTTGGTAAATAGTAAACGAACACGTCTGTTACATCTTTAAAAATGATCTCGAAGACCGATCTTCATCTTGTCTCTGCGGATGTTGACCTATTCATCACAGGCAGTGTCCAAGCCATTCAGTGGGAATGCATAATTGTCACTTACATGTTTAGTTAGGGAGCGCATGCTTGCAGTTATACCGTAAAGGTAATTCAAATGGAGGATGGAGCCCGAGGGAAGGTCATGTCGTGAGTCACGACATGACCTTCCCTCCGGGTCAATATCCAAAGTTCATACTCCATTTGAATGAATGACCCTATAAGGCTGTGCGTTTTCGGTTATTTCGGGACCGAATACCCGAAATTGGAAATCTTTGGATACCCGGGTACCCGTAAACAATTTTGTAAAAACAGAAATACTTCCAACTGCATAAAATAACCAATATGAACACAAGATTATCTTGTCATAATAAATGTGGACTTACTGTAGTAATAATTCATGCGTCCCACACTCGCACTAATCCAATGAATAATTTTGAATAGGCACAAATACCAACTCGTCATACTGGCACGACGGCAGTCTCAAAACGAACTAAATACATCAAACAAAAGCCATCAAGTCTGTGAAAGGCTGTCGGCAAATGTTACTTTTAAATCTTTTTCTTCAAAAATAAGAGACCATTTGTGTGGCTTAAATGTTCAGTCGGATTTTAAAAAAAAGTCGTTTGCGGGTAATTGAAATCGGGTAATGACAGTTTCGGTCGGGTACCCGGTTACCCGGATACCCGTCATAGCCTTAGTCGTGACCGGAATCAGTACCAAATTCGATTGCGCTATGGGTAGTGAAACGGGTTTCTATAGTACCCGTATTCAACTACTGTCATCTTATCATGCAACAACCAATTTTGTTGTTCCGGTTCCCCCGTTAAGACCCGCGACATTTATATTCGTAGGCGCGATGGGCCAACAGCTATCTGGGTCAATGTTGACCAAAACAGGCGTGTGTGTGATAATGAACCCAAGGTGGCTATCGAGTGGTAAAGATAAGGTTGCTTCGCAGCACGCGGTTGAACTCTATGAAGTACAGAAAATAACGATTACTGTTTTTTTTTTAAAAACACACAGGAGTTTTAAAGAAAAATGTGTACAAAAAGAATCTCAAAGGAATTATTGTACTCGAAAACAAGAGGCTAATCCAATTGATTTGTTAATTTTGTCCTATCCAAAAATGATTTCATCAAAATCTTTACTAGAAACAAAGCTCTGTGCTACTTATATGGAAACGATGTTAGTTTCTCATTTGTATAATACGCTTTCCTGTGTTCTTAAAGATGGACTACAACGGAATAATGATAAGTGCTGTATTGCTGTTTTCGTTCGAGAAATGTGTAATGATTACTAACATATTATTATTATTCAATAAAACTTGTTCCTTCATGCAAAAAAAAACTCAATTTGATCGGCGTTCTACGACCCAGAAAAGCCCAGTTTCACCAAAAGCCTCAACTCATGAATAATTCATACTTCGTGTGTGACGTAGCACCCATGACGCTTTGTTACCCGTCCCACGCACAACAGTCGATCGTGTACTGTATGCATTTACCATACATGCAATGCGGAACAACAGCGGACAAGCGACATCTTCTAGACCGAAAACAGCGAAAATGTCCGATAGCAGCGAATATTGGGAAGATCACAGTATAGATGAGGAAGAGGAGTTTCATATAGGCACTTGAGGATAGTGATGTCAGCTGTAGCGATGAGGGAGCTCCCCAGACGAGAGAGAAGGCGAAGACGATGACGAACAAGTCGAAGTACGTGGCGCTGAACCATACCGGTTCGAGCCACTTGCGGCGCCTGCAGTTGACCAGCCCGGTGACGGTGATCGTCAGGCCGAAGACGACGAACCAAATCCTGATGATAGACGGCTAAACACAGACTGGTAAGCCCACAAAATGATTAATGAATGAAATACGTAATGATGCTTCGTTTGATAAATTCGTTTCTGCTATACAAAAATAGTTGTAGGCTATACTTGACAAAAACATGAACGAACATAATGGAGACCCAAGGTACATAATGTAGTAGTACATGTACATGTGTACAATTGTACATGTGTACAATACATGTACAGTGGAAATTTAGTACTACTATGTCTTATGTTTTATGATTTGTTGGCAATATTAGCCAGTATTTATGAAGACATGATGGGAAAGTAATCACTGCTCAAAATTCAAATAAAATCATGATCTACCATCATGTTTAAGCATAATTGACATTTAGTCTTTCCCTTCAAATCAAAGGTTGTAGCCCCCTGCACAATAATTTTTTGATCTGCCCATGGAAAATGTATTCCTTCGTGATGTACATGTCCTTGATCAGTTCATGGGGATGTATTTCAAGATCAATTTTAAGTAGTGTGCAACCCCAATGACAAAGTTACTAAAATTATATTTTCCAAACTTGTTTTTTTTGTAATAGGTGTTCGTGTGTGACATTGTGTTCTTCAGCCTTTGCTCGCAAACTGTATATGTTGCAAAAGAAGTTGAGAAGACAGAGAACATGATGCGGCAGCTGGACATCAACGTGGATGATCCCAACCAGTGCCTTACCATTCATGATTGGTTTGATGCGATCTGCCTCCACCCAGGAGTGCTTGCAACAGCGTATCTTCAGAGATGCAGTTGAAGCAACGCTTGACCAGTAAGTGATTTGAGTGTTGACTGAATGTACAAAGCCAATGTACCATCAATTTCAATTAATATTTTAGAGCAATGTCAGTTTTGAATGATCTGCATATCAAGCAGATTACTTTTGATTGACCAGAATGAGCACTGGTGTTTATTTTCAGACATGGAGGAAAAAATGATTTTTTCCTCCATGCTTCAGAGTAACCGCACAACTGAATATGACCTTGGTTGACCCACGCGCATCTATATCTTATTGTACATGCATTACATGTATGTAATTGTTTACTTTTGATCATGATTGCCTTTTGGTATGGTTATAGTTTTATAGTATTTCAGTTTCACATGGTGTTAACGTAAACAATATCGATACTAGTACTCCACCATGCAAATCACAAATCTTATGTTTATAATTTTGTCTGATTTTTTGTTTTGTTTTACAGAAAATATCGCCATGTTGCATATCGGCAAGTGGTGAGGTGGTGTTGGGGTTATCTTGGCCGTTTCAACCGGGTGCCACTGCCATCATGTGTAATGGACGCAATCCGCAGGACGTTCCCAAACCCTGATGGACAGTACAAAGGATTTTCGTATCCACCACTGGATTAGCCGATTTGTTTTGTTTTATTTTTTAAATTGGTAAATATTCTTCCTAGTTATAATGATCTGAGGGAGTTACAAATTATTTTGTGCGTTCATAAACCATGATCAATGGCAGAATCAATTACGTGTGTATTTCATTTGTGTCTTTTCGGGGAGAAGTTGATTAATTTAGCACTAATGTGAAATAAACTTGTTTTATGCTACAACAATACACTATGGTAAAAAACATTACAAATTCGGTATGGCAGAAAGATGCCAAGAACTGAAAATTTTACAAGACCTTAGTACTTTCGAATAAATGACAAGACAAAATATGTATGTATTTGCAACTAACAATTGAGTTTATTTTTTAGGTTAAAATATCAAATTAAAAAAGTTGCCTCTTGATGACGAAAACAACTTAATCAAAATCCTGTACATACTTGTTTGAACTTGGCCATTGTTCTGTTAAACTGAACTGGAAATCCTTTGAAATTCATTTCACACTTGCTGCTCTTTTCCAGGAAAAACTTACAATCAGCATAACTCTACTGCTGAGCAGGTTCAGATTTTCTTGGATTAAAGCTAATTCAATTAGGTTTTTGGCTTTGCATCACAAAAGGAGAAGTGTGACAAAACTAATATTGTAAATCTCATGTTGGTAAATCTCATGTACTTCGCCTATAAAACTTAAAACTTGTTCTGAGGTACAGTGCAATAAATTGTAAAATACAAGAATAGAATAACAATAAATGTGTACAGGCCATGTCATTCTGTCTTCAATCAAATATTAATAAAAAATATAAAAGACATGTATATAGCACCAAATCCATTTGAATAAAATGTTCTCCCAGGCCCTTTAAATATAATAAAATAACCTAAAGTAACAATAGCAAAGATTATAAAAGATTAAAATACATGGGAGCCAGATAAAGTGATAAAAACAGGCAAATATCAGCAGGGGCGGATCCAGGAATTTTGGCATGAAGGTGAAATCCTTTCGTGTATTATTCACGAACTTCACCCATTCCTTTGATATCGCAGGATCCCGCGGAAATTGAAAAAAATGAGTCTCTGGATTCTTAATACTATTTCTAGTGCATCCACCAACAACACATGAAGTCGGCATTATAACTGTTAGACAACAACGTCGAAAAAAAGCTTCATAAAAACTTCATGCCTCTGCTGACGCATGAAAACGCATGTATAATATACACGGAAGTAACATGGCGTCTTCTGTTTACTCTCGGGTGCTCATGGGTTATACGTCATCCCTTTTCGCTGGTTTACAAGTCCGCTGGTACTATATCGTGGATTTCATAGTGGATTGTCAATGGGTCTTTGTCGGGAACCAGTGCAGGGCGGGAAATTTCTAAAATCGAAGAAGCGGGGTCTAGTTTTTTCGGTCAAATTGCAACAAAATTATAAAGAGAAAAACATGACCACAACAATAAATTGTTACCTGAACACAACATAAACAAGGTTCGATAGTCAATTTAATGTGAGAGTTCTCGTTGTAGTCCATCTTTAAGATCAGAACCAAACCTTTTGTCTAATGCATTTTTTTCAGTTTAATGTAAAAGTCTTGTCAATTTCCTTTGTAAATATAATCGTTGTGTTATGTGTTTTGTTAATTTCGTTAGTCATTGTATTGTATTGCTTTTATAAAAGTGTTGCTGATTTTTTGAAATAAAAGAGACGTATATCTCCCACAGGGGAAAGAAAAACAAAAACCAAAAAATGGTCCTCATAATGACAAATTCCACGTGTAAAAAGCAGTGATCACTAAGTTTATGGTGCTTTTTAATGTATTATTTTAAGCGCCCTCTACGTTCAAACCTTTTAAAAATCAGGTCCCGTATCGTCAGTAAACTCGTAAAATCATCAAGAGTTTATTCTTTATTTGTAAAATATTTAGTAGATAATGCAAGCCCTTTCGAATAATAATTTGATATTTTTTTAATCAAGAAGTAACCAATAGGCCTATTGTTGTACCTTCCCTTTTGAATTTTTTAAAATATTATTATTATTACTTTTGGAAGCGCACTCTTCGTTCAAACCTTTTAAAATCAGGTCCTGTCAGATCCATTTTAATCGTCAGTAAACTCGTAAAATCATCATGAGTTTATTCTTTATTTATAAAATATTTAATAAGCAATGTAAGACCTTATCTTTTGGATAATAATTTGATAATGTTGTCATAAAAAATACCAATGTTGTATCTTCCCTTTAAAGAAGTCCCTACGGGCCTTCCCGGTCTTTCGAATAGCAAAGAAATCGCAATTGCTTTACTGAGAGGCCAGATTAGTTAAATCTTTAGCAGTTCAACTTGGCAGTAATTATCTGAGATTCATTCAGGGAATCGGATCATCCCATGGTACCTCAGAGTTCGATTACATCGTCTCAATCATCCAGTTTTCCCGCTCTCCCTCTCTCTCCGCATAGCTCTGTCTAGCCGGCTGTTTCTGTTTTTAGGAACACAATTCCTAGTTCGCTTGGACTTCTGACGTCAGCAACGCTTATTATTCAGTACTTTTACCACTGCCAAACTTATTTGAGTAAAATGAAAGGTCAGTCATTTACGACGGGTTCATCCTATGGGACAAGACCATGCCATCAGCCCCAGCCCCGCTATTTTGTTAAGTCTTGGTTCCGTTACACGGATGGCACGGCCGAATTAGATATCCGCTAACTTTCTCCGTGTACACGAACGGAAGTCGTACAGTATTCCCATAGGAGTCGGTATTGATCAGAACGTGTTGTGTTTCTGAGAATGACTGTCTTCCAGCGATGCCATTATGACCCAACGGGCGCCCCCTTCTCCTCCATGTGAGTATCGTAGGAGACGGCACGCCGTTGCTGAGAAGAAACACCATTTTGTTTTGAAAGCTTTAGATGGGTATTAATCGTCCCCCAGCGTCTATTCTTCACATAAAAGGTGTCATGGCTAGTTGTGAAAACACCCTGTAGTCTTGAGCAAAGAGGATCAATTATTGTAAACCCTTGCCTTATGCTATCCAATTTCCATGGCTATCCCTTAAGACTACAACATCACATGTCTTGAATTCTAGACGGGATAAATGACATCGAATTTCCATTTATTTTCTTCAGAATTGCTGATGAGTTTTGGAGTATACTGCATAATTTGGTTAAAAATAACATGTTCAAAAGTATTTTGACTTAATCATATTAAGTCCACTTTTCCTAATTTTTATGAAATAAATTTTCATTTTAATGATTTTTTTTTTAAATATCATAGTTTTTATGAAATAAATTATCATTTTATTGCAATTTTTATAAATTCGACTTTAAAACGCCTGGTTGGTATTGTTTTTAAGAGTTACATCATCATCATCATCATCATCATCATCGGCGGTCAACTCGTTAACGAGTATGACTCATCGCAGAAACAAGAACTAAAAAAAATAACATTGAGAATTAGGTGGTGTGAGGGTAGTTGAGTTACAATAATCTAGCAAACCCACATTTGCAGCTGTTTCCCTCAGTCTTTTGTCTGAACACACGTTTCTCGAAAACAAAATCAAGATTGGGCATAAAGTTGGACATATAACCCTTCCACGCCATTAGTTTGACTGGGGGTGTTGTATCTGATTTTCCTCACTCTCTGGCCCGAGTACACATTTGAAAATGATTAAAGACAACAGCTGTATTCAAGTAATCCCATATTCCCCCAAAGTTTTTTAGAAAAAATCCCTAAATGTTTCGAATATTGTCTCAAATTAATGTATTTATTGTTTTGAATCTTACTCTGTGGTGGGGGGTGGGGTGGGAGGGGGAGCAGCTGACTTTGCCAGGATTTTCAGAGTGATGAGGGCAGACAAATTTGTCAAGAGAATTTACCAACCGAAATCCAAGGCATTATATGAAAGTGCATAGCATTCAGCGGCGGATACAGAAAAATGTCTTTACGAATTGCATATTGAATTCCTGAAGTACCAACAACAATTCGCGAATTTACCGACAGACACTGTTTGATCGACAACTTCGTAACTCATAACTGTTTTTAGCGTATTAATTATTTAAAAACATATAAGCAAACTAGGAAACCCAAACAGTGTAACAACTTTTAAATAAAATAACAATTCAAACAAAACTGAGTTATTTTGTTGCTTGATTGTTTGTTTTGGGGGAAAATTTAGTTCGGGGTTAAGGGCCCCCCCCCCCCCCCCCCAAAAGTATCCAGTTTCTGGTCATCGGTCGGCTTCAAAATCGGTGCGGCGATGCGCTTTTTTTCGGCCATCTTTTTCATGTGATGCTCAATATGCGGCAGAGTGCACCCCCTCCCATTGTGTCTTCATTGTCTTCCAGGAATCTTCGGAATTCTTTAGAGGATTTCGGGGGGGAGAGGTCCGTTAACAGTAGAACAACAGTGTGTGTTAGTGTATAGGGACATGGGGTGTCATTCTGCCGCATAACGAGCATGGTATAATTTTTTTTTTTTTTGCCAACAGGGAAATACGTGATACATTGTATACACGGGGACCAAATTTCCTGTATACAAAGTATGGTGGCTAAGAGAGGCCACACAAATCGGGCAAACGTTCATACCCCTATGTGAAAAAAGTCTTTTGAAGCACAGCACGGCAGAATTCCAATAGATCCAGCAATTTTGGCTGCAATTGGACATCATTACATATAGCAACAAACAAAAAAAACAAAAAACAAAATGCCGATGCGCGGGTCTGAGGCGACGCGCGCGGAGACCAGAAACCAGGTTTTTTTGGGGGCCTAAGGTAGTTAATCCTGCTTTATACGCCCCTCCCCCACCCCAGAAATCGTCGCCACTGCTTATGTTCGACTTTGACCTTTCGGCATATAACAAAATAATTGGGCAATGCCGCACAGGAACTTTAAAGGGGGACTGACATTCTTTACTTAAGGCGTTTTGTAATAAAATATTGTTTTTGAGACCCACCTGTGTCTATTTAACCATTGATTTCTGAGTAAGTATTTTAAAACAATGTTTGAAGTGTTTGGGGGAGGCAACCCCGCCCCATGGTGGAAGCTTCATTTGCATAAGATATGTGACGTAAGGTCGGGAAGATCCGATGTGTACATGATGTACATGTACATACATGTACATACGTTTCACACACGTAGCGTCGATTTCATTTCTTCCGTGATTTTTGTTTCCGGAACTAATAAAATGCCGGGAAGATGTGTTGCTGCAGGATGCAGCAACACCACCAAAGACAGTGTTAGCCTTCATCTGTTCCCAAGTGACCCAAAATATCGCCGTATTTGGACGAGCAAAGTTCGACTGACAAGAGTAAAGTGGTCAGGTCCATCGGCTCACACAGTTTTGTGCAGCGATCATTTTGAGCCGAGTTTTGAGCCGAATTTCTCTTCCCGACATGATGTCACGAACAGCTCCTCCATGCAGGGCGGGAACAACTAGTAAAAGTGGGGGGAATTTTTACAATGGTAAAATAACACTCTCAAAAACAATAAAAACACAAAACAAAAATTTTATTGATCTTTTACTGATATAAAAGAATAAAACGATCACATATTTAACTGTTAGATTTAAATCCACTACAGTCCCCCTTTAAAAGATTTTTAAAGCAAGTTTTCTTCAAGTCCATGGGCGTGTTTTGGTGAACACGAACAGAAATGTGTTTCTGACGTCATATTCTTGACCAGAAACAAGACGGCATAACTACGTGAAAACGAGAACGTAACCAGAAAGTTTTGTGACGTGTTCAATCCTCAATGTTTCTCAAAATATACGGTGTAATTAAAGTGTCGGAAAATAGAACTTACTCGTCAGTGCTAGTAATAAACTTGGAATATAGCCTATGCTTGTATACGAACAATCATTCCGTCATGTTTTAACAAATAATTAACAAAACTTCCGTTACTTTTTACAATCCGCCATCTTGAAACCAAGCGTAACCGATCACAAACTTCGGTTCACGTTTGGTCAGCACAATGACGTCATCGCAGCGCAACCAACGACCAAAGCCCAAACATGTTTCTGGTACTCTCTTAGTATCGATCGGCATGACATTTCCGGTAATTCAAGGCAAACTTCAGTAGTAGTACGGTATTTCTTAAAAAGTTTTTTCGATTCTAGTTCCGAGATGTTTAATGTATTGCACGAGTTAAAAATGTAAACACCATTATTCTTACACGTGAAATATACATTATTTTATGTTTATCCTTTACAGACATTAAATCAAGCATAATACAGTGATTTGCTTGATTGCTATTGCGCATGATGAACTGACTGATAAGAAACAACACTCACACGCTTGACTTCTAACAAAACTAATTTGTATTCATCAGTATCGGTTAGCTCTTCAGTCATTTCGACTGGGGCATAACCAGTGGCGTAGTCACTGGGGGGCAGGGGGGCAAAGTGCCCCCCACAGAAATTTTCAGGGATAAAATGGGGACTGCAAAAATTTGGCAAAAGACAAGACAAACTGGAACAGAAAAAAAATAACCATTTATTTATACTCGGTACTTGTTTTTATACCACAATGTGATCTGATACCATGATGTGATCAGCGTAAGTAGTGCCTTCACGTGATGTCACGAAAGGTCATATCAGTACAAGTGTTACACTTAAATCCTCTGAACCTTAAAATGGGGACAAAACATGGCTTTGCCCCCCCCCCCCACACACACACTCTAAGAAGGCTGGCTACACGACTGAATTACATCATACTTATCAAAAGAGGCGTTCAGTAGGAAAGAAAGTTGTGTGATCCCCGCTACTGCCGTTAGTCAGGTTGTTTACATCTGACCGGGGCTTGATCCCTGGCTACTCGGCAGATATGGTTTGGCCTCCGACCTGGCCCCATAGAGCAATAGATAATTGGCATAAGTGGACCGCCCACCAACATAGGGGCTGGTTAGCTCAGTTGGTAGAGCGCTCGTACGGTATTCGAGAGGTCGCGGGTTCGAGTCCGGCATCAGCCAATTTTTCTTTGCTCGCTACCCGTATATATATATATATATATATATATTTAGAAACATATTTATTTATATTTAGAAACATTTATTTTATGCCAAAGTTATAAATTTACATCATTTGTTCCAATACATATAATGATATAGATGGAACAAATACAAATAAACAAACATAAATTACGACTTTGTCCGAACATTTAAGCCACACAAAATGGAAGTCTCTGATTTTTTGTTAACTTTTTTTGTGTGGGAATGGGGATGCTACGAGTTGTTTTTATTATAGAGGCGGGAAATTATTACAGTAAAGGCCGTTTCACACAAGACCGTTTTATAGGACCTTGGCGATAAATTGCATCCATGTTAAAAAATAGCAAATCCCAGTCGTGTGAAAGCTATCCTTGTTAAATAATTACCACGGACCTTCGTTATTAAACAGAGATCGAGACCTCCAAAAAATCGCAACAATGTTAAAATCGCCACGATAGGTCGTGTGAAACGCTTAGTGCGCCCAAATCATTTCGCATGCTCAGTACGCGTCACTAGACCTGAAGCTCTGAAACGAGGGACATTGGTGGTTTGGACGTGGTTTGGAAGTCGTGTGAAAGGTTGTTATAAAATCGCAAGCGACCGTGGTGACAGACAACCGGCGCCCATAACCAAGGACGTTCGTTGTCGGTGCTCGTGTGAAAAGGGCTAAACTCCACATTTATTATGACTCTAATAAGAAACTTGTGTTCATATTGGTTATTTTATACATTCGGGAGTATTTATGTGTTTTTACAAAATTGTTTACGGGTACCCGGGTATCCGAAGATTTCCAATTTCGAGTATCCGGTTCCCGAAATAACCGAAAACGCCCAGCCTTAGAAATTAGTTAATTTACCGATGTTCTGATGAAACAACTATTGGCGGTAAAATAGCGGGAAAACACGGGTGATACGTCTTTAAGTTGCTCTCTACGGGGCTGATCGTTAGCAAGTCGATCTGGAATTTAAATCAAACACCTACGTTGATTTGTTACACTGCATGCCGATTATGTTTTGCGCAATAAATCTCTACGTAGGTCTATTCCCCTCTCTGGTAATATCACACCCAATAAAGCATCCACACTGAAGCATTACATGAATGTGAATAATAAATTCACATTCACGATGGTCATGAGATACAACAAAGTCAATAAATTCCCTTCGTTTCGGTGGAACAGTCAAATCCAAATGTGCGTCTGTGTTAAGCAAGGGGATGATACAAATGGAAGGTTCCATAGGTGGCAAAAAGGGGCTGCTCCAGGGAGTGGCAAAGTGGGGCTGTGAAAGGGAGTGGCAAAGAGGGGCTGCTCCAGGGAGTGACAAAGAGGGGCTGTGAAAGGGAGTGGCAAAGAGGGCTGTGAAAGGGAATGGCAAAGAGGGCTGTGAAAGGGTGTGGCAAAGAGGGCTGTGAAAGGGAGTGGCAAAGAGGACTGTGAAAGGGGGTGGCAAAGTGGGCTGGGAAAGGGAGTGGCAAAGAGGGGCTGTGAAAGGGGGTGGCAAAATGATCTGTGAAAAGAGTGGCAAAAGGGTCTGTGAAAGGGAATAGAAAAAAGGGGCTGCTCAATAGGGGTGTCAAAGAGGCTCGAAAGGGGGTGGCAAAGAGGTGCTGCTGTAGGAAGTAGCAAAGAGGTAATGGATTATGGCCCAAAGGTGTATAACCATATTAATACAGAATTTAATTACACTCACGGTACTCCGCCCACCCAGCCGTGGATATTTTCATTTTTGTATTTACTGATAAAGAAATAAATGAAAATAATAATAATAATAATTTGCTTACACAAAAGCTGCTCGTTAATTTGAGGCATCCACACTCTACTATGGATTGATAGTGAACTCCATTACCCTTTCCCTTCATTTCGCTTGATTTTCTAATCGAGGTACAGTCGCCTTGCACCTGCAACTGAATCAAAATACACATTTTGCACAAGTCGTTCACCTTTTTCATGATTCTAATAGCCATCTTAATGTCTTGTTCCCTGGATATCAGAGGTTGTGTACATGTTCTTTACAGTAACCTGCCTAATTGTGTCTGTTTGCAGGGGTAACGTCGCTTCCAAATGTCATTGAATTTTAAGTAAATTAACGGAAATAATAGCTACATCCGTTTATTTCTTCCTTATGTCAGGAATGAACATTTCTTTGGAACTATCAGATTATTGGGCCTTCTCGCTGATGCATGCAGCATGTAAGCTACAGAGTGTGGTTGTGAGAATTACAGCCTCATTTTCGTATTTATCGTGAATAAGGCGAATAGGCTATGCGTCCTTTCTGGAGTTCGTTGAGAGAGAAACAATAGTTGAGATTGGTAGATGTAAAAAAAAACCCACTATATTGTTGAATAATGTGCGCGTATACGGCCTACATTATGATAATAGAATTGTCAGTATTCAGTGATGACCGACCTTTTTTATAAAGAAAAAAAACACATTGGTAATGTTGGCAAAACTGTTTCAACGAGCATGATTGCTGTCTTTGAATCTAGCTGATTAAACAACCTACATTATGTATTAAATGACATGTATCCGCTTAGTTGTGTAGAATTAGATATTATACACACGTCTGTGTAGGGCAAAATTAAATCAATTGTTTGTCTCCCGACGCAAGAATTTCACCAACCAATATATATACATAACAGCAAAAGAAACGTCACCCCTAAAAATATTTATTATTTTCATTTTATAATTAATATAATTTGTTTAATGAAGAATATTATGAGTATGGAGTGTAACACGAACACAATGTGGCAAATTTGGTTGACCTGGCAGCCAACCATCCCACAACATTGTAAATTTATTATGTTTAATAATATAATTACTTAACAGAATTTAGGGGGTGACGTTTCTTTTGCTGTTATGTATCGCGGAACCCACTGCTATATGGGATTCTAGCCGGCCAATTGTCATCGGGCAAGCTCGGTGGTCGAGAGGTTAAGACGTCTGCATTCGTATGCAGGAGGTCGTGGGTTCGAATCCCGCCCGAGTCGCCTGTGTAGTTTGTTCACAGACACTCGGAAAGCACTGAGTATATAGTACTATACACACGTCGGTGTAGGGCAAAATTAAATCAATTGTTTATCTCCCGACGCAAGAATTTCACCAACCAATATATAGAATTAAATATTGTGTCGATAATTTAACGAGGGAAAATAAGGAAATTTCATTCCGATATTTCGATCGGCAAACACGACCTTTGTACGCATTCTAACGTGAAATTTGGAAAGACGTTCGTCCATTGATTTATTGAAGAATAATTTGACAATAATCTTATTAAAATAATACCACCTCGAGTAGGATATTTAAAGGGATACTCGACACATATAGTAAACATTACATCAAGTACACTTTATGTGAAAACATTTATAATTCATTTGTTTTAAGAAATCTAATGTTTTTAGTGCCAGAACGTTTCAAATGAATGAAATGATTGCGTTTGTGATTGTAATTCCACTATTTAACGTATTAATATTTTGTTACGTCGCCTCAGACCCGCGCCTGGGCATTTTTAGTTTTCCTCTTTTTTTTTGCTATGAAACGATTGTAATTTTGCCGCGCTGTGTTTTAAACGACTTTTTCGCATAGGGGTATGAACGTTTGCCTGATTTGTGAGGCCGCTCTTAGCCACCATACTTTGTGCATGGGAAATTTGGTGTGGTTCCAATAAACCGCGTGTGTATCACGTATTTCACTGGTAAAAAAAAATACAAAAATACCACCAAAAAAAACAAAAAAAAAAACAAAAAAGTTTTGAAGCCGACCTATGACCAGATATCGGAGACGTTTGTTTTGGCCTTAAGGTATATATTTACTTTCAAGAAACACTGCAATGCAGGAACTGTGGTTTAGGTATTAAGGTAAGGTAAGGTAAGGCAAGGTGAGGTGAGGTGAGGTGTGGAATTAATAAATCATAAATTACAAATGGTCGAATGTATTACCTAAAATTACTTGGTGTGAAGCTGACGAGGATATCAATCATTTCTACACTCTAAGAAAAAACATTGCGTAAAATCTGACACTTTGCCACCGTAAAAAGGGAACATGGTCGTCAATAGGGTAAAACTCGACACAACGGGGGTTATGTCGAGTTTTACTCCCGACTTGTGTCAATATTTTACCCTTGAAACGACGTAACATTTCTTACTCCAACAATTGTTTAAAGGTTTACTCTACAAGGATTAATGTTTCCGTTGTACACAACTGTTGCGTGATCTTTACCTAACCGAGGTTGTGTACAGTTTTAAACAGAAGTTGTGTAATTTCTTACTCAACATTGTGTTCAGTTCCGCCGGGGCAATAATGCTGGTCGATTTGTTTTACTCTGAGGTTGCGTTAAACTTTAAAATACAAATGCACAGTACTTAGTGAACTTTTAATTATTGTTATCAGTATTTATTGCAAAACTCCATGAACTACACATATTAACTACACATCCATCTTTGATGTTTGGTTGACACATGAACGCACGTGTACTCGGTTTACTTCATCCGCTGCTTTAAATACGCGTATACGTATGTTAACTGAGCGATATTCACTACACACAGACCATTTTCATACGCTGCACAGGAGTATTATTTAGCTTTACAATGGCTTTACACATTATTTAATCATTGTTGACCTCTTTTCAGCGTATCGCTCAGATTACAAATTTACTCCAGTGATGGGTAATGACAAAATTATAACATTGATCATTGTCCTTTAAAAAAGTACTCAACCTTCTTACTCTACGAATTTACCCAACACAAATTTACCTTCTTTTCTTAGAGTGTAGAAATAAGTCTGAGGCGCTGTCACTTTAGAGCAGACTTCCAACATGGCATGGAATCGGTGTCCTAGTTTAGGATGAACACAGTGACTGACAATTACTGGCTCATTTATACAGCAGCAACGGTAATGTGACCTTATCATGTCAGTATATATTTTAATCTAAAACTAGTACTTCGATTCCATGCCCTGTAGATTGTGACGATATTATTGTCCCACTCCATTTAATGGCCCTGTCACACTGTTGCGTATCGTACTAGCGTAGGCCTATGCCAGCGTATGAAAATTATCACTCATACGCTGGTATACGGTGACATACGCTAGGGGTACGTTAGGCATAGGTTGTATACGTTTCAAGCACGGTGGCATACGCTGGCATACGCTGGCATACGCTAAGGCAGAAATAAATTTTTAAGCATGCTTAAAAATTTTGTGCGTATGCGGACGTATGGTTAATACGCTAAGCATACGCTAGGCATACGCTGAATACGCTAGAGGTACGATATAGGTACGTTACTCATAGGTCGAGTACGCTGGACATAAGTTGTCATACGTTGGCATGAAGGTGTACCGTACAGCTAGCGTATTGATATCGCATTGAAAGGCCGCCGATTATATAGGCACTTTGTCACGTGATAGGCGGATAGGCGGTACGCTGGGCATGCGCAGTTCATACGCTACTCATACGCTAGCCATACGCAGAGTACGCTGTCCATACGCTGGTAATACGCTGTTCATACGCTGACATACGCAGGTCATACGCTGACATTTGCTGACATTCGCTGTCCATACGCTGTCAATACGCTTGCCATACGCTACTCATACGCTACGCATAGGTTCAATACGGTAAGTATACGCACAATTCTGTATTTTCAAGGGCTTTTTGTGCGTATGAAAATTATATTATGAATTTTCATACGCAACTCTTACGTTTCTCTCATACGCAACAGTGTGACAGGGCCATTAGGAAGTTATTCGACAATGAACGAAAAAAATCCGTGAATGATTAGTACCAGTAAAATAAAAACTCAAATTAATAAAATGCTGGCCCACTGTTTTAATCCTCAGCTTGCACGTGACCACACAATTTACTGTACGTAACGGCAGAGGGCGTGTGCAGATTGGCCAGCGCGGCTGTCAATCAGAATCAAGCGCGTTTTAGGCTAAATATCGCTTTTATTTACAGTTTCCGACATCCCAATTTTTTTTTTTTGGTTCTTTTAATAACGATATTATCTTTCAAAATTCGCTCGCTTTTTAAATTCTATTTTGTGGGTCCCTTGAGCCAAACACGAGCGATATATCTTTAAATTCCAGTTTGAATTTAAGAGACTATCTTCTCCTAAATTACAGATTAGAATGAACACGAAAAGTCAGAATCCATTTTCTCTGTTACCTAGCTAGCGACACAACGTAATTAGCTGAAAATTTAATTTGTATTGGCTATTTGACGCAGGACTGTATCTTGATACAAAATCATCAAGCAGTGACGTGCATCCCTTTTAAACTATACCAGAGATGTGTATTCCACGTGCATTGAGATTTCCTTTCAATGCGAATAATTACGAATACTTCCTTGACATATCGTGGGTGTCGTTTGTATATGTTGGCTTTTAACATTTTACAATCTGGGTGAAGCTAAGTCCATTATTCGCTTTGAGCAAACTGTTCCGTGGACGCATTCATCATCAATCGCTTGTGTTACAGTAATTACAATGTTTCTCTTTGAAACACACCAAAGTGTTTTCAGATATTTCAACCTCCCAATAGCAAGCTATTTATTACTGCTTTGTCCACAAACACTGCTCATCTTCCCCGTTGCCATGGTGATTTATTGTCAGTCTACCGTGCGTTGGATGCGTGGACGGGCCCCACGCATACCGCATTTAGTGCGTCAACGCTGGGAAATAAGTACAATATTAATTACCAGTAAAGCACTATAACCTATTAAAAAAACCCTGTATACTTGTCTCTTCGTAGTTCTTAAGAAGGCGGATATTTGAAGTGCGAACGCCTGCTATACAATGCACACTCGATGAAGAGGTTTTGTATTAAATGTGTGGGCTCTATACTGTGATATTTTAGCAGCGGTTAGTTCATCATTTAGGCATATAGCCTCGAAATACTCAAACACCGTGGGTTTATTTCTAGCTCCTACGCAATAAATCTAGACTTGTTACATTGAGGTGTTACATTTATAATGGAATTAATACAGAACTAGAAGGGCATGTTTGTATTGATATGTATGGTATTGCAATGTTTTTGCAAGTGGTGGACATAATTGAATTATTATCTTAATTGGGTATATAATTAGTAATTTAAAATAATCAAACATCATGTTAATGTAAACTTTTCTTAGTGTAAAACTGAGGATGTTGTTTAATCGTCCCTAATATTTAATTGGTCTGAGGTGCGCTCATTTTTAAGACAAGTTAAAATAATGTCCAGTTCGAATTTAGGAAAGAGTGCTCTTTTCCAAAGCAGAGGACCAATGAGGGGGAAAGGCTGGCAAATACTGTGTGAGTTTATTGGAATCTAGTGACATTATGTATTCACGTCAACTCCGTGAGTTATTGGAATCTAGAGACATTATGCATTCACTTCAACTCTGTGAGTTATTGGAATCTGGTGACATAATGTATTCATTTCAACTCCGTGAGTTATTGGAATCTAGTGACATTATTGTAAGTCTTAACATTCCACATTAGTACGGCTTCTGTACAATAGTGCTGTACCGCCAAATAATGGTATAGTTATTAAATAACTAAAAGTGTAATTAACGAGAAATATTCCGTTCAATTTAATCTTACATTACAAACATAGTCAATCAATATACATGTGTACTACAATATTCAATACAATATGGGGTGCCATGGTCGAGCGGTCTAGTGCACTTGATTTGTGTTCTGATGGCTGAGTCGCCAGAGTGTGGGTTCGAATCCCAGCCGCGACCGTGGTGCTTGTGTCCTTGAGCAAGACACTTTACCATAATTGCTTCTCTTCACCCAGGAGTATAAATGGGTATCTGGCAATAGCTAGGGACGTAACCTGCGATAGACTGGCATCCTATCCAGGGGGAATGGAAATATTCTCAGTCGTTTCATGCCAACGAAACCGGAGATAAACACCGGCCTGATGAGCCAATATGGCTCGGGACAGACTTTACTTTTTACTACAATATTCAATTAAACAAATTGTGTGGAAGCACGGTCCCGATAAGCCAAGGCTGATATTGGAGTGCCTTAAACAGAATTACAACAAAAGACTTAAACTGACAGACAAACAAAAAGGACAGACAAACAAGAAGTACAAATGACCAAGTGGATAATGTAATGGAAGGACTGGCGATTTAACCTACTTGTAGTTAAAACTATATACGAAAGAGAAATGTAATGAAATGAAAGAGAAATGTAATTAAATTAATGAAATGTAATCAGTTAAAATTTTGATATACAGTTGAACACTGCCAAACTATTATGTAGTAAGGACAGTTGTTGACTGGTAAAAGCCATGTCTTGTATTGTTGAGGGTGGTCAAAATGACAGTCAAAACCAGTCAAAAATGCCCCTGTGTGCACAGTTGGTCAGTCAAAAGCAGACCAGTTGACTGATTTTGGCCACTATAGCAACTTGCCACAAAAGTTCAGCTGCAGTAGGAGGGTTAAACGAAAAACTTGAACGTAAACGTATTACCAGTCGTAAATACAACCGACACCATCACATCCAGTGTACTGATTCCCGTATTGTTTGCATGTTGCACGTCCATTGAATAGACAAGGCACCAGTCTGCCATCACACGCATAGCGGTAAATGTAATACCGCTCACAGTCCAGCGAAACATACAGCGCGCAAAGTTTTAATAGATGTACCGTATGGAGTGTCGTGGCCGAGCGGTCTAGCGCACCGAACTCAAGTTCTGGTGTTGCCAGCAGCAGCGTGTGGGTTCGAGCCCCGGTCGTGACACTTGTATCCTTGAGCAAGGTACTTAACCATAATTGCTTCGTCCTTCGGATGGGACGTAAAGCCGTAGGTCCCGTGTGTTGTATAATGCACGACAAGTGGATTGTCGTGGCCGAGTGGTCTAGCGCACTGAACTCAAGTTCTGGTGTTGCCAGCAGCAGAGTGTGGGTTCGAGCCCCGGCCGTGACACCTGTGTCCTTGAGCAAGACACTTAACCATAATTGCTTCTCTCCATCCAGGGGTTAAATGGGTACCTGTGAAGGCAGAGATGGTTTGCTCTCTATGCGCTAGAAATGGCAGCAATTGAGCTGTATACTCCCCAGGGAGCTGAGATGGTTTCAGGAATGATTTATGAGCCTTATGAGCCTTATGAGCAGGGATAATAATATAATGCGCCTTGAGCGCCACTTAGTTGGTGGATACGTGCGCTATATAAATCTATACATTATTATTATTATTATTATCTCTTAATAGAGATATGTCTATTTCGGGATTAATTGTTAAGTTTGCAATACACAGTGACCTTACGATCACATCTTTGATTGTACCAAAACCAGTTACGTGATCAGGGCCTAATTGCTAAGCAGAGAATCTTGCTTACTAATAAATGGTAATTAATAATTTAGACTTACATAGCGCACGTATCCACCAAACTGGTGCTCAAGGTGCATTACATTATTATCCCTGCTCATCAGGCTCATAAATCATTCCTGAAACCATCTCAGCTCCCTGAGGAGTATACAGGTCAATTGCTACCATTTGGCGGCGCATATGGGCTAATCAAACACATCAACCAACTCTGCCCTCACAGGTACCCATTTACTCCTGGGTGGAGAGAAACAATTATGGTAAAGTGTCTTGCTCAAGGACACAAGCACCATGGTCGCGGTCGGGATTCGAACCCACATTCTGACGACTCAGCCATCAGAACACCAATATTTTCACTATAATAATAATAATAATAATGTGTGGACTTATATAGCGCACGTATCCACCAACTAAGTGCTGCTCAAGGCGCATTATATTATTACCCCTGCTCATAAGGCTCATAAGGCTCATAAATCATTCCTGAAACCATCTCAACTCCCTGGGGAGTATACAGCTCAATTGCTGCCATTACAGCGCATATAGGGCTAATCAACAAACTCTGCCCTCACAGGTACCCATTTAACCCCTGGGTGGAGAGAAGCAATTATGGTTAAGTGTCTTGCTCAAGGACACAAGTGTCACGGCCGGGATTCGAACCCACATTCTGCTGCTAACACCAGAACTTCAGTCCGGTAAGCTAGACCGCTCGGCCACGACACTCCATAAGCATTATAATACAGACTACCAGCCAAATTACAAACATTTGTGTAGAACTTTGGATGGTAACCAACAAAACTTGCTTAGCAAATATTTTTGGTAAGCATTTTTTTTCTGCTAAGCAGCTCTGTGAAATTGGCCTCAAGAAATTCAGTTATTTTTTAGCAATTAACAGGAAAACGACAAATTGTTCAGGGTATTTGTGTATAGTTTTTGGGAAGACTTTTCTGGGTAAGTTAATCTCTGACTTTGTCATTACATATCAACCAATCAAAGACTAATAGTTGTCCTTTCCTATATAATACCTCTTGTTGCTCCTCGTAATTCTGTTAGTCCATTCCTCTCTCAATCTTATCATATTTGACTTTGTCCCCAGGGTCTAACCTCGCGGTTACTATAACAGACCCTGGTGGGTGTATTAGTGATATCCGCAATGCTAATTTCACTTAAAAACACGCAAACAACAATATGAATATTATTTCGAGGAAACAAAATATTTCAGGCCTGTGATTTCTCAGGATTTTTTTTCCTGATTTCAGGATTTTTCTTTTACAAATCTCTCTTTGTCTCAAAAGTAGCCATCAAGGAAAGAAAGATGTAGCCTGTATTGTATCCAAACCTCTAGTTTCTTGTTTGTGAAGAAACTTTATTTCAAATCAATAAAGGTACCAAAAACACAGATCACAGATGTAACAGACCTGTGATTTCTCAGGATTTTTCATGATTTCAGGATTGTTTACAAATCTCCCTTTGCCTCACAATTTTCTTAAAAGTGGAGAGGTAGCCACTAAGGAATGAAAGAAGTAGCCTGTATTGTGTCCAAGCCTCTAGTTTCTTGTTTGTGTGGATATAGAGAGTCTGTAAATCCTCCAAAATTAAACATCCAGGAGGTTCAGGGGGCTTTGTCCTCTAGTCCAAAGGGAGACCCAGGCCAGCTACCCACAGGAGGTTCAGGGGGTTTTGTCCTCTAGTCCAAAGGGAGACCCAGGCCCGCTACCCATTTTCAGGATGTTTTTTTACTTTTGTCAAATCACAATTCTGATATTTAATTGTTTTTCTTCTTCATACCATAATGCCTATATGGATTTGTTGTTTTTTCGTACACATCAAATATTTGGATGGGTGATTTTACCGAACGACAGAAATCAATTGAACGGCCTAGTCCCGCCCTCCCCACTGCATCACACGCTATTCTTACTGATAGTATCAGAATCACCTAATTTCACCTCAGTTATCACCTAATTTGCATATCCAAGATTTTTGGATGTTGAAATCGTCCAGTTTCAGGGCGAGATAGCTGCAGTGGGTACGAGGTATACAGAAGTTGCTCAAGGTTGTATCATATAAATCTATATTCAAGATGATTTCTCTCAACTGAATCTCAAACTCATCAAGTTCAGTACCCGTTTTCAGTTAGCGGATCTTATGACAGAAATAGACATCAAATTCGTCTCTTTATCTCATGTTAAGCAGATGATTACATTGGTCCCTGGTGTACGCAATGTCGTGATCGGCACTCGTGATAACGAAGAGACAGTTCAGACGACTGTTTCGTGTACTGTGAATAAGACACAAAAATTCACTATTAAAACTTCGTTAACACAAAGGGGTGATTTGGGGGTGATATTGACAGGAGGGGGATGATTCATCAAACGTCTTAGTGCAATTTATATAATCAACAATTTCTTATCTTAAGCAACTTTGTCCTTCTTTTTGTGAAACAAATTTAATCTGCCAAATTAGGCCTTTGCCTATAGATTGCAATTTCTCTTCACACATTCATCAAATTATAGTCGATTCGTATTGTCAGAAATGCATTTCTGCACACCCTGGAGAAATCTTACTCTTAATGTTTAATACATCAAGGTTATAATTTACACTGTGCTCACGGAACACTAATATATGCCCTTGTAGTAGTTCTCATTAGACGGCCCGAGGTCTTCTTATGCATAGAGAGGATGTTGTTCCTGATAACAGGGTATTATAAATCTCAGTCATGAAACAGACTTCCTTTATACTTCATTACAGCACACAATGTAATTTCGAAGGCACCCGGGTGCGTAATTTGAAAATAGTATGTGAGATGTTTTTCGTTCCTATGGGCTTCTTCATTGTTTTTCGTTCCTATGGGATTCTTCATTACGTGTCAACAAACAAATGTGTCCACAAATGAAACTTACAGAATTAAAGGGCTTTTAAAGAGTTAAGGGCTTTTATCAACACAAACGGACAATGAAGAACCTTTAGTTTTATCATCATATAACGCTACTAAAGTCTGGCAACAATTGGAAAGAATTATGACCCAAATCCAATTTCGGTAAAAAAAATCGTAATAAACCACAGGCCACGCCGCAAGTGAGCAGGGCACGCACCAGACGGGACAATTGCTAGGCCCCGAGTCTGGCATGGGAAATAAAACCCTTTCAAGATATACACTCACTGGCCAAAAGTATTGCAACATGAATTTGTACGAGACATTGCCTAGACGGATGGCCGCAATTATCAGGTCACGTGGTTACCCGACAAAGTATTGAAGGACTTTGTTTCCGAGCAAGAACAGTAAAAAAGAACATTGACTTCAAAACACAGGCACTTTCAAGAAGTCTTAAGTAGTGTAAATAAAATAAAATAAATTATTGTAACACAGTTCTCCAAGCTGAACTTTGGTGTGAATTTCAATGTTGCAATACTTATGGCCAGTGAGTGTATGTTTGTGCATCAAGCTTCAAGAAGCATTACAGGCAAATCACACTGTCAAAAAAAAATAAAATAAAATAAAAACATGTAAATTTACAGCAAAATGCAGGCAACTCTATTTCCAACAATTTGCTGTATTACAATTTTACATAACAAGTGTGTTAAACTGATTTACAAATGTCATTGAATTTTAAGTAAATTAATGGAAATATCTACATCCATTTATTTATTCCTTATGTGAGGAATGAACTTTGCTTTGGAACTATCAGATTATTGGGCCTAATTCTTGCCGGTTTTTTTCCTCCCATAATTCAAGGTGTTAAATAGTGAAGAAAATTTAAACAATTTATACACCCTGTTCCAGTCTATTATTATTGTTATTATTATTATTATTATTATTATTATTATTATTATTATTATTATTATTATTATTATTATTATTATTATTATTATTATTATTATTGTTGTTGTTGTTGTTGTTGTTGTTGTTGTTGTTGTTGTTGTTGTTGTTATTTTGGAAATGTCTCATTATATAGGGATTGACTTCTTTTTTACAATTGTACCGATAAATGCCGTTAAAATGCGAAAGCCCTGAATATGAACATTGAATACAATTTTTGAACTGTGATTTCTTTTCCCTAGGGTCGTCAAACTTATGAACTTTCAAAGGAGACTTCTAAAAGAACAAAATCCATTACTGCATAATGCATAACTATAATTATTGTAAAAAGTTATGAATTGATCAAGCCATTTATAATTTTTTTTTAAATGTTAAACAATGATAAAATTGCACATACTAATGTTCGAGTGCTTACCATCCACGAAAACAATGACAAATGCGCAACAGTTGTGGGCGTAGCTGTTATTGATTTTCACATAGGGCCTATGTTTCAAGACTGCGTGCTGATCGCCTGCCAATTGGCACACACCATTGCTCATAAACGTCACATACTTATTTAGTATTCACGGCCATTCAGGCTTAAGTTTGTTAAAAGTTTGTCAATGACGAAGAAGCATAGATTAAAAGTTTTACTTTTCAAACAGTTGTGAATACTTAAACAGGCCTGTGATTTCTCAGGAGTTTTTCTGATTTCAGGATTTTTTTACAAAATCTTCCTTTGCCTCATTTAAAAAAAAAAGAAGAGTAGCCACCAAGGAAAGTAGTCTGTATTGTATCTAAACCCCTAGTTAATTTTTTGTAGTGATGTGGAGTCTGTAAATCCTAAACAAATTAAACATCCAGGAGATTCAGGAGACTTTGTCCTCTAAACCAAAGGGAGACCCAGGCCCGCTACCCATTTTTCATGATGTTTTTCTTTACTTTTGTCAGATCACACCCCTAACCTAAAATAAGTGTGATAGTATTTTCCGATCCGTTCAGAAACAATTATTTTATTCTTTGAAAATTCGTTTGCTGAAAACCAAAATCAGCATCTTTAATTTAAAACAAAGTTTACACGACGTGGTAAATTTATTGTAACAGTCATTGCCATCATTCAGGGCTGCTTCAAAAGGCTGCGATAAATTATTTTGTAAAAATATCTTTTGTGTATGTATATAGGCCTAATTTACATCGGTTCTCCTAGAAAATAGCTTTTATTATGAGAAATAAAAGCGCTAGTGAAAAATACTATCGTGAATTATAAGATTTAACATTTGATGGACGTTCCCCATGATGTTTTTTTTTTCCAGCAGTTCCCTTCACCCTTTCCTTCAAGCACCTTGAAAGGCTTACTCGTTGGAGATATCCATCGCATTATACTGTACACTGTTCGTGTTTTATGCGTTCAGCACGACTTAATATGTACATATCATCACCCAACCTCAAACACCGTCTTGAAATAATCTCAG
This sequence comes from Zoroaster sp. YZ-2022, assembly GCA_029582265.1. Lineage (NCBI taxonomy): Eukaryota > Metazoa > Echinodermata > Asteroidea > Forcipulatida > Zoroasteridae > Zoroaster > Zoroaster sp. YZ-2022. The sequence continues at coordinate 5,887,397 of CM055819.1, forward strand.
GTTCGAGTGAGGCTAAGCTGGGTTTGGATGAGAGACGCGCTAGTTCAATTTATTCCCTGATTCAAGTGTATCTAACCCCACTCGTGATTGTGAAGAGAAGACATGACGACAACTCGGGGCCCGTCACTTTGGCGCTTGACGCTACACAGACACCCTTAATAAGCGAGCCATGTCCCATTCTAGCCACTACAGCATGTGGTTGGTTGTTCTGCAGGCCCATCATATGCTAATTCAGTACGACAGGCCATCGTTAGGGCTAATATTGACTCATCGTGTCATTCCATAAACAGCTACATTGTCGCCTCTAGACTATTTTGCGGCAAATGTTGAATACATACTTAACGAGCGTTTACGGCGTGATCGCCCCATAAAAAGCTACAAGACTGTTGCTGTACTCCCATGGCACGATACAGATACAGGCGATTGTGAAGACTCAGTGTTTCAAGAACATCAAGGGAAATTAAGTTTTCTGGGGCAACATGGTTTGCCTTCATCTCTCCTCGGTGGTTGTGAAAACAAATTCCTTTGGCGTTGTATGGAAATGGAATAACTAAATAACTGAATAGGCCTATATGTAAATTAAACTTTGGCTATACCAGACCAGCAAGCATATTACCAAATTCTATCTATAGATTTTTAATACCAAATAAATGTTTTCTTTTTTAATATTTATGAAATTCATGTATTGGATCTGGGACATTCATTATTTGATACATGATCGTGTTATCCCATACAGTGATACTTCAAATATGTTGACCTGTGTCACCGTGTTGTTCAAGGTGAGTCTGTGTCTGACTCCGCAGTTTGTCATTTTAACATGGATGTTGGGCGAAAATGTGATGTTTGGCCTTCACCAACGTAGGCCTGTGTTTAAAGCACCGTATGCCCCGCAGAAAATCTACTCGGGCAGGACTGGAACCCACGACGAACCCTTCTGCTTACGAGTGCATTTTTTCTTAACCTCTCGCCCACTGAGCTTGCCTGATGACGTTTGCCCAGCAAGAGTTCGATAGCAACGGGTATCACAATTTACTGGTACTCTTCCTCTTACGCATATTGATTAATAGATTAGATTTATCCCTTTCACCGACGTACACTGTAAAAAAAACATTACAGCAAAATGCAGGCAACTCTATTTCCAACAATTTGCTGTATTACAATTTTACATAACAAGTGTGTTAAACTGATTTACACAATTTCTGTAAACGCTTAATAATGAAACTGCAGTACGTTTCCATATTTGTTTGGACATATTCTTTGTGGGCCGAAAAAGAGAATCAGAATGGGTAAAACAAACAAATATGTAAACGTACTGCAGTTTCATTATTAAGCGTTTACAGAAATTGTGTAAATCAGTTTAACACACTTGTTATGTAAAATTGTAATGCAGCAAATTGTTGGAAATAGAGTTGCCTACATTTTGCTGTAAATTTACATGTTTTCTTTGCACTTATAAACTACTGAATTATTGTAGAACGCTTATTACTGGTTTTTTCAAATATTTCTCAAGAAAAAAAATTGTTATTGGCTAACGTTTCCAACCTAGCAGGTTTTACATTTATACTACAGGTCTTAAAGCAACAGCTAATTCTCTATTTCTCAAGAAATTTGTTAAGGTTACGCCGAGGACATATGCAATGGGTGCTCCACCATTCGGCAAGAAGCCAAAGTCGCCAACATACCTCCAGATTACATTACAGAGGCTACTGAGAGACAAGCTTAAGCTCCATACCTCCTTGCTCTGGCCTAAGACTATTTTTATTGTAACTTCTTGAATGGCTATACTTCACTCCCGTTTACTAATCTGAATGAAAGAGATTAATAAAAAGTTATTGATAAAATAATTTGAAAGTTAACTATTACACGTAAAAGTGGACTCAAAGTTAATAAAGTGGGTATACCCATGTGCTTTGCTCCAAACTTTAGAATAGACGGCAGATTTATTTATTTTTGTTTGTCACTAAGGGGCCGTTCACAATTATCAACATTTTCACGAGCGTACAAACCGTACGCTGGGGGGGAGGGGGTTAAGGCGCCGCGTACGCTTTTTCAAAAAGTAAAAATGTCGATTTGTAAAAACGGCGCGAAATACACAGCCAACGCCCAGAAAGATCGTAGGCCTCGATCTTAACCGCGGCCACCGCGGCCAATGCCGTGATGCCCTGTCGAGATTGCCGCAATGTTCCTTCAAAAAACGCTCTCGTAACGGCCAACTTGGCCAGCATGCCCTTTTTGAGAAACATACAGTAGTAGATAGGCTCACTCTATTTGCGTATTCATGTCAGATGAAAACGTAAATACATGTACACGTAAATAACAGGAGATTTCTTGTGCGGATCCATTGTTTCTGTGACACTTGCTGTATGCTGTGGTTTTAATTCATATGGACTGTTCTTTATGGCTGTAGGGTCTATCTGTTTTCAAAAAATTGGACTCAAGTTTTGGACTCAAGTTTTGGACTCAAGTTTTTGGACTCAAGTTTTGGACTCAAGTTTTGAAATGCCTACATTTATTGATTCTGTTGTGTGTCTCTGTTTTGCTGCAGACTCTTTAAATTTGACTTTGCCTTCATAAGTTCATAGTGCACGCTTCTGAGACTTGGTTTTCTTCAGCTACCAAATCTCAGGAGTTTGCACAATGGACATTATGGAGGCAAAGTCAAATTACAGCTAAATTCTGTGTGCTGAACCATGCAAGTATTATAATACTTCTTTATCATGTTTATAATACTTCCATGGTTGAACTGACCTCGGTTTAAAATATTTGCTGCAGACTGACTGTATATTATACTTTGCCTGAATACATTACTTTTGAACACAAATCTATTGTTTGAAATCAACATTTTATTTTGTACACTTAAAGGGGGGGGAGGGGGGTCTGAAAAAGTGTACTCTTTGTACACTTGTGAAAATGTTGATAATTGTGAACGGCCCCTAAGAGCTTTATTGATTTATGCCTCAGGCAATGTCTCCCAAAGGATGAGACAAAACTGTCATCGTAAACATAATTATATAAGCAAGTCTGGGAGCAACACAAGGTAAGGGGTATAGACTTAAGAAATGCAGATTGTGTGGCATTTGTATACAGTAAATCTCATTCCAATACTGAAAACTAAACGCAGGAGAGGTTGTTAAAACATACGCTCGCACCTTTTCATGCAGATAAGAGGTCCAGTTTCGACCTCATGTCAAAAATGTACTACAACAGTACTCTTTTCATGACCTCAAACCCCCTCGACAGCTTACGGCCGTTAAACAAACGACACGCGATACGAATATGTAACCCAGACCGTAATGAAATACCCCCCCCCCCCAACCCCCCGCAAAAAATAAATAAATAAATACTCCAGATGTAATCCGGACCATAATGTAATACAACAGGTGGCTCATAATGTAATCTATCCCATTATGAGACACTTTCACATTATGGTCCGGTTTACATTATGATTTGTCATTTTATACCGCTGAGGAAATGCCGAATGATTTATAAGCCATTCTAGTTCTTACAGGAAATCGTACACTGATTTGTTTAGCTTGCGCTGTCGTTTGTTCAATTTGTTTACGTATGAGTGATTGTTCATCTAATTCACACTCTCTTAATTCTATAAATGCTCTCTGCTAAATTTCAGTAAGTTTTGAAGTTAGAAGGGCCATTTCACAAACATTCCCCTGTATCATGTTGTACACATCATAATGTATCAGTAAATTTTGGAAGAGGGCGATAATTATGTCCCATGACAGAGCCGAAAATAAACAGAGGACTGTTGCTTCTAAAAGGGTGAGTTGGAATTACTCTCAATGATACGACTCTTGGTCGTGCTAATGGCATGCGCACTGACACGGGTAAGGCAGAACAGACTCCTGCTTTGGTGAGGCGTGTGATAGGCCTGTGATTTCTCAGGATTTGTTTACAAATCTCCCTACCTCAAAATCTTCTTGAAAGAAGAGAAGTAGCCACCAAGGAAAGAAAGAAGTAGCCTGTAGGCCTATTGTGTCAAAACCTCTAGTTTCTTGTTTGTGGGGGATGTGGCGAGTCTGCAAATCCTCCAAAATTAAACATCCAGGAAGCAGGGGGGCTTTGTCCTCTAGACTAAAGAGAGATCCAGACCATTTTTCAAATCTCACCGCTGGTAAAAACCTAAGTGTACGAGTACAAACATAGCAGCGCCCACGAGCAGCGTGGATATTATGTCAATAATATTTTAACGCAGACAACAACTTGAAGCACAACGAAATCACACAAACCGAAGAAAGATGTTTATCTAAACAAATACTGTATTATTATACTCTTTTGTTTACAAATTAACATGACCGTAAAATAATCAACGTTTAAAAAAAATTTTTTTTTAAAGAAATCTTTCTGTAACCGTCTCACGTGGCTCTATCGAATCGTGATCTCGCCGCTCGTGCGAATCAACACGAGTATAATGCGTGCGCAATTAGTTAGTTTTCATCTCAACTCGAGAGTAGCCTATAGCTTGATTCAGTATTCCCCACTGGAAAGGACCCAAAATGGCGGTTGATTCGTGTGCATTGGTGCGTGAATTTATTGTGTCCCATGCTCTATGTGCACCGGAGCGTGCTCGACCACTTTGTTTCCAGACCGTGATACTTCATGCCACAGTTCTCTCTTATTCACGGTTCTGTTCCATCAGGCAGCAATGTAAGTAGTAATTTCTCTGCCTTGGGTGTTGAACTTGGTATGAGCGCATTAAACGTTGGAGGATTTAGCATATAGCAACTATACACTCTAGCAATCAGAATATTATAAACTTATTTTCAATACCTCTATCTATTCATGCGTAATTCCTCTTTTATCCGATCCCAGGACCAGAACCTGACCCCTCTTTTTGTACCTTTTTCTTTTGTGTTCATTTCACACCTAACTAAAATTCTGCTCGCTCTTGTGTTCATGTATGAATGTACGTTTGTATTTTGTCTCATTTTGCCTTTGAGAAAGAACCTGTTAGGTCCGAAACGTAAGGCCAATAACCATTATTTTTCAATAATTAAGTTAAATTTAAAAGCCGTATTTCCTGTTTTTGGGAGCAAGACCAGGAAAATCGATGATGGTGGTGTCGGCGCCGGCGGCTACGGCGAGGAAGACGACAACGATGATGATGATGACGATGGTGGTGGACAGTATTTCAATCATAAGATTTGATGATTTCTTAATCAAAATCACAACTCGGAAAACAAGTGAGAAGTGCAGACCTAATTGAACTACTAGCTGAAGCTGATTTGCTGAGACTTTCGTTAATGGGACGACGTCTTCACGATCACAGCAGAATTGTAAGTAGACTAATTGCGGTGACACCATCTGAAATTCTCTATTGAGTAGTAATTAGTTCTGAAATTAACTGGAGGTTACAACTCGACGTTTCGATCAGTATGCTCTGATCGTCTTCAGGAGAAAGGTATCAAAAGGTATGGAATCGGTGTCCTAGTTTTAGATAAACTCAGTGACTGAAAATAATACTCCACTAGCGCGGGCTGGCCTAGATACCAGGGTGCTGGTGCATAAATATTATTACCCAGCCACTGGTTTATTATTTATGCAGAATTGCGCCCTGTTATCTACGCCAGCGTGCGCAGGTGTGGTATTATTGTTAGTCACTGAGGTCATCTTAAAGGGACAGTATCGTCAAGTGACTGAAAATATTACCGTTGCTGCTGCATAAATGAGCCAGTAATTTTCAGTCACTGTTCATCTTAAACTAGGACACCGATTCCTTGCTCTGTTGAAAGTCTGCTCTGATCGTGACGACACTGTCCCCTTAAAACATCTTCAAGGGACAACATCGTCAAGATTAAACTCAGTGCATATTACCGTTGATGCTGCATAAATGAGCTTGTAATTTTCGGTCACTGTGTTAATCTTAAACTAGGATACCGATTCCTTGCCTTGTCAGAAGTCTGCTCTGATCGTGACGACGCTGTCCCCTTTAAACTGATCGAGACACCGATTCCAATTGCCATGTCCATCTCTATGATCGTGACGATATATTCAACACAGGTTCTCTTTAACATGAGTAGGATGCTTGCATGACAGGAGTTCAAGTCGGCCATAACATTATATGGTCAGGTGAATAGAATTGAAGTGTGGGTGGTGGAAATGACAGGAAATCTGTAATTACCTGTGATGGACTCGGTATACATGTACGGAAGATCTCAGCGCTCGTCAACGCACCAGTGAACTTCTAATAAACCACTCATTGCCCAATCGACCTTTCGCATTTGCGCTATAACTGTGAAGAAATTATGATAAAACAAAACTAGTCCATAGTCTTTCTGAGGTTGGAAAGGTGTTTTTTTATCAAAAATAATTCTGGTTTCAAAGGGACAAACTCGTCACGATCAACAGGGCATGGAATGCTAGTTTTAGATTAACTCAGTGACTGGAGTAATATCCCACATGATAAGGTCATATTTACCGTTTGCTGCTGCATAAATGAGCCAGTAATTTACAGTCACCGTGTCCTATGCTAGGACACCGATTCCATGCCCTGTTGAAAGTCTGCTCTGATGGTGACGATAGTGTCCCTTTAAGGACTGTATTTCTAAACGTATGCCTCTTTTCTTTGTTTCTTTTAACAATATTTTGTTAACAATTAAAAAAATTCATATTCGCCCCGAACAGGGCTAAAAGCCAATCAATGCTGGAGGCTATACAGTAGAAGAAATAAATGAAAATGTTCTAATTTGATTAGCCATTTATTATTTGATCGTTTTAATAATAGACCGAGGCACGTGGTTTGATTTTATTCCAGTTTTCTTATAATTGTATTAAGATTTTATTTTAGAAAACGGATATTATTGTAATGTTGCTCTCGGCAAGGTATTCAGTTAAACATCAAAATAACACGTAGAGCCTATACCATTTCAGCTGGCGCAATCAGTGACGTCAGCTAGCGCCGTCAGTGACGTCAACAAACATTCACCTCTTTTTCCCCTCTCCCACAAACCCGGTGTACATATCTCATCTCATCATTATTCTGTTGTTTGCGTTTCGGAGCCCATGCTCAGTCATGCCTGACTTGGTGTATTATTGACATGATCTGATAATGCACTAGCAGATGTGCGAATGTGCGTATTGGTCATGTCACAACACGCACAGTATTTTCTTGTGGGTGGGACGGTTGGACTTACCCTGGGGGCGATTGATGCAAACAACTTAAAGCACAATTCCATATCATATATTTTATGTTTTTTTTGTTTACGTATACCAAGGATATATCATCTTTCTAGAAGAGCAATGAAACTCCTCATTTTTTTGTCAGCCGATTTAAAAAGTGGGCGCAGCCATCTTTAAAAAAAAGCCCAGTTCATCCAATCGTATTAGCCACACATCGTCTTCATGTAATCTTCTTCATTTTGTAATGTCAAATGAGACCCACTTCATCGAAATGAGGAATGTTCCCTTCACATTTCGAAATATGGATATCAACTTAAAGAGAATTTAATGGGCTTTCTGATGATGCCAAACATTCATTTTTGGTTCATTTCATTCCTGTGTTAGGATGTGATAAATTGATAATGTAATAATGCAGTCATGCACGTTTTGTGAACTTTGGAAGTCCATTACACGGAAACATGCCTTGGGGAAAATTCCTCATTTCGATGGAGCGGGTCACAAATGAGCTCAGCAGTTTTCTCAACTTTTGTAGAATATCAACCAAAAGGCAATAACTATCATGACGAGGAACATATTCTTCGTTTCCTGACGACATTTTGGAGATTGCCTACAAGTTAAGTGAGGATATTAATATGGACAAAGCTGCATTAAAAACGAACAAACATTATTTAAAAAAATAATTCAGTTTATATCCAACACTTTCGTGTCCAGTCAGGTTGCATTGAGTTTCACCAATAGCCCCACGTGTTTGTGTACAACCCACATGTGAGTATGGCCACTACGTCATAAAAAAGTTCGCGGATTGCAAAATAAAATGTTGCACCCAGCGAACAACGTAGCCTTCTAGAGGTACCGGTAAGTTAAAGATGCATATTTTTTCGTTGTGACCCTCTTCAGCCCCACTTGGCTACTTGGCCTTCTTGTGATGGGTGACTTACATCCAAAACCATGGTTTTGATCGTTTGTCAGTCAGCACCTTCTTCTATCTGCTTGTCTTTGTGTCTGTGTTTTAACGTTGGTCCGTCCATCCGTTCGTTCGCTCATTAACAAGCTCTATTTGAACCTGCTTTAAGGTATGAATAACATACGAACGCCCTCTTCCTATACAGCAATCGTGCGAAGTCCCTTTAAAGCATGTTTGCATCTCTCAGTACACGTGCAGAGAGAGCCACAATTTAATTACGAACATAAACGCTGTGAGCAAAGATTGGGTGCGAAGTTAATTATTCAGCCAAGTTATTCTAAAGACCCGAAGGTATTCATCACTTAAAACATTAACAGTACAACTACCACCTGACATTTCAGTTGACTTATTTAAATTGGTCTAGTTTATTAAGTCATGAGTTGGCGTATCTATTAAGCCCACTCTCTTTCAGCTTTGATTTCTTCATATTTTGTCCAGGTTCTTAATAGGCCTAGGTCTTTTGTCACTTCTGTAAAATTAGCCTATAGTTTTTCCCACTCAATTTTGTGGTATTGTAAATGTTCGTTTTTAATAAATATTTGGTGTACTGAGGACATCAAACCAGTCTAGTATCTCATGATATCATCACATGCTTTGGGTATTAGAGAATTTGCTTACACTTGGTCAAATATAATTATGCATCAAAGCATCAATACTCCCGTAAGAATCACAAGAGATGTACGGAATCTAACCGCTGAAAGTTCAGCTCATTTCAGTGGGACACTACATCGAGAAAATAGCGAAAATGCCGAGTGTTTTGCATTCGATTTTTAGAAAGATCACGGCTGTGACGGAACAAGGTCTTATAATGTTATAGGTATTACGTTCCCGACTGAACATTAAGTTAGATTTTAGAATACAATTCAGTAATTTAGTACTTTTGTTATCAGGAAATAACCAAAAGTGTCAACACTGTTACGGTTTGGGTAATTTTTCAAGTGTAAGTATTTTTAATCACCAATATACCGTTGTTGGCATTTTAAAGGTCGTTATATGCATTTCTACTCCATGGTGATCCCATAATTAAAATCAGTAGGTGTGCTCATAAGTTTCTTAGACAATTAGAAAACGTCTTCTTAGAAAAAGTTTCTTCATATAACTTACAAACAAGTGACTTTTTTATATTTAATTTGGTTGTCTATATAATATATTTTAAACAAAATAATGAAACAAGGCTAATTAGCACGGGCTGTTAGTGGACCATACACCATACATAAGTAGAGATATTTGACATGTCTGGTGTACTGCCTTTTCAAAAGGTAAGCACAGAAAATACGCACCTAGCGGGAAACCTGAGGACAAAGTGGCTACTCTATCCACGTGCTGCTATCTACGGTAGACGACTGTTAATAACACGTTGCTAACGCGGGCTCAAGGGCACTTTTACGGGCTTCAATCAGTTCGCGCGCTTTTATATCAGTATGGAGACTATTGTCTGGGGCTAAAATTTCACGTCCGGTGTTTCATGCGAGTGCCTTAAAATGTAGGGTCTCATCTGCACCTGGTTCACACGTTCACTTTGTATTTACCAATGATATGGGTTCACGGTAGAGTGTGGGTAAAGAAAAACTGCCTGTGGCCTTTTATATGAGATGGAAACACGGTATCATTATTTTTAGCACTTTCTTGAAAATAACTTGTAGGGGTACCGCGACTACACTCGAGGAGAATTTTTGCAAAAGGAAAATAACGCTTTTACCTCCAATGGTTGTGACAAAAATATTAATGGGAAAAAAATACAATCGTGTTCTATTTCAAGAGCTTTATGTCCAGGGTGAAGGGCGATATCCAGGGTGAAGACACAAACACGTTCTGTTATTTGATATCTCCTTATTTGAATTTATCCACCAAAATACTCTGAAAATTATTTTCTGTCGAAAGACTGATGTGGGATTGCTTTTGATCAGGAACTGTGAATTTATTTCGCTATTTTTCAAGAAATTTGAGTTGTCATTGATATTATTACTGTCCCGTTAACTCGTGCTTATAATAACAATGTAGTTACATGCATGTAGTAAATTGACTTGTAGAAAACAATAGAGAGGTGTTGTTTGATGTCAGAGCAACTGCGCACAATGAGAATGATTGTATTAAAACAGAACTAGTAGATATCATTTGGTGCATATATTCCCTCTGTAATTTGATGTCGCTTAAATATACGACTTCTTAGCCAGTTTCATTTACAGTAGGATAAAAATAGATCGTCTTGCAATGACTAACAATATTCAATCATTAACACTGGAAGTAGACAATGACAACGGAAGATGATTTATCTCGCTCGGTGATATAACAACCTTTGTATCCTTAACCCTTGTAAGACGGTTATAATATTCTCAGTGCAAAGTGCTCCTATATGCATGAAAGTACAAACATGTCATGTAATTGTATATGGCATTTTTTCTTATGAAACGACGTGCACTCAACTCGCACTGTGCCTGTGTTTATTGTAGTTTACACCGTAGTGAGCTCTGGGGAAACATGAAAATATTATTTTCTTAGAGTCTCTCGACGGCAACCGTTTCAACCTCGTGGGTGTTTCGGGTAAATTTGACTCTCTTTTTAATTTTTATTGGTGGGAACAACAGTGTCATGTTTATTGCTAGGGGACACACATATATCTATTTTCAGCTCAAACTGAATACGCCTCCATGTATACAGGGTATACGTTGAGGATTCTTAGAATAGTATATGGAACTGAGTTTTCTGAAAATTTGAAGGAAAATAAATAAAATTCATGACCATTAACAAGTTGAATGCTGCTGGTTTTACTCAATACACTGATTTAGGGGTGACGATATTGAATTTTGTTGATAATCGATTATCGACAGCCATGATATCGGCGATATACGATATTATCGTCTCAATACGCGGATTTTTTAAATACATGAAAAAATGTATGTATTGTACGTTAACGAGATTGGACACCGAAAAACCTACTTTTACATGCAAGTTCTATACAGGGACAGTAGCTTCAAAACGAGCCGCGTCCTTAGAAACAATTTATCACCCCGGCGATATTTTAACTAAAAAGAGCGATATAAATTTAATATCGGCTATATTTTTGGAATATCGGCGGTATTTTTGAAATATCGTCAATATGGCGATATTTCGATATTTTTAAAACTATAACCGATTTAGCCGATATTTTTTTGAATATCGTATCGTTGCGATATTATCGTGATATCGTCCACTCCTACACTGATTTCTAGTGTATTTCAAATGCATGGGTGTTTGGTTTAAATCTACAAGAAAGAGCTATGCGATCAATACTGTCACTATTTCGGAACCGTTCTTTCTGTGATGTCTGAATTATTAGGTGTATCTTCCTCTAGAGATACTCGCACGCTGTCACAATGAAAAGGAACGCTTTTTATTCGCACGGTCGCACGTTTTCTTGACAATAAGCTGAGTGCAGATTGAAGGCCATCCCGCCTTGCTATACAGCTCCCGAAAGAAGCTGCTGGCTCTCAATTACCAAAGATCCGCAAGAATCTGTAGATTCAAACTTGATTAAAAATGAGAGGCAATAAAAAGTGAACAAATATCAGCCCTACAGAGAAGTCAACCGAATGCGACAATACCGTATACAACATGTACATACACGTGCCTTAAACTGCCCATAGCTTAACACTGAGACATATTCCACGAACAATGGATTCATGGTATAATGCCACTACCTGTATGAAGTCTAATTTCGTATAATTATATAGTTGACAAAAATGTCAAAATCTGAATGACTATTGTCGGAATGACGCACGCTGAGCAGCGTGAGCGCGTATGGATGGTGTGACATCTGAATTCACTTCTCTTTTACAAAAACAGTAAAAGTCAAACTGAAGCAAGCCCGTGCAGGTGTATTGACACCTACGCAGGCTTGCTTCAGTTTGACTTTGGCAGACACCTCCACATCTGATATTTGGATATGTCAACATAACCATTTTAAATGTTGGTATTTTAAAGTAAGGCCAGGGGCGTAGCGAAGGCATTTTCTTTGGGGGGGGGGGGGATGTGGAAGCCAACTTGCCGACTGACATCAGTGGCGTAGTCAGGATTTTCAGAGTGGGCGGCAAACAGTTTTTGTGGGTAAGTTTACTGACACAAAACTAATATGACCAGACAAATTTACTTTGTGTTTACCCCAAAATGGACAATCTCGCTCGACTTTAGAGATTTGCCGACTGAGGCTCTAAATGCCACACACCCCCGCTCACTACGACCCTGAGTAGGGCATTATATCTCAAGTCTTATTTGCCTACAATATTGTGTAAATATACCAAACTCAGTGTTATGTGAAGATCAAAGTATATGTAGGTAAAACTTGTAGCTTTGCATGGTGAAGAGGATAAGTGAGACTAATTGCGGTGACACCATGTGAAATTCTCTATTGAGTAGTAATTAGTTCTGAAAAGAACTGGAGGTTACAACTCGACGTTTCGATCAGTATGCTCTGATCCTTCTCCTGAGGGCGATCAGAGCATACTGATCGCAACGTCGAGTTGTAACCTCCAGTTCTTTTCAGAACTAAGTAATTACTACTCAATAGAGAATTTCACATGGTGTCACCGCAATTAGTCTTACTTAAAGTATATGTAAGAACTATGTGAACATTATTCATGCAAACAGTTGTCAGCCATGGAATCACCCTAGTCCCAACTATAGTTCAAGGTTCAAGGTTCAAGGTTCATTTATTTCCACAGTATCAGAATTCATCAATAACAATAAAAGTATTACCAGTATTCAAATAAAAGTATTACAATAGGAAGTAAAAGTGAGCACAAGATATGGGTGATACTGCAGAGGGACCCATTGAGAAGCAGAGCTTGTAAACATGGGTCCCTTAGCATACATGTGTATTGAGTATTACAAGTAGACACAATAGGAAGTAAAAGTGAGCACAAGATATGGGTGATACTGCAGAGGGACCCATTGAGAAGCAGAGCTTGTAAACATGGGTCCCTTAGCATACATGTGCATTGAGTATTACAAGTATAGACACAATAGGAAGTAAAAGTGAGCACAAGATATGGATGATACTGCAGAGAGACCCATTGAGAAGCAGAGCTTGTAAACATGGGCCCCATAGCGTACATGTGCATTGAGTATTACAAGTATAGACACAATATGAAGTCAAAGTGAGCACAAGATATGGGTGATACTGCAGAGGGACCCATTGAGAAGCAGGGCTTGTAAACATGGGTCCCTTAGCATACATGTGCATTGAGCCGGAATTAAGAAGAAATAAGTAAGTAGTTGGAATCAATGCTAGAGTTGGCGTGATACTCTTAAGAATACTTCATGCGCAAACATGTTATAATATGTGCAATTCCATGGTTACTCACGTTACATTGTTCAGGTTTTGGGCCCACTCTTAATGCCATAATATATATTTCACTCATCATTTTTTCACAGTAGTTGCAATATACCCAGACCTTACTCAGAACAAAATAATAGTTTTAGAATTTGTTTATATTATTTTACGCTATATAAGAGAATAAGCGGCATTTTATGCATGTTTGAAAAATGTAACAAGAGTAACCATAATATTGTCTTATTTAGCCTACATATTACAAATTGCTGATATTATTTTTTTGTAATGAGTAAGGTCTATAGGTATAATGCAACTTCTGTGAAAACTGATGAGTGAAATATATAAGTAAGGAAATAATAATAATAATAATAATAATGTGGACTTATATAGCGCACGTATCCACCAAACTGGTGCTCAAGGCGCATTATATTATTACCCCTGCTCATCAGGCGCATAAATCATTCCTGAAACCATCTCAGCTCCCTGGGGAGTATACAGCTCAATTGCTGCCATTACAGCGCATATAGGGCTAATCAAATACAACAACCAACTCTGCCCTCACAGGTACCCATTTACCCCTGGGTGGAGAGAAGCAATTATGGTGAAGTGTCTTGCTCAAGGACACAAGCACCATGGTCGCGGTTGGGATTCGAACCCACATTCTGACGACTCAGCCATCAGAACACAAATCCGACACACTAAACCGCTCGGCCATGGCACTCCTAATTATGGCATTAAGAGTAGGGCCAATACCTGAAAAACGTGTGTAACCAAGGAATATCCCATGGTCTCTCGCTGAATAATAATTCCAAAGACGGGTTATTATATAACTCCCTATATAAAACGAGAGAATCAGAAGCGTACAGACCTTCCCAGTGAGGCTGTGCCGGGTATCCAGGTATCCGAATACTCGACCAACACCGTCATTACCCAGTTCCATTTTTCGGTTCCAGTTACCCGTAAACGACTTGAAAAATTTTTACTAAGCATTTACACCATACAAATGGAAGTCTCTGATTTTTGGGGGATGCTACGAGTGGTTTTAATAAAGAGGCGGGAAATTATTACAGTAAGTCCATATTTATTATGACTCTAATAAAACAAGAGGAACTTGTGTTCATATTGGTTATTTTATACATTCAGGAGTATTAATGTGTTTTTACAAAATTGTTTACGGGTGCCCGGGTATCCGAAGATTTCCAATTTGGGGTATCCGGTTCCCGAAATAACCGAAAACTTCCCAGCCCCATAACATTAACACAATGTTCGGTCTACATTTTGGTTAGACTACACGAGCATATCATTTTTTTTGTCTTTTATATATTATTTGAACGGACAGCATCGGCAATGCTGGTTTCTATATACGAGTATGTTCACACTCTTATATATTTCATTTAGCAACCAAACTGTGAAGGTGTTGGCTTATTACTGTGTGTCTTTTAACTAGGGCTGTGCCGGGTATCTGGGTATCTGGATACCCGACCAAAACGGTCATTACCCGGCTCCATTTTTCGGTTCCAATTACCCGTAAACGACTTTTTAAAATTCGGACTTAACATTTGAGCGGTGCAAACAGAAATCTGTGACTCTTGAACAATGCACTTGTAGGCCTACAGACAATTATCTTTAAATTCAAGAGATTACTTACAGACAATTATCTTTAAATTCAAGAGATTACACTCCAATAAAGAAAAGATCGACAGTATGGTATCACCTGTCAATTTGTTACCATTTACAGTACATGTATTTGTACACCACCGGAGGCATGTTTTCAACAAAAATGAAAACGGGTATCCGGGTATCCGAAATTTCCTGATTTCGGGTATCCGGTTCCAAAAATATCCGAAGACGCACAGCCCTACTTTTAACGAGAAAATCATGAAAATGCAATTCAGATGTGTATACAACCGTGTGGGAAAGAATAGGCCTATTCCTATATTATGTTTTTTCGTGCCGGGTATCTGGATAACCGACCCAAACTGCCATTACCCGGTTCCATTTTTCGGTTCCAATTGCCCGTACACGACATTAGAAATTTTTGACTGATCATTTATTTTAAGGCACACAAATGGAAGTCTCCGATTTTTGGTTAACATTTGTTGTATGGGGAATGGGGATACTACGAATCGTTTTTAATATAGAAGCAGGAAATTATTACAGTAACTCCACATTTTATTATGAATCTAATAAAACAAAAGAAACTTGTGTTCATATTGGTTATTTTATACATTCGGGAGTATTTATGTGTTTCTTTACGGGTACCTGGGTATCCGAAATTGACTGGCACCCTTGTATTTAGAAAAGTGGGGAAATATATTACCGGTATTAGTCACTAGAGGGCAGTGCTCTATCACAAAACAGGCAGTACTGTCGAAAAGGTGTCCGAATATGAAAATTGTTTGAATTCGACTTCGTTTCAGTTCTAAAGTAAATAAATTCGTATTCGTATTCGTTTAAGTAATTTGGGTTTGAGGCATGTCCTGTTCGTAAGTGTGACGTAGTTCCGACATAAACCACGCCCACTTCACACGTGCTGGCTCCAACGATCATCAGAAGCGCAGCCCATTGGAAATGCATTGATCACACTTTTCTTGAAGGATTTACAAAAGAAATTATAAAGCTTGCATTATGATGTACGTGTTGTAAAGACTCAAAATCTTAGTATAAACAAAGTCAAATTCTGCCTCAAGAATCGCATTTGAACGTTAAAATCAAGGAATTTAGGTTAAATTACCTGCACAACGGTATGCTAGCTTTGGAACCGGAAGTAGCGAAAAAAATACGCGTCACTACCAACGCACGCGTGTATATTACATATCATTGTAGGCCTGCCGTGCATGGTTTTACGATGTTATTATACGGCTGCCGAAACGATGTTGGCGCCTTGGTGATGTGCGCAACTAAATTAACTCATTTTTGAAAACCCTAATTTTATATATATATATTTTTAAATCTGTACAATGCTCGTTTCATTTGAGAAAATGAGTTACTTGAATGAATCTTTTCACAAATTCATAAACCATTGAATGGACGAAGAGCGATCGTGAAATAAATAATTGACAAAGCAGCCGAATGGTTAACGCGGTTGAATACAAAAATGCCGGTGAAATCTTGGCCGTATTGTATCATTTGGCTAGCTATTATATATTTTGACTGTCTTGGGGAAAAATGCAGCATTATGTTAGTTTTTCCCCCACGCTCCCGAGGCGTGGCAGGTGTTGCACACGTTTGTCAAAACATTTATGCATTCTTCCCTTCGGTTGGAACGTTCATGTATGTTTGTTTTATATTTTAAAACCAACCTGTGAAATAAAAATGAGCTTATGATAATGTGGTTAACAAGAAAATGGTGAAAATGTATTAAGATTTGCCGTTTTCATTAGAATTTACGTCTTCGGAAAACTAATCTATTTGCACAATAATTTGATTGATTATACTGACATGATAGTAGTCCAGACATCTATCTATCTATCTATCTATGTCCCATAGCTTGGAGGCCGTTGGGGCGACATCTTGATGGCTCGCTTCGTGAAGCAAAGACATAAATGATTGAAATATTTAACACCAAGTAATAGATTTATTGTAAATCTGTGATAATTATTTGAGAATACTAAAAGGTTATAGGGGCTTTGAAGTCTTATACATTTTCCAAGGGTTTATCGGCTTTCAAATAACCATGGCAACTGAAGAGTTGCCGACGATTTGTCTATACAACCCCATCTGTCAATTCCTGACAATGTCCCGTCAGCCTTTTGGGCATAAACGCCAACATAACTCCCGAGCACAGTGATATATTAATGAGAGAAATGTCGCGACAGCTATTCCGATGAATATAGTCATAGCGTTCCTAGGAGACTTGACCCCCACATCGGATGCACAGTCGCTTGGAGCAAAAAACACAAGGGTCGAAACGCCACACTGGTAATAAAATATTAAACGCACACTGTCGGGAGATTGCTTTGACGTATGACAGTGGTGAGTACAATATTACACCATTGAAATGAACTATGGGTATGAGGCTCTCTCTCTTTCTGTGTCAATGACAATGGGAAATTTTGCTGAATAGAACAGGTATGATTGAGGTAAAATGATCAAATTAATAAAGACGAACGCACCCAATAGACGCACAAAATACCTTGATTTCATTAATTTAACTTTAAAGGCGTGAAAGGGATGCACTTTGACAGTGCGCGTTTTTTAAATATTTTTATTGAATTTTGTATAGGTGTGGGGTTTCCCTATAACTTCTACATTATGTTTGTAAATTGCTTATGCGGTATAACTTAAAGTGTAAGGAAGCTTAACAAAAGCCATGTATTATGTGTGCAATAGACACTATAACATTTTTGGGATAGTTTAACACGAAGTAGCCCGCAGATCGTGTATATCCTAGCCCGCCAGCGATAAAGATTCACTTAGGCTCCGAGTTTAGCCATTTCGCGGCTCCATTGTATGGTACATAGGCCTATACATTACAGAACAATGGCATTAAGTAAGGAACTATATCCCAAATCGAAGTTATTGCCGATTTTTACATTTTTATGTTGAAAGAAGTTCAGCGCTTGCCAACAAATTTATAATAACAACAGAGGGCGCTTCGAATGTAAACGGATATCACATCGAAGGAAGAGTCATACGTCGTCCTTTCAACTGTTTATTTGCAACTTAAAAGCTACATGAAATAGCGTTGAAGTTCCAATTGAAATAATCCCGACGATACCCAAGCGCGGGTTTTATAACGAACCTTAGCTTTTACCTATAAATTGAGCTACATATAATCACTGAGAGATAATGATTTTCAGTCAGTCAATTTATTGGATTTATGCGTAAGGTGTAGGTTGACTAAAATAGCACAGGCAGAGTATTGTCGACATAATTGCCCTGCTTCTGTGCCTTCAGATCATTTTGTACGGTGCAAAGCGGCAATAGATTGGATATTTGATAGACAAAATAGAAACCGATAGCCTGTGATGCGTAATGTTGACGATCATCATGGAGCCTTGGCCCTAGTTTATATTTGGGATGTTATTGCCGTCATGGCAATTTGCTGTTCAGCTTGTAACACAACAGGATCCTTTCATGGATCGATTCGTGTATTATTCGATATGTATCGTTTATGTTTGTTATAAGTATAGGCCAAGAGAAGGGAAGAGAAGCCTATAATAATGCATTTAGATTTTGTTTTGTTTTGCTTTGCTTTGCTTTGCTCTGTTCTGTTCTGTTCTGTTCTGTTCTGTCCTGTTCTGTTCTGTTCTGCTCTGCTCTGCTCTGTTCTGTTCTGTTCTGTTCTGTTCTGTTCTGCTCTGTTCTGCTCTGTTCTGTTCTGTTCTGTTCTGCTCTGTTCTTTTCTGTTCTGTTCTGC
Source organism: Zoroaster sp. YZ-2022 (assembly GCA_029582265.1). NCBI lineage: Eukaryota > Metazoa > Echinodermata > Asteroidea > Forcipulatida > Zoroasteridae > Zoroaster > Zoroaster sp. YZ-2022. The sequence goes on from CM055819.1 coordinate 5,906,165, forward strand.
TCTGTTCTGCTCTGTTCTGCTCTGTTCTGCTCTGCTCTCCTCTGCTTTGCTCTGCTCTGCTCTGCACTGCTCTGCTCTGCTTTGTTTTGTTTTGTTTGCTTTGATTTGTTTTGCTTTGTTTGCTTTGCTTTGCTATGCTCTGCTTTGCTTTGCTTTGTTTTGTTTGCTTGCTTTGCTCTGCTCTGCTCTGCTCTGCTCTGCTCTGCTCTGCTCTGCTCTGCTCTGCTCTGCTCTGCTCTGCTCTGCTCTGCTCTACTCTGCTCTGCTCAGGTCTGCTCTGGTCTGCTTTGCTTTGCTTAGCTTTGATTTGCCTGGTTTGGCATTGTTTTTTATTTGCAAATGATGGTTTTAATCGCGCGCCGCCAATATGTTTTGACAACCATAATCAAAAATCAAGTGATATGATCTGAGTGGGCACAGCAAACGCCATTGCTTTAAGACTAGGTTAATCCATCCTCTTACGCGACAGGCAACACTGAATAATGGCTAAATATAGTGTTTGTACGTCATGTCATGAATCGTGGATGTGACATGGTCGATGGCAAATCTCCCCCAATCTAATAACAAAGTTACTAGAGCGTAAAATCTTATTCCACACTCCACCTTTAAGGTTTACACCGTCAAGCAATTTGAGCAAGAGTCATCTGTTCTTTTTTTTTTAGATATCTAAGGTGCTCCATCAATCGATAATCATCTCATGATGTTGTCCAAAAGAAGGGGCGAGAGAGCATCATCCAAATCTCATTGAGACTATTCTTTTTATTTGCCAGGTTCACAGATTAAATCACAACCGTATAAGGCTACTAACTTTCTTATATTATACTGTCAATACCAAACTTCATAAACATCAGTGATGTGTCTTCTGCCTTACAGGATCAGGCACTGTCACGTTGATAGATAGCTGTCGATAGCCAAGAGTGGCCATGTATGTACATATCTCTTTGCCATATATACTGAGCTTTATAGCATTATATAGGACTTCACGTCGTGTCAATGATTGAGTTGTTGTCCTTCTTTGCTCATTGCCACACTCTTGGGTTAATCGTTTGCTCACAGTCCCATCATTGATTAATGATCCAATTATACGATATTATGATACACATAGGCACAACATAAGAAGACATATAACAGTATAGTGACTTATGACAATGACTGCCCATAAAAAGGATATTTATATAACAGTGTGACAGGCGCACTTCCCAACCCTCTGATTAGAACATTATTTTTCTTTGACTTGTTTTGATTACGGTATATTAACGAAATTGTAGGCCTTTGCTATTAATTTATATTTGTATCAAAGTTGTTGAAACTTGGCACTTATTCTGTATTTAATATCGTATTGTGCAGCGATATGTGGTCTAGGTAACATTATGAGCCACTTTTTAAAATTACATTATGGTCCGGATTACATTTTAAATCATTTTAAATGCAAATACATATCAATCAGTACATGTTTGTGTCTTGAAATATCGTTCGGTTATATAATGCTGTAGTTTTCAAAATAATATGTCATAAATCTTACCTCACATCACAATAGAGGCTCACTTGTTTGGACAAAGACAAACTGTTAAATGTTTTCTTTTTCTGTTTTTATGTTTACAAATGCATTCCGTCCAGCAATCTTGTGAATTCGACATAAAAACTCCCGTTTTGGAAGTACTTCAGACAAAATTATTACAATTATCAGGAGATACGTGTACCATATTACACCAATTACATTTTTACATAAAGAATTAGCTGTTGCAAACTGCTTACCAACCTAAAGGACCTGTAGTATAAATAGAGAATTAACTGTTGCAAACTGCTTACCAACCTATTAAAGGACCTGTAGTATAAATGCAAAATAATGGTTATTGGCCTTACGTTTCGAACCCAGCAAGTTCTTTTTCAAAGGCCTTAGTTAGAGAAAGAACCTGCTAGGTTCGAAACGTAAGACCAATAACTACTATTTTGATTTTAGATAATGCCTCCATTTAATGTTCTGTGTGTATGGAAATAAATGTTGATGAATTGAAGTGAAATGAATTAACCTGATAATCTGGTAGATACCAGTGTTGTACCAGATCAAAGTAAATCTAGCCTCTAGAAAGGAGGCCAAAATTGAGGTGGCAAAAATTGCACGTGAATAGCTTCCTCGGTAACAGATTGTACCCAGGGGCTGTACAGCGTTCACACTGCCGTTATTAATCAGGATAATATTCCGTTACAATCTCTGAATTTCTTGTTCACGGTCACATCGCTTCGCCTTATTAACGGACAGCATCATCAAGCAGCGGGCGACTGCCCGAGCCTCCATCAACGAAATTTGGAATAAATAGGATCGGAGACAACAACAAAAAGCGGAGTACCCGCCGAGAGACGAAGGCCGGAAGATAAGAGAACCACCATTGGCCCACTGGGGCTTGTCGTGACACGGTGGTTGTTTGCCTATTCAACCATAGCTGTGGCGTAGAACGCGTAGATATAGCTGTTTTTTTGTCAGACGAGCACGGGGGACACGGCTGAGAAAGTAAGTGCACGAAAGCTAGGCTTTGAATATCTAATGAAAGGGTATAAGATAGACGGAAACTGAGGATAGTTGCAGCCCATGTTAGAGAGCGGAGACAACACAATTCACGCGACACAGTATACTAACGGAAGGTATATTTACACTGACCCAGATCCTAAACGCACTACGGTGGTTGGCTGCCGTATAATATGTATCATTATTATTCATAAGCTTTCCCATACAGGTGGTCAGCTGCAACTAGCCAATCGTCGATTTGCATGTTATCACTTGAAAGCATGTTTTCAACTCCTCGTCACATTTCATTCACATCCGTGAGTTATTTTCCTTAATATTTCCTTAATATTAATATTCAAGATAAAATACAGCTTAGTCAATGTTCACATATACATAAACCAATACCTACCATAATTGATCGAAGAGCAGAATATGTGTATTTAGAACAGAGAACAACAAAACAAGACGGGATAGCTAGCCGTATGCAAAATAGCATATACACCCATCACCATGAAATGATAGGGGTATTGCAATAAAAAAAAGAACATACCGTAACATAATATAACTAACACAATAATAATGGAGGCATTTTTAAAGCGCTCTTATACGAGGTATCACAGCGCTGTACATTATTACCCCTGCTCATCAGGCGCATAAATCATTCCTGAAACCATCTCAGCTCCCTGGGGAGTACACAGCTCAATTGCTGCCATTTCGGCGCATATAGGGCTAATCAAACACAACAACGAACTCACAGGTACCCATTTACTCCTGGGTGGAGAGAAGCAATTATGGTAAAGTGTCTTGCTCGAGGACACAAGCACCCCGGTTGCGGTTGGGATTCGAACCCACATTCTGACGACTCAGCCATCAGAACACAAACCCGATGCACTAAACCGCTCGGCCATGGCACTCCACAACATAACTTGATCAACGGAACAGAACTAAACTGCGCGGAAACGAACAGAAAATACTCTTAACAGAATGGAACAAAAACGGAACACCGGAACGAAACAAAACAAAATGGGGAGAGAACATTAAAAAATAACTTTCAAGGCAGAACGGGAATAGAACGGACCGCTAGAACGGAACCAAAAATAACAGAACTGAACTGATCTGAACGGAACCGAGCAAACAACGTTGATAGACCTGTTTATACTGTTGGGAAATTATTGAAATCTCCTCAAGGGATGTTTGATACCATCATGAACTTTATACCAAGTAAGTTTAGTATGATTTTTGTTAAGTTTACTTTATTGTTTGACAACAATTTTTTCTGTAAAGTACTTCAGACACAAATGTTTACACTGAGTAAGTTTTATGGAAAACTGTGATAATTTTTATTTTATTGAGAATACCGAGTGTTCTGCTCTTCTGTTAAATTTAAATTGATTTGTATAGTGTTATCTCTGAACGAACTTTGTAAGAGTTGTACTTAGGGCTGTGCCGAATAACCGAATATTCGAATATTCGATCGATGGTTCGAATATCCGGTTGTTTTTTTCCAGTAGTTCGAATATTCAAAGAAACAATGCAGCTTCTGCAGAAAATAACGTTTACGTTAAATTTGCTTGTTTTTTTTTTCTTATTGGAGTTTCCATCATTATCCCCCCCCCCCCCATCATCCTCTCGTCTACATTTGCAAGCCCATCCTATTTGCAATGTTATTTGCGTGGTGTAGGCCAGGTTATGTCAGGCCTTATATCTATCGTGCGTGCTCGTTGTATCACGTGGCGCAATTACAATCGGCAGCCTTCGAATATCGAATATTCGATCGAAATCAAAATCCGAATATCCGGTTACCTAATTATTCGAAAACACAGCCCAAGTTGTACTCGGCCTATACCGTATTGTTCCTTGGTATGGAGGGATACCACAGAACACGCCCCCAGCATTTCGAATGAAATGATCCATCCAATTAAACATGAATGAATGAAATGTTATGATAAAGGCCACCAGACCATCACAACAATTTTCTCAAAAAGACACGAACCACTTACAACTCGTCGTCATTTCAAAATATTTTCTAACACAGATATCCCTTCAAGCGCAACACAGCAGCGATTCTCCATCCGTTTCGATGACGTCATACGATTCCTTTTCCAGTGTGCCGACTGCTGTTAGCTGCTGGCATTACGGAAGGAACACCAGGCGTTATCGTAGTTGATCCGCTCAGTTATTAAATTTCCAGCTGTTTTTTTTTGTGATAGCAAAAGGGCAATGTTTAACCTATACACACTGAAGAAAAATGTATGGTCATTGGCCTTTTATAAGTAAGATATGGTTGAAAAGCAGGAATCAGTGGGCAGATTCTGGGGAATCCAGGGGGGTATGGACCCTCACATTTCGGCTGCTGCTGTTGTTTTTCAGAGCTTCCTGGGAAACCCATGAAATATATTTTAGCAAATATTCATGCTTATGCTAAGTTTAACGGGAAGGTACAATACTCGAGAAGACCCCGAGAAGACCCCGTGGTTCTCCCCTGAACCATAATCTCACTTGGCGACAGTTGGGATACGAGTTGCCCAATATTGGTTCTCCCTTGAACCATAATCTCACTTAGCGACAGTTGGGAAACGAGTTGCCTGGTATTGATTCTCCCCTGAACCATAATCTCACTTAGCGACAGTTGGGAAACGAGTTGTCCGATATTGGTTCTCCCCTGAACCATAATCTGACTTAGCGACAGTTGGGAAACGAGTTGCCCGATATTGGTTCTCCCCTGAACCATAATCTGACTTAGCGACAGTTGGGAAACGAGTTGTCCGATATTGGTTCTCCCCTGAACCACAATCTCACTTAGCGATAGTTGAGAATCGAGTTACCCGATATTGGTTTTCCCCTGAACCTGAATTTTGCGTGTGTTTAAATTCTAAACACCATTTTACCATACCCGTAAACAATTTTGTAAAAACACAGAAATACTCCCGAATGTATAAAATAACCAATATAAACACAAGATTCTCTTGTTTTATTAGAGTCATAATAAATGTGGACTTACTGTAATAATTTACCGCCTCTTTATTAAAAACGACTCGTAGCATCCCCAAAAATCAGAGACTTCCATTTGTGTGGATTAAATGCGCAGTGAAAATGTTGGTTACGGGTAATTGGAACCGAAAATGGAACCGGGTAATGACAGCCTCATACAGAATAATTTTTCAGGATGGTTGGTATCTTCATCAAGTTAGCTTTCTGATATAATTCAGTATTTTGTTTATCAGGTATAGTAACCAATGTTGTACCTTTTCTTTAACAAAAATAACGGGAAGTTATTTTTACATTAAAAAAATGTTCATGCTTATCCATGACACGTTTCGTGAGAACACCAAAAAAAAATTGCTGTGTCACAGCAACACTGAAAGTGCACGCAAACAAAACCTCAAGCCTTGCCCAAGAAGAAAACATTTGTTACCTCAACAAGTTTACTGATTGGTAACTAAACACTCAGTTACTCACTTACTCAGTTACTCAATTACTCAGTTACTCACTTACTCAGTTACTCACTTACTCACTTACTCACTTACTCATTTACTCACTCACTTACTCACTTACTCAGTTACTCAGTTACTCAGTTACTCAGTTACTCAGTTACTCAGTTACTCAGTTACTCAGTTACTCAGTTACTCAGTTACTCATCGGAGTGTCGTGGCCGAGCGGTCTAGTGCATCGGACTCAAGTTCTGGTGTTGTCAGAATGTGGGTTCGAATCCCGGCCTGGCCGGTCTCGACTCTTGTGTCCTTGAGTAAGACACTTAACCATAATTGCTTCGTCCTTTGGATGGGACGTTAAGCCGTAGGTCCTGTGTACTAGATTATTAAAATAATGCACGTAAAAGAATCCAGAACACTTATCATGGAGTAGGGGTTTATCCCAGTATTTCTGGTTCACATAGCAAGCGCCCTTGTTTACAGGTTTGCTGGGCACCTTTGAAAAACAGTGTTTCACTGAAAGACAAAAAATTTAGGGAACTCACTTTTAAAAACGTATGCACACAATCAACCATGATGCATCTGATACCGTTTTGACATCACTGAATAGCTCATGAATATGTAAATTTACATTTGCATAAAGAGCATCAAAACCCCACAAATTAGTCATTTATTGGTAGGAAATGTATACATAATGTTTTCAAGTAGAACAAAATTCAGTTCATTGGCCCTTTATAAAGGTCTATAGGAAATCTTTGTTTTAAATCCAAATAGGCTTCCAACATTATTTATATTAAGAAATAAATAAAACAATTACTAAATGTAAATAGCTCCGCATATGTAGTGATAAATTTTAGTTTGTTTTATATAAAAAGTATTTATTTTCATTAAATGAAATCAGAAACCGTTTCACTCTGAACATACGGAGTTTATAATAAAGAGGAAAGCGTGCATTAGGAGCAAAACATCCCAAAGAGTGAGCCAGAGAATAAATTGACGAATGTGATCGTGTATGATATTATCTGTCCAACTGGCCACTATGCCATTAATTTCAGGGTGTAAATGGCGATATAATACACCGCTTCTTTCATGTTGAGAATAAATCCTCCTAGATTGGCTTGCGACTTCTTTTGTGGAAATAATTTGTTGCTGTATCGATTTTCACTGCATTGAAATTATAAGAGTAAAAACACTTTTTGCCGTTGATAAAGATCCTGCGAGGTTATACAAATTCCCTTCATGGATAAAGCCAACTTGTGTAAGTCGATGTCCGGGAGATTAATTAAAGCAGGCCTGTAATTTCTCGGGATTTTTCCTGATTTCAGGATTTATTTACAAATCTCCCTTTGCCTCAAAGTGTTCTGGAAAGAAGAGAAGTAGCCACCAAGGGAAAAAAAGAAGTAGCCTGCATTGTGTCCAAACCTCCAGTTATTTGTGGAAATAATTTGTTGCTGTATCGATTTTCACTGCATTGAAATTATAAGAGTAAAAACACTTTTTGCCGTTGATAAAGATCCTGCGAGGTTATACAAATTCCCTTGGATAAGCAAAAGTACCGTATCCAACTTGTGTAAGTCGATTTCAGGATTTATTTACAAATCTCCCTTTGCCTCAAAGTCTTCTGGAAAGAAGAGAAGTAGCCACCAAGGAAAAAAAAAAAGTAGCCTGTATTGTGTCCAAACCTCTAGTTTCTTGTTTGTGGGGGATGTGGAGAGTCTGTAAATCCTCCAAAATTAAACATCCAGGAAGTACAAGGGGCTTTGTCCTCTATGGGAGGCCCGCCACCCATTTTTCAGGATTTTTTACTTTTGTCAAATTACACCCCTGTTAAAGATTTAAAAAAAAAAAAAAAAAAAAAAAAAAAAAAAACGCATACTCTCTTAATGTAAAAGAGTGAAAATCACTCTTTCAGAGAGCTATGTGGCGGATAAGTCTTTTTGGAGTGGATAAAGAGTAAAATTGCTAGTGTATAAAGAGTGAACTGGTAGCCTTTTACTGTATTTTTCAATCGAATCAGAGTGGGTTTCATTCAACAACAAAAAGACTTGTCCGCCATATAGCTCTTTAAAAGAGTGGTTTTCACTCTTTTACATCAAGAGAGTACGTGCAGTAATAATATTGACTGCCCATTGTGTAACACTTCAAGCCATTTTGAAATCAATTATAATTATAGTAAGACAAGCACTGATTACAAATATGCTAAATAGACATTTCATGTTATATAGAGTACTACATGTAGCAAGAGGAAAAGTATTAAAAGGATACCTTTGCCATAATGCGAAGAAAACGAGAATGGAAGGGAATAGTCCAAGAGAATGATCTAAAGAGAATTGGAAATGGTTCGAATAATAATTATTGTGCCCCCCTTCCCCCTGTCTCCTCAACATACAGCAGTATTGTGGGTATTTCTTCTGTTTGGGTGGGGTAGGGGCGAGCCCTTTCGACAAACCCATGGGCGGATCCAGAACATTTTTAGGGGGGAGGGGGGCTGAGAATCAAAAACAATTATTTTTCAGTACTACAAAAATTACAATGAAATAATCAAAGGGAGAGAAAAACAAAGCACAGTGAGGGAATGGGAGTGCGTTCTCCCCTCCCCTTCTCCCCCTCTCTCTCTCTTTTTCTCTCCCTCTTTTTTTAAATAATTTATTTAATTTTTTTTAAACGATTTTAGGGGGGGGGGGCTACAGCCCCCTTATCCCCCCCCCCCCCGGATCCGCCAATGAAACCCCTGTATCATATCTGCCACTGGACATAGGGTTGCTCATGGAGGCGTCTTTGAAGGACTGCCCAGTCTATATTTACAGTCATAGTTTTAGCCAGAGGAGTGTCTGGGTGTCTTTTGGACACCCTATTTTATCTGTTATTTACATGTAACGAATTGTAAGTGAACAATTTGGACACCCTGTTTTGAAATTTCCAGCAAATTTGGACACCCTATTTCTATAATAATGTAATGCGCCTTGAGCACCAGTTTGGTGGATACGTGCGCCATATAAGTCTACATTATTATTATTATTATTATTTCGCATTAGCACAGCATGAAAAGAAAGATCTTGTTTTCCTTTCTGCCGGTTACACCTCGAGTCAAGCTACGTCCCGTAGCCTTAGATCTCGAGTGTCTTTCGCAGAATCCTTGCTGTCCCTAAGAGTGCCGCCTTCTGTAGTAATTCTACTCTAACAGATGTTCCTATCTCCTTGAGATGTTTCTCCAACGCCTTCGGAATTGTACCCAGTGCTCCCACTACCACAGGAATTACCTTCACCTTGACTTGCCACAGCTTGCGGAGTTCTCTCGCTAAATCCTGATATTTCTGTACCTTCTCCTTCTCCTTCGAAGCTACTCTGCTATCACCCGGCACAGCTATATCAATAAGATGACACATCTTCTCATGCTTATCCAAGACAACAACATCCGGCCGTCTATGTTCTATAACATGATCTGTCTGGATGTTGAAATCCCAGAGAATCTTGACATGGTCCGTTTCTTCAACCTTTTCCGGCACATGGTCGTACCACTTCGATTGCACCTTGACACCGTACTTCTTACACAGATCCCAATGGATCACCTTGGCCAACTTGTCGTTTGTACTCTGTCTGAGCATGCACTCTGCATTCGCTGACAATGTGAAATACAGTCTCCTCCGCCGCATTGCACATTCTGCACATAGAAGAGACATCTGACTTCTCGATCCTTGCCTTCATCACATTCGTCGGCAGAGACTGGTCTTGCGCTGCAGTAATCAGACCCTCAGTTTCTTTCTTTAGTTCTCCTCTCCTCAACCATTCCCAAGTCTTGCTACTTGCCACTTCTTCGGTACATCTCAGGAATCGGCCGTGAAGTGGTTTTTCCTGCCAATCTCGTGTTCTTTCTTCTCTTCTTTGATTCTTATACTCCTTTGGACCTAATTCGTCTGCCTTCATGTATTTCTGCGCAACCTTCAACAACTTTTCCCGAGTACTTCTTACATGACACTGCAAGCTCCTTCTCTCGATGTTAACGCTGTCTGATACACTAAGTAACCCTCTTCCGCCCTCTGACCTCGGTAGATAGAGTCTGCTGACATTCGACCGTGGATGTAACATACCGTACATCGTCATCACTTTCCTCGTTTTCCTGTCAGCAACATCTAGATCTGCCTTAGTCCACTCGACAATTCCCGCACTGTATCTCATTAGTGACACAGCCCGTGTTGATCGCCTTTATCATATTCCCTCCATTTAGCTTGGACTTCAAACACTTCTTCACTCGTCTTATATACTCTTTCTTAAGTCTCTCTTTCGATTCCTCGTGCAGTACATGATCTGCTTCAAGCACTCCAAGATACTTGTAACTTTCTTCTTCACCCAACGCCCTCAATTGTGTGCCATCTGGTAAAGCAATTCCATCCGAATGTACCCTTTTACCCCTCTTCATGGTCATCGCAGCACATTTCTCCAAACCAAACTTCATGCCGATGTCATCGCTGAAGATCCGTACAGTCTGCACCAAGGATTCAATCTCTTTCTCGTTCTTCGCAAACAACTTCAGGTCATCCATGAAGAGAAGATGATTAATCCTGCATCCATCCTTCGTCATCTCGTATCCCGCACTAACCTTCTGCAAAATCATCGTCAAAGGGAACAGCGCCAAAACAAACAACAGTGGAGACAGAGAATCGCCCTGGAAAATACCTCGTCTGATGTTTACCTTACCAAGACATTCATCACTGGCCATCAGATTTGTTCTCCATGTCTTCATGCTCTCACCCAGAAGACATTTCACCGCATCAGCTGCCCCTATCATATCCAAACATTCCATAATCCACGAGTGTGATACCATGTCGTATGCCTTCTTGTAATCTATCCACGCCATGGCCAGATTAGTTTTCCTGTTCTTACAGTCCTTTAGCACCGTCTTATCAATGATGAGTTGGTCTTTCGTTCCTCTTGACCGCTTCTTGCAACCTTTCTGCTCATCTGGAAATAACTGCTGATCTTCTATGTGGCTATACAGATCTTCTGCAATGATACCGGTCAGAAGTTTATACATCATGGGTAGACATGTAATAGGTCGATAATTACTTGCAACGTTACCCTTCTTAATGTCCTTCATGATGAGAACCGTTCTTGCTTCAGTCATCCACGTCGGAACGTTGCCACGCACTAAGCATTGTTGCAGCTGCTGGGCTATTCTTTCGTGAAGACTACTGAAGTTCTTTAGCCAGTATCCGTGCACTTGGTCTGGTCCCGGGGCTTTCCAATTCGGCACTTTCCTCAACTGTGTCTTCACCTTGCTCACATCAATCTGAAATCCCTCTTGTTGTTGTACATTCTTTAACTCGTCTTTCACGTCGGCTAACCATTCTGCTTGTCTGTTATGATCACCAGGCTGATCCCAAAGACCACCCCAAAAATTCCTTGCCTCTGCTGGCTCTGGGCCCACTTGTGAGTTGTCACATTTCCCGTCCAATTCTTTGAATAATTGACGTTGATTTGTATTGAATAGACGATTTTGATGAAACTGCCTGACCCTGTCGTCATACCTTTTTACTTTCGCAGCCTTCGCCTTAACCCTTTGCTTTATTTCCTCCTTAACTACATTCATCCCCTTTCCTTTTACTTGATACTTCTTTATTAATCTGTTCCTCATATCTGAATCTTTCATTGCACCTTTATCCATTTGCTCTATTCTACTATAAGATCTTTGTGTAACTCGTTAATTTGGCCCTCAAGTCTGCGTTTCCACCAAGGTTTATTATCTTTATGTTGTGATTGTGAAGATTTAACACCTAATTTGTCCACTGCTACAACTGCACCTGCAAAGACAAGATCATTAATTTCAGTAAGGTTAGTAGTACTTACCGTCCCAAGGATTCTACTTACCATAGTCGACACATTTGTTAGCTTTTTCCTTGGGACCTGACGCAATGCAGGAATACTCTACTTACCTGTCCCTTTTACCGATACCATTACCTCTTCAATCCTCTTCCTAATCTCTAGCTCTTCCTCCGTCAAGTCTGTACTTGCATCTTCTGTTCCCTCCTCATCTCTGGGAACTTGCCAGTTCTCCAGCGACCACGTTGACCAGTTCCTCCTCCTGCACTTCTTCAGCATCATCATCAGCCTCTGTCCGTGATATTTTTCTACTCATCTCTTCCACCTCAACTTTCGTTAGCCACTGGTTATGTTTGATTTGTTTTACCTGGTCGGCAAGCCGCTGTTCACTTATTTCAAACATGCCTTTATCCTGCCATATGTTAATCATTCTCCTTCTGTACCCTCTGTTCTCTGGCTTGCTCCTTATAAAACATTCCATTGCAATTCTGTTATCGTCCTTACTCCACTTTCTCCTGTTTAAAGCACGAATTCTGTTATTGTTCTGAGCAGTGTGTATACGATCTGGCGGTACCTGCTCAAGCATACCGACCAGTATTATTATTATTATTATTATTATTATTATATCCTTGGATAACACCTTGTTTACAGTAATAGGAATATGCCCACGATAAAACCCTGTTTACAATTAGAGTCACCGTCATCTGTGTCTCCGTAACGAACACATTACTTCTGATTGTCCATTAAAGTATACATAACTCTTATCAATCACATTATCATTTTGACTTTAATTAAAAGCAAACCCTAACAGCTACACATTTGTAAAGTATCAAACTTTCATGACAGATGTAGATATTTTAATCTACATGCGAATATTAAACCTTCGATGGACATCTTCACACGCATTATGGCTCGTTGAAATACAGTCTGCTATTAATTTGAAGAGATTAGAACATTCCAGCATACCTTGGTTGTTCAGTGTGACTTGTTTAAAATTCAATCGATTTGCCAACTTCACAGGTTTGGATTCTGTGCACTCTTAAAACAGATTGGTTCAAATAAGCAATATAATGTTTAATTTTAACCATTGTTGTCGGCAGATATGTGGCCAACCAAGATCTTGGTCAAATTCACCAATCTAAATTTGTGTAGCCTACCTTTTAATTAACCAATAATTTGTGACCGGCTCCACAAAAATGGGTATTATGGGACAAAATAAAAAAATTGAGTTACATACATAGCTGAATTGGTTACATTATAAGCTTTAATTTGGTGTAGGTTTGAATCCTGTGGCATTTTGCATTCTGGAGATATACTGATTTTTGCATATTCATATTGTACAAATTAACGGAAGTGCCTTCAGAGATACAGCCCTTTAAACACAGCAAGTGGAAAAAGAAATGAGCTAAGAAGAAACTCTCTTGAATGCCCATAGCAACAGTTATGTTCCTTTTGAGCTCCTTTAGGAATGCTTGTGCAATATAAATTTGAATTATCAAGCATCTTGAAGTATTTTTTCAAATATTTTTGCTAATTTGCATAATGTGTAAAATTTAAACTTTTGTTTTTTCATCTTTACTCATCAATAATAATATTTCTGTAAATAAATTATGAAAGTATTGATATAATAGAAGCCAATAAACCAACAACAAAAAAATCACGTTGTGAATTTTTTTTCACCCTCTCCACATAGAACAGCCCTTTACGGGTAATAGCATAGCGTCCCTTAATACCCTTTTTCGCAGAGCGGGTCACATTTTTGGTTAAAATTCTAACCAATATAGAGTTGGTCATTTTAACCAATATTATAGTTGTGACCAAGATCACAACCAATATTTATTGGTTGAAATATAATCAATTTACTTTTGTAGATCCTTCTGCATTTATACAACTGTTGTACCTTTGCACAACTGTAATATGCTTAATTGCATTAATGTTATTAACATGTAATGGCATCAACGATTAAATACACATACAATATACATACAACCTTGTCCATTGATTTACTGTCACCCGTAGCTTGACTCCTGTATGCTTTATGACACACAGTGTGATACACATTATGTACCATATTATATAGTTCAAGTTCAATCATCTTTTCAGTCATAGTTACTGAATTTGACTGTAGATTTTTCCATTTTGTTTCATTCAAATAACTTGTGTTCAAAAGAAAATGTTGTGTTTACACATCTTCACAAATTCTTCGATAATTTATACAAGAAAAAAACACAAACAATTTACATTAAATGTTAAATTTTTAAAATGTATTACTATATTTTCAAAGAAATTGTAGCCCCGCCTACTTGTTTGCATATTTATAAAACAACCAAGATATTGGTTAAAATTACAAACATTCTGTGACCAAGGTAATTGGTTGCCAAATAACCATCGTATTTGTCACTTTTTGACCAGTCTCTTGGTTAAAATAATAAAAATAGTGTTAACCATTTAAATTTGTAGTTTTTTAGAGTGTGCATGTTTGTCATCCTGTCGATAAAAATTAAAATGTAACAGCCCAATTAAAAGGGACAGTATCGTCGCGATTAAAGCAAACTTTCATACTGTCAAGCAATGATGAGCCAGAAGCTGCATATAATAAATGATATGTATGCAGCAGCCACGACTATATGATCTTATTACGCCCTGTTACCTATAAGTTAGGTTATTTACCCAACTAGATGGATTTTCCCCCTTTACTATTATTCATTGCCTAACTTATTTTTAAACATTTTGATACGCATGCTTGGAGGTCGCAATATTTAACGGTAAGCCTCATGTGTCTTTAATTTTGTTCTTATACACCAGGGGTGTGATTTCACAAAATTAAAGAAAATCCTGAAAAATGGGTAGCGGGCCTGGATCTCCCTTTGGTCTATAGAGGACAAAGCCCCCTGAACCTCCTGTGGGTAACAGGCCTGGATCTCCATTTGGTCTATAGAGGACAAAGCCCCCTGAACCTCCTGGATGTTTAATTTTGGAGGATTTACAGACTCTCCACATCCCCACAAACAAGATTGAGTTGGGAGAATGCGTACCGTAATGACTATGAAGGTACATTTGTATGCAACATGGTGCATACATTAAGCATAAATGCACCCAACATCTGGTTCCCAGGTTATTTACACGTATTTATAGAGTTTGAACTTCGTACATGTATAATATAATGTAAGGATATAATCAGACTACCTCACGGGTGTGATTTGACAAAAACAACAAATCCTGAAAAATGGGTATAGCGGGCCTGGGTTTCCCTTTGGTCTAGAGGACAAAACCCCCTGAACCTCCTGGATGACTCTCCTGACTCTCCACATCCCCCACAAACAAGAAACTTGAGGTTTGGACACAATACAGGCTACTTCTTTTCATTCCTTGGTGGCTACTTCTCAACTTTTAAGAAAACTTTGAGGCAAAGGGAGATTTGTAAAAAAAAATCCTGAAATCAGTAAAAAATCCTGAGAAATCACAGGCCTGTTACATGTTGGCGCGGCGTCATGCAGCTGTGACCTGTGTTTTTGGTATCTTTATTGATTTGAAATAAAATTTCAGCTGCCGCTGAAAAGTTTTTAATTTTTTTTTTTTAAAGGTCAAAGCTAGCGCGCTAGTGGGTATTATCACTGAGTTCGTCTAAAACTATGACACCGATTCCATGCCTTTTCGAACGCCAGCTGTGATCGTGACGATATTGCCCATTTAACTTAAATTTGTAATATTTTCCAATATTATATAATTTTGACAGAATCAAATAATAACTTTAAAACGTCATCAAAATCTTGACTAAAAACACCTTCATCGCGGAGCTATAATGGTTTTTGCCATTCTCTAGATTTCCCTGGACTCCACAAATCCCTTCAGGCGAGCTGGAAGAGGATAGTTTTTTTCCACAGACCGTTGATACCATCTTCTTTCATTTTCTTTCGGCGCCCCTGGGCCCAGATCATAACCATCTTGGCTAAATCATGTTTACGGTCAATTCAAATGGCAGCATAAGCACTACAGCAACTCAGATTGTTGATTTAGAAGTCTGATTTGTTTCCGTTTTAGAACACCCCCACAGTTTCAGTGCTTCAACAGACACAAACGTGGGAAGGGACAAGTTTGCGAAGTAATTCCTGCGTGGCTCTTGCTAGATCGGGCTGGTTTGCGGGATGGAACGCACGGTCTTGACAAAGCTACCGTTCAACAAACAATATAATTATTATCTCTGCATTCTGTCTTCCTTATATTGGAAAAAGATACAAGCTTCGACATCCCCCACGTGCATTATTTCCAAATTTAGAATGTAACCATAGAAGCACATTGTATATATAAGACTGCCTTAATAATTTAGTACGGTAGTCTAGTCTATTGAATCTGATAGTTACATTCCAGTATAACTACAGGCAGTTTGCCCTCGGCCTTAGTGTATAAAATTATGAATGAAAATGATTGTAGCTAATTGTGAATTATGTGAATTATGTTTTACAGTGGGTATGAAGATGTATACATTGAAGTCTATACTGAAGCCTTCTATTACTTATATTTCTCAATTAGATTATATTTCATTGCTAATTTTTAATGAAGGCTTATCGTATACAATCATTAAATAAATATGTGTGAGCGAGGCTGAAAGATGTAATACTTGGTGTTCTCAAAATAAATTCAAACAATTCAAGGGGACAATAACTATTGGGGAAGGGGCACTGTCATTACCGGGTCCCCCCCCCCCGGCATTGAGTTGGGACCGCCTCCACCCATACCATAATCATCAGCTTCACACCGAGTTTCACAATCCTGTTTGACCATTCTGTCAATTTTATACCATACCTCGCGAGCATAATTATGCCTCACGGCCCATCACGGCGGTTTTGCAGTAATTTGTGAACCTCAACTAATTGTTTAATTCGTCTGTCGGTTGGACCATAAATACGGATGGCCCATCGCCTAGCTTCCCATGTAGCGGTGCCGACATCATCGGAGGGTTAAGCTCCCTTCATAAATCCCCTGGCATAACTGGATTGGATTTGTGATTTAATACTTTTGACGGTATCGAGTCACACGTATTAAACCCCAAAAGACACTTTTGGTAAAACAGCTATGAGGGTATCTGTGCATTCGTTCTTCAGGATTAAGACATTATGTTTATAATCCAGCCTGTGTAATCTTCAGCTGAGGAGGAGCAACGTAAGGGATCGTGTTTCCAGTTAAATTGATAAATGTTAGGGTGGGAAGTTTTGTAAATAACTTCTTAGGATTATACATTAAATTTATCTAATTGTCAAAATTCTAGGGCAGGTACCGGTGTGCAGGAAGATGGTAGATTTTCTTTTAAATAGATACATTTACGCCAATAGAAATGTTGATTTACGCCAATCGCTGTGGCTTTGTTTAGTCTCCAAAATTCGAAAAATAAGGAAACTAATTCGATTTTCTTTTTCTTTTTGTTTTTAATTAGAAAAAGAGTACATGGGTTTTAAAAATAAGGAAACTGATTCGATTTTTATTTAGTTTTTATACCAGCATATGCCTAGGCATATATTGAATTACTTTTCATAAACACAATAAAATTCATATAATAGTATAGTTGATATTTTGGCAATAACTTATGCTATATGATAGTTTTGATCAGAACTTAACCTCTCCCGCATTACATAAGGAAAACACAGTTTCCATTTATATGATAAGTGAAATACTATCATCCTGTTCAAGATTGATTACAATAATTATTATAAATCTCTAGTGTCCGGCTTACACAAAGACTTATGGTCAGAACATTTCAATTATCTTGCGATATAGAGGCAGATACTAGCTTTGCCACCAAATGCTGTAAATTTACTCCCCAGAATAATACCCCTATGGCTATATACACCGATCTCATTGTATAGGGTGTACAAAAAGTAATAGACTCCATCTAATATAAGGCCAACAAAAAATAGTCTCCGGTTTCTGGTCTCCGTGCGCGTCGCTTCAGACCTGAGCGTCTGAATTTATTTATTTATTTATTTATTTATTTATTTTTATTTATTATTATTTTTGTTGTTGGGGGGGGGGGGGGGGTATGTAAAGATGTCCAATTGCAGCCCAAATTGCTGGATCGATTGGAATTCTGCCACGCTGTGTTTTAAATGACTTTTTCACATTATGACTGTTTGCCCGATTTGTGAGGCCTCTTTTAGCCACCATACTTTGTGTATGGGAAATTTAGTCTGCTTCCAAGAACCGCGTATATAGCCGACATGTATTACGTATTTCACTGGTTGGTAAAATTAAGAAAGGATTACCCCCCCCCAAAAAAAAAAAAACAACAACAAAAAAAAACAAAAAACAGACAGACAGACAGACCGACGGACGGACGGACGGACGGACGGACGGACGGACAAATAAACAAATAAATAATATTAAAATAAAAGAAAAAAGAAAAAGAAAAAAATAAAGAAATAAAAAAACGCATCACCGCACCGATTTTGAAGCCGACATATGACCAGAAACCGGAGATTTTTGTTTTGCCTAATAGACACCATCCAATATAACCTGTCCAACTACTGGACACATGGCAATCAGTTACCTCTAAAACCGCCGAATTAGAAATACGCGCTGAAGTCACGGACTGGGATTTTTGTCCGTTCCGCGCCGTTGATGAGTCGGCTGCAGTTTAATGGTGCTTCAACTGTCTGGTGATTGCACGTTATAGAATATCCTTTATTATGATATATATCTGAGTGTTAGGTTATTGCAGTCGTCGAGTTGACTACAGTCTTCATTTGATCAGTCACGGTCAATTATTTTGCCGCGCAAAAGCCTGTATAAGAAGGAGTAATTGTGTTCGTTATAATACCCATGCCCCCTCCTTTTAGCGCCATCTAGGCCTATGTTAATTTACCTGTTTTGTGTGGACCCCCATTGTTAGCTGTGTAACCCCTCCCCCTTTACCGTGTGCCCCTGGCCTCTCCCCTTTTATGACACCTTTGATACGCCACTTGGGAAAACATTAATACAACGTCGTTAAAAATCAGCCAGCCATCAGCTACACTGGTCCCAGACTATGGAACAACCTCCCCATGCAAATCCGCCTATCCAGTTCTATGTCAATCATCAAGAAACAGCTTAAGAGTGAATTGTGAATCTGTTTAGTGAATCTATTTAGAGTTTTCTTTTCACGTTGTACAGCGCCTTGATCTATAGTCGCTTTATAAGAATCATGTGTTATTATTAATATTATGTATAAAAATGGTGTTTAGGATTTAAACACATGCAAAACCGTTTACAATAAACACGTTTAGGAAGGCGTTTAAATGCTAAACGGCCATCCTCTGTACATGTCACAAAGCTAAACGTGCTTAGCTTTTTGATACCTGTTCATATGATACTTAGCATTGAAACAAATATCACAGAAAAGCACAATCTAAACATGTTTTATGCTCAACAATGAAAAAAAATGAGTGCAAGCCATGTGTTTAGAAATGTGTTTGGATTCTAAATACCATTTTTACAGTAAGCTTTGGATGGTGAAACGTCGAGTTGTAACCAACCAGTTCTTTTCAGATTTATTTACTACTCAAAAGAGAATTTCTAATTGGTGTCACCACAAACAGTTTTTTTTTCTTACAACGTCGTTAATTTTCCAAACATTTCTCTGATCGTAAAGGTCACTAACCACTATTCAATTAACATGATATTACCTTTATTTGATGTGAAGGTGGCGGCGACAATATCTAATATTTTTTGGATTTGTACATTGCTTCTAAATAGACATTACTTCACAGACAAAATTGACCGGGCTATGGGAGAAAGTAATTAAGTTAATTACGTTTCTCACAAGTAATTATCTAAATTAATTTCTCGACAAATTATTTTCATATTGATCAGTTCAGGCAGCTTGTGGTTCAGCGCTTTTACATTGTAAGTTAAGGTCATGTCTATGTCTAAAAACACAAACAGTGTTAATTGTTTCTGTGTTGACACGAAATGAAAATAAATATTTGAATGTTTAATGTTTATACCATAACACTCGGTCCAGTACAAAAGAAGCTATATTCGATTCTGTTTGGCATGTGCACACACAGTGTGCATTAAGATGTCTTACAACATCTCATCAGTTTCCATGAAAGTGATTGTCATCCTTTGAGACACCAGCCGGCGCGTCATCCGATCACGGGCCCCGGTACGTTCCTTGATCTCGTCCCCACAAGGGGGCTTTGCCAGTCCCGCTTCCTATTACCCGTGCGTTCCCCCGAGAGATGTCGCACTTTCATCACCATCCATTTTCTTGCCGCGGATAACTGATTGGGAATAAAACAATGTATCAATCCGGCAGTTTCGCTCGCAAATAAAACAGATATGTCCTGATATTACACTCACTGGTATTGCAACATGAATTTGTACGAGACATTGCCTAGATAGACGGATGGCCGCAATCAGGTCACGTGGTTACCCGACAAAGTATTGAAGGACTTTGTTTCCGAGCAAGAACAGTAAAAAAGAACATTGACTTCAAAACACAGGCACTTTCAAGAAGTCTTAAGTAGTGTAAATAAAATAAAATAAATTATTGTAACACAGTTCTCCAAACTGAGCTTTGGTGTGAATTTCAATGTTGCAATACTTATGGCCAGTGAGTGTACTTAGAAATGTTGTTTTTAAGAGGGAACATTAGCGTTGTCAGGATTAGCCCTAACTGCTCCTGCTCCTGCTCACTTGAAATTCACAAACACCCCCATTTTGGGAGATTAGTTTCTTTTTAAGCTTGGGCGATATCGATTTTTTTCATCCACGATATATCGGCAAACATATATCGCAATTTTCGATAATATTGCGATTATTTTTTCATTCACGCATGATTGCTTTAGAGCCGATAACCACAGGTATGTACCCCTCTACAAGCGTCACAATAAATCATAAATTCATTTGCATAGTGTGTATGTACTTCTGAAGTAGTTCGCTTTTGTTTCTCACTTCCAAAAGCTGAAAAGACTGTTCTAATTTTGTTTCCATGGAATTTCTGACATGACTCAAAATGTCGATTTTTTTTAATCGCGATATATTTTTTTAATCGCGATTTGCCGATATGCCGATAACTTAAAAAGGTTCTCGATATCATAATCGAATACAAAAGGTATATCGCGATATTCGATATTATTGTGTTATCGCCCAAGCTTATTTCTTCTTATAAATCACTCCGATATAATGCAGTTTAGCCTGACATAGTGTTAACTCAAACAGCGCTTTGATCTATTGCTAGGATATGTACGCTTCATAAGAATCGTGTATTATTACAGCGTCCATGGTTAGTACATCGATTTTTTTTTCTTTTCTTTCTTTTTCACGGTTAGGCTTTCATTTTAATTTCATATATGCCAAAACAAAATCAAATGAAACACAGTTTTATTGTAAATAATATAGAATTGGCTGTTGAAAACTGCTTACCAACCTAAAGGACCTGTAGTATCAATGCAAAATAATGGTTATTGGCGGCCTTACGTTTCGAACCTAGCGGGTTCTTTCTTATATTCAATAATTGTTTTCTCTTTAGCTGTAGACGATTCAAAATATATACAGTTTTACTTTTGAAATAGTTTGTTTTTCTTGATCGTTAATTGTATGTTTATTCTGACCTCTGACCTGCCCTTTGACCTGGAGAAGAGTTCCCTGTAATTTCCATGACTGCACAATTTAAACTTGTTCTAATTGTATACAGAATGTTTTTTATACTGGAATAATATACTCTGACCTCTGACCTGGAGAAGAGTTCCCTATTCCCATACTGCACAATTTATACTTGTTCTAATTGTACAGAATGGTTTTTTATACTCAAATAATATACTATGACCTCTGACCTCTGACCTAGAGAATAGTTTCCTATTCGCATACTACGCAATTTTTACTTCTAATTGTACAGATTTTTTTTCATATCCCGAATAATAATAGTATAATGGTTATAGACTAACAATCACAATTGAGGATTGGGGAGACTGGATATAGCCCAAATACAGACGACATAATCTTGAATCTGGAGTTCACAGGTTCCACCGCAATCCTGTTTCTCCTCTTGAAATTATACATAAAATAAACCCCATAAATAACTGCTGATTGTGGTGTTTTGTCAGTAGTCACGCAAACCTACGTCATTCTGGATTTTGATATGACGGCTTATCCGGGGTGATTTTTTTTCTGCGGTATACTTCGTCAACTATAATATGTATTAGTATACTAAAAAAATGATTTTTTGACTATAGTTTCCTTTATAAAAATCATCCACAACCGTAAATTACTATTATACAGAAAGGTATTGCTTCTGAATTAATTTTGTAGCTAAAATATGTATAGGCCTAAAAGGGTATAAAACTAAATTTATGAAAATCCTAGTCTTGAACTCGGTACTTCTTATTTGTAAGGCGAGCGTTCTAACCACTAGACTACCATGCCAGGCGAGTTTATTGGTGAATTAATTATTAAAGAACCTGTTATAAATTAGATTCCTATGTCAAATTGTTAGCCATTGACGAAGTGTACTGCAGGGGGGGAAAATAGCTTTCCGGCGAACCATTTGTCCACGCTCCATTAGTGCGCATTACCGAGTGAGGGCGGTCTTTATCACACACTGCGAAAACTGAATCTTGTGGCGTGGAAGAATAACCTGACACACCGGTGTTATTTTAACACCTCTTTCTTTCAGCAGGACAAGGAGTCTATCAAGGTTGATCACAATAAGCCTAATGTGATACAATAATTATTGACCACCGTTTCGGAAACAAATATTTCGAGAGAAGAGATCTGCAGTTGTATGCATGAAGTCAATGGCCGGCAGTCAGTGCTATTACATAGTACGACAAGCAGCGGCGTGGCCACGGGGGGCCTGGGGGGCACGTACCCCCACAAATTTCCAGTACCCCGCAGGTGCCCCCCACGAATAATCCTGATAGTGCCCCCCCAAAAAAAAAAAAAAAAAAAAGGGAAAAAAAACATACCCCTGGGTCCCCCCACTGAAAAGCAGTGCCCGCCCCCCTGTTTTCCCCACTGAAAAAGTCCTGGGTACGCCGCTGACGGCGAGTGAAAAGTCAACGATGCTATCGATCAAAACTATAAATGTTCCTTATTTTCTTATTTATTTTCAGATAAATAAGTGTGATTTTTCCCTTGACTGAATGGAAATCCAATTCCACGGGTAACGTTGAGCTACACCAAGCGTGCAGCGCCGGACGGCCAGCCCCGAGTCGAAAGATCAGGTATAATTCGATCCGTGATAGAGTTGCATAGGCCTATTACCCTGTAACAAAATACGGTATTTAAATAGCACGACTGTTGTCAACAGTAAGCGAATCTCTTTGAATTAGACTGTTTTAAAAGTAGTCTGTTGTCACCCTTAAGCCCCTTTCACACTAGACGTATTTCCCGGGAACCCCGGGAAATCTGTTCACTCTTCAAAAGTTACTTACTTAAATTAGCTTATCCCCGGGAAATAATTACCCCTGCTCGGGAGTAGGGGTAAGCGAGTTTTTCCCGGGAAAAGTGTTTTTCCCGGGAAATAGCAACTAGTGTGAAACGAAAGCGGGTTTAACTTACCCCACTTTCAGCGAGGTCACAATTAAATAGCGCGCCAAATAGCTCGCGCGCTAAATATCCAGTGTTGTATTTCAGTACTTTTGAAACTTTCCTTCTTAAAATATAAATGTCTACATCTGTAAATAACACAATATATTTAGTTTTCTAGAATGTGACCAAATAAATGGTTTTAGAAATGAATAAAAGAATTGTCGCGGACAAGGCCATGTTAAGCATCCGTATCATTTACGTGTATTTACAGAGCTGCCAACTCTTCCGGATTCTGCGGAAGTCTTCCGTATTTGACGGTAATCTGTCGTGGCCGAGCGGTCTAGCTTACCGGATTCAAGTGCTGGTGTTAGCAACATAATGTGGGTTCGAATCACGGCCGTGACACTTGTGTCCTTGAGCAAGACACTTAATCATAATTGCTTCTCTCCACCCAGGGGTTAAATGGGTACCTGTGAAGGCAGAGTTGGTTTGCTCTATATGCGCTAGAAATGGCAGCAATTGAGCTGTATACTCCCCAGGGAGCTGAGATGGTTTCAGGAATGATTTATGAGCCTTATGAGCCTTATGAGCAGGGATAATAATATAATGCGCCTTGAGCACCACTTAGTTGGTGGATACGTGCGCTATATAAATCCACACATTATTATTATTATTATCCGTAAAGCAGTCAAAATCTTCCGGAAAAATAAAAAGTAGCCTCTGTTCCAAGTCCTCGGTGTGTTTGTGTGTCTTATTTTACATACAGTAAATGCAAATACAGTAAAAATACAACTTGCGAAATTCACAATATCAGCAACGAATCCGCAAGTTGTTGATTCCTCAGGTTGAAATCAAAGAAATTCCAGAAAAAATAGAAGAAAACGCCCAAATCGTTGGTACCATTAACGTTAGAAAGATCGCCACCGAAGTAAAGACGCAGCGCTAGCGAGTGACTCGTGGGAAGTATATACGCATGCGCGGCAATTTCATTCATGAAAATTGCCATATATGGCGAGTATCCGTGACGTCATATAATGAGGTGGCTGCATGATCCTCTCGCGGCCGCCGTGCCATGCCATTTTCCGTGCGATTACGATGTGCACGCACTTGACAGCGTGGGAAAAAACAAAATGGCGTCACCGGAGAGAGTCATGGCAACTGGGAAGCAGAAAAAGACGAATTATGCACAAAGATACAGGGATGAATACCAAAAAGAATGGCACTGTATTAGAAAATCAACGAAGGCACAAAATCATGCGTTCTGCACCGTTTGTAGTTGTGATATTAGCATGAAATACGGCGGACGAAATGACATATTGCGACACATCAAATCGGATAAACATTGCACCACTGCGAAAGCACGATCGAGCACGCCAGGAATTCCTAATTTTTATTAGAAAATCGGGCACTGATGACGGTGTAATAAAGGCGGAAATGTTGTTCACAGGCTTTCTCGTCGAACATAACTTGAACGTAGCATCGTCTGACCATGCCGATCCCCTATTTAGACGGATGTTTCCCGACTCAAATATCGCTGCTAAATACGGTTGTGCTCGTACCAAAACAACTGCAATTGTCGACGTTATGAGCAAAAACACTGCTGCAAATATTGCTACCTCCGCACGCACATGTCCCGTTTAGTTAGCTAAGGATCGTGAAGAGCCATCCACTTCAAGTAGGGGGGGTATTAACCCAATTTTTTTTAGATGCCCCCCTCAAAATATGTACCAACCTATAAGAAACAAGGAAAAAATACTCAAAAAATCATTTGAGAGCGTTAACCCCCCTGTACATGCCCCCTGAAGATTTGTTTTTGTGAAACGGCATGGCATCCTGACTTCTTGTGCAGATTACCTGTATACCGTCATTGGGGCACCCGTCTATTTTGTTTGAAACACAGTGATAGGGAAGCAATGAAGAGAACATCACTTCAGCAATTAATTTAAAGTACTTTCTCATGTTTACCTGTTGAAATTTTAGCATACTATTCCATGACAACCTTTCAATTGCCTTATGAAACAAAAAATCTGATTAAAAAGTAACATTTATATGAATAAAACACTGTGTTCCCGTGGGTTTATATGGATTGCAACTGAAGATTTTATTTCATTATTGTATCAAACTTATTTTATCCTGGAATAATATAAAATTTATATTTGCTTTTAACATTCTTCTAGAAAAGAATTAATTAATAAAATAGTATGAATGTAAAAAAGTAGTTATTGGCCTCAGTTATGTTTTGAACCTAGTAAGTTCTTTCTCAGAGAAAGAACCCGCTAGGTTTGAGATGTAAGGCCAGTAACTATTATTTTGCATTTATATACTACGGGTCCTTTAGGTTGGTAAGCAGTTTGCAACAGCCAATTCTCTATTTATAAAATAGTACAAAAATATATTTATACATCTAACTAACATTAACAACATATTTCATGGCTTAGCAGGGATTTTGGATTGTATAATGCCAAAATGTATTTCTGTAAATGATACAGTAGATCTAATGTTCTTGAACAAGTTCTGCTAGTATGTAGATGTGAAGCATCATCTTTAGATATAGTCAGATTTGTGATGACATATTGAAATAATCTCTTTTGAGTAGTAAGTGTTCTGAGAAGAACCTTTGGTTAACTCAACATTTCAATCTGTATGCTTTGATCATCTTCAAGGAGAATGTGGAATGCTGGTGCAGGAGTGGCTTAAGTAGCTCAGTGGAGGAGTCCTGATCACTAGATGTAGCTGTAGCTATTACCTTTAAAAAATTGAAATACATTATCTTAATACTTTTATCCAAAAACATTAAAAAAAATAATAGCATTTACATATCCAAAAAAAATCTTGAAACTGGCATGTTGTGCTCCGCACGCGTGGTTTTCTGTGGTTTTTGCCGGCTGTGTGTACTTGGCGCGCATAGCAACGACGTCCCTAGTATTACACAATTTATTTATAGAAAGTGAAAGATAATATTGTAAAAAAATTGTTTTAAATGTGCTTAAATATCAGCCACACACCATCCCTTAAAAACATTCAAATAATAAATCCCATATCCCACTATTTTATTTTAAGCTAGGATTCAACTTCAAAGGTTCAGGGGTTACACAGTTGTAAACCTTAAATTTATTTGGGAACTACCAACTTTGTATTCTCTTTCACTTACTATTACTATTATATCATTGTGATTGTACAAACTATACTATTTCTATGACAGTAACCAGTGGGTTAATATTTCATGTTTCAGATGATAACAAGTCCCAGGCATGTCAAATACAATGTTCCCAAGTTAACTCCCATGGAAATTTCTTGCAGTAATACTTGTGTGGGTGCATGGTGAATAATATTATTATTAAAAACAAACTTACCCAACTAAGGTCACAGATAATAACTTCTGTCACTGCCCAACTTTGCCAGCAAACAATCCTTTTAGATGATATGATGTATACACATTTACTAACCTAAATATATAATTGTCTTAATTGAGTTAAAACCCATCAACCATGTCAACAAACAACGAACAGCTGATTAGTAACCATTCTAGATTATGTGTGGTACATAATCACATACAGTCTGGTAACCACCATTATGTATGTCTCTACAGTGCATATGGAGTCAGGGAACCTTTACGTTAAACTGACAACAGAGGGCGCCCTTCAAGCAAAACTTTCAGGGGGCATGTACAGGGGGTTAGAAATATCAAATTTTTATTTTAATGATTTATTCTTGTTTCTAATAGGCCTGTACATGTTTTGAGGGGGCAGAATATAAAAAAGTCAAAAAAAGTGAAATAATACCCCCCCTACTTCAAGTTCATCATGCACCCCTTCCTCACCACCTAGGCAACAGTAGGATAGCAATGTAGGTCTATACTTCAAAACTTTGTTTGATATTGTGTAATGTTTCAAATGTTTTAGTATGTTTAGTAATTAAAATACATTTACTTAAAATATATGCAATGAGGCCTCTCCTTTTGGTGCCAAAAAGCCTAAAACCCCTAGACCCCACCCGCAAGGGCTCGGCTGGCTCGCTCGCTGCGTTCGCTTCGATTGAGTCTTGGAAATTAAATCTTCCTCATTTTCAAAATCATATGTTGGCAGCTCTGTATTTATAATGTCCGCGTGGTTTTTCCTCCGTAAAATACACAAATATTGGTATAGGCCTAATAATAGCATGCGAAAATGATGTGATGACACGTTTGAAGGAGCCATTTTGGACACGACGCGATGCATGGGAAACTACAACCCGGCCGTCACCGCGCTGGCGGGTGCTTGAGCGCATGGCATTCTGGGATTGGACTTCCGCCCACAACATTTTCAACTTCCGTATGGGCCGATTCAGTTAGCGCATTTCCCGGGATTTGATCGCGAGTGTGAAACGACCGTGCATATTCCCGGGAAATAATGTTCCCGGGAGCGACCAGATAGGTATACAGTGTGAACGGTCGCTGGGGTGTTGGTGGGGTTAAAAACTCCTGGGAATTTCCCGGGGATTTTTTCCCCGGGAATTGGCTCTGTAGTGTGAAAAGGGCTTTAGATTGTTTCCCAGATATTATCACGGTAAATGTTCTAACCGGTCAATCCAACTTGGTTCTTCCTGTGAGGGTGTTTGAGTGTGAAACTCTGCATTCCGCCTCTTCTCACCCATACACCCTAGCTATACCTAGATGTAGAACAACAAGCTATACGAATAGAATTTACCCACGTGCTGCATCTCTTTGGAATTCCTTGCCTGGTGCATGTTTCCCTTCATCCAACGATCTATCCTGTTTCAAGAGGAATCTCAATTCACACATTCAGCTTCTCTGAGTCTATTTACTTTTTCTTTTTTTCTTTTTTCTTCTATTGTAGCCCTGTACCTTGAGTGGCTTATAGCCTTGTTCAGGGCGAATATGCATTAAAAAAAAAAAAAAAATTAATTTAATTAAAAATAAACTTTTGTTTATATATAAAGATTGCCCATTTCTGCACTACGAGTCAGATAAGAATGTTTCGAACCTATATGATGGAATGTCGTAAAGGGAGGGTTCTCCGCCTGGGAGAACCTTCAAGTACCCCGGCGCCGAAGCCCTTTGAACAATGAACTTGCAACGAGATCTTATTGAACTCAACGCACGCTCGCCAAAGACGGCTCTGATTGGCTGTAGGAACTGCGGAAGCTAGGGGGCTAAAATAGATACCTGTTTGAAGTATCTTGCCCGGGTATATAAGGACGTGCTGTGTGCTGATGTGAAATAAAAAACCAGCTGTGTGGAATTGAGGAAAATTTAGTCAGTTTGTTTTCTGGCGTTCAAATACTGAGCAAAGAAGAATGAAGTAAGGCGTGCATTACATTATGTACATTTATATTTAGTTAAGATTATCTCATTAGAGGGAATTTCCCCAGTAATATATTTATGTATTGGAAGCAATCGAAATTCGACGGCTTCTTTTGTTTGATGGGTGATATCCCATATTGAAGAAACTGAGGTCAACAAAGTAGCTGGTTTCTGGTCATAGGATGGCTTCAAAATCGGTGCGGTGGCGCGTTTTTTGTTTGCTTATTTGTTTGTTTGTTTTTGTAATATTTCTTGTTTTTGCCATACATGCATAACCGGTTATTGGAACCACACCAAATTTCCCAAACACTAAGTGTGGTGGCTAAGAGAGGCCTCACAAATCGGGCAAACATACCCCTATGCGAAAAAGTCGTTTAAAGCACAGCAACGGCAGAATTCCAATCGATCCAGCAATTTTGGTTGCAATTGGGCATTGTTTCATAGCAACAAAAATATACATATAAACGAATCATGTAAAAACAATATTAAATGTTTTCAAAGAGGGAGGAAGAATAATGGATCATGCTAACAAAACACACCCAAAAAAAAGAGAAAAAAAACAACTAAAAATACCGACGTGCGGGTCTGAGGTGACGCGCGCACAGATCAGATACAGGACAGTTTTTAGGTGGCCCGATAGAGCTATTTATCTCTGTGCCTCACCATTCTTCACCATTCCTAAGATATTCCGTGAAAAAGAATTTGACGATATAAACTATTTAAGCCAGGGTTCAAATTACACCAGGGCATAGAGCTTACAAGCTAGGGAGGCATATTAGCATGAGCCTACGCAGGACAGCAGGGATAACACGACCATTGACTGTTAACTTCTCTCCCTCAAGACACATTCTACGTGAACCTATATTAAGCCAACGAGATATAATCTGGGTTTTAAATATCAAGTTCGCTTTTTCCGAATTACGGGGGGTTTTCGATCTGTAATTGATAATTCTAACGGTGAAGCTCAGTAGTCAGACAACAAGGAAACTGATTGAGTTGTTTTTCCGACATGCCTAATCCCAGAAGTGAGCTCTAACCTCGCAAGATTCGACGCCAAAAAAAACATGTTGTTTAAATAAATTAACGTGGCCATTTTGATCAAGCATTATATTGATAAATGCTCGAAATCTGACGTCATGAATCTGTGCGGTTACTAAGAGAGAGGAGGCGTCTCGCTGTGGATTTCGCACGAAAGGCATTGATATAATTTAATATGACGCTAGTACACAGCGTGTTTTGACGATAATCGGGAAGATATTTTGTTTTTACAGAGATCGTGTCACTTGGCACTTTAGTGTGACACACAGGACATACGCATCTGCAAGACAGACAGAAAGATATTGAAGGCCGTTGACTCCTTATAGAAACAATTATAGGGGCAGTGGATGAATAATTCCGCGCAAAGAATACTAATAGATACAGTACCAAAACCCCATAAGCGATGGATATCTTGTCAGCAGGCGTCATTCAGCAGCTGCGGCCCAGTGAGCTAGCAAAAGTATGGTGAATTATAGGCGCTGAAGTGAAATATTGATGGGGACCGGGGAGGGGACGATGGAAGCATGTTTCGTCCATCGTTCAACGCTACCAACTGGTCTATTAAATTTTATGCTCAGACAGACAAACGAAAGAAAACCCTGTCCCTCCTGGATCGGCCAATGCAGACGGGCTTGATAGACCCGAAACCAAATCACATCTCCTCGAGTCGTATATCAATTCAGACCATCCACGATACTTTTCCCCCCCAAAAAAAATATTTATGAAATATAATAGTACTAGGTAAGGAGTTGAAGCTCTGCATGGTGGAAGAGCAGTATAGGAGGTAGCACGTAACTATCTCTCAATATATTTCGGCTTGGCTCTGAGAAGAACCAATGGTGAGATATCTCGACGTTTCGATCCGTTTACTCGATCGTCTTCAGGAAAACCATGTACAATGGTTATTTACATGGTACTACCGTAAACCTTACTCCTACTACTAATAATATAGGTCTACAAAAATCACTAATGAAGTTGAATTGATGTTTAAAGTTTGCGAGTTTCGACAAACTTAAAGGGACAATATCGTCACGATCAACAGGGCATGGAATCGGAGTGCTAGTTTTAGATTAACTCAGTGACTGAACACAATACCCCACATGATAACGTCATAGGCCTATTACCGTTGCTGCTGCATAAATGAGCCAGTATTTTTCACTCACTGTGTTCATGGGACACAGATTCCATGCCCTGTTGGAAGGTCTGCTCTGATCGTGACGATATTGTCCCTTTAACCGCAAGTGGCGACATCACGAGCGCCTTTACCAGTCCGTTCTGTGGTCTTATGTTTTACTTTATATTTCTGTACCAATTTGGTACAGAAATATGAATACAAAATGCATTTCGATAAATAATTTGTCACGATATCACTTATTTGAATATAGAACATTTTGCTTAAGGTGATTGGTTTAAATAAATATGCATACATAAATTATTCATTTTGCTGGAGGTTTATGAATAAGTCAGTAATAGCGTAGGTGGTCCTTTCAAATTTCCGGGCGTGGTGTTCTGGGTTGCCATGTGCGCCTTGACTAATGACTAGTTTCAACTTAGAATCGATAGTTATACCGGAGTTACGGTATTGCGCCCTCTGTTGTCGGATCACCATGTGGGGACATTTAGAAATGGCGCTACATCGACACTAGTCTTGGTGCAAGACGTTACTCGTGATTTTATACGTATACGCGCGCCGCGCCGATCCGCTGTGATTTGATAAACCAATCGCCGCTGCGGGCGCCATTCATTCTTGTCCACCGCCGCGCCACCCCCGCTACGGTGGGTGATTTAGGACTGGCGCGGGATCGTGTAACCAGGATCCGCATAATAACGGTCTTGCACAAGACTACATCGACACATGAGTGGGAGCGGCTCCGCACTCATGTACATTCAAAAAATACAACCTCACATAATCCGACACAGTTCATATATTGTACCATTGACATTCAATAATGTTTTTGGTAAGTTAGTGTAATTCTGTGTCTTCATCGTCAAAATAAAGTTTTAATTTATTGGGGACAATCAGCGTCACCAAGCGTCAAGGATCGATTAAGCGTCAAGATTTACATCTGCAAGCGTCAAGTGTTTTTCTACGACGACAATGAGAAGAAATAGCTGTCAACAACATTGTACCATTCATATATTATAGCTGTCATATATTGTACCATTGACATTCAATAATGTTTTGGGTAAGTTAGTGTAATTCTGTGAAGTCTTCATCGACAAAAAGGTTTCAATTTATTGGGGGCGGGGGGGGGGGGGGCTTACTAATCAGCGTCACTAAGCGTCAAGGATCGATTAACCGTCAAGTGTTTTTCTACTACGACAATGAGAAGAAATAGCTGTCAACAACGTGTTTTAAGCATGTTTTTAAAAATGTCCAGAGATTCTGTAGCACGGATCTTTAATGGTAGAGAGTTCCAGAGTTTGTACTGATGAAGCACGGTTCCTTGAAGTATGAAAAAGGAGCGTATGTGTTTCGGCCTTTCTAGGCCCTATAAGTGCAATTAAATTTAGTCTTGAAAACCATGTACCTATTTCTGTAAAATTATCGAACCGATTTCTACTCTCTTAATGTAAAAGAGTGAAAACCACTCTTTCAAAGAGCTATATGGCGGACAAGTCTTTTTGGAGTGGATAAAGAGTAAAATTAGTAGTGTATAAAGAGTGAATTGGTAGCCTTTTACTGTATTTTTCACTCGAATCAGAGTGGGTTTCACTCCAAAAAAAAAAGACTTGTCCGCCACATAACTCTTTTAAAGAGTGGTTTTCACTCTTGAGTAAGCAAATTATTATGAAAAAGTTACCTAATTTATTTCCCATTTAAAATAATGCCTCGTCACCAACGCTACACGGAGCTAGGTCCAATATACAGCGATATCATCTGCATCAAAGCTGTCTGATACGCAATCATGCAAAGTTTGGACCATAATTATTATTATATCCCGCCCTGGAAACGAGCCGGATGTTTCAATGGTATTTTAACCAAAACTAATAATTTGTATTCACGTGAGGGCGCTATGTAAGTTTAACAGTAAAGTTCGGCTGTGGTGCGGGGTGAGCTTTTCGGGTTGTTCATTTCCTTCAGTGGGGAGGGGTATTTTTTGGGTGGGGTAGGGCAGGATAGCGATCCGATCAGGAATGCATCTTCTAAAAGTGTTTTATCTTCATTGTACCGATAGGTTTATTCAGTGTGTTTTTTAATATATATCCATGTGTTTTTCTTGTGTTTTTCAATGCATCTGTTTCATGTTCTTGCTAACCTGTGAAATACGTCGCTTGCATTTTTCCTGCTACAGTCAGGACGAAAATTTGCTTACCGGTAAGCATCGATAAGAAATTGGGCTGTGGTTCGAAACGCAGTTCGACTCATAACTCTCACCTTGACCCTGTTCCCTGTGGTGACGTTCCCATTGATCGGTGTTTGCTTTTATATTCAGTACACTAAAATTCACAGAAAGTATTAAAAATGTTCAATAGCTGGTTGGTGCTTTGCGGTTCCATGAGTGTATGAAGAAATTTGTGGAATTCACAGAACAATGCATATAAGTTATCCCTGATCACCCGTACAATACGGTCATTACAATTATTAATAATTTTCGAGGGCAATCCTTTCTCTTTATAGCGGTCAGTTATTCAAAAAATGTACATAAACGTAACGTGTGTTTTTTTTTATACCAAACCACAACTCGAGGGTTAGACATGAGAGTTTGATTTTATAGTTCGCTGAGGTCCCGCGCCCATGAAGCAGCGTATTCAAGTTTTTAATGGGTTTTTATTCTCATTGTTTGGGCTCTAAGAGAGGTGTAGATGAATTTGACCGCTAATTCTTCAACCAACCACCCATTATTTTGGGCCAAGTTATCCGCTGTATTCCACCATATACCCTTATGCCTAAATACAAATCAGAATTGCTACAATTTTGGAAAAATAACAATTTGAAGCTTTTCAAATCAAATAACAGATAAGTGATAGATAAATAGAAATGGATCTCCACATTTTATATTTCAGGCAATATTTCAGATAACTTCAAACTTGGATTGTAAACTATTTTTAAGCGAGTTGTACCGTCTTGTTACTAGCACAATACTTGTTACTAAGCATGATTTCATGACATCATACGGCCGACTGATGATAAAATTGTCCTCACCATTCTATTCCAAATAAAAAACTCCACCCTAACACAATTCATGACGCAGTCACATTTCAGCTGAACCCGCATCGTCATTGTTGACGTGTAAGAATTCTTTATTCACTTCAGTGCAGTGGACCGTGCGCCATCCTTTGGGAGCACACAATGACAAGTACATGTTAATTACCATGTGAATCGATTGGTAAGAGGTTTTCTCCATGGTTGGAAGACCTTTGTTATGACGGGGGGACCCAAGCCAGGCTGGATCAGCATCGGTTCGTTAGTACCCAATGACACATCGGGCAGCCCACTATCGAAAATTGCAACTTTCATAATTTCGATTTTAGCATCATTAACCGAGGAATAATTATCACCGCCTAACGCGTCTGTCCGTTGGAATAACTCACCGCCACACGATCATCTTCTTGAGGTGGATTAAACCCAGCTACCTGGCTCTTTCAACGGGGTCGCGTTCTATCTCCCTGATCCATGCCGTATCCGCTGGCGGAATACGGAGGAGATTGTATCAAAACTTGTTGATCATAATTATTAGCACAACTCCGCGAACAGGATGAACAAAATGGAATATAGACGTGGAATGTCAGTTCTGTTGGTTTTCATGGCGCTGGCGCTCATGGTAGCTAATGCACAAAATGGTAAGTGGAATTAAATGGATTAACAAAAACCTATTGATATAAAAAAAATATATAAACAAAAAGCGATATAATATCTTTATCATTTATATCTTCCAAAATGGCCATATTAAATTTATGACATTCAATTAATACGAATGTATATAATACAGGTAAAACAAGCACAAACGGAAATATGAATTATTGGAAAGAATGTAGAATACAACCGCCACTTTTCTATCTAAATATGACAAAATATCACCGATTTTCCTTTAAAAGATGATAGAGGACACACTTAAGGAGAGGAAAGTGTAGTCAAGTGAGGATTGGAAACGATATTTTGGGAGATTTTGAGCAATGAATGTATGCACATCCAGTAAGATGTCGGCCATTTTGTCGTCTGCTAAAAACACACATGCTTAGACATTGTGCACAAGTAGCGGTTTGAGTTCAACATTCTTTTCATATAATTTTCATGATTGAAATCACGATGAACATAAAGCCATCTAAACCTGTAAACGGACATACTACAATATTATTTGAACTATTGGCGAGTTCCATTTTGGCCTATTCACCTATAAAGATATTATAAATCTATTTGAAACGAACGTCCATTATATCGAAGATATATAGGCCTATTAAACCGAAGCAGGTCGTTTCGTACCCAAGTCGTTTCGTACCCAAGTCGTTTCGTACCCAGTCAATTATGACGCACAAAGGAGATTAAGCCAGTCTCGCAAACCTGCTCCTGTGACATCGCCGACATGTATCACGTTCCAAGGGATTAAGACTGCAGTCCTGTCAATCATTCTGCCTCGGACTTGTGCATATTTTTTTTTTTGCTTGTCATTTTGAACGACCGGCCGGTGAATTAATACCTCATTAATACGGCGGTGTCTTTGATAAACTGAGGTTGGTCATTGGTTAAACCATCTTGAACTGAGCGTCTGGTTGGTTGATAGAATTACACTCAGGATCCTTCTGAGGTCTATAAAAAGTCTCATCGAGCAGAATCTATCATTCTGTGTCAAGACAAGATTCCAGTCAAATAATGCTTCACTTATTGATCTTAACCCTAACCACCCCAAATCCATCAAAATCCTCCAAGGGGCACTTTTTTGGGGAAAAATCCAGCACTGTTGGAAACTGGTACTTTCACCTCTTCAAACGGGACAACATTACAACCTGGCAATATGAAAGATCAACGAAAGTGCATGGTGCATTTTGAAGATAAGGGCACTGGAGGATTTTGGAGGATTCAGGAAGGTTCCAAGCCAGAATATCTAGGGGGTTAGGATTATTAAAGGAAGGGTACACATTACTCGATTACAGAATAACCGAATTATTATATTTGTTATGTACACTTCAGATAACAATTCAGCAATCCCACATCTAAAATCACAATGTGGATGTAATATAGTAATAATAAGTCTTATATGTTTTGCTCATACGTTACATTGCGGGAAGTAATTAGCATCTAGAAATGACAAAATAGTTATCAACATCAGTTTCACCTCTGCCTACCTCATCATTGACTTTTACGTGTAGGTACAACTCTGCCATCTGGGTAAAATGTAGGTGGAAACTTTATTCATATAGGCATAATTTAGGTCCTCCTAAACATCGGTTTTATATATATATATATATATATATATATATATATATATATATATATATATATATATATATATATATATATATATATATATATATATATATATATCATGATTTAAACGGTCTAACGACGATGACAAAAGCAAGATGGTCGAAACGTAGAGAAGACTCATATACGGTTCTTATCAGAACCACAATCTCACTTAGCGATAGTTGAGATAGAGTCCTCTTATTTGTGTTTAAATCAATTAAACCGAACCGATGATTATAAATATATTGCTGATTAATAACCAACAAATTAGTATAACATACGGAATACCAAACTGGTATATGAATAAATGCACCTCCAGTTCTTTTCAGAACTAATTACTACTCAATAGAGAATTTCACATAGTGTCATTAGTTAGTCTTACTTATAGTATATGAATATTAGCCTACATTATAAGCATTGTTTATATTATTTGAAAGCTACCGTATGCTTGCGCTTCCTCGCTATAGGTTTGTGTTTGTATAACAATATTGAGTGCTTGGATCACAAACATGATAAGTGCATTTCTGGTCATTATGGGGTTTTAGCATAATATTAGGTAACACTGGTCAACAATTTTTTTAAAAGTTGTCTGCTTCGGAGATAAAATGTGCTATTTATTATGGATTTTGATGTGCTGAATTCAAATATGACAATTAAAATTGCTGATTGTCTACTGTTTCCAAGATATTTAAGTTTTTACATTGTATATGGTGTACACAGCAGATTTTTAATCATGAATTGTAAACCTAGCCTAGGTCTTTTCATGTGTTTATGTAGATACTGACATGGTACCATATCTTGAAAACTAGAGCCAATCAACAATTTTAAGCATCATTTCCATTCTCAGTGACCCATAATTAGTCAAGTTTGACTTCATTTGTTTCGGAAGCATTTTGGCTGTAGACCACACTGGAGAATGCACACATTAGATAAACACCAATCACATGCATTGATGGTGAAAATTGCATGAGAAATAAGTGCATATTTCCATTAGCACGTGAACAGAAACCTGATTTTTGACAATGGTCCAAACCTTGAATCGCGTTTTCTCCCAAAACTAAAACAAAATGCACGGAACATGTTTGTTTCCCAAGCACTCTAAATGTTACAGGAAAGTTACGATCACCCGAGTAGCCTACTTATTCAAGTATTCATCTATAACATGAATAAGATCAAGTCTGTACCATGCATGGATCCCACGTAGCACCTTTGTACTATCTGGTTGAATGAGTTGGGAACGTGACTCATAACAAATCATGTTTGTGTTCCCATCAACTAAAATTGTATCGCGCCAAGGACGAAGTGAATTTGTTGTATATATATATTTTTTTAATGACAATGACTCTCACGGGGGAAAATATAACATGGGAAAAACTTGCATTCTGAACCCAATTTTATCGAGCTGCTACGCAGACAATGCAAAATTCAGCTGAGAACCAGCCAGAAGCAGTATACATTACGTGACAGTTTGGCTGGTAACTGATTTGTGTTAAGCATAACTTTTCTCTGCTCAGCGTCTTTGTCCGCTGAGCAACTTCAGCAATTGTTGAGAAAGGTAGGCCTATACAACGCCTTTAAATAAAATCAAATGATTCCCATATGATTTCCATATGATTTTCATATGATTTTCATATGATTTTCATATGATTTTCATATGATTTTCCGTATGATGCCTGAAAAAACACGCCGTTAAGTAATTGTGATTTTAAGTTCAACAAACCACGGAAGAACAGAAAAATCTTCGTCCACAATAAATTCTTATTTTCGTGTCTTAATAAATTGTGTCGGTGTATTTTCATTTATAATGGATGGAGACTATTTTTAATTTTATCAATTCATATTAACCAGCTACCAATTGCGGTTCCCGTCATTTTGTAGTTCCGTTTTCGTATTCCTATATCCCAAGTCCCAACCAATTCAGTTATTTATTCTTTCATATTATTTTGTTTGCATGTTAAAATGGTAATTTTATGCATGCTGACCATCTGCATATAGCTACATCAATGGACTTCAATGTACATACATTACTATAGTATTGGTAAACGTTGCTACAGGTGTAATAATATACTACCTAATGGTATACGCTAATGCGTTATTCATGTAGCGGCTTCCTCTTGTCGCTATGGTGACAGCATCCGCCATTTTCAAAATAATTTCCTGAGTGCGTTGGTCTTTACATCTGGTTATAACAGCGCAACAGCGGTGAAAGCACACGTGTCTGGTATTACCGAGAGAATGCAATGACAGATAGATACGGGCAGATGTCATCCTCCATGTACAGTAATTATTTGGTTTTGAATTCCTGGAAGCAAGGGATTTGCTTCTCCTAATTATGTAGTATGTGGAAGAAATTTGGAAACGTTCTATCCTATGTGTCAGGCAATCATGCCACGGCAAATTAATGATAAATATCTTCGTTTTAATCTTAATTGTCTTCATAGACTCTATTTTCATTTGTTTTCGATGTTTCCATCTTCCTATTTACATGTTATGCCCAAATATAAATCAGGTCACTTAATAGGTAGGCTTACAACATTGGTAATTATCAGGTTATCAAATTATCTCAACGCTTACTTGTTGTAGGATAAAGCGGGGGGTAACTAGGACACTTAAGAATACCCTCTTAATGTAAAAGAGTGAAAACCACTCTTTCAAAGAGCTATCTCGCGGACAAGTCTTCTTGGAGTGGATAAAGAGTAAAATTGGTAGTGTATAAAGAGTGAATTGGTAGCCTTTTACTGTATTTCTCAATCGAATCAGAGTGGGTTTCACTCCAAAAAGACTTGTCCGCCATATAGCTCTTAAAAGAGTGGTTTTTCACTCTTTTACATTAAGAGAGTAATTGTTGGAATGTTTGTGGATGTCCTTTAAAAAATAAAAGCTTTATTAGACAATTTGTAAAGTTAAATTAGACTATTTACCTCCCAGGAATATATTTTTTATTTATTTATTTATTTATTTATTTATTTTTAAATGTTTTTTATGCACAAGGCTAAAAGCCGCTCAAAGTACAGGGCTACAATGGAAGAAAAATGAAACAGTAAACAGACTCAGAGGAGCTGAATGTTGGAATTGAGATTCCTCTTGAAACAGGATAAATCGTAGGATGGAGTTGGTACACTCTTAAAACTAAAGTGTTGAATCAACATTTTAAAGAGTTCGGTCAGTGACAACTCTTTATATAGTTGGATTTAACTGTTAAAAGTGTTGAATTAACATTAATAAAGTTAGACTTAACTAGACTCCGTGTTAATTCCACACTTTCTTTGAGTTGAATTTAACTTTATAAAGTGTTGTCACTCACCGAACTCTTTAGGTTGATTCAACACTTTCGTTTTAAGAGTGTAAAAGTATAAATCATCCATACACAATCAAAAGGGTTTTCATCGTTAAAAAAAATATTTTATGCTAATTTTCAAAAGGTTGCAGTCTGGAATCTTTTGAAAAAAACACAAAATGATAACAAAAACATGTGACATCAGATTTCCTTGTCCTATCAAATTAATATAATTATTTATTTTTTGATATATTTCTTGAAATCTGCAGACTATAAATAAAATTTACGGCTTGATTTATTTCAGAGTGCCGTTTTATAGTTCCTATTTACTTGTTTAAATAACAAAAGAAAGTCATAGTTATATGTTGTATTTACGGTTTATTTTTTTTCAAAATTGTTTCAAACGCAAATATCAAATTTTACATCTGTAAAATTGTTCGTCACCTGTCAAGAAAATTCTCCCAAAACATTTTTTATTAAAAACAAATTGTGCTGGTTACAGTACTTCGTGTTTACAAATTATAGTTTGCAAGCAAAATTGATTAAAACGTCATATTGTGTCAATAAAAACAGACTTAATATTTCCAAACCACGAAATGTTTCATGCCAAACTGCCATTCGCTTATTTCCAATTAGGGAGAACCAATATTTTCCAATCGCGTGATTTCAATAAATGTTCAGTATTTCGAATCTATTATTAAAAAGCTTGCGTTTTGCCAAAGCAATGCCTGGAATGTTTAGCTCATAACCCCAGAGTTCGTTAAGTTATTTTTTTTCTTCAATAGTCATTATATTTTCAGTTTGTAAAGACATTATGGTTCGATTCACGAACTGTAAAGGCTGTGCCTGCATGCATTGTTAAAGCATTGAGTGGGTACCACGAAACCATGACAAGTTCTCAGTTGTCCTACTGTGACTGTACAACCCCAGCAATACAACAGCTGTCTGTACATAGTTCGGCTTAGACTAAAACGACCACTCCTTCACGCCACTTTATTGTACTCACCAAACTGCAACTGCGAAAATAAATGAAAATCACATTTAAAGATGTATCCTCGTGTTTTTGCCTGTTTCACAGCAATTTCCATTTTTTGGGGGTTCAACTTTACTATTTTACTTGATGAAGTGAAAACAAATGACACATTTTTAATATAATCGTCAGGAACATGGTTTGACAATAAATATGTACCGACGAGAATTTACAGTGGGTCCCGTTATAAATACATATTTACACTTGGGTTTTTTACTGTTAAACCAAGCTTCTCACAACTATTGTGTGAGATATATCATTTCAAAGTATTTATTTTCCTTTCTAAAGGAATATAAGGCCTCTCAGTGTTCCAATGAAAACATTTTGTTGGCATTATGCACAATGTGAAATTATATATATACTACTCAAAACAATTTAGGGAACACCGGATTTTTAACATCAAATAGGTTTGAAAATGTTCCATGTACCGGGATTTTCATTTGCAACCCCCTCTCTCTTTCAGTAGTCATGTCATGAAATGTGTAATCACTACATGCATCCTTTATCATCTGTTTCATTGTGCAGTTGTTTCTCATCAATTCTGTGAAACATTGTGTTTATCTGAAATAAATGATCTTGCTTTAACTGAGATTATTCCGGTGTTCCCTAAATTGTTTTGAGTAGTATATAATAACATTTATTTATTTGTTTATATGAAGAGTTTCATAGCAAAACGCGATAAACGCGTTTTGCACCAACACCACTTTTGCACCAACACCACTCAGACATCGTTCACAGGTAGGCAAACACAAGTTCCAACTCAGTTTTTAGCAAAACGCGATATAACCACTATTATAAACCTCAATCATTATACACGTTTTATTCCAAACCGCGATAAACGCCACGCCAGCTTCTCTGCAATCTGCAGTATCTCCTCTCAGCCAAATGGATATATAGCGTTTTCATATATTTATATGTTTATTTATATCTATCTGGCAGTCTGTCCTATTTGTATTTATTTGTATGTGTGACTAGCTCTGGCAAAACCCTAAACTTGGATCCAATTTTCAAAAGTAAGATTTTTATTTAGTTGATTATCTAGATTTTCCTCTTTCATTTGATACCGGTACCAGATTTGTAGAAATCAGAAGAAGAAAATTCTTATAATATAATTTGTTTTCTAATTTCTACAAATCTGGTATCAAATGAAAGAGGAAAATCTAGAGAATCAAACTATACCAAAATCTCACTTTTGAAAATTGTGTCCAAGTTTAGGGTTTTGCCAGAGCCAGTCATATTTGTTTATCTAGGCCTATTTTGTTTTTGTTTGCACTTGGCTGGCAATTCATCTTTTGGGGAAACATGGGGTGCCAGCTCACCGGTCAGTGGGCCTGTTCTCAAAGTAGGCAGAGAAGTTACTCCAAGCTAGAACCTGGGTAGAACGGGCGTCCCTCTTCTCTTTCAAATCAGGCAATCTCATCTAAGGCTCATGGCTGTTTTTCATCACCTGTCAAATAAAGACTGGTCTTTCTCTTTGGATTTCCTGTTTAAATAATTCCTCGACATTTGTCTTTGTCTTCCCCCCCCCCCCCCCAGCTTGCCAGGCTGACCCCTGCCGTGGGTTAGGAACATGTTTTGAGCGGCCGGGAAATACGCCCGACTTCGCCTGCCAATGCAACGACGATACGCTGATGGGATACGACTGCTCTATAAGAACAAGTTGTGAGTATTTTGTCAGTGAATAATCACTCTTTAAAACAATTAATCAATATATAGCAGGCTGTTTTTTCGCAATACAATTGCCTATTTTATAAATTGATCAATAATTTTTAAAATGTTCATTTTTTCTTTCAGTGTTAATATTCCACGAGCCTCCAAACCGGTGCTTCGACTGGCCTAACACCTGTACGACAAATTCCTTCCAATCGCCCAACTATCCCAATACTTACTTGGGGCGCTATAATACATTCTATCAGCTGTATATCCCATCTGCGACCTCCATTACACTTACTTTCGCAAGCTTCTTCCAAGTTGAGGAAAACGACAAGGATGATTTTTACATCGGCACGGGGCTGTCTTTCCCCGAGGACTTGTTCACAAGGAACGTGTCGGCGGGCGAGTTTCCCATGAGATTTTCGGGAATGATCGCTCCACTACCGCAAACCCTGGACTCGGATACAATTTGGATTTTGTTTGCCACGGATAAGAACATCGAATATGGAGGGTGGAGGGTGACTTGGACGGCAGGTAAATGATTCAAATCACATTGAACTTATATTTTCTTCCCTTAAAAAGTATCTTTAAAAACTTTGTAAAGTCCGTGGTCATAACCGCTAGAGGGTGAAATAAGTAGTTGTTATTCCTATTGAGGGCGCCCTTTTACTAAAAGTTTTTAGAGAGCGGAACTTGAGCGGAGAAACACCTTTGACTTTGCAATCTGACATTTCTTTTAAGAAATTCAAGTGGTAAAATATAATTTTAATTGGTATGATGGGTGAAAAGCAATGTTTTCCACACTTTTTTTTACTTTTCGGAAAGAATGTTGAACCCAATGTGAACAATATCTAAGCATGGAGTTCAAGTGTTTTTAGCAGACGACAAAATGGTCAACATCTCACTGAACGTGCACAAAGTCACTGCCCAAAATCTCCAAAAATATCGTTCCAATCCTCACTTGACTACACTTTCCTTTCCCAAAATGTGTTCTCTATCATCTTTTAAAAGAAATTCTGTGAAATTTGGATAGAAAAGTGGTGGATGTATTCTACATTCTTTCCCAGTCGTTGCCCCATTCTAGGGCCAATACACTGGACTCCCTCCGTATCCTTGGCCCTAGCCGCACATATACAAAAAAGGAGCGATTTTTCTTTATTTTCAACTTTTGATCTGCTAATTATTACAACCTAAAACTTAGTGATTAGGTAACCTTGCCCAAGCAGACACTTTTGGCACAAAATCTGTTATTCTGGGATATCTCATTTTCAAAACGTTTTTGAACTTAAAAAAAATAATAACAACATTAAAATTTCACCAAAATGACTGATCTCACAATAGCAAACTTCATGCCAAAAGTGTCTGCTTGGGCAAGCTTACTTACCTAATCACAAAATTTTAGAATGTAACAATTAGTAGATCAAAAGTTGAAAAATCGCTCCTTTTTTTGTACATGTGGTGCTAGGGCCAAGGACACAGAGGGAGTCCAGTGTATTGGCCGTAGAATGGGGCTATCCCAGTCGATGACAGTGTATCTCATTTCAAGCACTTTTAAATTTAATTTAAGTTGTTCGCGCACTGGGTCTATTATTTTACATACATGAGTATGAGCTCTTTGCATTTCCTAACCCGAATGGTTTGGTCCCAGAATTTTACGAAGGCCTAGATATATATATATCGCCCCATACATGAACATCAATATTTGGTCAATCTTGGACGAAGAATGTTATTCAGACAATAGTCCAAACCTTGAATCGTGTTTTTCTCCAAACTCAAAAAATGCACTTAACATGTTTGTGCTCCAAGCACTCAATATTGTCATGACAAGTCTCTTCAGCTATGAACAACAGTATAATTATTGATTATTGATGTCCGCCTTATCAACCATCATCATGCCTATGACTGGAAATCTAAGAATCGAGATCCACGTGGAT
Organism: Zoroaster sp. YZ-2022; assembly: GCA_029582265.1. Taxonomy (NCBI): domain Eukaryota; kingdom Metazoa; phylum Echinodermata; class Asteroidea; order Forcipulatida; family Zoroasteridae; genus Zoroaster; species Zoroaster sp. YZ-2022. Next base: position 5,950,061 of record CM055819.1, read on the forward strand.
GATTGTCAATCATTTTCAAATGGAATGTTCACTTTGGGGGGGAAAAAAATTGAAAAAAAAAATTGCCGAAAGTGTTTCATCATGTGTGCTATAATTGCACAGGAAATGCCGTTGTGCAACAATAAAGCAAGATCGAATGCCAACCAGAGGTTATCAAATGGTCGATTAGTATTTGACAATGCGCACAATTAACACTTGAACGACTGCCGTTGAAAAAACCCCAACAACTTGTGAATGGTTCCCCGCTGTGATTTGCTCAAGTTTATGACACAATATAATATCAGTGACTGAAGCAAACAGTGGTTCCAGAGAGTCGACTAAATAGTCCAACCACCACCATCCACTAGACATAAGGCCTTTTCACATTGTCCATAATCTCGGGGTCGGAACCGGTTCCAACCCCGAGATTTTTTTCAACCCTTTTCCCACTTCTAAAATTTCAACCCTGTTCCGATCCGGGTAGCATGCTCTAGCCGGATCGAAATCAACCCTGGCAGGGACCAGGGTTGAAAATCTCAATCCGGATTGAAATTGCATTTTTCGGTGTGAACCGTGTTGAAAATGATAGTGTGAACCGGTTCGCGTAATGAACAGTGTGAACGTTGCGTCTTTGCGATCCGTGTCGAAAACAACCCAGGCTGAACCGGGTTGGATCCGGGTTGGTTTCAACACGGTTCGAAGCGGAGATAGTGTGAAAAGGCCTATAGGGTTCGGATCAAGTTAGTCTGACTATAGTTAACCATAGTTTAGCAGTCAAACTGTTTGCTCAAAAGTGAAAACACATTCACTGAACCTAAGGCGCCCCCCCCCCCAAAAGTCTCTTGTTTCTGGTCATAGGTTGGCTTCAAAATTGGTGAGATGATGCATTTTTTTTATTTTTTTTTATTTTTTTTGGTAGTCTTTTTTTTTTTTTTGGCCAAGCAGTGAAATACCTGATACATGTATATATGCAGTTATTGGAACCAGACCAAATTACCCATTCACAAAGTTTGGTGGCTACAAGAGGCCTCACAAATCAGGCAAACCTCCATACCCCTATTTGAAGAAGGCGTTTAAAACACAGCATGGCAGAATTCCAATCGATCCAGCAATTTTGACTGCAATTGGACATCGTTTCATAGCAAAAAAAAGGAAACTAAAAATGATGATGCGCAGGTCTGAGACGACACATGCGGAGACCAGAAACCAGACTCTTTTTTTTTGGCCTGAAGTAATAAAAAGAGAAAAAATTGTATACGGTTCACTGGTCACACCTCAGCTCAGGCCACTCAATAAATCTCCAATCAAAAAAATTTGTTTACACTGAAATTCCTGGACAATAGTTTTATTCAATTTGAGTATTTCAAGTGAAAATTCCTTCTACGGGCTGCTTTATTGTATTCTTCAAGATGGCCAATTGAGAGTTGCATGCATGACCTCATTTGCAAGGGTTTTGTACTCTCTAACAATGTTATGATTGGTTGAAGGATCAAATTCAATTGATAAAAACTGTTTACAGCCTTGGTGCAGAGATGATTGGAATGAAAGAGGCCTTATTAAAACATTCCTGCCTTTTGGCTAAGGCCAAAAAAAAAATCTTCAGTTTCTGGTCTCTGCGTGCATCTGCATTTTTAGTTTTTTTTTTTTTGTGTGCTGTGAAACGCTGTCCAATTGCAGCCAAAATTGCTGGGTCGATTAGAATTCTGCTGTGCTGTATTTTAAACAACTTTTTCACATAGGGGTTATGACCGTTTGCCCGATTTGTGAGGCCTCTCTTAGCCACCATATAATAATAATAATAATAATGGAGGCATTTTTAAAGCGCTCTTATACGGCATATCAGAGTACATTATTACCCCTGTTCATTAGGCGCATAAATCATTCCTGAAACCATCTCAGCTCCCTGGGGAGTACACAGCTCAATTGCTGCCATTTCGGCGCATATTGGGCTAATCAAACACAACAACCAACTCTGCCCTCACAGGTACCCATTTACTCCTGGTAAAGTGTCTTGCTCGAGGACACAAGCACCATGGTCGCGGTCGGGATTCGAACCCACATTCTGACGACTCAGCCATCAGAACACAAATCCGATGCACTGAACCGCTCGGCCATGGCACTCCATACTTTGTGTATGGAAAATTTAGTCTGGTTCCAATAACCGTGTATACATGTATGACGTAATTCACTTGTTGGCCAAAAACAAAACAAAAAATTACCAAAAAAAAACAAAAACAAATGTGTCACCACACTGATTTTGAAGCAGACCTATGACCAGAAACTAGAGACTTTTTTTTTTTGGCCTAAGACTTTTTTTTGCCAGCTCAGATTTTGCGCATTCAAACCAATTCTCATACGTACTCTCTCATGCATTGAGACCCATCAGGCGTGCTTGAACAAAAAATAATTTCAGGGGAAAATGTGTACGTACATGTTTGTAAAAAACAAACTTGAATAGTGTTTTTAGCAATCGGAAATGTGTGTGAATTTGTTGGCCTAAAAATTGTACGATGATTGGAACCACACTAGCACCTAGTTTCCAATTTTCTTGGAAGAAGAGAAGTAGCCACCAAGGAAAGAAAGAAGTAGCCTGTATTGTGTTCAAACCTCTAGTTTCTTGTTTGTGGGATGTGGAGAGTCTGTAAATCCTCCAAAATTAAACATCTAGGAGGTTCAGGGGGCTGTGTCCTCTAGACCAAAGGGAGACCCAGGCCCACTACCCATTTTTCAGGATTTGTTTTTGTCAAATCACACCCGTGAGGTAGTCTAATTATATCCTTACATTATATACATGTAGGAAGTTCAAACTCTATAAATACGTGTAAATAACCTAGGAACCAGATGTTGAGTGCATTTATGCTTAATGTATGCACCATGTTGCACACAAATGTACCTTCATAGTCATTGCGCATTCTCCCAACTCAATTGCCCGAACATTTATTAATGTTATAACAACAGGTGCATTCAAACTCCAACAGCTGGGTTTGTTGTATTTTGATGGACTCGGTACTGTATAGCCCAGACAGGGATACTTTACATGGGGCCGGGTGTCCCAATTCCAGCTAAGTCCAACAGTTGGGTGGTAGTGTTACTGCATGGTGTTGTATTTTGATAGACTCAGTACTGTATAGCCCAGACAGGGATACTGTACATGAGACCGGGTGTCCCAATTCCAGCTAAGTCCAACAGTTGGGTGGTAGTGTTACTGCATGGTGTTGGATTTTGATGGACTCAGTACTGTATAGCCCAGACAGGGATACTTTCATGGGGCCGGGTGTCCCAATTCCAGCTAAGTCCAACAGTTGGGTGGTAGTGTTACTGCATGGTGTTGGACTTTGATGGACTCGGTAAAAATATAGCCCAGACAGGGATACTTTTCTTGGGGCCGGGTGTCCCAATTCCAGCTAAGTCCAACAGTTGGGTGGTAGTGTGACTGCATGGTGTTGGATTTTGATGGACTCAGTACTGTATAGCCCAGACAGGGATACTTTACATGGGGCCGGGTGTCCCAATTCCAGCTAAGTCCAACAGTTGGGTGGTAGTGTTACTGCATGGTGTTGGATTTTGATGGACTCAGTACTGTATAGCCCAGACAGGGATACTTTGCATGGGGCCGGGTGTCCCAATTCCAGCTAAGTCCAACAGTTAGGTGGTAGTGTTACTGCATGGTGTTGTATTTTGATGGACTCAGTACTGTATAGTCCAGACAGGGATACTTTACATGGGGCCGGGTGTCCCAATTCCAGCTAAGTCCAACAGTTGGGTGGTAGTGTTACTGCATGGTGTTGTATTTTGATGGACTCGGTATTGTATAGCCCAGACAGGGATACTTTACATGGAGCCGGGTGTCCCAATTCCAGCTAAGTCCAACAGTTGGGTGGTAGTGTTACTGCATGGTGTTGTATTTTGATGGACTCAGTACTGTATAGCCCAGACAGGGATACTTTACATGGGGCTGGGTGTCCCACTTCCAGCTAAGTCCAACAGTTGGGTGGTAGTGTTACTGCATGGTGTTGTATTTTGATGGACTCGGTATTGTATAGCCCAGACAGGGATACTTTACATGGAGCCGGGTGTCCCAATTCCAGCTAAGTCCAACAGTTGGGTGGTAGTGTTACTGCATGGTGTTGTATTTTGATGGACTCAGTACTGTATAGCCCAGACAGGGATACTTTACATGGGGCTGGGTGTCCCACTTCCAGCTAAGTCCAACAGTTGGGTGGTAGTGTTTGTGCATGATGTTGGCTTTTGGCTGGATTCAGGAAGGTTCTTAGCCAAAACAGCTAGGGGGTTAGGGTTAAAGGGATAGTATTGTCACGATCAGCAGGGCATGGAATCAAAGTGATAGTTTCATATTAACTCGGTGACTGCAAATAATACCACCATATGATAATGTCATATTACTGTTACTGCTGCATAAATGAGCCAGTAATTATCAGTCACTGTGTTCATCTTAACTGATTCCATGCCCTGTTGAAAGTCTGCTCTGATCGTGATGATACTGTACCTTTAACTAAAGTTAATTTATACATTGTTACTGTACATTATGTGGCCTCTCAAATAGTTTGTAACAGTCATTCAGTCATTATTGTTAACCAAATAGTTTTGTTGTTCTAGGGTTTACAAGAGCCCTTGTTTACAGGTTTCTTCAGGCTTCTGAGCTACAGTGCTTAAGTGTGCTTTTGAGGCATCCTTGTTTCATTACCATTAACCCTCCGACAATCAGTGCAATTTTTGAAACAACCCATTCAGGCCACTCCAAGCCATTAGCTGTTGCCAGTGGGCTCCTATGGTTACCCTTCTGTGCACTGTCACACCACTGAGATTGCAGGGTAAAGTGGTCTCCCATTGATACATTGCAGGCCATACTAATATGTTCAAACATTTACAGTGGCCTTGGGTGGCACACAGTTGATTTTGTAAGATTACTTGGAAAGGACAGCAGGCTTGTACATGTATGTACTGAAGGTTGCTAAAGAACAGAATTTTGTGGATCGGAGTGGCCTCCATGTGTAGGAGGGTTAATGTATAATAATAAATAATAATAATATATTTTTTGAATTGATATGGTATTATTGATTTTTGATTTTTTGATTTGTGATTTTTAATTTTTGATTTTTGATTTTGTATTTTTGATTTTTTTCCCGTAGCTATCGATCCCTGTGGATGGATGCCTTGTCTGAATACCGGTGTATGCATACCAAACTTTGCCTCCAACAGCTACACGTGTCAGTGTCCGGCTTGTTTCAGAGGAACAAGATGTGAACGCTGTGAGTATTGACAGGGCTGCGCAAGTCTGGGACCATTTGCACAGAGAGCTGTTAAAGCAGAGAAATTTGCTTATCAAATGTTTTCCGCTAAGCATTGCAAAACAGACTTCCGGCCAAAGCACAATCTCTTCATGCGCAAGTTTGGCTGGTAACCAATGAAATCTGCTAAGCAAATATTTCTATGGGGTGCCATGGCCGAGCGGTCTAGTGCATTGAACTTGTGTTCTGATGGCTGAATCGCCAGAATGTGGGTTCGAATCCCAGCCGCGACCGTGGTGCTTGTGTCCTTGAGCAAGGCACTTTACCGTAATTGCTTCTCTTCACCCAGGAGTATAAATGGGTACCTGGCAATAGCTAGGGAAGTAACCTGCGATAGACTGGCATCCTATCCAGGGGGAATGGAAATATTCTCAGTCGTTTCATACCAACGAAACCGGAGATAAACACCGGCCTGATGAGCCAATATGGCTCGGGACAGACTTTTTTAAGCAAATATTTCTGGTAATTATTATTTTCTGCTGAGCAGCTCGATGAAATTGACCCCTAAGTTTGATCGGTTTCGTTAGTGAGGAGACAATGTGACAATATCGTCACGATCAACAGGGCATAGCTTGGGCTATAACACGATAATATTGAATATCGCGATACCTTTTTTATTCGATTATGATATCGAGAACCTTTTTAAGTTATTGGCATATCGGCAAATCTCGATTAAAAAAAAATCGACATTTTGAGTCAAGTCAGAAATTCCATGGAAACAAAATTAGAACAGTCTTTTATTTTCAGCTTTTGGAAGTGAGAAACAAAAGCGAACTACTTCAGAAGTACATACACGCTCTGCAAACGAATTTGTGATTTATTGTGCCGCTTGTAGAGGGGTACATACCTGTGGTTATCGGCTCTAAAGCAATCATGCATGAATGAAAAAAATAATCGCGATATTAACGAAAATTGCAATATATGTTTGCCGATATATCGTGGATGAAAAAAATCGATATCGCCCAAGCTTACATGGAGTGCTGGTTTTAGATTATAACTCAGTGACTGAAAAAAATACCCTACATGATAAGATCATATTACCATTGCTGCTGCATAAATGAGCCAGTAATTTTCAGTCACTGTGTTCATCTTTAACTAGGACACTGATTCCATGCCCTGTTGAAAGTCTGCTCTGATCATGACGGTACTGTCCCTTTAAAGGGGCAGTACCGTCATGATCAACAGGGCATGGAATCGGAATGCTAGTTTTAGATTAACTCAGTGACTACCATAATACCGCACATTAACTAAACTATTTTATAAAGTCTACCAGGCTGCCGGGGCTGTTCACTTCCCAGGAAGTTGAGAATGATCCAGAAATGATTTTGTATAAAGCTTGGGCGATGACAATTTTTTTCATCCACGATATATATCGTGATTTTCGATAGTATCGCAATTATTTGTTTTTCATTCACGCATGATTGCTTTAGAGCCAATAACCACGGGTGTGCACCCTTCTACAAGCGTCACAAGAAATTGCTAATTTGTTTGCATAGTGTATATGTAGTTCACTTTTGTATCTCACTTCCGAAAGCTGAAATTTTATTTCCATGGAATTTCTGAATTGACTCACAATGGCGATATATTTGTTTAATCATGATTTTCTGATATCTCGATAACTTGAAAAGGTTTTAGATATCATAATCGAATAAATAAGGTATAGTGATATTCGATATTATCGTGTTATCGCCTAAGCATAGCCTGATGATAGGGATAATAATGTAAAAAGTATCTTAAGCATTACATCATGATGGAGTTGGTGCTATATAAAAATCCACCATTATTAACCCTAATTCCCTAGGCCCATTTGCTTACACGTAACCTGAATCCTTCCTAACTCCCTAGGCCCATTTGCTTACACATAGCCTGAATCCTTCCTAACTCCCTAGGCCCATTTGCTTACACATAGCCTGAATCCTTCCTAACTCCCTAGGCCCATTTGCTTACACATAACCTGAATCCTTCCTAACTCCCAAGGCCCATTTACTTACACATAACCTGAATCCATCCTAACTCCCTAGGCCCATTTGCTTACACATAACCCTGAATCCTTCCTAACTCCCTAGGCCCATTTGCTTACACATAACCTGAATCCTTCCTAACTCCCAAGGCCCATTTGCTTACACATAACCTGAATCCATCCTACATGTAACTCCCTAGGCCCATTTGCTTACACACAACCTGAATCCTTCCTAACTCCCTAGGCCCATTTGCTTACACATAACCCTGAATCCTTCCTAACTCCATATGCCCATTTGCTTACACATAACCTGAATCCTTCCTAACTCCCTAGGCCCATTTGCTTACACATAACCTGAATCCTTCCTAACTCCCTAGGCCCATTTGCTTACACATAACCTGAATCCTTCCTAACTCCCTAGGCCCATTTGCTTACACATAACCTGAATCCTTCCTAACTCCCTAGGCCCATTTGCTTACACATAACCTGAATCCTTCCTAACTCCCTAGGCCCATTTGCTTACACATAACCTGAATCCTTCCTAACTCCCTAGGCTTATTTACTTACACATAACCTGAATCCTCCAAAATCCTTCAGGTAGTAAAGCAAGCACATTACATGTATGCACACATGTGTTTCTAATCTGTGATACATGTACATGGCCAGGGACCCTCCCTGCATGCATGGAGCAATAAACAGTGTCCACTGACCCAAGCACTGACCTTGCAATCACTATAACAAACATGGATGTACATGTACCATGGAAAGGCAAGTATGCCTAATAACCTCAATCCTCCAAAATCCTTCACTTTAGCAAAGAGGATTTTGGAGGATTTTGGGAAGGTGATTAAATTAATATATATTTATATGATTTATTATGCAGCATTCAACCTTTGTGATAGTGCCGACCAGTGTCAGAACGGTGGTACCTGCTTCCAAAGTAACGATTGTAGGTCAACGATCTGTCAGTGTACTGAATGCTTCCAAGGAGACACCTGTCTGGAACGTAAGTCAAGGATCTCAACACCTCCAGGAGGTTTATTGTCTGTTAACTGTAGGCCTGCAATTTCTCATGATTTTTCCTGATTTTCATTTATTCATTACCATTACAAAAATAATAACATAAAACGAAAATAATAAACAGAATTGATAAGACCCCCCAAAAATGTCTCCGGTTTCTGATCTCCGCGCGCGTCGCCTCAGACTTTCAACATTTTTAATTTTTTTTTTTTTTTTTGCTATGAAACGATGTCCAATTGCAGTCAAAATTGCTGGATCGATTGGAATTCTGCCATGCTGTGGTTTGAACATCTTTTTCACATAGGGGTGTGAAACGTTTGCCCGATTTGTGAGGCCTCTCTTAGCCACGATACTTTGTATATGGGGAATTTGGTCCACGCGTATACATGTATCTTGTATTTCCCTGTGGAAAAAAGTGGGTTTCGGGTACCCGAACCGGCAAAGAAGGAACCGGGTATTGAACTTGACGGTCGGGTATCTGTGAACATGTTACATCAGATTTTAAAAAGTGGGTTTCGGGTATCCGAACCGGTAAAAAGGAACCGGGTATTGAACTCGACGGTCGGGTATCTGTGAACCTGTTACATCAGATTTTAAAAAGTGGGTTTCGGGTACCCAAACCGGCAAAGAAGGAACCGGGTATTGAATTCGACGGTTGGGTATCTGTGAACCCGCCAATGTATGATAAATCTTGTAGTTATAACTCTGTTTTTTATGTTCTATCATTGTGTGATGTCGAATTAAATTTAAAAGTCCCTAAGGGCCTCTTGTCATAAAAAGGTTTCCACTGACTAGGGGCAGATTGTCTGTGTAGGCCTATGACATTGCTTCAGGCGGTTTGTGTCCGTGTACTTTCTGCTAGAAATGCACTCAAGCGAGTTAATCAGGCAACCGTACATCTGGCACTATTGTTATGTTAACATGTTGCTGTTGAATTATTCCAGGAACCATTTGAAAACTGTTTTAGTCATCAGTGAGTGTTATTGATGAAAGAGTTTGTATTTTTTCGTTGGGAGCGTGGAGGGGTATTGGTTGTAAACCAACCTAGAAGATCAGTGAATTTCTGCAGCAGTATCGATAGTTCTACAACGCTGTGTTTTAAATGACTTTTTCACATCGGGGTATGAACGTCTGCCCGATTTGTGAGGCCTCTCTTAGTAGCCACCATACTTTTGTATATGGGAAATTTGGTCCCTACGTATTTCCCTGTTGGCAAAAAAAGAAAAAGAAAAAAAGGTGGCCGAAAAAATAAACGATATCCAATTGCAGCCAAAATTGCTGGATCGATTGGAATTCTGCCATGCTATGTTTTAAACGACTTGTTCACATAGGGGTATGAACGTTTGCCCAATTTGTGCGGCCTCTGTTAGCCACCATACTTTGTGTATGGGAAATTTGGTCTGGTCCCAATAACCTCGTATACATGTTAACATGTATCACTTAAAAAAGACTACCCCCAAAAAGAGAAAAGTGCGTCACCGCACCAATTTTGAAGCCAACCTATGACCAGAACCCAGAGACTTTTTTGTTGAAATTTTCACAGATTATTTGTTCAAATATATATCTTGATTCAAAGAAAGTAAGCGTACTTGTCGAAGCAGTTTTGTCAACATGACCAATGTTGTTGTACCTTCCTTTTCAAGAGGGTTTAAGATTGCTTGCAGAAAGAGTCTGCAAATGGAGCCCAATGGGAAATAAGCCTATATACGTTATTGGCTTTTTGGGTTATCCTTGGATAAATTTGGTATGCTTTCTCATTTTCTCTTATCTTTGTAATGTGTTTTGTATTTTTGTCATCTTTTTATCCGAATAAATTCAATTAATCAATCAAATCACAAGAGGCCGAAGAAGTTTCCGAATACTGAGCAAGGCTATACAGTGTAGACACGCAATGATTAATACTTGAAGTTGTTTTTGTTTCAGGTAAGAACCAGTGCATGAACCCAACTAATCCTTGTTTGAATGGAGGTATATGCATCCCGCAAGGCACCGGGTGCGGAGACGAAGACCTCATCTGTCAGTGCCCATCATGCTTTCAGGGTCAGATGTGTGATCTGCGTAAGTCATCAATGGGGATCAGTGGGTGGAGAATTGGGTGTGTGGGTGTGGTGGGGGGCACTGGGTGTGGAGACGAAGACCTCATCTATCAATGCTCATCATGTTTCCAGCGTCAGATGTGTGATCTACGTATGTCGATAGCCTCTTAATGGGCATCTGTGGGTGGAGAGTTGGGATGGGAGGAGGGGTGGTGAGGGGAACTGGGTGTGGTGGGGGGGGGGCACTGGGTGTGGTGGGGGGCACTGGGTGTGGAGACGAAGACCTTATCTGTCAATGCTTCCCCGAGGTAACCCAAGTAAATAACACGAGTGAGCCCCGATCTTGAGCTAATCGAATGAGCATCCTGTCGAACGTTCACCCTCATGTGGTCTCTAGCGATGTGAAGAATGTTAAAGGTCGCACGGACTTTGTTAACAAAATATCGTACAACAAAACAATCGCAAAATAATTCTTTCCCGGGTAAAAAAGGAACTAATGATCATATTACTTCTCAGGCTCGTACAAAGCAACACGTCTTGCCGCACTGAAAACGATAATATTCTCAAAGAATATTCTCAAAGTGACGTCACGTCACGTCACTTACCAGGGTCTGCCTCAAGTGACCTGCTTCACGTGCAGGTCACTTGAGGCTGACCCAGGTAAGCCCCGGCAATAACGTCAGACCTACTCGAACGCACCGGAGTCTGTAGATTTGGCTAACCATTGATTTTCATGTACGTTGTATATTACAGATGTGGATCTCTGTCAGACCAACAATGTATGCGAGAATGGTGCCCAGTGTGTGATGGAGTCCGCATGTACACAGACGTCTTGTACCTGCGCTGGCTGCTATATGGGACCCACCTGTGGAATCTGTGAGTTGCATTCCGTTTTTGTAACGATAGCAACTATGAATTTACTTGGCATGCATGAAGCGTTTCATCCAGCCATCCATCCACTTCTCCCCAAGAGTGGTAGAAATCGGTTTGGACAGGTTGGGACTATTTAGACCCTACCTGCCAAGCCTACCTGTCCAGGACAGTCCAGTGTCCATTACCTAGTCTGTCCTAATCATGTCTAGTGTGTCCTATCTAAATATGTTTTTAGAGTCTAACTGAAGCCAAACCTATTTGTGGTAAGTCCTTCTTAACTAAAACGGGACCCTAATATCCCCACACTATAATGGCTTGCGTGCTCACAATTGTTGCTTTGCTCGCTCACAATTATTAATAATAATAATAATAATGTATAGATTTATATAGCGCACGTATCCACCAACTAAGTGGCGCTCAAGGCGCATTATATTATTATCCCTGCTCATAAGGCTCATAAGGCTCATAAATCATTCCTGAAACCATCTCAGCTCCCTGGGGAGTATACAGCTCAATTGCTGCCATTTCTAGCGCATAGAGAGCAAACCATCTCTGCCTTCACAGGTACCCATTTAACCCCTGGGTGGAGAGAAGCAATTATGGTTAAGTGTCTTGCTCAAGGACACAGGTGTCACGGCTGGAGCTCGAACCCACACTCTGCTGCTGGCAACACCAGAACTTGAGTTCAGTGCGCTAGACCGCTCGGCCACGACAATCCACTTTACGTGCATTATACAACACACGGGACCTACGGCGTTACGTCCCATCCGAAGGACGAAGCAATTATGGTTAAGTACCTTGCTCAAGGATACAAGTGTCACGACCGGGGCTCGAACCCACACCCTGCTGCTGGCAACACCAGAACTTGAGTTCGGTGCGCTAGACCGCTCGGCTCACAATTTGTCACCAGCGAGTTCATTTTGGACAGGCAGTTTCCAAACCTAGTTCATTTTGGACGGGCGGTTTCAAAACCTAGTTCATTTCGCACAGGCAGTTTCAAAACCTAGTTTATTTTGAACAGGCAGTTGCCAAACCTAGTTATTTGGACGGGCAGTTTCAAAACCTAGTTCAGTGTGGACTGGCAGTTTTCAAAACCTAGTTCATTTTGGACAGGCAGTTTTCAAAACCTAGTTCATATTGGACAGGCAGTTTCAAAATCTAGTTCATTTTGGACAGGCAGTTTTCAAAACCTAAGTGAAACCCTGCATGCATTATTCTTATATATGGAACTATTATCAATATTGGCTGAGTGTGATCGAACAAAGCAATTCTGAAAAACTCCCGCTCCAAATTGCTGAAAGGCATATGCGCCAACCATGGCACTTGGCCCCCGTGGTAAATAACTTCTTGTTTTCTTGTAAGCTTTAAAAAAAATAGAAATAGTTCCTTAACAAATCAAACCGTTCCCCGTTGCTCCAAAATACACATAGACGGCAACAATACGTCTTCTGTAAGATTTACAATAATATCATTTGTTCCTTTCTTCCCGTTTTTCCCAGTTCAAGATGCTTGCGTTAGTTTCCCGTGTTTGAACGGAGGAAACTGCAACGCCGTCCAGGGATCGTGCACGGATTACACGTGTAGTTGCCAAGGATGCTATACTGGTAACAGATGTGAAATAAGTAAGTGTAAACACTTCCCCTGCAATTTGACAGGCCCGTGATTTCTCAGGATTTTTCGCTCAATTTCAGGATTTAAAAAAAATTTTTTTTTACATATCTCCCTTTGCTTCCAACTGTGAGATATGTAAGTCATCATCATTCACAATGATTCCTTTTTGCATTCCGAGTTATTTCTTTTGATGTGTAAGTTCATGTCAATTAATTAGCACAGTTTGAATTGCTAAGTGTTCTTTTGACTGATTCTTAATTTTTGGGGCCAATAGCAGGCATGTGATTTCTCAGGTATTTTCCTGATTTCGGGATATTTTAGAAATCTCCCTTTGTCGCATTGTTTCTTGACAAGAGAAGTAGCCACCAAGGAAAGAAAGAAGTAGCCTGTATTGTGTCCAAACCTCTAGTTTCTTGTTTGTGGGGATGTGGAGAGTCTGTAAATCCCCCCAAAATGAAACATCCATGGAGTTTAACTCCATTTAATTGCATTCATGAAACAAAAAAAGCCACAAGACATTATTGACAGGACAAAAGCACGTAAAACTAACAAATTAAATCAACAAAATTAAAGGTGACAATATACAAATGGCATTTACCACTATAGCAACCTTATATGTACACAAATAAAAAAAAACACAAATAAATAAAAGCCTTTAAGAACATTAACCCTCCTATGACTGCAAGGGTCAAAATCAGTCAAAATGTTGATATACTTGCCAAGGTATATCCAGTGCACTTAACCCTCCTATGACTGCAAGGGTCAAAATCAGTCAAAATGTTGATATACTTGCCAAGGTATATCTAGTGCACTTAAAAAGTCAAACACTGTCAAACCTTACGTGTAGTAAGTACATTTACAGGTCAAAATGAGTCAACCGTTTTTTGACTGGTAAAAGCATTGTCTGGTATTGTTCAGGGTGGTCAAAATGACAGTAAAAACCAGTCAAAAATGCTCCTGTGTGCACATTTGGGTCAACAGTCAAAACAGTAGGAGGGATAAAACAATGTCGTTATATACAAAAACAACAAAATTGAAAATACAATTCGCAAAATGGAAATTCATGAAGCAAATTAAATCACAAACAACATAACAGATGCAATTATTATTATTATTATTATTATTATTATTATTATTATTATTATTATTAATATTAATCAATGTGTTTTCGATCTATATAGGGCTTGATCCCTGTAGCCCCAACCAGTGTGTCAGTGGTTTCTGTCGACCGTCTACTGCTGATCCCTGTACGCAATATGAGTGTGTCTGTGAAATCTGTTTTGAGGGCACCAACTGTGATATCCGTATGTAGACCCAATAATTGTATTTTACCAAAGCGTTAATGTAAAGAGTTAGTTATCATATTTCTTTTAAGAACCAAATAAAAGTATTTATTTTTGGAAAGATCTGGGTTTTTTCTCTTTCATTTGATATCAAATTTGATACCAAATTAGGTCATGACCAACGGATTTAGTTCATGGTAATCCGTCGCCATGGTAACATGAGTCCAATAACATACCAAAAGATTATCCAAATAAAAAAAAACTTACCTGGAATCATTCTGAGGGGCTTAAGGAGTATTTACGCAAGAAACAATCCTTCAAACATACATATATTTTAGGTTTAATAAAAAGTTCAAAACTTCTCTAATTTTGACCTGATCATGACGAAGTTGTCTCTTTAAACAGACAATATCATCATGATCAACAGGGCATGGAATCAGAGTGCTAGTTTTAGATTAACTCAGTGACTGAAAATAATACCCCACATGATAAGGTCATATTACCGTTGCTGCTGCATAGATGAGCCAGTAATTTTCAGTCACTGTGTTCATCTTAAACTAGGACACCGATTCCATGCCCTGTTGAAAGTCTGCTCCAATCGTGACTTTAATGCCAGGTAGACAACAAGCTGCTTGCCTAAAAAGCACCCTCAATCATCAAAGAGCGCCCTCAATCATCAAAGAGCGCCCTCAATCATCTGGTCATCCACAGAGTGGATAGCTGCATTATTAATTCACTTTTATTAGTGGTACCGGTACTGCTCTAGATTAACCAAATTCCTCGTATGGCTTAATTAATATTGTCTATTGATTCTCATTGTATTAACAGCCAAGAACCCATGTGATAGTAATCCGTGTGCAAATGGTGGTCAGTGTGTCCAGGACCCTACTTTCTGTATTCAGTACTCCTGCACATGTCCCCCTTGCTACCAGGGCTCCAATTGTGAATTCCGTAAGTTTTCTGTGGACTGTTTTTTTTCTTTCATGGAATTTTTGGGTATTTTTTGTTGTTGATCCCCAAATAGGGCTGTGCCGGGTATCCAGATGCCCAACCGAAACGGTCATTACCTGGTTCCATTTTCCGGTTCCAATTACCCGTAAACGACTTTTTAAAACTCGGACATTTGAGCAGTGCGAACAGAAATCTGTGACTCTTGAACAATGTAATGTTTACACTTTTATTTTACAGACAATTATCTTTAAATTCAACTGAGAGATTGCACTCCAATAAAGAAAAGATCGATTTAAGTATGGTATCCTCGGTATTATAAAAGTCAATTTGTTACCATTTACAGTACATGTATTTGTGCACCACCGGAGGCATGTTTTCAACAAAAATGAAAATGGGTATCTAGGTATCCGAAGTTTCCTGATTTCGGGTATCCGGTTTCAAAAATATCCGAAAACGCACAGCCCTATCCCCAATATGTTAATTTCTTTGTTGTGGGTGAACTCAACAAATGAATCACAATTGATTATGGGGTGCCATGGCCGAGCGGTTTAGCGCATCAGACTTGATGGCCGAGTCGTCAGAATGTGGGTTCGAATCCTGGCCGCGACCGTGGTACTTGTGTCCTTGAGCAAGACACTTCACTGTACAGTGCTCCTCTTCACCCAGGAGTATAAATGGGTACCTGTGAGGGTAGAGGTTGATATTGTGGTTGAAAAAGCTTCCGATGCGCTACGGTAGCTCAGGGCTGTATACTCCCCAGAGAGCTGAGAAAGTTTAAGGATTGATATTGGCCCAATGACCAGGGATAATAATGTAAAAGTGCCTTGTATCCTTTGGCAATTTGGCGCTCTATAAATCCATTTGTTATTATTATTATTATTTAGTTTTGCCCTACACGGACGTGTTTATAGCACTGTATATTCAGTGCTTTCCAAATGTCTGAAAAAAAACTTCACAGGCGACTCGGGCGGGATTCGAACCCACGATTTCCTGCATACTAGTGCAGACATCTTAACCTCTCGACCACCGAGCTTGCCCAATTGCCTCAATTTCCTCAGTTGTTGATTAATATTGATGTATTTCTTCAGTCTGCGCTAGTAAGCAGGAGGTCGTGGGTTCAAATCCCGCCCGAGTCGCCTGTGAATTTTCTTTTTCACAGACACTCGGAAATTTTTTTGAAGTTGCACTGCAAACCGACTGAGGACTTATAACAAAGGGGAACAATAGGTCCTCGGTTGCTGGTTCTTTGTTTTCAGAGCTTCTTGGAAGGACGTCGTGTACAAAACCAATGGAGATTGCTTCAAAAAGTTTAATAACAGTCCAATTACAATGGGAACAATAGAGGTCCTTGGTTGTCTTGGAAAGCACGACTGTACGTTCTGTTTTGTGTTTATTTTTTATATTTGTCGTCGTTTTTTGTTTGTTTGTCATTCTTGCTTCTTATACTTTGCTTACCTACTTTGTTTTGATTGTACAGGTATCGACCAGTGTCGGACCAATCCGTGTCAGAATGGGGGTGTATGTCTTGGCGATGCTAATATATGCACAGAATATACTTGCACCTGTCCGGAGTGTTTCGTAGGGACCAATTGTCAGAACCGTAAGTATACAATCACAAATCATTCCATTTATGGTGTAGCCATTTTCTTTCCGATTTCTCCTGAGTCGCCTGTGAGACTTTTTTTTTTCCCCCGCAGACACTCTGAAAGCGTTGAGTATACAGTGCAAAAATCAAATGACTTTTAAGGTTTGAGTAGTAAAGAGTTGTGAAAAGTACCGGGTTGGTTACAACTTGACGTTTCGATCAGTATGCGCTGGTCATCTTCAGGAGAATGTTTTTGTATTTCACTTGTACATGTTGTGTCACTGCTCGGAGCTTACTGATCGAAACATCGGGTTGTAACCAACCGGAACTATTTACCACTTAAAAGAGAATTTCCACATGGTGTCACTGCAAACGGTCTTTACTTATCCTTTTTCACCATGCAAAGCTACAAGTCTTACAAACTCCAATTAGAAATGTTGTTTTGGTCCCAACAAAGTATTTGGAACTTTTGAAGATGTCATCCATTTTGTGTCCATTTTCTGTGTATTCCAGCTATTGATCAGTGTTCACCAAATCCTTGTAACAGTGGATTCTGCTCACGAGTAGCAACATCATGTACCGAGTTTCAATGTACTTGCACTAACTGTTTCACAGGACCTACATGCGATATATGTAAGTACAAATTACTATACAAATACCCTCATGTATATGTTAAGTGATATCAGTTTAGTCTATGTATTAACCGTGCTACTACTACAAGGGTCAAAATCAGTCAGAATGTCGGTATACTTGCCAAGGTATATCCAATGCACTTAAAAAGTTGAACACTGTCAAAACCTTACGTGTAGTAAGTACATTTACAGGTCAAAATGAGTCGACCATTTTTTTGACTGGTAAAAGCATTGTCTGGTATTGGTTGAGGGTTGCAAAAATGACCCTGTGTGCACATTTGGGTCAACAGTCAAAACAGGCAGTTGAAAGATTTAAGACCCTGGGCTAATGGATAGTCCTACATGAAGAAACAAGACCCTTGATATCCTAAAGATTGATCAATCTCTACTGTTTTCTCTCACTCAGTGCTAGATCCATGTGGTAATAACCCATGTATGAATGGAGGTACATGCACCGGCCTGTCTTGTGTAGACTATACCTGCAGATGTCCTGGTTGCTATGTTGGACAAAACTGCGAACGATGTAAGTATCTCTGTGGTACGCGTGCGTATTGGTGGTGCGCGTGCGTATTGGTGGTACGCATGCGTATTGGTGGTTCGCGTGCGTATTGGTGGTATGCGCGCGTATTGGTGGTACGCGTGCGTATTGGTGGTTCGCGTGCGTATTGGTGGTATGCGCGCGTATTGGTGGTACACGCGCGTATTGGAAGTATGCGTGCGGAATGGTAGTGCGCGTATTCTTTTCGATACTTCCGGTTCCAAGGCTGGCATACCGTTGAGTGCAATTTAACCTAAATTCATTGATTCCAAAAGCGATTCTTGAGGGAGAAATTGACTTTGTTAATAAGATTTTGAGTCTTTATGACACATACGTTAAAGGCAAGTCCTGAGCTTTCTAATTTCTTGCATAAATCCTTAAAAGAAAAGTGTGGTCAATGTATTTGCAATGGGCTTCTGATGATCATTGGAGCCAGCGCGTGCGAAGTGGGCGTGGGTTATGTTGGAATAACGTCACACTTTAATACCAACATGATAGTCTCGTCATAATCATATATTTGCCTAAATCCTTAAAGAAAAGGGTGATCAATGCATTTTCAATGGGCTTCTGATGATCGTTGGAGCTAGCCAGCACGTGCGAAGTGGGCGTGGGTTATGTTGGAATGACGTCACACTTACCCACAGGATAGTCTCGTCATAATCATATATTTGCCTAAATCCTTAAAGAAAAGGGTGGTCAATGCATTTCCAATGGGCTTCTGATGATCGTTGGAGCTAGCCAGCACGTGCGATGTGGGCGTGGGTTATGTTGGAATGACGTCACACTTACCCACAGGATAGTCTCGTCATAATCATATACTTGTTTTTGTATTAACAGTAATGGATCCGTGTGACCCCACTCCGTGTCTCAATAATGGTATCTGCCAACAAGTACAAGGCAGTTGTGAGCTGAATACCTGTGTATGCCAGGGCTGCTTTGAAGGAGATTACTGCCAAACACGTAAGTAGTTCAATCAAACTATTTTGAGGAACAAAATCACATCAAAAATATCAAAATATCGAAATAAATATCCAAATAAATGCCAATCCATAGAATGCTAAACACACTGCTGTAACCGAGATGTAATTGGAATTTTCCACGTTTATGCAAGACACAAAGTGCATGGTATTGATGAATAGAAAATATGTCTGTTTTACATGTTGCGTGTCTATGTATTTTCAAATAATTCATTTCCCCCTTTTTTTGTTTTGTTGCCATCGTCAAATTGCTTTCTTCGATTGTAGACAACAGACTTGCATTTGCTATTAATCCATTTCTCCTCAATAACAGAAGTCTGTATTGTGTCCAAATCGACCAGTTTCTTGTTGGGATGTGGAGAGTCTGTAAATCCTCCAAAATTAAACATCCAGGAGGTTCAGGGGGCTTTGTCTCCTCTAGACCAAAGGGAGAGCCAGGCCCGCTACCCTTTTTTCAGGATTTTTTTTACTTTTGCCAAATCACACCCCTGACATTTGTGCTGACGTACTAGCCTTGTCCCCCTGTACATGCATTGCACATCAGGCACCCTGCTGAATGCAACACGATGCAGTAGCTAGAACAATGGTTCTTTTGTTCTCTGCTGAGGGCAACAAGATACAACAACCGTTTACATAATTTGTTGCATTGAGCATGGTTAATTAGGGCTAGTGAAAACAGGACACTCGAGGTCAGTCCCGGCCGGTTCTCATTTCGAAGGCAAAATGACGCATAAACAAAAAAACCAAGGACTTCCCAGAAACCAAAAGAACGAGTCGCAGGTAACGGAACAAAAGAAAATGTTATCATTCATCAGGACAAAAGAATATGAATAATGAAAACAATGCGATCATGTCTCGTCAATTTGTTTTTTGCCAACAGCTAGAACAATGGTTCTTTTGTTCTCTGCTGAGGGCAACAAGATGCAACAACCGTTTACATAATTTGTTGCATCTTGTTGCATTGAGCATGGTTAATTAGGGCTAGTGAAAATAGTACACTCAAGGTCAGTCCCGGCCGGTTCTCGTTTCGAAGGCAAAATGACGCATAAACAAAAAACCCAAGGACTTCCCAGAAACCAAAAGAACGAGTCGTAGGTAACGGAACAAAAGAAAATGTATATCATTCAGGACAAAAGATTATGAATAATGAAAACAATGCGATCATGTCTCGTCAATTTGTTTTTTGTCAACAGCTAGAACAGTGGTTCTTTTGTTCTCTGCTGAGGGCAACAAGATACAACAACCGTTTACATAATTTGTTGCATTGAGCATGGCTAGTGAAAATAGGACACTCAAGGTCAGTCCTGGCAGTTCTCGTTTCGAAGGCAAAATGACGCATAAACAAAAACCCAGCAGGGTGGATACATGCGCGCTACAAATCTTTATTATTATTATTATTATTATTAACCAAAAGAATGAGTCGCAGGTAACGGAACAAAAGAAAATGTTATCATTCAGGACAAAAGAATATGAATAATGAAAACAATGCGATCATGACTAGTCAATTTGTTTCTTTTTTCTTCTTCTTTTGTTGACATCAGCGATTGACCCGTGCAGCCCTAACCCATGTAGCTTTGGAGGTATCTGTACACGGGACCCAGTCAACTGTAATGTATTTACATGTGCTTGCTCTGGATGTAATGCTGGATTTACCTGCGACACAGGTGCGTATCATTGTCATTTTTACTTCCTCGCTTGTTTACCTTCCTACCATCATGGTCAGAATTGTTGGAATGTCCCCCCCCCCCCCCACGCCCACATTCAATTATATTCAAAAGCAGTTTGGCAAACATTACCAATGTTGTACCTTCCCTTCAATGTATATCTTGATTCAAAGAGAGTAAGCATACTCACAGAAGCAGTTTTGCCAACATTACCAATGTTGTACCTTCCCTTCAATGTATATCTTGATTCAAAGAGAGTAAGCATACTCATAGAAGCAGTTTTGCCAACACGGCCAATGTTGTACCTTCCCTTCAATGTATATCTTGATTCAAAGAGAGTAAGCATACTCATAGAAGCAGTTTTGACAACATTACCAATGCTGTATCCTTCCCTTCAATGTATATCTTGATTCAAAGAGAGTAAGCATACTCATAGAAGCAGTTTTGACAACATTACCAATGCTGTACCTTCCCTTCAATGTATATCTTGATTCAAAGAGAGTAAGCATACTCATAGAAGCAGTTTTGACAACATTACCAATGCTGTACCTTCCCTTCAATGTATATCTTGATTCAAAGAGAGTAAGCATACTCATAGAAGCAGTTTTGCCAACATTACCAATGCTGTACCTTCCCTTCAATGTATATCTTGATTCAAAGAGAGTAAGCATACTCATAGAAGCAGTTTTGACAACATTACCAATGTTGTACCTTCCCTTCAATGTATATCTTGATTCAAAGAGAGTAAGCATACTCATAGAAGCAGTTTGGCCAACATTACCAATGATGTACCTTAATTCCTTTTAAGAAAATTTCTATGCCTTCAATTTATATCTTGATTCAAAGAGAGTAAGCATACTCTATAGAAGTACGTAGTTTGGCCAACATTACCAATGTTGTACCTTCCCATCAGTGTATATCTTGATTCAAAGAGAGTAAGCATACTCATAGAAGCAGTTTTGCCAACATTACCAATGCTGTACCTTCCCTTCAATGTATATCTTGATTCAAAGAGAGTAAGCAAACTCATAGAAGCAGTTTTGCCAACACGGCCAATGTTGTACCTTCCCTTCAATTTATATATTGATTCAAAGAGAGTAAGCATACTCTATAGAAGTACGTAGTTTGGCCAACATTACCAATGTTGTACCTTCCCATCAGTGTATATCTTGATTCAAAGAGAGTAAGCATACTCATAGAAGCAGTGTTGCCAACATGATCAATGTTGTACCTTCCCTTCAATGTATATCTTGATTCAAAGAGAGTAAGCATATACTCACAGAAGCAGTTTGGCCAACATTACCAATGTTGTACCTTCCCTTTAATGTATATCTTGATTCAAAGAGAGTAAGCATACTCGTAGAAGCAGTTTGGCCAACATTACCAATGTTGTACCTTCCCTTCAATGTATATCTTGATTCAAAGAGAGTAAGCAAACTCATAGAAGCAGTTTTGCCAACATGACCAATGTTGTACCTTCCCTTCAATATATATCTTGATTCAAAGAGAGTAAGCATACTCATAGAAGCAGTTCGGCCAACATGACCAATGTTGTACCTTCCCTTTAATGTATATCTTGATTCAAAGAGAGTAAGCATACTCACAGAAGCAGTTTGGCCAACATTACCAATGTTGTACCTTCCCTTCAATGTATATCTTGATTCAAAGAGAGTAAGCATACTCATAGAAGCAGTTTTGCCAACACGACCAATGTTGTAGCTTCCCTTCAATGTATATCTTGATTCAAAGAGAGTAAGCATACTCATAGAAGCAGTTTTGCCAACATGACCAATGCTGTACCTTCCCTTCAATGTATATCTTGATTCATAGAGAGTAAGCATACTCATAGAAGCAGTTTGGCCAACATGACCTTAAATTTTATATCTTGATTCAAAGAGAGTAAGCATAGGTTTACTCACCTTAAAAGCAGTTTTGTCAACATGACCGTTAAGATTTCAATCACTAAACAATTTGATAGGAGGCATTAATTGTTGACGATGATTTGTGGTGATTTGATGTGATTTGATTTTCCTTGATTTGATTTGATTTTTCTTGATTTTCCCTTGTAGTACTGGATCCATGCATTAGCAATCCATGTGAGAATGGCGGTGTCTGTAATCCAGACTCATGCAGTGAATACTCCTGTAGCTGCCCAACGTGTTTTGTTGGAGCCACATGTAATATGAGTAAGTAATAATAATAATAATAATAATGTGGACTTATATAACGCACGTATCCACCAAACTGGTGCTCAAGACGCATTATATTATTACCCCTGCTCATCAGGTGCATAAATCATTCCTGAAACCATCTCAGCTCCCTGGGGAGTTTACAGCTCAATTGCTGCCATTTCGGCGCATATAGGGCTAATCAAACACAACAACCAACTCTGCCCTCACAGGTACCCATTTACCCCTGGGTGGAGAGAAGCAATTATGGTAAAATGTCTTGCTCGAGGACACAAGCACCCCGGTCGCGGCTGGGATTCGAACCCACATTCTGACGACTCTGCCATCAGAACACAAATCTGATGCACTAAACGGCTCGACCATGGCAAATGTCAATTTGATGGATCTTTATCAGTCATTAAGAGAATAAATGTTTGACATGAGGTATTTACCGCAAGATAAAGACCAGTGGGGTCGTGGCCATGAGCGATAAATGCTAATTTGTTTGTTGTTTATTTTTTTCAGGAATTGATCCATGTTCATCGAATCCTTGCCAGAATCAGGGAACTTGCACATCGTTTCAAGATTCATGTACGATCTTCCAATGTGAATGCAGTGGGTGCTACACGGGGGCTACGTGTGAGATTTGTAAGTCAATCAAATTGTCGAATTGAGGTGTATCATTATTTTTGTTCTTTCTTGTCTTCAACTGTTAGTCCCTCAATGCCCCCCTCTCCCTCCCCCCCTCCTTTACTCAAGCCTGTGATTTCTCAGAATTTTTTTCCTGATTCCAGGATGTCTTACAAATCTCCCTTTGTCTCAAAACGTTCTTGAAAGAAGAGAAGTTAGCCACCAAGGAAAGAAAGAAGTAACCTGTATTGTGTCCAAACCTTGTTTGTGGGGATGTGGAGAGTGTGTAAAATCCTCCAAAATTAAACATCCAGGAGGTTCAGGGGGCTTTGTCCTCTAGACCAGAGAGAGACCCAGGCCCGTTACCCATTTTTCAGGATTTTTTTTTTACTTTTGTCAAATCACACCCCTGTTGGGCTTTCGTTTCATATTTTTGGTAAAATCTCATTTTTGTCACATTGTAAATTCATCACTGTTTATATTGGTTATGTTTGCCATTAATCAGTTTGATAGTTCCATCTTTTGTCTCTCAGAGTAATTTCTTTGGTTACCAGCCCAAACCTTCATACAAATTGTATTCATTTTGGCTGGTATAGTCCGATTAGCAAAATTCTCTGCTTAGTAGCTCCAGATCTTCGGGCTAGACATTATAATAATGGAGGAGGCATTTTTCAAGCGCTCTTACATGAGTTATCACAGCGCTGTACATTAATACCCCTTGCTCATCAGGCGCATACATCATTCCTGAAACCATCTCAGCTCCGTGGGGAGTATACAGCTCACTTGCTGCCATTACAGCGCATATGGGCTAATCAAACACAATAACCAACTCTACCCTCACAGGTACCCATTTACTCCTGGGTGGAGAGAAGCAATTATGGTAAAGTGTCTTGCTCGAGGACACAAGCACCATGGTCACGGTCGGGATTCGAACCCACATTCTGACGACTCATGAAGTTGGATGGTTATTATTATGGGATGCCTATTTTGGGATGAGTAACGCTTTCAACGACCTCGTCATTATTTACAGTGCAAAACCCTTGCAACATCCACGCCTGTCAGAATAATGCAGTGTGCCAGCCGTCGACTACGTCATGCTCCGAGTATACGTGCAGCTGTGACGGGTGCTTCAGTGGACGATTCTGTGAAACCTGTAAGTATTTGCAATATCGTGGAGTATCATTCCAGTCGTCTTGTAACCGCTGGGAGAGAATTATGGGCATGTATTATATTCAGACCTGTGATTTCTCAGGATTTTTTTTACAAATCTCCCTTTGCCTCAAAATGTTCTTGAGAGAAGAGAAGTAGCCACCATGGAAAGAAGTAGCCTGTGTTGCGTCCAAACCTCTAGTTTCATGTTTGTGGGGATGTGAGAGTCTGTAAATTCTCCAAAATCAAACATCCAGTAGGTTTAGAGGGGCTTTGTCCTCTAGACCAAAGGGAGACCCAGGCCCGCTACTCATTTTTCAGGATTTTTTACTTTCATCAAATCACACTCCTGTACGTATATTGTATTCAATGCTGTGTACAAAGACTGTTGAGTTTTGTCTTGCAGGGGCATAGCAAATGCATTTTCTTGGGGGGAGGGGGGGGGGAGGGGGTGGAAGCCAATGTGACGGCTGATATTAACTGATAACAAACAACTCGGCAAATCTTCAGCGCTTAGAAACACGATACATTTTCAGTCGGCCAAACCCATAGCTCTAGCTTTGCCGACTGAAAATTTATTCTGGACCAACCCTGATTCTAGTACCTTTGATGCTTCATTTGCCCACCAAGGCTCTAAATGCTGACTGAGAAAAATGATTAGGGTGGGGGTGGGTGTCACACACCCACGATCCCCGCTCGCTCCGGACCTGCTATCTTGAATGATTATTAATTCATTATTTGTGTTTCTCTGACAGTGATTGATCCATGTAGGAATTTCCCGTGTCGTTTTGGTGGTCTGTGTACTCGCGATGCCAATGATTGTAGTGCATTTAGCTGTTCTTGTCAAGGATGTTTCTCTGGGCCGACGTGTGAAGTTGGTAAGTAGATTGAGGCGCGTTACTTCATATTACAAGAATTTCATCAATTATTACACAATAAGTTTGCAAACAAAAGTAGTGTTCATATAAGATTTGAGGTTTGGCACGGTGGAGTATTGATATCGTTTCGGTTTGCGGTAACACCATGTGTTTATCTCAACTATCGCTTATTAAGGTACAGGGTTCTGAAAAGAACCTTTTTGGGCAAGTCGTACCTCAACTGTTGGCTAGGTGAGATTATGGTTCAGGGGAGAACCGATATCGGGCAACTCGTTTCTCAACAATCGCTAAGTGAGATTATGGTTCAGGGGAGAACCAATATCGGGCAACTCGTTTCTCAACAATCGCTAAGTGAGATTATGGTTCAGGGGACAACTAATATTGGGCAACTCGTTTCTCAACTGTCGCTAAGTGAGATTATGATTCAGGGGAGAACCAATATCGGGCAACTCGTTTCTCAACTATCACTAAGTGAGATTATGGTTCAGGGGACAACTAATATCGGGCAACTCGTTTCTCAACTTTCGCTATGTGAGATTATGATTCAAGGGAGAACCAATATCGGGCAACTTGTTTCTCAACTATCACTAAGTGAGATTATGGTTCAGGGGAGAACCAATATCGGGCAACTCGTTTCTCAACTATCACTAAGTGAGATTATGGTTCAGGGGACAACTAATATCGGGCAACTCGTTTCTCAACTATCGCTAAGTGTGAACGTGGTTCAGGGAGAACCGTGGGATCTATTCGGGGTCTTCTGAAAAGAACCTTTTCAGGCAACTCGTATCTCATTTCTCAACTATCGCGAAGTGAGAGCATGGTTCAGGAAGAACCATGGGACCTATTCGGGGTGTTCTGAAAAGAACCTTTTCAGGCAACTCGTATCTCACCTCTCAACTATCGCGAGGTGAGAGCATGGTTCAGGGAGAACCGTGGGGACTTCTCGGGATCTTCTCTACGTTTCAATTAGTGTACTCTAAATCATCGTCTTTGTCAAGCCTTACTCTAAGGTTTTCCTGGATAATAATGATCGGTGGTATTGATGGTGGTTTGATACTGAAATCATTATAACGGTCGTCTTTGTTTCATTTTTATACAGAAATAGATCCATGCAGTCCAAACCAATGTCGGAATGGTGCCTTCTGTTCTCCTGTGACATGCACTGAATATTCTTGTACATGTGTTGGCTGCTACAATGGAACTAACTGTGAAAATGGTAAGTACACAATTTTTTTAAATTATTTTAATTTTTAATTAATTTTTTTTTTTTGGGGGGGGAAGAGTGTGATACATAGCTTTATATCTTTTATCTGGAAATACTGTTCAATGAAAAATCAATTCCTACAATCCTGTTTCTTAAAAAAGTTGCACAATTATTAGAATCTCAAAAGAGATAAATGATTTTTAAAAAAAGTACAAAAAACTAGAAAAAAAGGAAAACAATTCAAATTGAACTGTGCTGTTGTAAGTAACATTCATGAGGTGAGTTTTGAGGGCAGTTTTGAAAGAGTCGAGGGATGGACGAGAGCGAATATTGGCGGGAAGATTGCTCAATGACGTGGGGCAGTAACATGAAATGATCTTGCCCCCCCAGATAAGATCTTGGTTCGGTCAGAAGATGTTGATTTGCAGATCGAAGACGAGCTCAATTAAGGGGTATAAGTAAGCTTGGGTAATATCGTGGTAAGCTTGGGTAATATTTTTTGTTCATCCACGATATATCGTCAAACATATATCGCGTTTTTCGATAGTATCGCAATTATTTCTTTCATTCACGAATGATTGCTTTAGAGCCCACAACGACAGGTATATGCGTTCAATTCTCCACACGCACTCTGTCTGAATAGATTTCTTTGAGTGGCAGTGGATTAAGAGAAATGACAGAGTTCTGGGTCTGGTCCCTGTACGGCAGCTTCTTTGTGACCTGACAGTTGGCTAACAACTAAAGTGGTTCACAATCGTGAATTTTTTGTTTAATCGTGATATTTTTTTTTTTTAATCGCGATTTGCCAATATCTCGATAACTTGAAAAGGTTTTCGATATCATAATCAAACAAAAAAAGGTATCAGGATATTCGATATTATCGTGTTATCGCCCAAGATTAGGTATAAGTAGTGATGGGTTTAGATAAGAGTAGCGGTGAGGTACCATAATGTCTCTGCATTCTTCTCTTTACAGTGATTGACCAATGCCAGCCCAACCCGTGTGAAAACCAAGGCATCTGTAGTAAGGTGCAGGGATCGTGCTCGTCGTTTACTTGCCAGTGCCAAGGGTGCTGGGCGGGACTCAGATGTCAGATCCGTAAGTAGAGAGTAGAACGTTGTGTGCCCAGAAGAAGGATGTTAACGAAAGTGTGAAAAAGGTCGTAAGCAAAAGGTCGTAAGCAATTAATGTGCAAAATTGTGTTTCAAGAAAAGTGAGTGTCAAAGTTTGGTCGTTTTTCTGCCATTTATAAGTCATTGCAGGAATGTTAAATTCCGCATGGGAATGGAAAAACATGTCTTGAGAGTAATTCTAGCAACAAATATATAATAGTTATGCCCTACTTGTTTTCAAAGGAGCCATTTTATTGCTTACGACCTGCTGGGACAAAAGGTTGTACTTTGTGTGCCCGGAAGAATGTCGTAGAGCCTTACGACCTTCTTCTGGGCACATGACGAGAAGATTCCGCTGTTCGCACGGAACTTTATTTTATAGTCAAATTGAAACTTGACCTAACAAGAATTGGTTTTACATATCCTATGTGAACCCAAGAACACAAGATGTCCACGCAGTGTAGGTTCTTGAGATGTTATGTGGACTTATACACGTCCACACAAGGTTTTCACCAATTAGAAAATCTCAATTTTCTCAAAAAGGAAGCATTTTAGTATATGTCGTTTATCTGTCGCAAAATGGAATAGATTATTCAAGGGAAAGACTGAGAAAAAATCTGCTCCAAAAAGAATCTTCAGTGCAAATGGCAATGGTTTGAAGAATATGTTTTTCTTAACTACACAAACATGACTACACAAACATGTGTGTGTGTGTGTGTGTGTGAGTGTACATGTTTATGGGGTAAACTGAGGACTTTTAACAAAAGAGGCACATAATTGCCGTTAACCAGTTCGCACCGGGAATAAAAAAGTTTTTCCGAACCCCCGTGGCGGGTTTATTTTTACCGCACAAACACGAACAATGGTGCTCACCAGAGCGTGACCGGGGAGACCGCGTCTTCCACCGTATGCTTATGGCTCGTTGCCACGTCGACCGGGAATCTATACAAATATTCCCGAGAATCCTGTGGTGTGTTTAGACGCTCTCCGATCCGCTGTCCAAAAAAAAATGTGCGTGTATACACGGCCTCCGACGCGAACTGGTTAAACATCTCTCCATATGCTGCACACCAGCCAATTGTAAAAAGCATGCAACTCAAATATTGTTGTTGTTGTTATAAAGTGTTAAGGTGAACAATAGCCACAATTAGGTATGACCAGGTCATGCACAGGTATAGGCGATAAAGCACTATATCAGTAACCCTAATGGGCCAATCAGTGGTTCACAGCAGCTTAGGAAAATGGCAAAAAACTCTGTGCTACTTCAAGAATCTAACAGAAGATGTTGATGCAGGCGACCCTTGATATATGATAAATATGCGCCAATCTGAAGTTACATCACCAATAGATCGCCAATGGTATGATGACGTTAATTAAAGGTAAGATAAAACTTCTTGTTTGTTTGGATATTGACAGCTCTGGACCAGTGTGATCCCAACCCATGCTTCAACAACGGACAGTGTCTAGCTACCAGCAACTCATGCACAGACTTCTCCTGCCAATGTGATTCCTGCCATACTGGTCGCTATTGTCAAACAGGTAAGCTTATAAATACAGTCGTACTGTACACCCATCCTTCAACTCCGGGGCCCAACTTCCGAGCAGAACATAACTGCTTAGTGAATTTCTTCTGCTAAGCAGAATTACGTTGAGAACCAGCCGGAAGCAGTATTACATTACATGACAGTTTGGCTGGCATAACTTTTCTGTGCTAAGCACCTTTGTGAGCTTAGCAGTTCAATGAAATTGACCCCCGCAGATCATATAAGGCTGTGCGTTTGCGCTTATTTCGGGAACTGGATACCCGAAATTAGAAATCTTCGGATACCCAGGTGCCCGTAAACAAGTTTTGTAAAAACACAAATACTCCCGAATGTATAAAATAACCAATATGAACACAAGTTTCTCTTAGGGACCGTTGCCATTCTCGCCCGCAAAAACCACTGGGTCATTCTCCTAGTATTATCGTGAGACTCGCCCGGAAAGCAGCGATGAAGCTGCAGTCCTAAATAAAACTGCCATTGTTAACTTCCTAATCCATTGACAAAGGAGTGTTCACGTGGGGCTTAGACCTTTTGAATTGCCAATTAAGCCTTTCCATTGTGTGAATGGATTAACGTCTGGCCATGCCCAGCCAGACAAATCGGTTACGTCAAACTATAATGTGGCCAGCTTTTTCTATTGTTGAGGTTTTTCTAAAGGTCTGGTAGGAGACTTGGAGTGAAACAAATAGTGAGGGCGAGAATTTCTGCGGGTGAGAATTTAGATTGTTCCGGGTGGAGTTAGTGGGCGAGATTGGCTAAGGTCCCTTATTTTATTAGAGTCATAATAAATGTGGACTTTATACTGTAATAATTTCCCGCCTCTAAATTAAAAATGACAGCTGTTACCTTAGTCTTGGCCTTGGTACCGTTTACAAATGTTCCCACATATTCTAATGGATATTCTAATGGATGTGCCCTTTACTCAGGGCAAGTGGCCTTGCCCATACAAAAATGAAATTCCAGACCTGGTACAGCTATACAAATTCCTTTTGCTTGACTTTTTTCCCCCCAAAGTTTTTTTTTTTGATGGAGATTACATGGTTGCTGTCGTATTGGCAAAGTAGATGTGCTATTAGACAGATTCACATCACAAGGATGAATTCTAATTAAGATAGACACACCTATACATTGCATACGCTTTGTGTGCTGGCTAGCAGTGGCTGCGCTGGCGTAATGCACCCCACAGGCAGTTTGGTTCGGAGTGTTTGGTTTAAACTACGGGGAAGGTTTTCAGAATTGCGGACTACTTTTACAAAGTACTTAACTTGATTGCTGTTGTATGCCATTGACAGCTGTTGACCCGTGTCAGAGTTCACCGTGTATGGCTGGTGGTGTTTGTAGGATTACTGCAGATTGTTTGACCTATGAATGTTCGTGCGAAGGCTGCTTCACCGGGGATATGTGTCAGATAGGTGAGTACCCCCCATCTTGCTTGTCTAAATGACGATTGTTTTGTTCGACTGATGCTTATAACCCTAACCCCCTAGGTATTCTGGCTAGGAACCTTCCTGAATCCTCCAAAATCCATCAGTGCACTTTTGGAAACATGCCGTTAATATCTTCAAAATGCACCATGCATTTTCGTTGATCTTTCATGTCCAGCACTTATGGCCTGTACTTCTTGCCAGGTAGTAATTTTGTCCCATTTGAAGAGGTGAAAGTACCAGTTTCCAACAGTGCTGAATTTCCCCCAAAAAGTGCACCTTGGAGGATTTTGCAGGATTTGGGGTGGTTAGGGTTAAGATTTGTAGCTTTGCATCGTTAGCGGTGACACCGTGTGATATTTTCAAATTGAGTAGTAATTAGTTTTGAAAAGAACTGGTTGGTTACAACTCAACGTTTCAATCAGTATGCTCTGATTGTCTTCAGGAAAAGACGATCCAAGCATACCGATTGAAATGTTGAGTTGTAACCACCAGTTCTTTTCAAAACTAATTACTAACTCAAAAGAGAATTTTGAGAATGAGAATGTCACCACAAACAGCCTTTACTTAGAAGGACGCTGTTAGTTGTATTATACTGACTTATGAATGTTTATTCTACATAGATGGATCTTTCTATATTACTTGTTGAAATGGTGTATGTTTTCTTCAGCAGGATGCGGTTGTTGGTTGTATTAAACTGACTTATGAATTCTTTATTATACATAGATGGATCTTTCTATATTGCTTGTTGAAATGGTGTATGTTTTCGTTAGCAGGACGCTGTTGTTGGTTGTATTAAACTGACTTATGAATTCTTTATTATACATAGATGGATCTTTCTATATTGCTTGTTGAAATGGTGTATGTTTTCTTCAGCAGGACGCTGTTGGTTGTATTAAACTGACTTATGAATGTTTATTCTACAGAGGTGGATCTTTCTATATTGCTTGTTGAAATGGTGTATGTTTTCTTCAGCAGGACGCTGTTGGTTGTATTAAACTGACTTATGAATGTTTATTCTACAGAGGTGGATCTTTCTATATTGCTTGTTGAAATGGTGTATGTTTTCTTCAGCAGGACGCTGTTGGTTGTATTAAACTGACTTATGAATGTTTATTCTACAGAGGTGGATCTTTCTATATTACATGTTGAAATGGTGTATGTTTTCTTCAGCAGGACGCTGTTGGTTGTATTAAACTGACTTATGAATGTTTATTCTACAGAGATGGATCTTTCTATATTGCTTGTTGAAATGTGAAATGTGAAATGGTGTATGTTTTCTTCAGCAGGACGCTGTTGGTTGTATTAAACTGACTTATGAATGTTTATTCTACAGAGATGGATCTTTCTATATTGCTTGTTGAAATGGTGTATGTTTTCTTCAGCAGGACGCTGTTGGTTGTATTAAACTGACTTAAGAATTCTTTATTATACAGAGCTGGATCCATGTAATCCAAACCCATGTGTGAATAATGGAGTGTGTTCTAGACAAGCCGGTACGTCATGTACACAATCAGTCTGCATATGTCAACCTTGCTTCATTGGTGACAACTGTGAAATTGGTAAGACCGTTTGACATGAACAAGTAAAAAGGATAAATGTGATGTTTTGTACCAAAATCAGACGCATTGGGACAAGTCATCAAAATTGGTTATTGATAATGAAATTAGACCTCTTCAGCTTTACAATGATAGCTTTCTTATTATAATTGGACGTGCAAAAGCGGAATTACGTCCTTTTTTTGTTTGTCTTGACGAAAGTTTCATTCTGTATAATTTAAGTAATTCACTTCTTGCATTTTCCCTAGCAACGGACATTATAGAAGAATAATATTGCCTTATATTTACAAAATTTGCTTCCAGTTTTTTCGGTGGATATATTTGTACATGGATGTCTTTTTGCCATTGCTCTAACTGTCGGCGTAATTAATCTGTTGCTTAATGTTGCCTTTTCCGTCCAAACTTGCTTCAGCGGCCCTCCAGTGGTATAACGGGGGATGGGGGGTGTAACAAGGTATATAATGTTTAGTGGGTTTCTTGTGGTAGGATGGCCTTGTAGAGGTGCTGGTCAACTGTTCTATCTTACCACTCACTGGCTTTGTTTAACATGAATTTTTGTGTACTTTTCGTTTTTTAGGGTTTGGTTTTATATTTAATTGATGTAATCTGATTGCCAGTGTAAAATGTAATAAAATAAAATAAATAAATACAAATATTGTTTTATTAAGGGTTTTATATACATTAATTTTTTTGGCTATTTCTCAGTTCCGAGGTCTGCCCAATTCCATCTGATTTCAGTAGAACACGTCACATATAGTACACGTTTTAATAGACCTAACGGACATGATGTTACGAACTGAAGGCAAAAGAGTGGTCATTCATTGGTCCACATATGTGTGTAGACTGGTCCCCTTGTCCTGATCCTATCAAGAATACAGACGGGCTCCGAGCATACCCTTCAAGAGATTTCATTGGATACGCTGTGCCGAAGATCTGATGTTACGCTTCGAGGCTCGCGAGCTAGCTACCAACCAGTGTCAAAGTTGAATGTCCATGAAACTGAGAGGCTGGTATCTGGCATCTTTTGCGAGCTTGGAAGCGTGGCACCATAACTTCGGGCTACCGTTGTTGCTGCATAAATAATGAGCCAGTGGTTGCATAATAATGAAATTCCATGCCCTGTCGAAAGTCTGCTCTGATCATGACGATATATTGTCCCTTTAATTAAATTGATTATCACTTGACCAATTCTGAACCTTTTTTTTTTTTCGTTCAAGCACTTAATGCTTGTGTGGACAGCGGTAACCCGTGTCTTAACGGTGGGATATGTAGTCTGATTACGGGCTCCTGCTCTCAATTCACCTGCTCCTGTGATGGCTGCTACACTGGGTCAAGATGCGCCACATGTAAGTTACACTTAGTGTCATCAAAGACAAATTTACTATGTTTTTTTTTTTTTAGTTTTGAGAAAAAAACGTGATTCAAGAATTTGCCCATTTCTATTTGGCTTTATTCAACAAAATTTATTTAAAAATTTTGAAAATGAAATCGATAAGGCTTGGTCCTTATCGCCCGTGACCATGCTCCAAACCGGTCATTAACCGGCGGTAAAGACAGCACGACAAACTGGTATTCATAAATCACAGCCGCGATTACACGTCCAAAAGTCATGTTAAAATAGCTGTATCGCATCGATGACAAATATAAACAAGCCGCCATTATGTATATGTATGTACGGGATGTGTGTGTGTACGCATGGCTCGACGATCAAGAGGCTCACGTGTCGTAAACCACATATGCCGTTCCTAGGCAGTTACTATGGTGGGCGTGGCTTAACCCTCCTACACATGGAGGCCACTCCGATCCACAAAATTCTGTTCTTTAGCAATCTTCAGTACATACATGTACAAGCCTGCTGTCCTTTCCAAGTAATCTTATAAAATCAACTGTGTGCCACCCAAGGCCACTGTAAATGTTTGAACATATTAGTATGGCCTGCAATGTATCAATGGGAGACCACTTTACCCTGCAATCTCAGTGGTGTGACAGTGCACAGAAGGGTAACCATAGGAGGCCACTGGCAACAGCTAATGGCTTGGAGTGGCCTGAATGGGTTGTTTCAAAAATTGCACTGATTGTCGGAGGGTTAATGGATCGGTCTATAATTGCCTCCGTTATAAACTCAGTGATGAAATTCAAGGTCTGTAACAGTATTTGAATACATCGGTGTTTGATTTTTCACACGGTTGGTTTGTTGTTATTTAAAAAAAAATTTATTACAGTATTGGATCCATGTCAGGGTAATGCTTGTTTGAATGGCGGCCAATGTCAAGCTACGTCATGCACAACATTTCAGTGTCAGTGCAGCGGCTGCTGGATGGGTGATCGATGCAATGAATGTAAGTAAAGCGTTTGTGGTGAATTGCTGCGAGTGATAAAAAAAATAACTGCCATTTCTGAAGCCTCTTTTCCAATTCAAAGGATTCAAAGCACTAGGGCTGTGCTGAATAACAGAATATTCGATCGGTGGTTCGAATATCTGGTTGGTTTTTTCTAGTTTTTCTAGAATATTCAAAGAAAAAATGCAGCTTTCGCAGAAAATAAAGTTTACATTACATTTGTTGTTTTGTTTTTCCTTTAAAGTTTCCATCATTATCCCCCCCTCCCCATCATCCTCTCGTCTACATTTGCAAGCCCATCCTTTTCGCAATGTTATTTGCCTGGTGTAGGCCAGGCTATGTCAGGCCTTAGCCATCGTGTGTGCTCGTTGTATCACATGGCGCAATTACAATCGGCAGCCTTTGAATATCGAAAAATTCGATCGAAATCAAAATCCGAATATCTGGTTACCAAATTATTCGAAAACACACAGCCGCACAAAGCACTCAGAATTATCATCCATGAGTAATTTTTGTTAACAGTTTTTCATTTTTGAGTGGTGTAGAAAAAAAAACAATCTTGTACATTTTCAGGCGTTTTTTGAATTTTTAAGTGTGGGAATTAGGTTGGATGAAATTTTGTGTAATTTATGAACTGTTTAAAAAAAAAAAATGCAGAATGATTCTTTTGATTGTTATTTTAGGCCTGTGATTTCTCAGGATTTTTCCCTGATTTCAGGATATTTGCCTCAAAACTGTCTTGAAAGAAGAGAAGTAGCCAAACCTCTAGTTTCTTGTTTGTAGAGTCTGTAAATCCTCCAAAATTAAACATCTAGGAGGTTCAGGGGGCTTTGTCCTCTAGACCATATAGGGAGACCCAGGCCCGCTTCCCATTTTTTCATGATTCTTTTTACTTTTGTTAAAATCACACCGTTGATTATTTTCTTGATGACAGTTATCAGCCAATGTGATCCTAATCCTTGTAGCAACAATGGCTTCTGTAAGTCTGTAGCTGGTTCCTGTACTGAGTATGAATGTAGCTGTGCTCTGTGCTTCCAAGGAGCTACATGTGATATACGTAAGTTAAGCTAATAACAGTTTTACCAATGACGCCTCAACATGACTGGTCACCTGTCCTTTATCCTGTCAAGGATAGAGACAGTCTCCGGCTGTACCATTCAAGGGATTTCATTGGATACGTTGTGCTGAAGATCTTTGAGGATCGCGCTAGCAACCAAGTTGAATCTTCCCCAAACTGAGAGGCCGGTATCTGAGAGGCCGCTAACCACCCCAAATCCTCCAAAGGGCACTTTTTTATTATTTTAAATTCAGCACTGGTACTTTCACCTCTTGAAATGGGGCAAAATTACTACCTGGCAAGAGGTACAGGCCATAAGTGCTGAATATGAAAGATCAACGAAAATGCATGGTGCATTTTGAAGACAAGGGCATGTTTCCAAAAGTGCACCGATGGATTTTGGAGGGTTTATGAAGGTTCATAGCCAGAATACCTCGTGGGGTTAGAGTTAATATTAACTATGCCAGGATCCCCTTGTCATGTAAAGACCCACTCATTCATCTTTTCATGGAGATCATAATTACATAAATCACATTTTGATCCATGGTTTATTTTTGTTGTCAGCGGTCGACCCATGTATCAGCAACCCATGTCAGAATTCAGGAACGTGTAGTCAAGCGCCTAATTCCTGTACTCGGTACATATGTACCTGCTCAAGCTGTTTCAGAGGTACCAACTGTGAGATATGTAAGTCATCATTCACAATGATTCCTTTTTGCATTCAGAGTTATATTTTTATATGTAGGTTCATGTCGATCACTTGGCACAGTTTGAATTGTTAGGTGTTCTGTTGACGGACTCTTAATTTTTTTGGGGGCCAATAGCAGGCATGTAATTTCTCAGGTATTTTCCTGATTTTGGGATATTTTAGAAATCTCCCTTTGCCACAAAGTTTTCTTGAAAGAAGGAAAGAAAGTAGCCTGTGTTGTGTCCAAACCTCTAGTCTCTTATTTGTGGGGGGGAGGGGGGGGGGGATGTGGAGAGTTTGTAAATCCTCCACAATTAAACATCCAGGAGGTTCAGGGGGCTTTGTCCTCTAGACCAAAGGGAGACCTATGCCCACTACCCGTTTCTCAGGATTTTTTGCTATTGTCAAATCACACTCCTACAATAGTTATTGGCTATACGTTTCGAACATACCAGGTTCTTTCTCAAAGGCAAAATGGACAATGTACAAACATACTATGTACATATACATTCATTTATAGTTACCAAGGCAAACCGAGTGTTAACCCTCCTACGCATGGAGGCCACTCCGATCCACTAAATTCAGTACGTTCTTCACCAACCTTTACAAGCCTGCTGTCCTTTCCAAGTAATCTTACAAAATCAACTGTGTGCCACCCAAGGCCACTGTAAATGTTTGAACATATTAGTATGGCCTACAATGCATCAATGGGAGACCACCTTACCCTGCAATCTCAGTGGTGTGACAGTGCACAGAAGGGTAACCATAGGAGGCCACTGGCAACAGCTAATGGCTTGGAGTGGCCTGAATGGGTCGTTTCAAAAATTGCATTGATGAATATATATGCCGGAGGATATCAATTGAGATGGTAGTTTTGATTGCAGCGTTCACACTAATAGTAGTATAGTGGATCACACACTCATGTTCAGAATTCTGCCTATCTCTCCACAGTCGAAGATGCGTGCAACAATCACCGATGTCAGAACGGCGCTTCCTGCCTCCCTAACCCCAATGCTTGTGGGGTCTATACCTGCTCGTGTCCCGAGTGCTACACCGGGGACTTCTGTGAAATTTGTAAGTAGAAACAAAACAAAATGGAGCATCAGGAACCTTGGGCCCAATTCCATCGAGCCGCTAAGCAGAAGAAAAAGAAATTGCTTACCTGAAATATTTGCTTAGCAGATTTCCTTGGTTACCAGCATAACTTGCATGTAAAATGTGTGTACTTTGGCTGGTAGTCTGTATTATATTGTTTAGCAAAAATATTTGTTAAGCAGAATTCTCTGCTTAGCAGCTCTGTGAAATTGGCCGCTGATATCATTGCAGTTTAATTGCTATGCCAAATTTTCTAACCCAATCGTTCCCTGAATACATTTTCGGATCATAAATATAATCAGTTTTTGTTTTTTTCATGCATTTCTCGTTTTCAGATCTGAATCCCTGTGAGAGTTTTCCGTGTCGTTCCGGCGGTACCTGTAACCAAGTGTCGAACACCTGTTTGGATTATACCTGCTCATGTCAAGCCTGCTATGAAGGAACTAACTGCGAAACATGTAAGGGGGAGATTTTTTTTGTTTGTTTTTGTTTTGCTTTCTGTGGTTTGCAATAATAAACGTCTTGGTGGTCGAGAAGTTAAGACATCTACACTAGTAAACAGGAGGTCGTGGGTTCGAATTCTTCCCCGAGTCGCCTGTGGAATTTTTTTTCCACAAACATTCAGAAAGCACCGAGTACACAGTGCTTCAAACATACGTCAGTGTAAGGGCAAAATCAAATAAATTGTTTATCACGCACCGCAAAATTTCATCAATCTAATCTTTGTTCTACCAAATATTTTATTTAAATATTAAAAAAATATTTTCTTTTTTGAAAAATATCAAATCTATAAAGCACTGAGTATACAGTGCTTTATAGATACGTTGGTGATTAGCAAAAATCAAATGAAATTCAATATCCAAACGCAAGAATTCCATCAGTTAAATATATTAGAGTTATGGTTAAGATGATTGTAGCAGATTTTTTTAAAAGTTGTCCAAGAAAATGTAATTGTTTTCACGAGAAATTTGTGTTTGTTTTACAGTTTTGGACCAGTGTAGTCCCAATCCTTGTCAGAATAATGGATTCTGTAACGCAGTGGCAGGGACGTGTGATCAGTATACGTGTCAGTGCCAACCATGCTACACCGGGGATGATTGTCAAACAAGTAAGTGGTCTCGTTGGTTTGTTAAAATGCCACAGACGGATGATCTTGTGGAGATGTAGTAAAGATTTATAAGGTATAGATTTGATAATATAATCAAAGAAAACGAGAGTAATTTTTACTTTCTTGGTGTTAAAGCTGATGATGGCTACAATCCTCCCGAGAAAAAAAACAAACTCTGAAATGCTATTTTCAATAGGTTTCTTGAGTAAAGATCCCTTTCAGAAATTCCGAATGCCAAGGTATATTTATTGAATACCCAATCTGTAATCCGGAATATCTGTGCCGAGAGAGAATTGTGATCAACCGACTCATTCGACGACACACATGCCAGGACCATTACAGCAAGGTTTCAAATCTGTTATCTGAACTTCTCAGCCAGCACAACACCAGTCCGACAACTAACCCTGCAAGCTAACCATCAGGCTGTTTTAACAAATCTCTCTTTGCCTCAGAATTTTCTTGAAAGAAGAGAAGTAGCCTGTATTGTGTCCAAACCTCTAGTTTCTTGTTTGTGGGGATGTAGAGAGTCTGTAAATCCTCCAAAATTAAACATCCAGGAGGTTCAGGGGGCTTTGTCCTCTAGACCATAGGGAGACCCAGGCCTTCGACCCATTTTTCAAATGACTAGACTGAAGACACAAATGCTAGGACCATTACAGCCAGTGATTTTTCAGTATTATTTTATACAAATCTCCCTTTACCTCAAAACTTTCTTGAAAGAAGAGAAGTAGCCACCAAGGAAAGAAAGAAGTAGCCTGTATTGTGTCCAAACCTCTAGTTTGTGGGGATGTGGAGAGCCTGTAAAAATCCTCCAAAATTAAACATCCAGGAGGTTCAGGGGGCTTTGTCCTCTAGACCAAAGGGAGACCCAGACCTTCCCATTTTTCAGGATTTATCCGACATGTATTCTCGTTTTCATTTTCTCCCATCGTGTTCCCTAGGACTGGATCAGTGTGCACCTAATCCATGTCTAAACCAAGGCATATGCCAGCCGATCGGGTCAGTATGTGTCGACTACATCTGTCAGTGTCCATCATGCTTCATTGGCCAGCAGTGTCAGATGCGTAAGTACACAGGACAACCTTTATTTCCCCACCATCTTTGAATTTTGTTGTTTTTAAAATTCGGTTCGGTTGACCAATTAACCGTATATTTTTTATGACTTGTAGCTTTGCATGGTGAAAAGGGATACAGCTGTTTAAGGTGATGTGCATTACGTTGAGTTGTAACCAACCAGTTCTGTTCAGAACTAATGACTACTCAAAAGAGAATTTCTGCATTTTTTTTTTCTTATCTGTGTGCATACCATCCTCGTCCTAATCTAAGATCCTTAAACAAACTGTTAAGCGTTCCAAGAACACACTCTTCATCGGGTGATAGAAGTTTCATTTCTTGTGCACCAAAACTATGGATTGATCTCCCCCATCAACTCCGTACACTTGACTCCATGCAGAACTTCAAAAGCCGACTTAAGACACATCTCTTCAAATCTGCTCACAATTAGTCCGTTGCACATCTCATCTCCTCATGAAATTCTGTGAATTCTCGTTTTTAATTTTTTTTCTTCACTTCTCCAAGTGCCTCGGAATAGGCAACTAGAATGATGGCGCTCTCCAAATGCCCGATAATTGATGATTATTATACAAATGAATGAAAATATTCTCTCCATTGCACGAATGCAAAACATTCATTATTTGTTTATATAACATCCAAGTAGATCTTTGTCATTTGATTGGAGGATAAAACTATAAGAATAAACAAAATGTACAAGATTGTATTCTGACATCCACTACTTTATTTTTTCGGCTTATGACGCACGGTTTGCTCGAATGGATGTGTCTTATCAAAAGAGGGCGTTTTGTACTGCTGTGTATATAACGCATGATGTGGTCTAACGTGCAATAGATTGAATGGGATGGAACAAAAATGCATGGTGAATGACGTAGGCCATGTAATGGTTTGATTAATGAATGCCGCGTGACTTACAATCCTCCAATCAAATGACAAGGATCTACTTGGGTGTTATATAACATCGTATATTTTTATCTTCGGTTACTCGGTTACAATAATAACCCGAAACTTGCAACACTACAGACGCATCTTAATAAAACCGATCCATAACGTGAGGTTCTGATAGCTACTTATCTCTTTCGTTGTGTAGGCATAGACCAGTGTTCCCCTAACCCTTGTCGTAATGGAGGGATGTGTGTCCCTGAGGCAAATTCCTGTACCGCCTACACGTGTAGCTGTTCTGGATGTTTCGTCGGCACATTCTGTGAAATACGTAAGTAGGAAACAAATAATATAAGTAACATCTCTCGCCTAGTGGTCTGTAACCGTAACGCAAGTTGTATGTCAGCTTGTAACAGTTAGATCACACAGAACCCTTTGAAACGTTTTGAAAGGTAGTGGTTTCGTGTGGGAATGCATCTTACACTGCACATCGTAATAATTATGTATTCCACCTTTCAAAAGCTGACGGACGAAGGGAGTTGACGGGTCTGTCAACCCGCTGGCAAAATGGACCGAGTAGGAGGGTTTAATGTGGATAATATTTTATGTTTGAAGTGTCTTATAAACAGATTTCTTGTAGGATGTTATGTTCTTCATTCGCTATATAACCTCGTCACACTAATAGGTTACTTACTGTTGATTCCGTCAAGTATAAATTAAAATGTTTAGAATGTGAAAAGAAACTTTCTTGTTTCCATACTGTAAGGAAATTATCGATGTTCCAATAAATAAATAAAATAAATAAATAAATAAAATAAAATAAATTAAAAAAATTGTTTATTTCCACATCACAAAAAAAATTAAATTAAAAAAATTGTTTATTTCCACATCACAAATGAATATGTTCGAAATACATACGGGATTCTCAACAAACTGTCGCTCAAGAAAATCTTGCCAAACTCTTCTTATAAATGTACATTTAAAAATAAAACTGTTGTAATTCTTTTATATTTCCGTGTTTCACAAATAGTGCAAGATCCCTGCGCCATTCAGCCTTGCTTTAACGGAGGCACATGCTCACGACTCGGCGGTACATCATGTACACAGTTTGAGTGCAGCTGTCCGACCTGCTTCAGAGGGGATGTGTGTGAACAAAGTAAGTACGCTCATTCTCTCATCCAACAGAACATGCAGGCTGTAAACCGACAAACAAAAATAATTTTTCAGCCCTGAACCAACTTTTGAATTGACCTATTTTGCGCATGTGTTTCGTTTCAGCGATCAGTGCTTGCGAGCAATCCGCTTGTCAGAATAACGCTCAGTGCATCAACTCCAACGAGATTGGTAACTGCGTGGACTACACGTGCTCCTGTAGGGGATGCTATGACGGACCATTCTGTGAAATACGTAAGTCCACAGACATCGAGCTACTAGTAGTCTTCTACCTCTAGTAGTCTCATAGCTGAAGTCGTCTTGTATTTTGTTGTCCATTCAAATCTATGTGATCAAACTGAAGCTAGAAGGAAAATAGGCTGGCCCCCAATGCTAAATATAAAATATTCCAAAATCATTAAAATACTTAGAAGTCCTTCAATTTTTTTTTAAACCAAAAGAAAAAAATATTGATTGATATCTACCCTTGTGTTTTCTACTCAATTTTATAATGTGGATAGTCCAGATGCCCGTCGAGTTATTCTCATCCCAATGGAAACCACCCGCTACAGTAGTGAAAACGACCACACTGAAAAGCAGCCATTTTGGGGAAAAGGCCTTACGCTTGAAATCGGATTCGGACCACTTTATCAGGGCCTAGTGTATCCAAAATACACAAAGTTGGAAGTCAAGGACCACAGGTCATGATATTGGACCATTTTTACACAATCCATCAAATGTACGGTCCTCAAATCTTTGTTTTTCAGAAAAACTTCAGGGCATACATATTATGATAAACAGCTCGGTGCATGAATTTTTCACTATTTAGTAGGGTGCAAACCTGATTATCAGCACTATGATCATATCAGCCCAAGATGGCCACCACATGGTAAAAGTTCATTACAATTATGATCAATTATGGCCGACACAGATCTAGACTGAATATCATAACCTTGAACTGCTTATAATTACTCCTACTAATAACTGTGCAGTTGCTCGGATCGATAAAGCGCGGATACCAATTGTGTCCACTTGGGGAGGTGGAGAGCATATTGCAGTTGCGCTTTAATATCATTTTCTTATTATTACATTTATTTCCTTATTTCAGTTATTTCCTTTCTGAATGATTGTGGTTTGAGTGACATCGATTATCACGAGTCTCTTAAATTTTCCCATTCCACAGCCACTGATCCATGTTTGAACAACCCTTGTGAAAACAGTGGTGCGTGCTCCCTGGTAGCCGGCTCCTGTGAACAGTACACTTGTACCTGCCCAGGCTGCTATATCGGCAGCCGGTGTGAAGTCTGTAAGTAACATTATTTCAGAGGTAGAACGCAGAGGTAGAATAGATTTATTCAGAGGAATAAATGAGTGGTCTTATTAAAGGGGCATGGAATCGGACTGCTAGTTTTAGATTATCCCTAGGCCCACTTGCTTACACATAACCTGAATCCTTTCTAACTCCCTAGGCCCATTTGCATACACATAACCTGAATCCTTTCTAACTCCCTAGGCCCATTTGCTTACACATAACCTGAATCCTTCCTAACTCCCTAGGCCCATTTGCTTACACATAACCTGAATCCTTCCTAACTCACTAGGCCCATTTGCTTACACATAACCTGAATCCTCCAAAATCCTTCATTAGTAAAGCAAACACATGACATGTATGCACACATGTGTTTCTAATCTGTGATACATGTACATGGCCAGGGACCCTCCCTGCATGCATGGAGCAATAAACAGTGTCCACTGACTCAAGCACTGACCTTGCAATCACTACAACAAACATGGATGTACATGTACCATGGAAAGGCAAGTATGCCTAATAACCTCAATCCTCCAAAATCCTTCACTTTAGCTCTGATTTTGATAAGCCATGTCCTTGCCATCTGTTAAAGGGACGGTATCGTCACGATCAGAAACAGGGCATGGAATCGGTGTCCTTGTTTAAGATGAACACAGTGACTGAAAATTACTGGCTCATTTATGCAGCAGCAACGGTAACATGACCTTGACATGTGGGGTATTATTTTCAGTCACTGAGTTAAATCTAAATCTAACCGCTCCGATTCCATGCCCTGTTGATCGTGACGATATTGTCCCTTTCACACATCCCCATGTGATTGCATTTCATCCAATCAGATTGTCTTAACTGTCTTTGGCATTTATGAATTTAAAAAAAATGTTATATGTTGATAATTGTCTATCCAATCTTGTACCCCCGTTTGTTCCAGTGCTGGACCCATGCAATATAAACCGCTGTGCCAATGGTGGAAGCTGTTCGGCCACAGGATGCACTACCTTTGATTGTCAATGTACCGAGTGCTACACAGGTATCAGCTGTCAAACAAGTAAGTCATTGTAAACCCTGAGTAGATTAAGCTTTTGAGTGAGAACCAAGGAGTGTCAAAATCAACCTGCAACATTCATGTGACTAAAAACTGGATCATTATTAGTTCATGTGAACTTGTATGGAAAGCTATTTGAATATCATGGAGTGCCATGGTCGAGCGGTTTAGTGCATCGGATTTGTGTTCTGATGGCCGAGTCGTCAGAATGTGGGTTCGAATCCCAGCCGCGACCGGGGTGCTTGTGTCCTTGAGCAAGACACTTTACCATAATTGCTTCTCTCCACCCAGGGGTAAATGGGTACCTGTGAGGGCAGAGTTGGTTGTTGTGTTTGATTAGCCCTGTATGCGCCGAAATGGCAGCAATTGAGCTGTATACTCCCAGGGAGCTGAGATGGTTTCAGGAATGATTTATGAGCTTGATGAGCAGGGGTAATAATGTAATGCGCCT
Source organism: Zoroaster sp. YZ-2022 (assembly GCA_029582265.1). Taxonomy (NCBI): domain Eukaryota; kingdom Metazoa; phylum Echinodermata; class Asteroidea; order Forcipulatida; family Zoroasteridae; genus Zoroaster; species Zoroaster sp. YZ-2022. Next base: position 5,994,341 of record CM055819.1, read on the forward strand.
TGAGCACCAGTTTGGTGGATACGTGCGCTATATAAGTCCACATTATTATTATTATTATTATTTTATCATAAATTCACTGCCAGTGATTCTTGTAAGTTCAACTTCTGTAAGTCATTCGAGCGAATGTCAGCTTTTGACGTCATAATTTGATGTGTGCAATAAGGCTGTAGGTTTACAGTTATTACGGGAACCGGATACCCGATATTGGAAATTGTCCGATACCCGGTTACCCGTAAACATTTTTGTAAAAACACATAAATACTCCCGAATGTATAAAATAACCAATATGAACACAGGTTTCTCTTGTTTTATTAGAGTCACAAATATGAACTTACTGTAATAATTTCACACTTATATTAAAAACTTGTAGCATATCCATTCCTCACACACATTTTATTAACAAAAAAAAAAAACTTCCATTTGTGTGGCTTAAATTTTAAGCAGTCGTTTACAGGTAATTGTAACTGGGTAATGACAGTTTCGGTCGGGTATCCCTTACCCATTGTAAATCAACCCCAAAATAGTGAGGGACAGAATTAAACCTTTCTAGGTTTATGTTTAGGAATTTAAAAAAATTTGAGTTGACTGGAGCATGCTAGTCAAATGTAGAGATGACCTACATGGTTCTTATCAGAACCACAATCTCACTTCACGATAGTTGAGATCCATACCACATGGTGTTACCACAAACCGTAACCGATAACAATAATCCAACCATGCAAAGCCTCAAAACTTTCATTTTGAAGTTAACCATCCCCACAGTACATGCACGAAAGCATTATGTTAACACATACTGTTAATGCATACTGTAATGGAACCCCCCCCCCCCCTCAAGAATTCCGCCAGTCGTGAGTGATAAAAGAAATGACCGGTTAATAAAAACAACCCCCCCCAAAAAAATAATAATAATAATGATAGAAAGACCAACTTTCCCAGTTGTTGCCACTTTCAATTCTTGGGCGGCTTCTGCTCTAACAATTAATTGCAAATAAACAAATTTACAAGGAACAGCAGTACGGATTCAAGTAAAAAAAACGTGATCGTTGAACCAGTAAAGCACATGGGGTGACAAATGCACCGCCTCTGTACTTGCGTTAAGCTAGCAATTGGTTGGAACCGAGCAAAATCGGAGATGCCCAGTATGTCTCCTGCACATGTTGGTAGTGTGCTAACATTAAAATTGGTTGAATTTGAGATGACAAGTCTGTCAAAATCGAGGGCAATGCCCTTAGCGGATAACAACACTTTTCTGCAAAATTAACCCCTGAAAAGGGAAAGAATGTCGCATCTGACCTCCACTTTTTAAGGGGTTTTTGGAATTTTGTTGCAACCACTAACCAGTTAAAAAATGATTCTATCGATTTTTGGGGGTACAGAAAGCAAAAACTATCTTTAAAATCCACTTTTATGATGGTTTTTGGACTTTATTTCCCTTCTAAAAAAAATCCTCCCCATTCAGAAAATAGAAGGATCCTATTATAGTTGCCACTGCGCATGCACACTGACCGTGTTGATCACTAATGGGGGATTTGACAAGATCAAACTGACATGACTGAGGAAGTCATCGTATACCAAAAATGCCTGATTTTTCATGAAATAAATATCCTGGAATAATTTGAAGTATATGTCCATCATCATCCATATGTTCTCCACCTTACGAAGTAGGTATATTGAATGAGAAAAAGTGGCGGTCAGATACGACATTCTACCCCCTGAAAGTGTTCCCCAACCACTACAAGAGACACACTGTCAAACCAGATATACAACAGTGCATAAAATAAATCAATAAATGAACAGATATTTGAGTTAGATTAACTCAAGTGGAATGGCCGAAACGAACCCAAGGTATTAAAATAAAAAATACAAACTTACATACAGAACAAAAAGCACAGCTACCTAGCGATGAACATGTGGCAATACCGAAAACTGAGCCCTAGAATATGACATGCTTCCTCCATGGGTTTCCCAGTCACAAGTCTTTGGTGAAAAATGTGTTCAGTGGTTTTAAGCCCCAAGACTCACAATGGGCATCTAAAAATAACACTGCAATGGTTGACAACTGTGTTAAGCACAATGAATGAACAAAAAGGGCATTATTTAAGAAAACAAAAGACCTATTTAAACCTTACACTCTGAACCCAGCTTGAGAGGGATTGATAACAGAAAGAGGGTTTTACTATAGCAATGGGCTAGTACTTATCCTATCCTAGTATAGCCAGTTGGATTAATCCACCTAGCTAATTGCTATGGACAGCCATGCTATGGACAGCCAGCTCTAACCAAAAAAAAACACTACAAGTGTCAAAAAGAAATAAGTGTAAAATAATAGAATACAAATCATTGGCGGATCCAGGGGGGGCTAAGGGGGCTGTAGCCCCCCCTAAAATCGTTTTAAAAAATTAAATAAAATAAAAAATAAAATAAAAAATAAAAAATAAAAAAGAGAGAAAAAGAGAGAGAGAGAGAGAGAGAGGGAGAGGGGAGGGGAGAACGAACTCCCATTCCTACAGTGTGCTTTGTTTTTCTCTCCCTTATTATTTCATTGTAATTTTTGTAGTACTGAAAAATAATTGTTTTTGATTCTCAGCCCCCCCCCTAAAAAATGTTCTGGATCCGCCCATGCAAATTGGGCAATAAATTCTATAGACCGATTTTTTGTTTGTTTGTTTGTTAATTACACTACATGAAACACAAAATGATCTGCGCTACACATGATCCTTGTGACTATATATATCTGTCTGTGTGGAGCAAAAGAGTGCAGTCACTTGCATAATTTTGACAATGAATGTTTCAGGTAAAACTTGTAGCTTTGCATGGTGAAGAGGATAAGTAAGACTAATTGCGGTGACACCATGTGAAATTCTCAATTGAGTAGTAATTAGTTCTGAAAAGAACTGGAGGTACAGCTCGACGTTTCGATCAGTATGCTCTGATCGTCCTCAGGAGAATGCCGGACTCTGGGAGATGCCGCTGCTTAAGTAGACTGCTGGGGGATGAATGTTTTGTCAGTCCTCGTTCAGTCCTTATTCAGTCTGGTGAAGGCTACAAGATTTAAGTAAGACTAATTGCGGTGACACCATGTGAAATTCTCTATTGAGTAGTAATTAGTTCTGAAAAGAACTGGAAGTTCTGGAGTCTACAAGATTTGATTTGTGTCTTCAGGCGTGGCAGAGGTTAAGTAATGCACGTGTACTAGATTAAGTAATGCACGTAAAAGAACCCAGAACACTTATCGTGGAAGTGTAAGGGGTTTACCCCGGTGTTTCTGGTTCACATTGCAAGCGCCCTTGTTTACAGGTTTCCTCAGGCTTTCGAGCTTACAGTGCTTAAGTGCGCTTTTCTGAGGCATCCCTTGGTTTCATTACCAGAAATGATTAATAATAATAATAATAATAATAGGCCTAATAATAAAAGAGGTTTTCTTTTGCCTGATTTATAATTGGTTATTGTATTCAATTCAAGACGGTCTGCAGTGACACCGTGTAGAATTTCTCTTTTGAGGAGTAAATAGTTCTGAAAAGAACCAGTTGGTTACAACTCGACATTTCAATCATTATGCTCTGATCATCTTCAGGAGAACGAAGACGATCAGAAGACATTCTCCTGAAGACGATCAGAGCATACTGATCAAAATGTCAAGTCGTAACTAACTGGTGCTTTCCAAAACTATTTACTACTCAAAAGAAAATTTCTACACGGTGTCACCGCAAACAGTCTTTACTTATCCTTTTCACCATGCAAAACTACAAGTCTTATGTATTCAATTAGTAAATTATCATGTTGTCATTCACTATACACCATTTATTTTTCAGTTGTAAACAATGAGTTTTTTTTTTCATCCTCATTTAGGAAAGAACCAGTGTGATCCCAACCCCTGTGCCAACAATGGTTTTTGTGTCCCTGATATTAATTCCTGTCTGACGCATACATGTCAGTGTACCGGCTGCTTCACTGGTAACCTCTGCCAAACTGGTGAGTTTTTGTATTAAAACCCTAACCACCCCAAACCCATCAAACTCCAACAGCTGGTTGTGTTGCATTTTGATGGACTCAGTACTGTATAGCCCAATGCATGGTGATGGATTTTGGTGGTTTCAGGAAGGTTCCTAGCCAAAACCATTACGGGGTTAGTGTAGTTGTACACAACTGTAGTTGGTACGCTAAAAATCGCTAGGTGGCGCTATACTGCCCGTTTTTCGTTTTTTACCGGTAGCAGGGGGGTCATTGTGTATGCGCGCAATGCATTGTTGGGAAAACGTCACGAGGCCAGCAGTTTCCATGTTTACTAGTTCAATCTTGCATTTTTCCAAACTTAAAATGTCCCTAAAATCTCGCCAATGCAAGTTGCATGGTTTTAAACTTCAGAAGAGGCATCTGTAGGTGGCATAGAATCTTGGAGGTGAGTTTGAAGAGCATTTGTCATATTTGGGACACCTTTTTGGGGTACAGAACATTGCCTGCTCGATATCGATACTTGTCCATACAGGACTACCATGGGCATTCACTACAGCGCTACTACCGTCCGTTAATGACAGAAGTTGTAAAAGTCAGGTAGTAGGGCTGCGGTCACCACAGCTACATGTACGGAGGGAAATGAGATTTAATCAGGAGGACCCTGACGCAGTATATAACATAATACAAGGAGGGGGCCTTGAGAGCTAGGGGTTAGGGTTAATGTACGATAACGGATTATGAATATCCCCCCTCTCTCCCCGTCTAGTGTTTAGTGTTTTGCATGCGGCTGAGAATATTTATTACAAATGTTTCCAAGGACGTCTTTGGTTTCTTCAGTTCCTAATGAATATAAGTACTTTTTATTTGATAGATATTGATCCATGTCGGAATAATCCGTGTCAAGCCGGAGGAGCTTGTACACCATTGAGTGGAGACTGTTCCCGATACTCCTGTGACTGTCCTAACTGCTTCCAAGGCTCCAATTGTCAAGACAGTAAGTAGAAATACAATTATATTCCGACATTCAATTTTAACCTACCTCTTGTATTTTGTAATTTGTATTTTATTGTTATCCTCGGACATATTTTCAGCAAGTACGTATTTCAAATGGCATAATTTGTTCTGTGTTTATTGACGATAAGAGTTACTATAAAAGCCTGCACAAATTAACTTGATTGTTTCAAAAATCTTTCGAAAAACCATACACCTCTACGCAAATACCACAGTGCACACACGCAAGGCGATGTGCGTAATGCATTCTGGTCTAACCGTCGGCGAAATACTGCAAACCTGACCGTACCTCCCCATTGTATTATATGTCACTGTTGCAACCACACTGAAGAACAGCTAGCTATGCTTTGTGGTGATTTGTTGCTGATGAGGCATATGCTGCCGTATATATTTATTCCTGTACTTACAACATACGTAGATCATGAATATTTTTGATTTGGGGACCACTGCGTGTTTACGCAATGACAAGAACAAGAACAAGGCCTGTGATTTCTCAGGTATTTTCCTGATTTCTGGATTTTTTTAAATTTTTACAAATCTCCCTTTGCCTCAAATTTTCTTGAAAGAAGAGAAGTAGCCACCAAGGAAAGAAAGAAGTAGCCTGTATTGTGTCCAAACCTCTAGTTTCTTGTTTGTGGGGATGTGGAGAGTCTGTAAATCCTCCAAAATTAAACATCCAGGATGTTCAGGGGCTGGGTCCTCTAGACCAAAGGGAGACCCGTTACCCATTTTTTTTTTCAGGATTATTTACTTCTGTCAAACCACACCCCTACAAGAACTGTCTCTCATGGTTTGTAGACATTTTTAAAGAAATAAACTTGTCAATTTTTTTTTGATAATTCTGTGATTGTTTTTGATTTGTCCTAGGGGTCGATTTATGCCAAACATCCAACTTCTGTTTGAACGGAGCGACATGCAACCAGCGAGCTGATTGCACTGGTATTACATGTGATTGTATACCGTGCTATGCTGGCGTGTACTGTGAACGACGTAAGATATTAACCTGTCATTATATTATAGCAGAAGTCTCTTACCTACATGAAGTGTGCCATGCCACTGGTCTACGACAAGAAACCATAAAATCTGATTTCTTTAAAAAAATTTTTAATAAGGCCGTAACATAACATCTCAAATGTTATTCGTCTGAAAATTAAAACAATTGCTAACCAGCTAACCAAAACCAATATTTAAAAAAAAATTGTTTATCACCCGACGTAAGAATTTCATCAAACTAAAAATATCGCGGCACCCGCTGCTATATAGGATTCTAGCCAGCCAATCGACATCGGGCAAGCTCGGTGGTCGAGAGGTTAAGACGTCTGCACTAGTAGGCAGGAGGTCATGGGTTCAAATCCCGCCCGAGTCGCCTGTGAAGTTTTTTCCACAGACACTCGGAAAGCACCGAGTATACAGTGCTATACACACGTCGGTGTAGGGCAAAATTAAGTCACTTGTTTATCACCCGACGCAAGAATTTCATCAAACTATAAAATAATTCTCGATGTTATGTGGAGAAGTACAAAATGTACAAACTCTGCATACAAATACACACACTTTTTGCCTGGGCAGGAAATCACCCTGGTACTCTAAAGGTCATGCACAGTGTAAACAAGTCATATGGTCTATGTGTATTCGATTTAATAATTGAATTATAACAACATATAGTTGTCTAGTAAGATTTGCTGTGACACCATGTATTGAAATCAACTCTTTTGAGTAATGACGGTTCTGAGAAGAGCCCTCCCTACTCAAAAGATATTCTTTCAATTCATGGGGTCATCGCTAATCTTATTATACCTATGCCCACCATGCATAGCCTTAAGTCACGATCGACGGGGCGTGAAATCAGTGCGCTAGCTTTAGATTAACTCATCAGTGACTGAAAATAATCACTATGAATAACTTTACCCTGAAAATTCCCTGAAAATCTGTTTTACCGTGAAATAAATAGTTCACGGCGATTTCATGACGACACAACACCGTGAAAACGCCATGAAATACTCTTGGGATTTCTTCGCCGTGAAAACGCCGTGAAAATACCATGAACTTATTGTGGCAGTTTTGGGGCAGCTCATTTAATTCTCGAGAGCGCTGTGAATTTGCTGTGAAATCACAGGAACATTATTGCCAATATCTGAGAGGAAATTGCAGTGAAATTATGGTGAACTGTTATTTCACGGCAAAACAGATTTTCAGGGCATTTTCAGGGTAAAGTTATTCATAGGGTATTGCCGTTGCTGCTGCATAAATGAGCCAGCAATTTTCAGTCACTGTGTTCATCTTAAATTAGGACACCGATTCCATGCCCTGTTGAAAGTCTGCTCTGATCGTGACGACAATAATAATAATAATAATAATAATAATGTGTGGATTTATATAGCGCACGTATCCACCAACTGAGTGGTGCTCAAGGCGCATATATTATTACCCCTGCTCATCAGGCTCATAAGGCTCATAAGGCTCATAAATCATTCCTGAAACCATCTCAGCTCCCTGGGGAGTATACAGCTCAATTGCTGCCATTACAGCGCATATAGGGCTAATCAACCAACTCTGCCCTCACAGGTACCCATTTAACCCCTGGGTGGAGAGAAGCAATTATGGTTAAGTGTCTTGCTCAAGGACACAAGTGTCACGGCCGGGTTTCGAACCCACATTCTGCTGCTAACACCAGAACTTGAGTCCGGTAAGCTAGACTGCTCGGCCACGACACTCCACAATGCCCCTTATTTAACATAGTTTTTTACAGCTCTGGTTGAATATACAAGTCAATTAATGTAGATAATGGGTTTTGTCTATATACAGGTATTGATTACTGTGCTAGTAACCCTTGCATGAACGGTGGTGTTTGTTTGAACGGTTGCCCTGGTTACACGTGTCAGTGTAGCTCATGTTGGACTGGTCCCGACTGTTCCATACGTAAGTATCCCAATAAATACCATGTCATTTCATTCAGGCCTGTAGTTTCTGGGAAATCTTTACAAGTCTCCCTTAGCCACAAAAATCTCTTGAAAGCAACCCATGTCAGAATTCAGGAACGTGTAGTCATCAAGCCCCTAATTCCTGTACTCAGTACTTATGTACCTGCTCGAGCTGTTTTCAGAGGTACCAACTGATGACGATCAGGAGCATACTGATCGAAACGTCGAGTTGTAACCTCCAGGTCTTTTCAGAACCGCAATTAGTCTTACTTATCCTCTTCACCATGCAAAGCTACAAATTTTACCTGTGAGATGTGTAAGTTATTATTCACAATGATTCCATTTTTGCATTCAGGATTATTTCGTATGATGTGTAGGTTCATGTCGATTAATAATTACTAAGTTTGCAAGTATTCTGATGGCTGACTCTTCATCTTTTTTGCCAATAGCAAGCCTGTGATTTCTCAGGATTTGTCCTGATTTCAGGATATTTTAGAAATCTCCTTTTGCCTCAAAATCTTCTTGCCACCAAGGAAAGAAAGAAGTAGCCTGTATTGTGTCTAAACCTCACCTCAAGTGGGGATGTGGAGAGTCTGTAAATCCTCCAAAACTCAACAGAAATTGACTCAGTACCAAGCTTTCTAATGTCTTGCGTAAATCCTTAAAGGAAAGGGTGGTCAATGTATTTCCATTGGGCTTCTGATGATCGTTTGGAGCTACCGCAAATCTTACTTAGCTTCAAATCCTACTTAGCTTCAAATTCTACTTATTTTTCTAAGGTTTGTAAAGTTTTTTTGATAATTGTATTTTATATATGAGCACGAACTTGTTTTTTATTTCAGCCGTTGCCGCTTGCACTAATACATTATGTCAAAACGGCGGTGTTTGTGAGGAGTTCTGTTCCTTTGCTATATGTACCTGCCCAGCATGCTATGTGGGTGTCAACTGTGAGATAAGTAAGTGGTTTGGTCGTCAAATACCTAAACATTTAAAGATTTCCTCTCATTTTGTCTCTCTTTTGTCGGTCATTTCTGTAGAATTTATGTTGAGCCCCATCATAAATTCATTTAGGCACATATTTACGGTTAAAACTATAGCTTCTGACCATTTTGTTATGAAATAACTAATTGCAAATGAAACGATGGATGTGCCGATAAAAATAAAAAAATTCAGGAGTTTACTGGTAAAGAGGGAGTTCTAAGCGAAAATTAATAATTGATGTTTCCTGATTTAGAGAGGTTATGTCAATATACATTTTATTATCTGAACTCGAGGTAAAATATTGTAAAAAAGTCACTTTCTCCAAGCCCCTTTTTTGTGTCCAATTCAGAAAAAGACCAGTGTCCACTGGGTGGAAAGCAAATAGTCCGCCTGTGATTAAAAATTGCCTTCCTGATGTCACGCACTTGCAAAGGCACCCTTCAGTGGACAAAATAACTCGAGTATTGGCCAGTTATTTTGTAATAACACTGAAAATATCGGCGCTGTTGCATGTGTAAACGTAAGAGAGACCATTTGGTTTCCTCGAGTGGATCTTACGCTTTTCTGAATTCGAGACAAAAGGAGTTTTGGACAAAGTGACTTTTTATAATATTTTTACCTTGGATTTGATATCAAAAACAGGCCAGTGATTTCTCAGGATTTTTCCTGATTTCAGGATTTTTTTTACAAATCTCCTTCTGCCTCAAAATTTTCTTGAAAGAAGAGAAGTAGCCACCAAGGGAAGAAAGAAGTAGCCTGTATTGTGTCCAAGCCTCTAGTTTCTTGTTTGTGGAGATGTAGAGAGTCTGTAAATCCTCCACAATTAAACATCCAGGAGGTTCAGGGGGCTTTGTCCTGTAGACCAAAGGGAGACCTAGGCCTGCTACCCATTTTTCAGGATTTTTTACCCGTGTCATATCACACCCATGTCATATCACACCCATGAAAAAAAAATGATGTTGTTTCATTATGACATAACGTCGCTTAATATGTGAATATGTCAATTATTAACCCTAACCTTCCCAAATCCTCCCAAATCCTCTTTGCTAAATTGAAGGATTTTGAAGGATTGAGGTTACATGCTACATGCTCTTGGCTAAAGTGAAGGATTTTGGAGGATTGAGGTTATTAGGCATACTTGCCTTTCCATGGTACATGTACATCCATGTTTGTTGTAGTGATTGCAAGGTCATTGCTTGGGTCAGTGGACACTGTTTATTACTCCATGCATGCAGGGAGGGTCCCTGGCCATGTACATGTATCACAGATTAGAAACACATGTGTGCATACATGTCATGTGCTTGCTTTATTACTGAAGGATTTTGGAGGATTCAGGTTATGTGTAAGCAAATGGGCCTAGGGAGTTAGGAAGGATTCAGGTTATGTGTAAGCAAATGGGAAGGATTCAGGTTATGTGTAAGCAAATGGACCTTAGGGTTAGGGTTAATATTTGACCCCCTCTTTAAATTAGCAAAAACACAAGAGATACATATTTCATGTATCACAGATTAGAAACACATGTGTGCATACATGTCATGTGCTTGCTTTACTAATGAAGGATTTTGGAGGATTCAGGTTATGTGTAAGCAAATGGGCCTAGTGAGTTAGGAAGGATTCAGGTTATGTGTAAGCAAATGGGCCTAGGGAGTTAGGAAGGATTCAGGTTATGTGTAAGCAAATGGGCCTAGGGAGTTAGGAAGGATTCAGGTTATGTGTAAGCAAATGGGTCTAGGGAGTTAGGAAGGATTCAGGTTATGTGTAAGCAAATGGGCCTAGGGAGTTAGGAAGGATTCAGGTTATGTGTAAGCAAATGGGCCTAGGGAGTTAGGAAGGATTCAGGTTATGTGTAAGCAAATGGGCCTAGGGAGTTAGGAAGGATTCAGGTTATGTGTAAGCAAATGGACCGAGGGAGTTAGGAAGGATTCAGGTTATGTGTAAGCAAATGGACCGAGGGAGTTAGGGTTAATATTTGCTTAGACCCCCTCTTTAAAATAGCAAAAACACGAGAGATACATATTTCATGGCTTTGAACTCCAAAGATTGAAACAAAACCAAAAACAAGGGAAGTGTGCCTCATTTAATGATTTCATTGTTAATAACTTCATTCTTGATCCCTACCCAGGATTGAATGCATGTGCGGGTAATCCATGTATTAATGGAGGGACATGCTTTGAGTCGGCTGATTGTACGACATACAACTGCCAGTGTCCCAACTGCATTGAAGGAAACAATTGCGAAACAAGTAAGTCTTTAAAGGGACAATACCGTCACGATCAACAGGGCATGGAATCGGAGTGCTGGTTTTAGATTAACTCAGTGACTGAAAATAATGCCCACATGATAAGGTCATATTACCGTTGCTGCTGCATAAATGAACCATTAATTTTCAGTCACTGTGTTAAACTAGGACACTGATTCCATGCCCTGTTGAACGTCTGTACCTCTAAACCTACATGGCTATAGACAATGTGGCCAATGACATCACATGTTTACAAAAGAGCCCCAAAGATCAAACTGCGCAGGGCACAAAATGTACACTGGTCTATGACAATTAGAAACCATCAAATCTGATATTGTGAGATAGCAGAAAAATTCTTAATTTGATAAATTTTTAATAAGGCCATAACATGTTGTCCTCTTTCGGCTGCTCCCGTTCGGGGTCGCCACAGCGGATCATGATCCGCATATTTGATTTGGCACAGGTTTTATGCCGGATGCCCTTCCTGACGCAACCCTCCCATTTATCCGGGCTTGGGACCGGCACTAAGCATGCACTGGCTTGTACACCCCCAGTGGCTGGGTTCAATTCGGCCTTCGCAGCAATTATGGTAAAGTGTCTTGCTCAAGGACACAAGCACCATGGTCGCGGTAAGGCTTCGAACCCACACACTCTGACGACGCAGCCATCAGAACACAAATCTGATGCACTAAACCGCTCGACCATGGCACCCCACTAATAAGGCCATAACATAACATCTCAAATCATATTCATCTGTTATGTGGAGAAGTACAAAATGTACAAACTCTGCATACAAATACACACACTTTTGCCTGGGCAGGAAATCACCCTGGTACTCTAAAGGTCACGCACAGTGTAAACAAGTCACATGGTCTATTCGCACCGTGCATGAGCCGTTGAGGGCACAATGTTGTCAGACCACTGTAGGCGAAAGGGCGTATTTTGCTGTTGATGCGCGTACGCACGGAATATCTCCAGCGATCATTGGCTGGCAGAAGTACGCGCGCGTGTAGTATCATAACATACGTGTGTAAAGTGCACGCACAACGCTCACTTGACGCCAAAGTGGTTATCATTAAGACACTGGGTGTAAATTCACCGCTAGAGGGTTACGATGTGCACTGAGCGGATAGGCTTTTAACTACGCAGTAAGCTCTTAGCCTTGCGGTGTAGAAACTATGCCACTCTTAAGGTTATTATTATTATTACACACATGATTGCCTGATTTCTTCCTTACAGTATTGAATCCCTGTAATGATCGTCCATGTCAGAATAGCGGCATCTGTACACCAGATCCAACCATATGCACATTGCATACATGTCAGTGCCAGGGATGCTGGCAGGGTTTCGTATGTGAACAAGGTAAAGTCAATTTTGATTACAGGGACAATATCGTCACGATCAACAGGGCATGGAATCGGAGTGCTAGTTTTAGATTAACTCAGTGACTGAAAATAATACCTCACATGATCAATAACCGTTGCTGCTGCATAAATGAGCCAGTAATTATCAGTCACTGTGTTCATCTTAACCTAGGACACCGATTCCATGCCCTGTTGAAAGTCTGCTCCGATCATGAACATGCTGTCCCTGTAAAGGCTAAAGGGAATATGACAATAATGCCCCATCACCAACGTAGCTTAAATCTCTGTCTGAGGGAAAAAAAACTCCACAGTCAATTCGGGCGGGGCTCAAACTTGTTATTATTTATGGATTCTTGTTTGTTATTGAACTATCGTCATTCATAAATGATGGCCAGATACAGCTCAAATTAAACATCACATGGAGTGCTTGGAGCACAAACATGTTCAATGCATTTTTTGGTGTGTTTTGAGAAAAACGCGATTGAAGGTTTGGACCAATGCATGTTCAATGTAGTTATTTTTGTGTTTTGAGAAAAACGTGATTCAAGGTTTGGACCAATGCATATTCAGTGCAGTTATTTTTGTGTTTGGAGAAAAATGCAATTCAAGGTTTGGACCAGCGCACGTCAAACATCACATCCCATTATACAAATGTGGCTTTATGTCAACCTTAACGTCTTTACGTGATACTTGACAGAAATCAACGCTTGCCAGCCTAATCTATGTCTGAATGGTGGACAGTGTCTACGTAGTCAGGACTCGTGTTCAGAGTATGCCTGTGTGTGCAGTGGTTGCTACCAGGGGGAGAGATGTGAAACATGTAAGTGTCATAGTGGTCATTTATATTACATCTTAGTACCAGAAGTCTATTACCTACATGAAGTGTGCCAGCCTTGCTGTAATCCATACCACGGCATTGTACTCCAAATGCGCGCACGCACAACGAGCATGGTCACGAGTTTTGCTACCTTGCCCAGCCTGCCGTAGTGCATCATGGGATTAGGCGCTTGACGCAGGAAGCTATTTCCTAGAACTAGACGCAATCTTAAACTAGACGCGGGCGACCCATCTGTGGGGTGAACGCGCTAAACGGTTTGCGTTTACACCCGAGTAAGGTCTCTTTTTGAGACCTTTGCACTTCAGTCTGTGGAACAATACTTCCCATTGTTCTTGGGGTTCTATGCCGTGGACTGGGATAGAGCTCGACTGGCACACTTCTGATATTACATATTATAACATCACTGAGGAGTTTGCTGGATGTGTCCAAATGATTTTTAACAGTAAGAGCCACTATACAGAAAAATATTTACACTGGTACTGTACTTTCACATGTGAATACGAATAGAAACTTAAGTAATACTACAAAAAACACCTCACACACACACTATGAATAACTTTACCCTGAAAATCTGTTTTACCGTGAAATATACTACTCAAAACAATTTAGGGAACACCGGAATAATCTCAGTTAAAGCAAGATCATTTATTTCAGATAAACACAATGTTTCACAGAATTGATGAGAAACAACTGCACAATGAAACAGATGATAAAGGATGCATGCAGTGATGACACATTTCATGTCATGACTACTGAAAGAGAGAGGGGGTTGCAAATGAAAATCCCGGTTCATGGAACATTTCAAACCTATTTTGATGATAAAAATCCGGTGTTCCCTAAATTGTTTTGAGTAGTATAAATAGTTCACGGCAATTTCATGATGACACAGCACCGTGAAAACGCCGTGAAAACACCATGAACTTCTTGTGGCAGTTTTGGGGCAGCTCATTAATTCTCGAAAGCGCCGTGAATTTGCCCTGAAATCACAGTGAACATTATTGCCAATATCTGAGAGGAAGAGACACCGTGAAATTGCAGTGAAATTACGGTGAACTGTTATTTCACGGCAAAACAGATTTTCAGGGCATTTTCAGGGTGAAGTTATTCATAGTGACATTGACTCAAAAATAGTGATGTTAATGTTTATTAGAAAAATTGTTGAACTTGTAGCTTTGCATGGTGAGGAGGATAAGAGGACAATCAGAGCATACTGATCGAAACATTGAGTTGTACCTCCAGTTCTTTTCAGAACTAATTACTACTCAATTTAGCATTTCACATGGTGTCACCGCAATTACTCTTACTTAGAAAAATTGTTATTTGAAATGACAAATAATACACACATGATACAATTTGTAAAAACTGTTTAAATCATTATTTTCAAAAAAAAACTTCTTCCTGATTCATTTGATACAGTGGTAGATCCTTGCCTGTCTAGTCCCTGCCTCAGTGGTGGTTTGTGTAGCAGACTAACGGGAAGCTGTGAATTACATTCTTGCTCCTGTCCATCCTGCCATCAGGGATACAACTGTCAAACCTGTAAGTGTATTATGTGAGAAATTCACTAACTTCATAGAATATCACACTTCTTTCTAGATTGCTTTATTTGAAGTATTATTTGTGGCAAGTTTAGAACGAGCTCAAATCTCGGAATGTTACCGTTCCTTTTCGGGAACACAGTGCGTCCCCCAAAAGGAACATTTGGTGAATAGCAGCTGTTTTGAATGGGAACTGATATTCCCCGGTGTGCATCATCGTTTTGCGGAATGTTCCCAATGGAACATTTTCTTTTGGGAAAACTAAGCCTTCCCGAATGGAATGCGGCCCTGTTCCCAGTGAGAACAGCATGTGTAATTCCCAATGGGAACAGTCAGTGTTCCCAATGGAACGTTTCGTTTTGGGAACACTGAGCATTCCCAAATGGAATGTCGCCCTGTTCCCAGTGAGAATACCATGTGTTTCTGATGGGAACAGTCAGTGTTCCCGATAAAACGTTTCCTTTTGGGAACACTAAGCCTTCCCAAATGGAACGCTTCCCATGTTCCCAGTAAGAACAGCGTGTGTTCCTGATTGGAACAGTCAGTGTTCCCAATGGAACGTTTCCTTTTGGGAACACTGAGCATTCCCAAATGGAATGCGGCCCTGTTCCCTGTGATAACACCATGTGTTCCCGATGGGAACAGTCAGTGTTCCCAATGGAACGTTTCCTTTTGGGAACACTGAGCATTCCCAAATGGAATGCGGCTCTGTTCCCAGTGAGAACAGCATGTGTTCCCGATGGGAACAGTCAGTGTTCCCAATGGAACATTTCCTTTTGGGAACACTAAGCCTTCCCAAATGGAACGCTTCCCATGTTCCCAGTAAGAACAGCGTGTGTTCCTGATTGGAACAGTCAGTGTTCCCAATGGAACGTTTCCTTTTGGGAACACTGAGCATTCCCAAATGGAATGCGGCCCTGTTCCCTGTGATAACACCATGTGTTCCCGATGGGAACAGTCAGTGTTCCCAATGGAACGTTTCCTTTTGGGAACACTGAGCATTCCCAAATGGAATGCGGCCCTGTTCCCTGTGATAACACCATGTGTTCCCGATGGGAACAGTCAGTGTTCCCAATGGAACGTTTCCTTTTGGGAACACTGAGCATTCCCAAATGGAATGCGGCTCTGTTCCCAGTGAGAACAGCATGTGTTCCCGATGGGAACAGTCAGTGTTCCCAATGGAACATTTCCTTTTGGGAACACTAAGCCTTTCCAAATGGAACGCTTCCCATGTTCCCAGTAAGAACAGCGTGTGTTCCTGATTGGAACAGTCAGTGTTCCCAATGGAACGTTTCCTTTTGGGAACACTGAGCATTCCCAAATGGAATGTCGCCCTGTTCCCAGTGAGAATACCATGTGTTTCTGATGGAAACAGTCAGTGTTCCCGATAAAACGTTTCCTTTTGGGAACACTAAGCCTTCCCAAATGGAACGCTTCCCATGTTCCCAGTAAGAACAGCGTGTGTTCCTGATTGGAACAGTCAGTGTTCCCAATGGAACGTTTCCTTTTGGGAACACTGAGCATTCCCAAATGGAATGCGGCCCTGTTCCCTGTGATAACACCATGTGTTCCCGATGGGAACAGTAAGTGTTCCTAATGGAACGTTTCCTTTTGGGAACACTGAGCATTCCCAAATGGAATGCGGCTCTGTTCCCAGTGAGAACAGCATGTGTTCCCGATGGGAACAGTCAGTGTTCCCAATGGAACATTTCCTTTTGGGAACACTGAACATTCCCAAATGGAATGCGGCCCTGTTCCCAGTGAGAACAGCATGTGTTCCCGATGGGAACAGTCAGTGTTCCCAATGGAACATTTCCTTTTGGGAACACTGAGCATTCCCAAATGGAATGCGGCTCTGTTCCCTGTGATAACACCATGTGTTCCCGATGGGAACAGTCAGTGTTCCCAATGGAACGTTTCGTTTTGGGAACACTAAGCCTTCCCAAATGGAACGCTTCCCATGTTCCCAGTAAGAACAGCGTGTGTTCCTGATTGGAACAGTCAGTGTTCCTAATGGAACGTTTCGCTTTGGGAACACTAAGCCTTCCCAAATGGAATGCGGCCCTGTTCTCTGTGATAACACTATGTGTTCCTGATGGGAACAGTCAGTGTTCCCAATGGAACATTTCCTTTTGGGAACACTGAACATTCCCAAATGGAATGCGGCCCTGTTCCCAGTGAGAACAGCATGTGTTCCCGATGGGAACAGTCAGTGTTCCCAATGGAACATTTCCTTTTGGGAACACTGAGCATTCCCAAATGGAATGCGGCTCTGTTCCCTGTGATAACACCATGTGTTCCCGATGGGAACAGTCAGTGTTCCCAATGGAACATTTCGTTTTGGGAACACTGAGCCTTCCCAAATGGAATGCGGCTCTGTTCCCTGTGATAACACCATGTGTTCCCGATGGGAACAGTCAGTGTTCCCAATGGAACGTTTCCTTTTGGGAACACTGAGCATTCCCAAATGGAATGCGGCTCTGTTCCATGTGATAACACCATGTGTTCCCGATGGAACATTTCCTTTTGGGAACACTGAGCATTCCCAAATGGAATGCGGCTCTGTTCCCAGTGAGAACAGCATGTGTTCCCGATGGAACGTTTCCTTTTGGGAACACTGAGCATTCCCAAATGGAATGCGGCTCTGTTCCCAGTGAGAACAGCATGTGTTCCCGATGAGAACAGTCAGTGTTCCCAATGGAACGTTTCCTTTTGGGGACACTGAGCGTTCCCAAATGGAATGCGGCCCAGTGTTTTGATTCGTGAGAAAGAGAATCCTATCAGACATTGTGTTTCAGAGCAATGTTTTGATGAAAAAGAAACTTTTTGAAAATTGCCGTCAAAAAAAGCCAAAAACATCTTTAAATATATTTATGGGACCAGTAATGAGATTCAAACCCTCAACATTATTTTGTGTTTTCTTTCTTTCTGTTTTTAAACTACAGTGGTCGATCCTTGTGCCAACAATCCCTGTCAAAATGGCGGACAGTGTCAGCAAGTTGCTAATTCCTGTACTGAGTATAACTGCCTGTGTACTGAATGTTTCACAGGTCGTCAGTGTCAACAACGTAAGTAAAATCATACTAGCAAACTTGTGCTATATTTGTCCTGCGAATGAGTAATTGCGTAAGTCATCTTATGTCATATTCCCTGAATACAAGAGGTACAATACAATACAATACAATGAAGGCATTTATATAATAATAATAATAATGTGTGGACTTATATAGCGCACGTATCCACCAACTAAGTGGTGCTCAAGGCGCATTCTTTTTTACGTGCATTACACAACACACGGGACCTACGGCTTTACGTCCCATCCGAAGGACGAAGCAATTATGGTTAAGTACCTTGCTCAAGGACACAAGTGTCACGACCGGGGCTCGAACCCACACCCTGCTGCTGGCAACACCAGAACTTGAATTCGGTGCGCTAGACCGCTCGGCCACGACACTCCACATATATAGCGCTCTTACACAAACGGTATCACAGCGCTTTACAGTGAGATGCAAGTACAATTTAAAAATACACAGTGCCTAAAATAAATGAGTCTTGAGAGATGTTTTAAATTGACTCGATGAAGAAGCATGACGGATACCAGATGGTAGCTCATTCCAAATGCTGGGTGTAGCAGTATAGAAACCCTTGTTAGCCGCAGTTAAATGTGTAGTTGGCTTTTTGAAGATCCGGGAATCAGAATTTGAACTGAGTCCACTGTGGTTAGGTTGGTATAGTGTAATAAGCTCACAGAGATAGGATGGCGGTAGAGTCAGTAACACATTTATAGGCAATAGTCAATGTTTTGAAATCAATCCGGTCTCGAATGGGAAGCCAGTGAAGCTGTCGTAGGAGAGGGGACACATGGTCATACTTTTTAGCCATGAAAATTAATTTTGCAGCACGATTTTGAAGCCGTTGAAGACGTTTGATCTCTTTGTTAGAGGATCCTTGGAGAAGTGAATTTGCATAGTCCAAACGTGATGTGACCAGAGCACGGACTGCATGATGACAAGTGATTTCATCAATAAAGATACGAACTTGCGACAGATTTCTTAAATGAAAGTTAATGGTTTTGCATATTGAAGATACATGGTACGCATACATCAAGTTTAAGATTGCGTCTAGTTCTAGGAACTAGCTTCCCACGTTAAAGCCCCTTACAACCCGCCAGGCAGGGTAAGCAAAACTCCTAACCACGCTCGTTGTGCGTGCGCGCATTTGGAGTACAATGCCGTGGTATGGATTACAGCAAGGCTGGCACACTTCATGTAAGTAACAGACTTCAGGAGATACATTAATATTTATTCAGATGTTGTCATTGTGTCATTTCCACAGAGGTCAATCCGTGTTCAAGTTTCCCATGTAGGAACGGCGGTACGTGCATGCAGTCTTCATCGTCATGCTTAGATTATACCTGTGTCTGCTTTGGCTGTTTCACTGGATCAGTGTGTGAATCATGTGAGTATCCTATCACGTTATAAAACACTGGTTTATCCCTTTATAACCATCAGGTTCTTGGGGGGGGGGGGGGGGGGCGGACGGGAATATATTTATACAGGCCTGTAATTTCTCAGGAGTTTTTCCTGATTTCAGGATTGTTTGCCTGAAGATTTTCTTGAAAGAAGAGAAGTAGCCACCAACAATGGAAATAGTCAGATAACGGACCCACTATACCTCAATTTGTACGGTAAATGCATTTTGAAAAACAGAAAGTCAACAAAGGTGGAGTGTCACTGAATGGGATTGCACCGTCACTTTTCAGAAGTAGCTTGTATTGTGTCCAAACCTCTAGTTACTTGTTTGTGGGGATTTGGACAGTCAGTAAATCCTCCAAGGAGGCTCAGGGGGCTTTGTCCTCTAGACCAAAGGGAGACCCTGGTATTAACCCTAACTACCCAAAATCCTCCAAAATCTCCTGGTTTTGCCTGATTTTGATGGATTCAGTACTCCACAGTACAGCCTAGCGAGTAGAGCATGTAGCCATGTGTACCAAATCCATCAAACTCCACCGACTGCTTTTGTTGGATTCAGTACTCCACAGTATAGCCTAGCGAGTAGAGCATGTAGCCATGTGTACCAAATCCATCAAACTCCACCGACTGCTTTTGTTGGATTCAGTACTCCACAGTATAGCCCAGCGAATAGAGCATGTAGCCATGTGTACCAAATCCATCAAACTCCACCGGCTGCTTTTGTTGGATTCAGTACTCCACAGAATAGCCCAGCGAATAGAGCATGTAGCCATGTGTACCAAATCCATCAAACTCCACCGGCTGCTTTTGTTGGATTCAGTACTCCACAGAATAGCCCAGCAAATAGAGCATGTAGCCATGTGTACCAAATCCATCAAACTCCACCGGCTGCTTTTGTTGGATTCAGGATTGTGTATAGCCACGCCATGGATGCTTTGTATAATTTGCCACTGTACCAAATCCATTTTTTTATTTGCATGTTGATGGCTTTTGGAGGATTTGGGATGGTTTATAACCAAAATGCCTATGGAGTTAGAGCAATTGCCCGATACCCAGATTCAAAACTGTGCTTTCTCCTGATCTGGTATTATCATCCTAACATGAATTTGATTGTATATTTGGTATACAGATGTACATGTCTGTGATGATAGACCGTGTATGAATGGAGGTTTTTGTCTTCGTGAAGCTGGCTCCTGTACGGAGTACATCTGTACCTGTAGTGGTTGCTACTCCGGAACTAACTGCCAAACTTGTGAGTAGAGTCTTATTCCCTACCCTCATGCTATGAGAAACAATTAGGAAATTTGTTGAGTTGGTCAGATGCTCACTAAACTCATATACAGGCGTGTGATTTCTCAGGACTTTTTACAAATCTCCCTTTGCTTCAAAATTTTCTTGAAAGGAGAGAAGTAGCCACCAAGGAAACGTAAGAAGTATAGGTTGATGAAATTCTTGCGACGGGTGATAAACAATTGATTTAATTTTGCCCTACACCGACGTGTGTATAGCGCTGTATACTCGGTGCTTTCCGAGTGTCTGTGGAAAAAAACTTCACAGGCGACTCTGGCGGGATTCGAACCCACGACCTCCTGCTTACTAGTGCAGACGTCTTAACCTTGCCAGATGACAATTGGCTGGCTAGAATCCTACATATATATCTCGGAACCCGCTGCTATATAGGATTCTAGCCAGCCAATCGTGATTGGGCAAACTCGGTGGTCGAGAGGTGAAGACGTCTAAAAAGTAGACGTCAAAAGTAAGAAGTAGCCTGTATTGTGTCCAAACCTCTAGTTTCTTGTTTGTGGGGATGTAGAGAGTCTGAAAATACCCCAGAATCCTCTGCCCACCATAGTAACTGCCTATGAACTGCACACATGGGTACAACACGCGAGCCTCGTCTCTCGATCGTCAAGCCACCGACACACGCCATGCGCACACACACGTCTCATATATATACATAATGGTTTGTTTCAATTCTCATTGACGCGATACAGCTATTTTAACATGTCCAGACATAAGGACGCGTAATCACGACTGTGATTGGTCAGTACATAATGGGGCGGGGCTTACTGGATCGGTCTATTGATGAGATATGTCAGATCTAGGTGTGGTCAGTTCTAGGCTAACATGTGTTTGTTTCGTTATCAGTGGTCGATCCGTGCAGCAATTCTCCATGTCTGTTCAACGGTGTCTGCCGCCAAGAGAGCTGTACCGATTATAGATGTTCCTGTCCGTCATGTCGGACGGGTACCAACTGTGAACTGGGTAAGAAGAGTTACATTTGTTACGCAATAATTATATTTATTTATTTTTTTCCTCGGAAAAGACTTTTCGTGTTCAATAAAGATAACCTATTTTCAACTTACTATTTGTTAATTTCCTAAATTTATTGAATGGCCTGACTTCAAGGAAAAAAAACTGACCATGTATTGAAATTTTAATGTAAAATTTAAAACCATATAGATGCTAGTCCCAATGTACAGAAGACTTATACGGTTTTGATCAAAACCATTTAGTCACATAAATCTTCTAGGTCCACAAGAAATATATCTTTCCATTTTTGAATCAAATGTGTAGTTAGTAGAAATTGTTCCAGACCTGCAATTTCATTCCAGGCCACTTGTCCTGAGTAAAGGGCACTTCTATTAGAGAATCAGAGAATCAGAGAATCAGAGAATCAGAGAATCAGAGAATCAGAATGTCCATGGAAACATTTTTAAAGGGACTATATTAATAATAATAATAATAATGTGTGGACTTATATAGCGCACGTATCCACCAACTAAGTGGTGCTCAAGGCGCATTATATTATTATCCCTGCTCATGAGGCTCATAAGGCTCATAAATCATTCCTGAAACCATCTCAGCTCCCTGGGGAGTATACAGCTCAATTGCTGCCATTACAGCGCATATAGGGCTAATCAACCAACTCTGCCCTCACAGGTACCCATTTAACCCCTGGGTGGAGAGAAGCAATTATGGTTAAGTGTCTTGCTCAAGGACACAAGTGTCACGGCCGTGATTCGAACCCACATTCTGCTGCTAACACCAGAGTAGAATTTCAACAGGACATTGAATTGGTGTCATAGTTTAAGATGAACACAGTGACTGAAAATTACTGGCTCATTTATGCAGCAGCAATGGTAAAATGACCTTATCACGTGGGGTATTATTTTCAGTCACTGAGTTAATCTAATACTAGCACTCCGATTCCATGTCATGTTGATCGTGACGATAGTGTCCCTTTAAGAGGCACCAAGGCCAAGACCAGGGCAGCAGAGGCCATGGCCTTCGTGAAATTTCCTGTTGTTCTAGAGGAATCTTGAATCCGTGACTTTTATTAATAACGGACTGTCTCAATCAGCTGTAATTGTATTTGTTGAGGAATTTTATTTTATTGTTGATTTGTTTTTAACTGATGCATTGTTGTGATTTGATTGCAGCGGTGGATCTATGCCAGACACAGAACTATTGTCTGAACGGGGCGACCTGTTTCCAACAGAACGACTGTACCAGTATCACGTGTGTCTGTGATAGTTGCCACATCGGCCAATCATGTCAGGAACGTGAGTACACACACAATTACTCAAATATTTAGATTTGGTTTTTTTTATATTGAAATAAACGGCAACAAAAAAAAACCTTCCCCCCCAGGGAAATTTCAACTGCTTAGATGGGTATTGAAACGTATATTTTTGTAATTGATTTTTTTCTAGATAATTACACTTTATTTTATAGCCTTTTTCATATTGGCTGTGTTTTGAGAATGACACAGGAATTCAGTTTTTCTTTTGTAATAATAATGGAGTATATGAAATATCGTGCCTGTGATTTCTCAGGATTTTCCCTGATTTTAGGATTTTTTTTTACAAATCTCCCTTTGCCTCAGAATTTTCTTGAAAGAAGAGAAGTAGCCACCAAGGAAAGAAAGAAGTAGCCTGTATTTTGTCCAAACCTCTAGTTTCTTGTTTGTGGGGATGTGGAGAGTCTGTAAATCCTCCAAAATTAAACATCCAGGAGGTTCAGGGGGCTTTGTCCTCTAGACCAAAGGGAGACCCAGGCCCGCTACCCATTTTTTACTTTTGTCAAATCACATCCCCTATATTTTTTGTAAAAGGATGTTTTCTTTGGCTAAATTGGTTATTTACATTATTGTATTCTTCTGAAGACGATCAGATTGAGTTTCTCACCGTCGGTTCTTCTCAGAAGCAACAATTATTACAACTCCTAATAAGAGATTATTAACATGGTGCTACTGCAAACCTTACTCCTACTGTACTTCCACCATGCAACGCTTCAACTCCTACTTAATAAATATTGAAATCACTGACAGAAGTTTCATTTTGTCATCTTTTTAAATGTTAAGATAACACAACTTGACAATTGTTCATATTTATGTGCGTTTTTTTATTTTTATCGCCACATCATAGGCATCGATACATGCCAGCAGTTGAACAACCCCTGTCAGAATAATGGAATCTGCACAAGTAATTGCCCGGATTACAGCTGTACTTGCCCGTCGTGTTGGAGAGGAAAAAACTGTGAAATCCGTAAGTAAACCCTCAGTTTTTTTTTTCTCTTTTGCCTTTTCCAGGCGTTTTATTGTTTATCAATCAATACAATTACATGTCAAAAGCACACAATTGTACAAAACAAAAGAAGAAAACAGAAGCATTACAAATTAATTAACAGACAAATGTTTTGAAATTTGGTATAATACAGTTTGTGAATTCAATTTCATTTTTGAACGTTTTCCAAAGAAGTTTATAATTAAAAGTAGTGTTAAAAGTAAACCCTCAGTTGCTTTTGAATGAATTTATGCTAGCAATAGAATAAAACATTCTAAAGGTTTTTTTTTTTTCACTCATTTTGTTCATTACATTAACTGTACTCAACCCCTCTGTTTCCTTTTGACAGCTGTTGATGTATGCGTCAGTAACCCTTGCCAGAATGGAGGGCAGTGTGTTAACTACTGCTCCTATTACATCTGTGAGTGCTCCTCCTGCTGGAGTGGAGATACATGTCAGCTTGGTTAGTAAGAAATTAATCTGTCATTTCAGTGATGTAATAATAATAATAATAATGGACACTTATATTGCGCCGGTATCCGCCACGTTTGACGCTCATGGCGCATGAACATTATTACCCCTGTCATCGGGCCAGTTATATCATTCCTTGGAACCATCTCAACTCCCTGGGGAGTATGCAACCCATGCTGTCAAATGTGTAGCGCAACGAGCTTAATCAAACACAATTACCATCTCTGCCCTCACAGGTCCCCATTTATACTCCTGGGTAAAGAGAAGCAATTATAAGTTAAGTGTCTTGCTCGGGGACACAAGCACCACGGTCGCGGCCCTTATGTTACCCTTGGCACCAAAACAAACAACACTGTTGACGTTACCACAGGGAGTATTTACAGACTGGCTACGAACAATTAATATCCTCGCGCTATTTCAACCATCCTCTCTCTAATCCAGCAATCCTCTCTCTAGTTGAACACAATTTTTGTGCCGTGTTCTGCCAAAATCAGATGAAATCGGGCAGAGCTCGGAACTGAGAAATAGCCCAAAAGATGAATGTATATAAAACCCTTAACCCTCCTACTACTACAAGTGTCAAAATCAGTCAAAATGTTGATATACTTGCCAAGGTATATCTAGTGCACTTAAAAGTCAAACACCGTCAAACCTTACGTGTAGTAAGTACATTTACAGGTCAAAATGAGTCGACCGTTTTTGGCTGGTAAAAGCATTGTCTGGTATTGTTCAGGGTGGTCAAAATGACAGTGAAAACCAGTCAAAAATGCCCCTGTGTGCACATTTGGGTCAACAGTCCAAACGGGCAGTTGACTGATTTTGACCTCTGTAGCTACTTGCCACTAAAGTGCAGCTATAGTAGGTGGGTTAATCAAGCAAAATAAAGCAATATTATTCTTCATATTCTGACATTTTGGTTTGTGTCTGTTTCATTTTTTGCAGCCGTGGATCCCTGTTTCAACCAGCCATGTCTGAACAGTGGATTATGCCAGACCTCGCCAGACTGTTCCACATATTCCTGTGCGTGCATAAACTGCTTCACAGGTTCCAACTGCCAGACTTGTAAGTACCGACCAGAACCCAATGGCATATATAGCTGCTAAGCAGGGAAAAAAATTGCTTACAAAATGGAGAATGATGACCGCTAGAGCAGACTAGTCGAAACGTTGAGAACAAACCAACCGGCTCTTCTCAGCCGTCACTTCTTCCAAGAAGAGATCATCACATGGTGTCACCCGAAAGAACTCGAGTATCTATCTCCACCATGCAAAGCCTCAAATCCTACAAGAAGTTGGTCCTTTCACCAACCAGCCTGTTCTCCATCGATTGACTAATATTATCGTGGCATTTCTTTGTTTTGCTGTACAGATGATGACCCGTGCATTCCAAGCAAATGACCGAGTGGATAATGTAATCCATTGGTCAACCGAATGACCCGTTTATAACATCAAGCATTCCTTCACCAACCAGTCCGTTCTACATTGATTGACTAATATTATCGTGGCATTTCTTTGTTTTGTTGTACAGATGACGACCCGTGCATTCCAAGCCCATGTCAGAACAACGGACAGTGTGCCCAGAGCCAAGACTCATGCTCAGAAACCGTCTGTTTATGTCCTGGCTGCTTCACAGGGGACCAATGTCAAACACGTACGTGAAGATACCCAATTACAGTTGTCATGTGTATATCACTATAATAAAACCATTCTTATATAGCGCATATCATCGTGTGCCCGGAAGAAGGACCTAAGACAGGATTAGGTTAAGCGCGTGCTTACGTCCTTTTACCCGGCACGCAACGATATCACTGTGAAATCCCTGTGCACTTTTTTGGTAAGCAATTATACAAATTGAACAAATATGTTTTAACCCGGTTTTGAATTGTTCTAATGTTTGAAAGCATTTTGGTAAGTTGTTCCGTAACTGAACTGCGGCAGATTGAAAAGATCGGGAACCATAGCACTTGGTTTTAATAACAGGGGGGTCAAAAGAGATATATGGGTAGAGTGCAGATTTCAAAAATTCATTTGATATGAAACCAAGGATTCCTCAAAAGCACACTTTAAGCATTGTAGCTTAGAATTAGCCTGAGGAAACCTGTGTAAACAAGGGCGCTTGTTATGTGAACCAGAAACACCGGGGTTAAACCCCTACTCTTCCACGATAAGTGTTCTGGGTTCTTTTACATGCATGACTTTGATAATCTAGTACACGGGACCTACCGGCTTAACGTCCCATCCGAAGGGCAAAGCAATTAAGTGTTTGATCAAAGACACAAGCGTCGTGACCGGCCAGGGCCCAATTTTACAGCGCTGCTTACCGGTAAGCAAACATTCGTGCTAACTACAGCAGAAAAATTTCCTTAAGCATTAGCGTATTTCACAGGTTTATAGCAAGAAAATTCAGAGCGGCGCGTGTGCATTCACCATGGATTTGTATTGTTGCGTCACTCATTTGCAAGCAATAATGGCCAGCAAGTTAGCGTGCCTTTCTCTATGCTTAACGGTTAGCAGCGCTATGAAATGAAAAACGTACAGTAAGCACAAAAATCGGCTGCTAAGCGGCTCTATGAGATTGGACCCAGGCCGGGATTCGAACCCACATTCTGACAATACTAGAACTCGAGTCCGATGCACTAGACCGCACGGGCCCACGACACTTCACAATGACAATGTAAGTTCGTCTTGTGACAATGATTAACGGCTGACATTCCACTTTGCCTTGTTTACAGGTATAAACCCATGTTTATCTAACCCCTGTGGCAATGGAGGTCGGTGTGAAGAGGTTTCCTGCTTTGAATTCACCTGCACGTGTCTCGGTTGTTTCACCGGTCCATTCTGTGAATCAGGTAAATATAAGATATTACTCGGAATTAATACATAGTCAGTTGAAGTGATCGAAGTAGCCCCCAATTCACCTCATGCACGATAAATACTAAAGCTGTAATTCTCACAACCACGCTCTGTAGCTTACATGCTGCATGTACTGGCGAGAAGGCCCAATAATCTGATAGTTCCCAAAGAAAAGTTTCATTCTAGACATGGCAAAACCACGAAACTTCACAGCATTTACCATAATGAAATGGTCAAAAAACCGACCCCAGGGACCAGTTTCATGTCACCATATAGAGCATTTTCTCTAGATTTGGATGGAAAAAGGAAAATCCTGAAACGTTGTTGGTAACACTGTTAATTTTGACGATAAATTTGAGAGGTCACTTTTGAAAGTTTAGGTTTTTGCCAGAGCCAGTCACAAATGATGTAGCTATTTCCATTAATTTACTTAAAATTCAATGGCATTTTGAAAGCGACGTTGCCCCTGCAGACAGACACAATTAGGCAGGTTACTATAATGAGCATGTACAGGTACACAACCTCTTGTATTCAGGGAATAAGACATAAGATGGCTAACTCCTGAATAAGATGAACGGATACAGATGAGTTGTACGTGTGCAAACGTCTTGTGACCGTTGCAGCTTGGAAATTTCAGCATACAGTCTGACCATGTACGTGTGTTGACATGTACGTTTGTATGAAGTGTGAAAAAAACCATCGCTCACTATACATAAGATCCGCCCCCAAAAAAGTCTTCGGTTTCTGGTCATAGGTCGGCTTCAAAATCGGTCTGGTGACACGCTTTTTTTTTTTTTTTACCAACAGGGAAATACGTGATACATGTATATGCGGGGACTACATTTTCCCATTATACAAAGTATGTTGGCTAAGACAGGCCTCACAAATCGGGCAAACGCTCATACCCCTATGTGACAAAAGTCGTTTAACCAGTTCGCGTCGGAGGCCGTGTATACACGCAATTTTTTTTTGCACCGCGGATCGGAGACCGTCTAAACATGCCACAGGAAACTCGGGAGTATGTGTATGCATGCTCGGTTGATGTGCCAACGAGCCATGCGCGTGAAGTGACCTGCCCGGAAAACGTGTCGATCCACGGGTACACGCTGTGGAAGCTTCAAGAACGTGTGTGTGGGAAAAAGAAACCCGCCAAGCGGCCCAGAAAAACTTGTTTATTCCCGACGCGAACTGGTTAAAACACAGCACGGCAGAATCCCAATCTATCCAGCAATTTTGGCTGCAATTTTGACATCGTTTCATAGCCAAATTTGTTAAATTGCCGACGCGCGGGTCTAAGGCAATGTGCTTGGAGACCAGAAACCAGAGACTTTTTTTGTTGGCCTAAGTTTTATGAGGTTGAACATTTTTCCTCTGTTTTTTTTTGATTGATCAGCCTGAGTATGTTAAGTATCTATATAATGAATAGTATTAATCAATATAGTATATATTTGATATTAATCCTCTTTACAGAGATCACCGCATGTAGAAACAACCCGTGTGAGAATGGAGGAGTGTGTTTTCAGGGATCATCTACCTGTAATGCCTTTTTATGCAATTGCCCTGACTGCTTCACTGGAACATTCTGTGAACAACGTAAGCATATCTACAAGTCCATTACATTCTTATATCCATCAATTAACCCTCCTATACCGTAGCTGCACTTCTGTGGCAAGTGGCTGTAGTGGTCAAAATCACGCTACCAGGTAATAGAGAACACTGTCCGTTGTTTGTACACGGATTAGGGTCGCACACATTCTGAACTGAAAATAGCCAAAATATAAGAAACGATTTTATAGCATTCAAAATAAGGCTGTGAATCTGAACTACTAGAATGATGATTCTGAAATGCAATTAGACTTTTTGTCATTCTTCCTTAACTGTAGCTGCACTTTAGTGGCAAGTAGCTATAGAGGTCAAAACCGGTCAACTGCCTGTTTCGACTATTAATAATAATAATAATAATAATGTGTGGACTTATATAGCGCACGTATCCACCAACTGAGTGGTGCTCAAGGCGCATATTTATTACCCCTGCTCGTAAGGCTCATAAGGCTCATAAATCATTCCTGAAACCATCTCAGCTCCCTGGGGAGTATACAGCTCAATTGCTGCCATTACAGCGCATATAGGGCTAATCAACCAAATCTGCCCTCACAGGTACCCATTTAACCCCTGGGTGGAGAGAAGCAATTATGGCTAAGTGTCTTGCTCAAGGACACAAGTGTCACGGCCGGGATTCAAACCCACATTCTGCTGCTAACACCAGAACTTGAGACCGGTATTAGCTAGACCGCTCGGCCACTATTGACCCAACTGTGCACACAGGGGCATTTTTGACTGGTTTTGACTGTCATTTTGACCACCCTGAACAATACCAGACGATGCTTTTACCAGTCAAAAACGGTTGACTCATGTTGATCTGTAAAGGTACTTACTACACGTAAGGTTTTGACAGTGTTCGACTTTTAATAGCTGTTTTTTTTTCCCCCGTTTTTTGTTGCTATGGATTCAGGTATTGACCAGTGCTCACCGAATCCCTGTCAAAATAACGGCAACTGTTACGCCTTCCAGGACAGCTGTGTTACTTATTTCTGTGAGTGTATCGGCTGCTTCACGGGATCAGACTGCAGTATACGTAAGTTGATTGTTTCTAAGATCAGTACGTTGCCTATTCCGTGCACTGCCCATTGAGGGTGTCCTTTATGCATGCAAGCAGCTGTAACTTATGTGGACACGACCCCAAGCTGGAAAAGACCAAACTTTTATTCCCATTCATAAACGCCCATCTTGATTTCAAAATTTCAATACCCAGTGCCATTTGTATTGATAAAGAGCCAGAGAGAATCTGACAAATCCAACGTTTGAGAACGGATGATATTCCGACTTGGCCTGTGAGTTCGTGTCACGTGATGCAAACTTCTACATTCTGATTGGTTCATTCCCACATGGCTCATAGTTGCATACTTGGCGCATACTCATATACTCCCTGGTTGGTTATTATCGCTGATAATACATAGGCATCTGGTCTTTACCGGCCGTTAACCCTAACTCCCTAGGCCCATTTGATTACACATAACCTGAATCCTTCCTAACTCCCTAGGCCCATTTGATTACACATAACCTGAATCCTTCCTAACTCCCTAGGCCCATTTGATTACACATAACCTGAATCCTTCCTAACTCCCTAGGCCCATTTTCTTACACATAACCTGAATCCTTCCTAACTCCCTAGGCCCATTTGCTTACACATATTACCTGAATCCTTCCTAACTCCCTAGTCCCATTTGCTTACACATAACCTGAATCCTCCAAAATCCTTCAGTAGTAAAGCAAGCACAAGACATGTATGCACACATGTGTTTCTAATCTGTGATACATGTACATGGCCAGAGACCCTCCCTGCATACATGGAACAATAAACAGTGTCCACTGACCCAAGCACTGACCTTGCAATCACTACAACAAACATGGATGTACATGTACCATGGAAAGGCAAGTATGCCTAATAACCTCAATCCTCCAAAATCCTTCACTTTAGCAAAGAGCATGTAGCATGTAACCTCAATCCTTCAAAATCCTTCACTTTAGCAAAGAGCATGTAGCATGTAACCTCAATCCTTCAAAATCCTTCACTTTAGCAAAGAGGATTTTGGAGGATTTGGGAGGGTTACGGTTAATATACACCTTGTGATCACATTTTGTCTTAAAGGCACAGTATCTTCACGATCAACAGGGCATGGAATCAGAGTGCTAGTTTTAGATTAACTCATGTGACTGAAAATAATACCCCACATGATAAGGTCATATTATCGTTGCTGTTGCATAAATGAGCCAGTAATTTTCAGGCACTATGTTCATCTTAAACTAGGGCATCGATTCCATGCCCTGTTGAAAGTCTACTCTGATCGTGATGATACCGTCCCTTTAACTGTCTTGGGCAATAAACCCTGTCACGGTAATATGCGCCGTGTTTTTGACGGGGCAAAATTGTTCATTTCGTACACTTGTTGCCGTCTACGACCCAGCGCACGAACTTCACGCACACTCCAAACACATCTGTGAAGTGCGAGCGCTGGGTCGCAGACGGCAACAAGTGTTCGATAAAGAAACAATTTTGCCCCGTCAAAAACACGGCGCATATTACCGTGACAGGGTTTATTGCCCAAGACAGTTAATGGTCAGAGCAAGAGTTTCAACAGGGCATGGAATTTTCAGTAAAACATCAGTTTTCGACAATATATACTACTCAAAACAATTTAGGGAACACCGGAATAATCTCAGTTAAAGCAAGATCATTTATTTCAGATAAACACAATGTTTCACAGAATTGATGAGAAACAACTGCACAATGAAACAGATGATAAAGGATGCATGTAGTGATTACAAATTTCATGACATGACTACTGAAAGAGAGAGGGGGGTTGCAAATGAAAATCCCGGTTCATGGAACATTTCAAACCTATTTGATGTTAAAAATCTGGTGTTCCCTAAATTGTTTTGAGTAGTATACTATTCCCATCTTTATTCTAGGATATTAGTCTCATGTTTAAATCTCTCATTGGAGTGTCGTGGCCGAGCGGTGTAGCTTACTGGACTCAAGTTCTGGTGTTAGCAGCAGAATGTGGGTTCGAAACCCGGCCGTGACACTTGTGTCCTTGAGCAAGACACTTAACCATAATTGCTTCTCTCCACCCAGGGGTTAAATGGGTACCTGTGAGGGCAGAGTTGGTTGATTAGCCCTATATGCGCTGTAATGGCAGCAATTGAGCTGTATACTCCCCAGGGAGCTGAGATGGTTTCAGGAATGATTTATGAGCCTTATGCGCAGGGGTAATAATATAATGCGCCTTGAGCACCACTCAGTTGGTGGATACGTGCGCTATATAAGTCCACACATTATTATTATTATTATTATCTTTACATTCCTCAAATACTCTAATTTTGTTTCTTCCATCGGCAGCCGTCAACCCATGTGCCTCTGACCCATGTAAGAACGGCGCCTTCTGTCAACCAGCGTTAGCCAATTGTGAGAATTACCAGTGCTTCTGTAACGGTTGTTGGTTTGGTCCCACCTGCGAGGAACGTAAGTCATTACCCTAATAGCTTCTGTGGTAAAACATTTCTTGAATTTTATTTGATTTTTTTGTTTAATTTCTTTGTCCTTGACCAACAGAAGTCAAACTACCAGTAACAGGATGGGATAACAAATAAATACATCTAAAAAAAAAATTAAATATCAGTATAAAATTATAAAAATTTACCAACATTTTTTTTTTTTAAATTATGAAACATTAAAAGTAGAAATTCAAAACGGCCAAAATTCTTCAAGTGCCAAACAATATGTTAAAGGGAAGGTACGTTATTGCAGAGATGCCAACATTTACGATTTGGGCGTAATTTTTTTACGGTTTATTGAGTCCAGTTACGATTGTACGATCCTTGTATCAATTTTTGGCCAGCCGCGAAACCACCGATGTAAAGAACCACATGTGTTTACGGCACGCGCACCGTAGTTCATCAGCCGTTTACATGACGAAAACCTTCCATTAGGCGAATTACTCTTTTTCAGTTTGGAATGTTGGCATCTCTATTATTGGTATTTGGTTACATTTTTACATACTCAAAGAATTATGTTTTTTTCTGTTTTTATGTTCTGCAAGTCGGCAATATTTTGTATATTAAACATAACAATTTCTGTTTTCTCTAAGATAATAATAATAATAATACAGAAGATTTATAATGCGCACATATCCACCAAGAAGTGCTCAAGGCACTTTACAGTAAACAAGAAATCATACAATAGCATAACAATACAATAGCAGATGCAATATAATACTAAACAAAAGATTAAAAATGCATAAATGAATGTTAGTAGTCCTTAACCAGTTCGCAACGGAGGCCATGTATACACGCAATTTATTTTTGCACCGCAGATCGGAGAGCGTCTAAACACGCCATAGGAAACTCCGGAATATTTGTATACATGCTCGGTTGAGCCACGCGTGTACGGTGACATGCTCGGAAGACGTGGCCACGCGCTGTGGAAGCTTCCATTAACGTGTGTGTGGGAAAAAGAAACCCGCACAGGGGCCCAGAAAAACTTTTTTATTCCCGACGCGAACTGGTTAAAGGCAATACACATAAGATGAGTTTTTAAGTTTTTCTTGAAAGAGTCAACAGATTGAGATTCACGAATGTACACAGGCAAATCATTCCAAAGATGAAAGCACTTCAGACGAAATAATTTCTATGGATGATCAATACTTGTACCAACTGAACACCGAGCAATATTTAAGATAATACTTTGTTAACCCTAACTCCCAAGGCATTTTTCTAGGAACCATCCCAAATCCTCTAAAATCCATCAACATACAGTAAAAAGGTACCCCAGTTGATGGACTTTGATGGAATTGGTACAGTGGCAAATGCAAACCATCCACGGCTTGGCTATACACAGTCCTGATATCCAACAAAAGCATCCGGTGGAGTTTGATGGATTTGGTACACATGGCTACATGCTCTATTCGCTGGGCTATACTGTGGAGTCCTGAATCCAACAAAAAGCAGCCAGTGGAGTTTGATGGATTTGGTACACATGGCTACATGCTCTATTCACTGGGCTATACTGTGGAGTACTGAATCCAACAAAATCAGGCAAAACCAGGGGGTGGATTTTAAAGTATTTGCGGTAGTTAGGATTAATATGTATTTTTTCTTTCTTACAGTTATGGATCCGTGTGCTAATAACCCATGTAGGTCAGGTGGTACGTGTACGGCAACCTCTTGTACTGAATTCCAGTGTGAATGTCTGTCTTGTTATCGTGGACCGACGTGTGAAGAAGGTACGATGGTCGTTACTATTCCCTGTAGTTGTAATCTAAAATTCATCATTTGCTGAATCTTGCACCTGCTTTTACTGTAAATGAAAGTGCGAGGATCCGTCTTGCTTCTTGTTCTCTTGGGCAGGATCAGGACAATAGTTGCACAAAATGATGAGTGTCTTTTTTCCTCAATCACTGTTTAAACATACGTAGATTGATGAAATTATTGCGTAAAGGCCGGTTCATACTTCATGCTAAATCGAATGCAATGCGACGTCGACAATGGTTCACGGCAACTATTTGCGGCGAAGGTTCGCAAAAGTTGAACACATTTCAACTTGCGCGAATCATTCTCCGCGAATTCGATGACGGAAAATTCGCTTTGGCGTCAAGTATGAACCGGCCTTAATGTATGAAGTACTGTTTATTTAGTGCACTGTATACTCCGTGCTTTCCGTGTGTCTGTGAATTTAAATATATTTTCCTAAACAGTTATGAGGCTTTGCATGGTTGGATTATTGTTATCGGTTATGATTTGCGGTAACACCACGTGGTTTGGATCTCAACTATCGCGAAGTGAGATTGTGGTTCTGATGAGAACTGTATAGTGGTTCTGATGAGAACCGTGTAGTGGTTCTCATAAGAACCGTGTAGTGGTTCTGATGAGAACCGTGTCATAGTTCTGATAAGAACCGTGTAGTGGTTCTGATGAGAACCGTGTAGTGGTTCTGATAAGAACCGTACAGTGGTTCTGATAAGAACCGTACAGTGGTTCTGATAAGAACCGTACAGTGGTTCTGATAAGAACCGTACAGTGGTTCTGATAAGAACCGTACAGTGGTTCTGATAAGAACCGTACAGTGGTTCTGATAAGAACCGTACAGGTCTTCTCTATGTAGCATCCACCACACTCCAACGAGTACTAACGGGAACTCACCCCAACAAAGCACGATCCTAACAAGTGCCTATGTAACCAGAAGCATATCCCAACTCTCTTCAGTCTCCCGATGATGACCGGAGCACGCTAGCCCAAACGTAGAAAAGACCATAATACCACAAGCACAATGGATGTTATATGATATAAACTTAAACTGAAACTGTGAATTGTCCAAAGGAGGATTGTCAGTCAGAGTTGGCCATCATAATTTTGAAGTAGGATTTGAAGCGCAGCGTGGTGGAAGTACAGCAGAAGTAAGGTTTGTGGTAGCACAATGTTTCTGAAGACAATCGGAGTATACCGATTTTTTTTTCAGAACCACCGATTATTATTACATGGTGCTACTACAAACCTTGCTTCTATCATTTTGGACAACCAACCTTCTGGGAAGAAAATAACAAACGGTGTTGTTTGTACTGAAACCTCATTGTAGCCAGTCAATAATCCTGACCGTTATATTTTTGCTCGTAGAAGTCAATCTTTGTGCTGGTAATGCGAACCCATGTAGTAGCAGTGGTACGTGCTTCCAGATCAGCCAATGCCAAACAACCATATGTGTGTGTGATGACTGCTTCAAAGGACAGTTCTGCGATATCGGTCAGTTACTCAACAATCTTCTCTTTATACTTGATGGTGTTGTGTACATGTCAACTTGAGATCTATTACCCATTATCTATTACTATTGAGTCTGTTACCTACATTAAGTGTGCCAGCCTGCTTTAACATATCCCACGGCATTGTTTTTGCTACCCTGCCTGGCCTGTCGTAAGCAGTGGCATAGCCAAAGGTGGGGAGGCAGGGGAACCGGCCACCCTCCCCCACTTGTTGACAAAATAGTGTCAATGGTTATTGATAATGAAAGTAGAGATCTTCAGCTTTACAATGACAGCTTTCTTATTTTAATTGGACGTGCAAAAGCGGAATTATGTAATTTTTCATTTTGTCTCAAAACTCAAAACGGAGTTATTGCCCTTTAAAGTTTCATTTGGTATAATTTAAGTAATTCACTTCTTACAAAGGTACTTAATTTTCCCTAGCAACGGGCATTACAGAAGAATAATATTGCCTTATATTGCTTTATTAAGGGTTTTATATACATTCATTTTTTTGGCTATTTCTCAGTTCCGAGCTCTGCCCTGTTCTGTCTGATTTCAGTAGAACACGTCACAAATGTCGGTGCACAGATTTAAAGGGGCAGGTATCAGAGCAGACTTTCAACAGGGCATGGAATCGGTGTCCTCGTTTAAGATGAACACAGTGACTGAAAATTACTGGTTCATTTATGCAGCAGCAACGGCAATAAGACCTTATCATGTGGGGTATCATGGCAGTCACTCAGTTAGTCCAAAAATACCACTCCAATTCCATGCCCTGTTGATCATGACGATACTGGCCCTTTAAATAAACACAATATAAACACGAAGTCTGCATTATTTCAATGTGTTTATCTTTGTCTCATGTTGGAGTGCCATGGCCGAGCGGTTTAGTGCATCGGATTTGTGTTCTGATGGCTAAGTCGTCAGAATGTGGGTTTGAATCCCAACCGCAGCCGTGGTGCTTGTGTCCTTGAGCAAGACACTTTACCATAATTGCTTCTCTCCACCCAGGGAGTAAATGGGTACCTGGTGAGGGCAGAGTTGGTTGTTGTGTTTGATTAGCCCTATATGCGCCGTAATGGCAGCAATTGAGCTGTATACTCCCCAGGGAGCTGAGATGGTTTCAGGAATGATTTATGCGCCTGATGAGCAGGGGTAATAATGTAATGCGCCTTGAGCACCAGTTTGGTGGATACGTGCGCTATATAAGTCTGCATTATTATTATTATTATTATTATTATTATACAGCTGTTGATATGTGTGAGAATCACCAATGTTTGAATGGAGGTATATGCAACAACGGATGCCCAACATACAGCTGTACGTGTCCTGTCTGCTGGACGGGAGACTTCTGTCAAACTCGTAAGTATGCAACGTAAAAAACGAACATACACAGGCCACTTCTTATTACGAATTCGTTCAATTGAGGAAGCGAACTGAATTTCACGACGCAAAATAGCAGTTAGTGGCCTTACGTTTCGAACCTAGCGGGTTCTTGAATTCTCAAAGGCAAAATGGGACAGAATACATACATAAATAAAACGTGAAGAGTGAGCAGAAGTTAGTCGGGTGTAAAATGAACGCAAAAGAAAAAGGTACCTCTATATAGCTATTCACGCGTAATCCCTCTTTTATCCGGTCCCAGAACCGGACTCTGCTTCTTGTACCTTTTCTGTCGGATGGATTTTTTATTTTTTTATTTATTTTTTATTATTTTTTTTATTATTTTTTTTATTTACTGTCAGTCACCCTAAACAAGACTAATAAGTAATAGCCACTGGAGTGTAAGTGGTTTACGTATGTCACCCACCATTTAAGCAAGTGTACAAGTGTTTGATCTCGACAGAAGAAGCATGTGTTGCTCACATTTTTAACTTGATTTTTTTTTATCTTGAGGAGGGAACCTTTTTTTTCCGTTAAATGTTCAACGTTAAACAACTTAGTTCTTTTTCCTCAAGGAAATCAGTAATTTCCAAAGTTAAACTAAACTGCTTTGTAAAAATAGCATAAACCATATGTGATAGTTCACACGATATGAGCGTGAAGTTGCACAATGTTATTTGCTGGTATGGACCTATGAAGTCAAAATTTTACAAATGAAAGTTATTAGAAAGTATGACCTTTTGAAACTATCACAGATTTTAATGATAAGTGCACCCCAAGTGTTTGTGATCATTGGAAAGCTTTTTTTCTTCTTCTGAATTCAGAAATACAGGTTTGAAATCCCAGTTTTTGAAAAATGCCAACTTCACTCACTTTGCGAGAGTTGGTCACATGTATTTTTACATATTTAACATTAATGAATGCTGATATCATCCTGTTGAATTATTCATTGAATGTACTTTTGGTTTTATTTCAGCCGTGGACTTATGTTCCAATTTACCGTGTGTCAACGGCGGGACGTGCGTCAACCACTGCACCAACTACAATTGCCAGTGTCCACCGTGCTTCGCTGGTTTCAACTGTGAACGATGTGAGTAGCGAAACCTATCCAACCCATTCCCAGTGTGAGGTGAACGTTTTGGCAAGAGCTCTTGTTTCCTCAGGCTTCCGAGCTACATTTCTTAAAGGGACAATATTCTCACGATCAGAGGAGACTTTCAACAGGGCATGGAATTTCATTATTATTCAGCCACTGGCTCATTATTTATACAGCAGCCATGGTAATATGATCTTATCGCTCCTTGTTATCTAGGCCAGTGTGCACTTGTGAGGGTATTATTTCCAGTTGCTAAGTTGATCTAAAACTAGGACACCGATTCCATGCCCTGTCAATGATAAAAAACCATTAACCCTAACTCCCTAGGCCCATTTGCTTACACATAACCTGAATCCTTCCTAACTCCCTAGGCCCATTTGCTTGCACATAACCTGAATCCTTCCTAACTCCCTAGGCCCATTTGCTTACACATAACCTGAATCCTTCCTAACTCCCTAGGCCCATTTGCTTACACATAACCTGAATCCTCCAAAATCCTTCAGTAGTAAAGCAAGCACATGACATGTATGCACATATGTGCTTCTAATCTGTGATACATGTACATGGCCAGGGACCCCCTCCCTGCATGCATGGAGCAATAAACAGTGTCCACTGACCCAAGCACTAACCTTGCAATCACTACAACAAACATGGATGTACATGTACCATGGAAAGGCAAGTATGCCTAATATCCTCAATCCTCCAAAATCCTTCACTTTAGCAAAGCGCATGTAACCTCAATCCTTCAAAATCCTTCACTTTAGCAAAGAGGATTTTGGAGGATTTGGGAGGGTTAGGGTTAATGATCATGTGGTTTGATTGTATGACTCTTAACAGATGAAGGAGGTTGCACAGATACTCCATGTCAGAATGGCGGCGTTTGCACCGAGAACCCGTTCGCCTGTAACCAGTACACATGTTCCTGTCCGGAATGCTGGACTGGACCAACGTGCTCACAGCGTAAGTAAAACTCATTCCACCGGCAAATCAGCAGACTTTTGTGTACCCTTACTAGACCAATTAGTTCTCTCTTTCCCTCAACTTTTTTGGGCTATTTTTTTTTTTTCACTAGTCCGTTTCCCTTGTAGTTTATTTGATTATATAATTTAGAAAGATGTATCGTCTCGTGATTCCAAGACTTGCCGCTTCCCAGGTACATATCGTAACATGGGACAGGACTGTGATTTCAGGATTTTGTACAAATCTCTCGTTCGGCGACGCAAATGCCAGGACTATTGACAGGCAGGTTTCAAATCCATCATCTGAACTCTCAGCCAGCGGGACACAAGTCCGACAAGCTAACCCCCCACAAGCTAACCATTGGGCCTGCGATTTCTTAGGATTTGTCCTGTATTCAGGGTTTTTTTTAAATACAAATCTCCCTTTGCCTCAAAATTTTCTTGAAAGAAGAGAAGTAACCACCAAGGAGTAAAAGAAGTGTTGTGTCCAAACCTCTAGTTTCGTGTTTGTGGGGGATGTGGAGAGTCTGTAAATCCTCCAAAATTAAACGTCCAGGATGTTCAGGGAGCTTTGTCCTCTAGACCAAAGGGAGACCCAGGCCCACTACCCACAGGAGGTTCAGGGAGCTTTGTCCTCTAGACCAAAGGGAGACCCAGGCCCACTACCCACAGGAGGTTCAGGGGGCTTTGTCCTCTAGACCAAAGGGAGACCCAGGCCCACTACCCACAGGAGGTTCAGGGGGCTTTGTCCTCTAGACCAAAGGGAGACCCAGGCCCACTACCCACAGGAGGTTCAGGGTGCTTTGTCCTCTAGACCAAAGGGAGACCCAGGCCCACTACCCACAGGAGGTTCAGGGGCTTTGTCCTCTAGACCAAAGGGA
Organism: Zoroaster sp. YZ-2022; assembly: GCA_029582265.1. Classification (NCBI taxonomy): domain Eukaryota; kingdom Metazoa; phylum Echinodermata; class Asteroidea; order Forcipulatida; family Zoroasteridae; genus Zoroaster; species Zoroaster sp. YZ-2022. The sequence goes on from CM055819.1 coordinate 6,034,223, forward strand.
GACCCAGGCCCACTACCCACAGGAGGTTCAGGGGCTTTGTCCTCTAGACCAAAGGGAGACCCAGGCCCACTACCCACAGGAGGTTCAGGGCTTTGTCCTCTAGACCAAAGGAGACCCAGGCCCACTACCCACAGGAGGTTCAGGGGCTTTGTCCTCTAGACCAAAGGGAGACCCAGGCCCACTACCCACAGGAGGTTCAGGGGCTTTGTCCTCTAGACCAAAGGGAGACCCAGGCCCACTACCCACAGGAGGTTCAGGGGCTTTGTCCTCTAGACCAAAGGGAGACCCAGGCCCGCTACCCACAGGAGGTTCAGGGGTGTTGTCCTCTAGACCAAAGGGAGACCCAGGCCCGCTACCCACAGGAGGTTCAGGGGCTTTGTCCTCTAGACCAAAGGGAGACCCAAGCCCGCTACCCACAGGAGGTTCAGGGGCTTTGTCCTCTAGACCAAAGGGAGACCCAGGCCCACTACCCACAGGAGGTTCAGGGGCTTTGTCCTCTAGACCAAAGGAGACCCAGGCCCACTACCCACAGGAGGTTCAGGGGCTTTGTCCTCTAGACCAAAGGGAGACCCAGGCCCACTACCCACAGGAGGTTCAGGGGCTTTGTCCTCTAGACCAAAGGGAGACCCAGGCCCACTACCCACAGGAGGTTCAGGGGGCTTTGTCCTCTAGACCAAAGGGAGACCCAGGCCCACTACCCACAGGAGGTTCAGGGGGTGTTGTCCTCTAGACCAAAGGGAGACCCAGGCCCACTACCCACAGGAGGTTCAGGGGGTGTTGTCCTCTAGACCAAAGGGAGACCCAGGCCCGCTACCCACAGGAGGTTCAGGGGGGCTTTGTCCTCTAGACCAAAGGGAGACCCAGGCACGCTACCCACAGGAGATTCAGGGGGCTTTGTCCTCTAGACCAAAGGGAGACCCAGGCCCACTACCCATTTTTTCAGGATTTGTTACTTTTGTCAAATCACACCCCCGATGGGATATAACAGCGTACATTGGTTCATGATGAGTTCTGACTAGCACCCCCCTGAACAAATATAATGACAAAATAGGGAGACCGCCAACATAGGGCTACATGGCTCAGTTGGTAGAGCGCCGGCACGTCAACCCGGAGGTCGCAGGTTCAAATCCCACTCTAGTCAGTTTTTTTCTTTGTTCGTCCCTCGTCACTTTCCCTTGCGGTTTATTTGGTTATTTCCTCTACTTTGTCAGACACAGACGTACCAGACGGTGTTGATGTATGACGTTTGGTAAAAATAAAAAAAGAGGGTTCTGTTTATTGTTATCACGGTGATGTTAATTGTATCTTTGTTGGTTTCCCTGGGCAGGTAAAAACGCATGTGACCAGACCCCATGTGCCAATGGTGGTCTGTGCTTCGCTAGCGGTCAGTCCTGTGAGAGATACCTATGCTCTTGTACCGGATGCTGGATTGGAGATAGCTGTCAGACATGTAAGTTACAGTCACATCAATTTGATATCATTATACACATTGTGAGTTTCTCCTGAAGACGATCAGAGCATACTGATTGAAACGTCGAGTTGTAACCACCAGGGCCCAATTTCACAGAGCCGCTAAGCAGCCGATTTTTTGCTTACTGTACGTTTTTCATTTCATAGCGCTGCTAACTGTCAAGCATAGAGAAAGGCACGCTAACTTGCCGGCCGTTATTGCTAGCAAATGAGTGACGCAACAATACAAATCCATGGTGAACACGCACGCATGCGCCACTGAATTTTCTTGCTAACCTGTGAAATACACTGATGCTTAAGCAAATTTTTCTGCTATAGTTTACACGAAAATTTGCTTACCGGTAAGCGGCGCTATGAAATTGGCCCCCATTCTTTTCAGAAATACTACTCAAAAGATAATTTTCACATGGTGTCACCGCAAACAGTTTTAGTTTTTTCCTCTTATCATTGTTTAGGATAAAAAATCCTGTTGTGCCGTGAGTATATTTTTTGACAGACACAGTGCATTATAAATGCACATTAGTAGTATTGTTATGATTATTTCTTCATAAGTTCTGATAATCATTTTGGTTTGCGTTAACACCATGTGTTTATCTCAACTATCGCTACATGAGGTACAGGGTTCCGAAAAGAACCTTTTCGGGCAACTCGTATCTCGACTGTAGCTAAGTGAGATTACGGTTCAGGGGAGGACCAATATCGGGCAGCTCGTTTCTCAACTATCACTAAGTGAGAGCGTGGTTCAGGGGAGAACCATGGGGTCTTCTCGGGGTCTTAAAAAACTGGCGACTGGTCTGATTTTGATTACTCTTGATTATTTACAGATGACAATCCGTGCCAAAGCTTACCATGTAAGAACGGCGGTGCATGCACAACAGATAGTATGTGTGATAAATACTCTTGTGTGTGCGATGGCTGCTTTACTGGTCTTCAGTGCGAGACATGTAAGTAATTATAGCTGATTTTCACTGAAATGTTTGCGTCCGGTGATAAACAATTGATTTTTGCCCTTACACCGACGTATGTATACTCGGTGCTTTCTGAGTGTC